>JBBMOL010000028.1:2400000-3070000 GCA_037954665.1 Laguncularia racemosa
TCTCAATTTTGAAGGAAATTCTAACATCAACGATTGTTTCTAAGAATTTTGAAATTGAATTTAGGCTTTTCATATATCCTAGTTTGAGTTTGGTTTTCCTAAGGTGACATTCTATCGTTAGGGTTTTCTTTGGTTTTGAATTTCTTAGATTTTGGATACGCTAGTTAGTTTGCGTATCATAAGACAAATCCTAATTCACAGTCGGATTTTCGTATTTTTTTTCCAACATATTTCTTGATATTTTACTTCATACTAATTCTTGAATTGAAATTTTTTGAGGTAAGGTTTAAGATATTGTTTTTTTTTTTTTAGGAATCAATTTAGGATTTTTGTATAACATGTTGAGGTAATTGAACTTAGTCCTTAGGTAAAAGGTTAAATATTTTATTAGTCGTTGAAAATGCCTCTAAAATTTCTTCCAATGATTTATACCCTATTTTGGAATTTTGTAGAGTTTATAGATCATGTGAGCCCTTGGTTATTTTCCTTAGCCATATGAATTGCCGAAGGTGAGTGCTTCGCATTAGGCCCCTTTTACTTGGGCTCTTTGTATTGATGCTTGGGTATGTACCATAAGGCTGTCATTCATTTAAAGGGCTACTATGTGAACATGTCACATGTAGACTTAGTATTCCTCCAACTCTTCTTTTGTGAGAAATTCCCAAAACACTTTACTCCTCCTCTTGATAGTGTTAGATCTAACTTGCTCTTCCTAGAGCATGGGCTTGGGTTAAAGGAACTATTGAGTAGGCACTGTTGTAACTTATTGACATTGAAAGTGAATTTACATTTCACCCTTGTGTGAAATGGCTTGCCAGATATGAAGATGGGAGTGAGTTATACCTTTTAGGCTCTAAGGATGAGGTAACTTTAGTAGATGGATGTAAGAGTCTTCACGACTTTGAGGTAAGATTTATTTTATAGTGTACTTTAGGAAGTCTACCCTCCCTCCTTGACAGCAAAGACTTCTTTAAGTGTTATTTGGAGTAAAGGGTTGTATCATATTCTCCTCATAGGGTTGCATACTACCTTAGCTCGAATGATTAACATTACTAAAAAATTCAAGCCATGTTATTGATCACTCTTGCTAGGTGACTTTAGAATCATTCACATAGAAGTACATCAGCTATACTTTCCTTCTACAAGTTGGTTTGAGGTTGCTTCTCCTAGTTGGCTAACTTATTGGTCGAATTGTTTGCAAGACTTTTGAGTATAAGCTTGTACTTTAGTAGATGATACACTTCATGTGCCTATTGTGTACCGTTGGGAGTTTTGCCTTAAATTACCACTTAGGCCTAAGCTTAAGTTTATTGGTGATGTCCATGGAGTTGTTAGATAGGTGGATGCACATTTCCTCCATTGATAGATGGTAGACAGGCTAAGATTGCCTTTATTTAGGAGGTGACATCTTTGTATATTTCTTGTTACTATGTATGTGTAGGTGATCCTTTTCACTAATCACTGCTAAGCCCCAACTAACCCTTGCCCGTGCACAACCCCCCTTTGTCTATCATGTGTATTCAAGTTGAGATGGGCTTTGAAGTTTGCTTTAGCACTTCTGATGATTCGACAAGCATTTCAATTCAAGTCAATGATGATCAAGACTTAGTGAATTATGTGGAGTTATCGATTGAAGATGGAAAAGGCGATGATGATGACATTGAAGAGTTGCATTACTCTATTGGAGTTAAAGTAGCTACTATTGCTGATGAGTCGGTCATAGAGATATGCAAGGGTAATGAAAATACCAATGATGGTGACCATATCAATGCACTATTTTACTTGGGCATATATGAAGACGAGTTATATGTAGTCCTTATTGATATTCTTCCTCCCCCAGTTGCTACCATGTCTCCTCGAGGTAAGGAAGTAACTCCAAAGATCTATGTTGTATTAGAGGAGACTACAACCTTTTGAGGGTTCACTGCGCCTTCTTTATTATTGGAATCATTGGAGACCCTTGATGCTATGGATAGAGATTTTTGGGTTGAGTCTCTTGTGTTAGGAACTGAACTAGTTTGCACAATGGTGAAGATGTTAAGGGAGGCTACGTTATTACTGAACAAACTTTGGAATTCCTTATCAAGGGCAGAACTTGAGCAGTTGATTAACTGCATTGAGGAAGTTGGCCTTTTGAGATTCAAGATTAATAGCTTAAAGCCCATTGTTGCTAAACCCAAAGAGACTATTAAGATATTATATTGTTAAGAGATAGCACAAGGAGCTGATGAGTAAAGTGCGGGAGTTATAAGAAGTAGTTAAAGCAACTGATCTTGACATGAAAACACTTTTAAGAGATATAGACCTTAAGTGCTTAGTAGGCTTGGACTGTCTTCCTTAGTTCAATATGATTATACCCTTTGTTTTCATTCTAATGCATTGTATTCGAATCAACAAAGTTATTTTTATTTTTCCTCCCTAAGTGATTATTGTTTATTTACTCATACTTGCCATGAGTGATGCTAGTCATGATCAAATAGAATTTATTTATGCTATCATGTCGCACATTGAAGTAAAGCTCTCACTTGCTAGCAACAATATGTTAAATGGTTGAAACGATTAATTGCACTTAAGCAGTGATAGTGGTTTTTATTACATAGTTCAACACATTAACACTAATGGTTAAGAGGGCATTTCCCAATACATAAACATTTATTCTTTATTTCTAAATTGTTATATGTATTTTTGTGGGCTAAGTATTTCATTGCGCATTTGGGAGAACTTACATGGAATGAAATGAAATACAGACTATTGAAATTTGTGTATAGAATAGACTTTCTAATGACTTGAATATTCAAACCATTTTCTTTAGCTTGAATACAAACTTTGGATGGTAAAGTTGCAAGTGCATCTACATAACGGTTGGTCAATCATTTAGTATGTTTGTGTTTGATTGAACTGAACTTGTTGACCAAAGATTGCATTCTAACCTTATAAGGTATTAGTATTGGTTCTTTGAGAGCAAATTCACCATTGGTCTACTTGATAATTAGGTTTGAATCACCACAGATGCATAAGTGAGATGTCCTAGCATTTTGCATGGAAATGAGTCTAAGTATGAGAGTCTCATACTTAGCTTCATTATTGGTGCAGTAGAAGTCTAGCTTAAATGATTGCAATATCTCTTGGACTTCAAAGGTCATCAATACTACTCTAGCTTCTTGCCCAATACTAGAAAAGGAGCCATCAAACTGCACTAGTCATTCTCTACCTAATTCTTCCCTTATGAAGGTCCTCATGACACTTCGTTGGGATTACATTCATGATGTGCATCCCATGTGTGATAGGAAAATGGGCTAAGAGGTGTGCTAGAGCTTGAGACTTAATAGCTTTAGGTGGCATAATCGTAATGTCAAACTTTGATAGGAGAAGCAACAATTTTGTAATCCACACTAATAGGGTTGGCTGTGATAACAAGTATTTTATCAGCTCAAAGTGAGTGACAAGGTTAACTTTATAGGTTAAGAAGTAGTGACACAACTTCTATGTAGTAAATATCAATGCGAGACAATACTTCTCTTAAGTTAAATAATTAATTTCATTCTCTTGGAGGGATCGACTTAGGAAGTATACAAGCCACTCCCTACTATCAAGTTCTTGTGCAAGTAAAGCCCTAATGGACTTGTTAGTAGATATTAGGTAGGGAATCATTAGTAATCATTTGACAGGCATTGTCATTGTCTATAGAGAAGTGAGTATATCCTTTACCTTTTGAATGGTCTCCTCTTATAATTTCCCCTACTCAAATAGTACTCCTTTCTTCATGAGCTACTATAGGGGATGAGAGATCTCAGCTAGTGTAAGGATAAATCACTTAGTATAAGAGACCTTCCCTATGAATGTTTTTAATTCCTTTGTGTTAGTGTGTGAAAGCATGGATTATATAGTCTATAGCTTTACCATATTGACAGTGATTCCTTTTTTATGAACTACAAATCTAAGGAATTTTCTAGATGCTACACCAAATATGCATTTTAGCAGGTTCATGCATGACTTATATGATCAACACCATTTAAAAACCTTTTGTAGATGTATTAAGTGATTTAGCACCCACCTTGACTTAATAACTATGTTGTCCACATAGTCTTCCATGGATAGTAGTTATTGTTCTTTGGTAAGTAGCTCATGCATTCTTAAGCCCAAAGGATATAAAAGTATAGTAAAAATTCCCTACCAGAGTCCTAAAGGAGGTATGTTGTACACTCGACGTCTCCAGCAGCCTAATTGATTTGATGGTAACCATTGAAACCATCTATAAATGAGAACAATTCATGTCCAGTTGTGGCATCCACTAACATATCAATATTTGGCAATGGTAAGTCGTCCTTTAGGCAAGCCTTGTTGAGATCGCAAAAATCTATATAGACTCATAGTTGGCCATTTTTCTTCCTTACTAGCATAATTAGCCAACCATGTAGGGTTCTCAATTGGCTTGATAAAGCCAACTTGGAGCAACTTCTCAAGATTTGGATCTCAACTTCTAGGCAAAAAATTCATTGTCCTTATTTATTGGCTTAACTTTAGCTGCAATGTTCAACCTGTATACCACTAGATTAGGGTCCAGTCCTAGCATTACATCGTAAGTCCTTGCAAACACATCTCTATACTTCTTTAGCAATTCCACTAGGTAGATCTTAAGCTCTTACAAGAGATTCTTGTTAAAGAAGATAGGTTTCAGAGGCTCCTTTAGTCTTGCTAGATCTAACTCTTCAATCTCATCAACTTATGGATTGAATTGATCTTTCATCTTTAGAGGGGTAGGTTAGGTTTCTTGTATTGGTATGGGATCTAAAGAAAATGAGAAAGCTTCTTTGGATCCATCCTCTTCAGATTTCGTAGACCGTCATAAGTAATACACCCTTTGCTTATCTTTTCTAATGAAACTTCTTATTACCTTATTCCTCTTTTGCTTCTTCTTGCCCCTGTGAGAGCTTCGCATTCTCTTCTTTCTCTTCAGCTTCTTTTGAATCTCCTCCCAAATGGGTAGTGGTGAGCTAGAGGGATTTGCAATGGTGGTTTGATGTGCTTAAGAGTGAATCCAAGAACAAGAACATAATTCTAATTAAAGAACTAATGGACAATTCACAAAATGACGTGAACCCCTAAATATCAAATGACTTTCACGCAAATGATAACTCAATAATAATTCAGATAAAGCACAATTAAACAACACTCTTTAGGATCTAATCCCACTACAATGGCGTGAATCTAAGGATAGAGATAGAACCCTAGAATGACGTGTAAATAAAACTTAAACAAAAATAATCCAATTCGCACTAGATATGACACACTAGTATGAAATTGGAAATCAACTTAAGGGATTTGATGTTACTCCAAATTAAGTTCCTTGACTATCGGGATCGTAGGGTAAATTCCCATCATAGTCTCCCTCTTCGACCTATTCATCAAAGAATACAACCTTAGTGAAGTATGACTCATTGTACTCGAATGAATTGTTCATAGCAGGAACAAATATGTCTTTTCCCTTTTAATGGCCTTTAATACACTGATGTCATGTTGAAGATATGAGATTGTGATCGTATAGCCACTTTCTTCTAATCGATAGATGGTAGGATATGGGTGTATTGATCATGTGGAACTCTGTAAAGCCTTCTATAGGGCCAACTTTAAAGTCTACATTAACATACCCTACTATGTTTGTAGATGTATTAGTGAAGCTATTGATAGTAATAGATTGTCTCACCAGGCCTTAGTTGTCTATTCTTGCATCCTTGAACATGGATATAGGCATTATGTTTATAGGGGAGCCATTGTTTATGAATATCATCTTAATGAACTAGATTGCAATCCCCATGTTGTCTCTTAGTGATTTGGGTAAGTGCAGTTGCCGCTGCAAGTCATGCATCCTCATTAAATCCCAAAAAGTCAAAAATATTTTTGAAGTTAGCCGTCTTCATTAAGGCAACAACCTCTGGCAGGTATGTGCCCTCATC
Organism: Laguncularia racemosa; assembly: GCA_037954665.1. Lineage (NCBI taxonomy): Eukaryota > Viridiplantae > Streptophyta > Magnoliopsida > Myrtales > Combretaceae > Laguncularia > Laguncularia racemosa. Next base: position 2,405,955 of record JBBMOL010000028.1, read on the forward strand.
ATTCCTAATCGGAGCCTCTTGCTCATTATGTACCTCAGCATGTGGTATATCTCCTTCTTTAGTGCTAAAATTGTGGTTGAGAGCAATTGCAATACCCCATTAATTATTGTGTATAGGAAGTGGATTATTACGAAAATCATTATTTAATGACAAGTTCCCCATTGCAAGCCCTATCATTGAAAATTTTCTTTAAAGTCCAACACTCCTTTGTAGGATGACTTACAAGCTTGTGATACCTGTAAAACTTAGGATAATTCTTCTTGTTTTGCATAGGTAAACAATCTACCCTTAGGAGCTTGATATTCCCATCTCATAACCATTCGTCAAGTAGAGTATGTACCTTTCCCATTGGGCATGGGAAAGAAGGAATTGATGTAGAGCCTCATGGTCTATCATTCCTTAGTTTCTTGTTGTCTTCAAGAGTTTGAACTTGGGCTAAGCTAGCAAGTGTTGCTCATTTCCCAAACCTTCCATTTTCTCTTCGTTGCCTTGCAACAAAGTTGTTAGTTCTTCTCATGATCTTGACGAGTTCCAAGAAGGAACTTAGGTTGAGATTTTTTAAGTAGATTGTATACTTAGTGAACATTCCTTAGATGCAAATCTTCACTAGCTCTCTCTCATCACATATGTCTTGGATGTCTAATGTGTGCTCTTTAAAATGCTCTATATAATCCATCAAGTCTTCTTTCAAGTACTATCATGTTCTTCCCATGTCTATTATTGTAAACTATTTTTGGGTGGAAAAGAGTTTCTCCAGGAATAGCTTACACATAGACCCTCATGAATCAACTAACACTGTAAAGAGATTAACTTACCAAGTGTATGCTTTTTTTGTTAGTGACTTGGAGAATTCTTTGAGCTTTAGGTCGTCATCTAGCTTATATACTTCCAAGGTCTCGATAAACTTAAGTAAATGTTCTTTAGCACTCCCTTTCCTGCTATTGAAAAAAATGAACTTAAGACTAACATAGTCTTTTAGATAGGGTTTTTTTAGCAATGTGCTACTGATAAGAGAGTCTTAACTCTAGCATTCCCATAGTTAACTTTTCTTGTATTTCTTTTAAGTATATGTCTAAGTCTTCCTTTGTTACAAAGGAGGTCCTTATAGCAAATTCCATAGAAGTAGGTGTAGGGGTAGGTTGACAACTAAATCTACTAAGAGCATTGGGAGAGGGAACATTCAGTGGAGGTGTTTATTCTTAAGGAATGTTCTCCTCATCAATAGGAGGATTAGCTGGAGGAACTACATGTGATGGAGTTGCACGGGTGGTGATAAGTATAAATTAACACTTGTATTTTAGATGAATTCTATTTGTTTGTGTAATAATTTGATGTTATCTTGAAGAATTTTGATACTTAAAATAGAAATATTTCAGTTTCAGGGATGAGGACCACTATTTTGAGAAGAGATATCAACTTGGATTGAAATCGGAGAGGAATACACGAAGAAAAATACCTTTTGGAAGGAACAGCAGAAATACACAGGCATGTATTTCAAAGGCACGGTCATGTGTTCATCTCAGGAGATCCATAAAAGCATACACGGCCTGAGGCACGGCCGTGTGTTGAGCTTGGAAAAACCAACAGAAGCTTACACGGTTTAAGTACACAACCGTGTATAACCACTGTGTATATAAAAAAAGTCGGCCATTTCAGAAGATTTTAGGGTTTCATGCATATATATATTCATTTTTTTCCAGAGGACCGAGGGAGGTGCGAAAAAAGGGAGTTCTAAGGAGGAGGTCGAGAGGCCTAAAAGGCCGAGGCAGCCGAAGGGACGCAAAAGAGAAGATGAAGGGACGGGAAAGGAAGAAGATGACACTAGAGGACTCATGCACAGGGGTTTTCTCTTTCTTTTTCATTCTATTTCATTGAGTTGTATCTTGAAAATCATTAGTGGCTAGTTATTTCATACCCAAACCTTATGAATTCTAGTTGTCATGTAATATGGGATTGATTGCATAGTTAATGAATATTGGAATTCTCTGAATTTATCATGTTGTTCATGTAGTGTTACTAATTTGATATATGGCCAGCATTGAGTTTGCATTGATTTCTTAGAAGATGATTGGGAAATCTCTTGTTTGAATAGATCTTACATGAATAAAGGAATTCGTATGTAATATAGGGATAGAGAACATGAATTTTCCGTATTAGATTAAATTAGATAATTTGATCTAATTGAGGGTTCAAGAGTGTTAATGCAATTCTAATCGGATTTTGATAGAAGAGGGATCTTTATCAAAGCGATTAGGGTTAGGAGCTAATGATTATGGGAAGAACATTAGCTTAGTGTTAGATACTCCGCGGTTTAGAGATAATCATTGCTCGTTAACTAATTTATTGAAAGGGTGAAGTTACATGACAATTAGAGAAGTAGTAAGGGTAGGGTATGTTCTTAGTTATCGGATTTAATAATCAAGTTATTGTGTTATTTTTAATTGCTATAGGTTTTATTAAGTGTTTTTTTAATTTAATTTGAACCTCTCGAATTTGTGTGGTTAGATAGTCGGTTTAGAGTAAATATTAGTACTTGCTGATCCTTGAGGAGACGATACCCGAACTCAACTCTATACTATTACAATCGATAGGTGCACTTGCCTATTTGATCGTAACAGAGAGTCATAGAAAAAGGGATTTTTTAATTTGTGTGATTACGATCATCAACAGGTGGCACCTTGATATGCAGCATTGTTGATGTTTGGTGGAGTGATAGGAATCAAATTCCTACAGGACCTATCACTAGGGTTCGAGCTAAGGGTCTACACAACTTGGTTTTAAGAATCATACATGAGAAACCTAATCCTGAGGAAGCTACCTTAATTTATTCATTCTTACCTTATAATTATTATGCATTCCAATTGGTTCACTTAACAGTCATACAGAGTGATAAATCACCTATACTTTTAAGTGAGTCGGGATCCTCATCGGGACTCAATTCGAGAGTACCTTGAAGATTGGCATCTTGAAGACTAATTTCTTTTTATATATTTGTTATGTTATTGGACCATTCTATGTTGTAATTTTCATTTAGGACCGGCTACCCTAAAAGTGGCATAGTTGTAATTTTGTGAACTTTTTAACCTTAAAGGGAGCAAGTATAAATACTTTCTTAAGTAAGGTTTTGAGGAGGCAAATTTTCAGAAAAAACACTTCAATTTTACATGAGAGAACTTAAGGTTTCCTAGTTCAATTTCCTCTTATCAATTTCAATTCCAAGAGTTAAGATTGTGAAGAGTGCAACACTTGAAATTGTAAGTCATATTAATTTCAAATTGTTGTGTTTTCTTTTCTTCTCTACTGTGTAATATCTAGGGTTGAATTGGAACATTTCTTGGTCAGATTTGATTAATTTTTGATTCGAATTAGTGAGCTTATTTGAGTACTTATCATACTTGTTATTCATCAACAATTGCTTATCATTGTTAACGTGAATTGCATTTTCTACAAAGGGGGATCACAGTATTGCCTTTGCTGGTTAATCTTGAATTCACATGATATTTCAAGTTTGATTAGTGTATATTGAGGGATTTGATTCATTGTAGTGGATCAGTTCATTTTTTATTGACTTTGGATCTCTTTGTACCCATTAGGAATCATGCAAATTCCTAGCTTATTGAACCAGAATTGTTTGAGTGCATTTAAGGTTGGTTTTTGTTCTATTTGATTGTGATTAATCCCCTTTTAGGCACATCATGGAGACACACCTTGTTGCGCAATAGTAGTGGTAACTAAACTTGTGACAAGTGGAGCAAGCATGGCCATGAGCTGATTCAAAGCCTTTACGTTCTCTTGCATAGTCTACATCATTTGTGAAGAATTTATGGGAGCCTTAGGCTATGAATTGCCTTGACTAGTATTATGTGGTATTTAAGGCAGGTTCTGCTCCATGAATTTAGTGTTAGAATCTTGTTCTTGTGAGATATTATTAAATGGCCCTCTTTTCCTAGTAGGTGCCATTATTCTTTTGTCACTTAGCTCTGTCCCTAGCAGAGTTGCCAAAAATGTAGATGAAGGGGGTTCAGTAGGAGTAGTGATGTGCCTAAAAAGGAGTTTAAGCACATGCAAATAAACCAATTGAACAACTCCAAAATGATAAGGCCAAAATCAGTTCAAAGGACAACAAAATTGCGTGATCCCTTATGATGTAAGATTAGCCGAATGTTATAGTTTTCAAGGGAACAATATTACAAAGATGAAATCCTCAATTGCAACACTAAATACACTTGAAATCCCACATGATTAACACACAAGAACAACAAGATCCAATCCGTGATCCACTTCCCATACAAAATGATCTATAGTTCAAGTGTAGCTAAATTGAAGGTCAAAAACCAAGGCTAAAAAATAATCAATTAAGAAATAATAATTTGATTACAAATGCAATCAAATCTGACCAAGAAGCATCCAATCTAACCCTAGATATAACTCACTAGTGATGAAAAGAAAACACAACAAAAAGGAATTAATATTACTCACAATTTCTCCTTGTTCTACTCGCCACAATTCCAATTGTTGAGATTGAAATTGATAAGAGAAATTGAACTAAGGAATGAACCTTAATTCTCTCACGTAAAAGGTGAAGTCAATTTGAAAAATTCTCCCTTAAAAACCTTACTTAAGCAAGTATTTATACTTGCTCCCTTTAGGGTTAAAAAGTTCACAAAATTACAACTATGCCACTTTTAGGGTGGTTGGTCGTAAAAACATAATTACAAGCAAATGAAAAGTGTCCCAAATAATTACAAAATGAATTTTCCAAAGAAAATAAATTACAAGCAAAAATAGTCTTCAACATACTAATTCTTTAATAGGATTCGTCGGCCCAACTCGTCGCCGGTTTAGGTCGGTCCATAGATAACCCACAAGTTGAGTTTGAGTGAGTTTGTCCATCGCCTTATAAAGCATGATAAGTGTTCCTGTTGAAATATACAATATATGAATAAGAGTAAAGAGGTTAGTAGACAAATAAGTCTTAGGTCGATTTGCTCAAAATGGGCACTCATTGCCAAGATTTGAAATCCTTTGGTTCTTACCCTAATGATAGGTTTTGTCGGATTTTGATTCCTATCATCTCCTCGGGCCTCAAAAAGATTTGTCCTCAAATTTGATAGATCAAATGCAGTAGAGACTTTGTTTCCTCCTAGCAAGCCGCCTGAAGAAGTATCACTGCAGAATCCCAATATCTGAAATACCATAGGGGGTGATTGTTTTCTCTCCTCCATTTTTATGATATATCTCATCTGCAACACAAATTATGGCCCATTATCCACTGAGGTCTCCCTTATCTCAACTTGTTCCATTGAAATTGTTTTCTCCTTTTCTAACTCATCTGTATGGCGATGATCTTCATGGCTCTATAATGGTTGGCCCAACTGCTCACTGCCCTCTAAAACCTCTAAAGGTGGACATAACTGTCTCTGAACAGTTTGGCTCTCTAATGATGGGCTCGTCTAACTCTAACCCTTAGAATCCTCCAATGGTTTACTCAACTGCTCATGAGCCTCTAGTACCTCTGAAGGTGAACACAATTGCCCCTGAATAGTTTGGTCCTCTAGTTTGCTCATCTGACTATGATCATCAGGATCCTCTAAAGGTTGGCACATTTGTATCTGACAAATTTTGTGCTCTAAAGGTTGGTTCAACTGCTCATGGCCCTCTAATGGTCTACTAATTTGTTGTTGAACCCTTTGAACCTTTGAAGGTAACATCGAATTTAAAATAATTCATTTTCCCTCCTTCTAGAATACAAAAGTATTCCTGAAGCCATCATGTAAGACCCTCTTGTCATATAACCAAGGCCTGCTAAGCAATATATGGGATGTACACATAGGTAGAATATCACACTCAATTTCATCGTAGTATTTATTCCCTACATGAAAGGTACCCTAGCTCTTTGGGTCGTATGCAAACTCTCCTGATCACTAAGCTAATGCAATTTATACGGTTCAGGATATGGAGTAGTGGCAAGTTTTAGTTTTGATACTAACGATGCTACTACCACATTGATACAATTACCACCATCAACTATAAGGACACATGAATTTCCTTGTACCCTACAAGAGGTATGGACACAAGTTTTCCTTTTGTTCATCATCCTTAGTAGCAAATGTAATTAATGTTTGGCATAACACATTAGCATAATGAAATAACTCACTAGACATTATTGTATTTTAAATCTAACAACACAATAACAATCCTTACACCTCCACGGCTTAAGTACACAACTAAACCACAAATGAAGTACACACACAACTACTTTCAAGTAGATAGAATTAAAACTACAAGTGTTTAAGTAACTAGTTCAATTACTTTCACACTTTAATGACTTGTTAGAATTTTAAATTCTACTACTCAACTTTCCTTATTCTTGCCTTGGCTTCTCACCACTTAAATACACAATTGGTAGCAATTAAACACATACACAACACATTATTCACCACCACATAACTTCCCCTTTGCTCACAGTTCAACAATGTTCACGCCACCAACAACAAGTAGCTTGACAACACATACAACAACCAACACCAAATGTTAACACCCTTTACTAAATTTACAAAAATTACAACACTACATACACATTACTTCAAGCTACGGTGCGCTTTCCCCACTTCCACACAAACATCAAACCATAACTTCAATACAAAAAGGCAGCTCAACTTTCACATGCAAAAGGAGTTCAATAAGTGCAATGTTCCACAAACGGTAAGGAGCTATTTCGAATTCAAATGATACAAAATTAAACAATCACTTAATGTGAGTTTTGAATTTCAAAAATCAATCACCACAACTCCCTTTCAACCACGACACATATACACACTTCCACTCCATGGTAGCACCCTTCTCCTCAATAAACTCACAACACATTGCTTTGGTCTTCTCAACACAAACATACAACACATTGTAGCACAACTCCAATAACTCACTACACTTTTTTTACACTGCAACCCACTCATAAACAACCATGGTGTAACAACCTTCCCAATACAACACACACAATACTTCATGTTGCAATCTATACCGTATTCTACATATAAGGGCAGCAAACAACAATTTAAATAACTCCACTAAATCCAATCTTTTCTATAAAAGGTAAGATAATTCAAATTCAAACAACACTCTTTAATGTTACTCAATAACTACTTCAAGTTAATGGATGTTTGAATTTAAATGATTTCTAATGTACGATCTGATCGTTCTAACAAATTAAATCCTATACTCAATCCTAGCTTACGATCAGTTCTCAGGCAAGTGTACCTATCAATTAGCAGTATAGCATAGGAGTAAAGGTATCGATCCCACGAAGACTTATAAGTACTAGTACTAACGATTATCCTACTATTTAACTTCTCACTATTGATGATCTCAATTATCCTAATTATTGCTTAAATATGAAAGGAACGAATAAAATGATCAAAGTAAATATATTCAACCACTCCCTTAATTAATTCAATTATCTAAACATACCTTACCCAAGGTCCACCTCTAATTCTCATGCAACTTTTATTTAATTACAAACTTTCCAATGATTAATACACAACATCTCTAATCTGCGGAGTTTATTACACTAAATTAAGGTCTTTCTCAAGATCAATAATCCCTAATCCTAATTAAGTCAATTAAGATCTCTCTTTAATTAACATGATTAAGATTGCAATAAAATCCTAGGACTCTCAATTGAACCAGACCACAATGACCTCGTTCAATACAGAAAACCTCCTATAACCTATCTTTAGGATTACAAGTGGTCTTTTTATTCATGCCAAATCTACTCTATTAAATGATTTCTCAATATTAATAACAGAGATCTAATTCGATCCTAATATTGCGCACATATCAAGATGAACAAACCATGACTGCAACATGAATAAACTCAAAGATCAGGATTAATTATTGAAACATCAACAAATCCATTACATGACAATTAGGAGTTTCTCAAGGGATCAAGTATAAAACAATTAGCTACTCATGAATCTAATAAAAGGAACAAAACAAAAAATAATTGAATCCATAAAGAAATCCAAACACAAAGATCTTGGCTTCAATTCTGAAAACTCTTCTAACTTCTCATCTCTAGGGTTTCTCATGTGCTGCCTCCTTTCGGCTTCCCCCTTCTCTCTCTGATTGGTTCTATTTATACTCCCTAAGAAATGGCTAAGGATCTTCAGCTGGAAAGATACGAATGTATCTTTCCTTTTCCAAGTGAATCTCGAAAGTTGAATAACATTCGCCTGATACGCCCATCGATACGGCCAGATTTCAAACCATGTCTCCCTCTAGTCGATAATTTGCAATTCCTCATTCTTGTTCAGTATGTGGCACGGCTAGAAACACGGCTAGATTATAAACCGTGCGAAGTTCTAGAATTTTCCACTTCTCTGCAGCGTCTTCCACGGCTTCAAGCACACCCATATCATAATTTGTGCTTCCTTTCCAAGTGACAACTTTCATCCTCAGGTGTGCACACGGGTGTGGCTTTCCCTGTGTTGTCCATAAGTAGCTTTAACTTGATCTTTTAAGCTTCAATCATGCTCCTTTTGTTATCTTTCTACTTCTCCTTGGTATTATATCCTGAAACTGATATATTTATCTGTTAAGTACCGAATTCGCATTGATTTTATTCAAAAGACTACACAAATTCATCATTAACGCCCATGATTTATAAGGGTTAATTTGCTCTTATCAAATTTCCCCATACTTAAGCTTTTGCTTATCCTCAAGCAAACACGGATTAAAGAAAACCCAAAGGACAAGTTGTCATACATTCCAACAATCGAGAAGATATTCCAGCATCATCGATTTCATGCTACACCTCAGTCATTGATGATCTTTACTCAATCTTACCATTAGTTGTATACAAAATACAAATACTAAAATTCCTAAAGCTAATCCAAGTAAATTAAACTGTTACCCTTAACATTTAAACTAAAATTCCCAAAGTCAAAATAGCCACAAGATCGAGACTAGTAAAATAAAGTATACAATCCTTTTAACCACTGTTATAAGCAACACAACAGGGATTAAAGGCATGTTGTATCCACTCGTCCCCTAGCTCTTCCTTTTCTGTTTCATCCAATTCTTAAGTTAATCTTGGGAGTTTACCATTAAAGCACTTAACTAAGTTAATCGACCCATGTCATGAACTTTCGATCGATAATCCTGAGTTCATCACTCAAGTTAACAGACGTTATTCCCTTGTTGTAGAAGGCGTCCCTAAGATTTACTTGTTCGAGTCCAATTAACTCATTTAATTAATTAATTAAGACGGTTTCCTTGGTCAGTAAGTCCCAGACCAGATGATCTCAGGCTACTAGGTTTTAAGATACCCCTTCGAACCTCTACCATCTCAGTCAATCAACTATCATTCATATAAGCTCATTTAAGTTCAGTTTTCTTAGACTTTTCTCACGACCCTTATAGCGAGCTTTTAGCCATTGATCCCAAGTTCGTCACCCGAGTCAATAGATGTTATTCCTTAAAAAGGGCATCTCTCAAGCTTGATTACTCGAGTTTATGAGGCCCACTTCTGAACTATTTACATATTATTATATTCTTCAATTACTCCCAATAATTTTTTTTTCTCAGAAACTTCTTCGAAAAGGAATCACCAAGTTACAAGCATCATTTACTCCTTCACTCCAAGTTACATAGCTCACCTACTGAGCAAAAAGAAAAGCATACTAAACTCACTAGTGACCTTAATCCAATCTCAACTCCTAAAAGTAAAGGTTGAATAACAAGTAAGTTCACTTCACTTGGATTTCATCTTGTAATTTTTAGCAATGTATCTCTAATACAAAATAAGAGAATAAAATTTTTTAAAATTTTCCACGGGGGTATGAACAAATCTCAACAGTCCTTGATTGTCACAAGTCATCATCGAATATACCTTAAATAAGAGGAATTTACATTTTTGATTTCACAACCCTTATATCCTAGTTTTGTTTTCCTAACCCCCCTATACTTATAATAGATATTGTCCCCAATGTCCTCATGAAACGCATAAAGGGAAGCAAAGAATAAAAGAAAAAAGAAAACAAATGGAAAACGAAAACTTCCCTGAACTCTCTTACAACGCGGATCTTTAACATAAAGTCAGGCGACGTATAAGTAAAGTCATGAGAACCCCTGCTAAACGTAACGGTTTGGTATACTTTGAAAGCCTGTATCTCACAAAAACAAAACAAAACAAGAGAAAATGATAATCGACTGAAAATAAAACTAACTATCATTAGCAATTTCTGTTTCAAACTTTAGTGGTTGGTCAGTCTTCTAGAATCAAACAAATTAGGACAGTAAAAATAAAAGTAAAACGGCTATTCTGCACAACGGTCCAAATCTCCTAGGTCCTACTTCTATCTATCCACCCGTGAGATCAGCTACTGAAGTCATCATTAGATGGCAATGGTACAGTGCCCGATTGGCGAAGAGAATCAGATCCAATCACCTTAGTATCCTGCTGATTGCTTGCTTCGGCAGTAGCAACTGCTGGACGTTCATGTCGTGCCATGAAAGCTGCACCCGAGGATTCTCGAAAATGAAAACCGGGATCATATACACCGCTCGAGTGACGATCGCCTCCAGAAACAACCCAAGTAGCTTATGATACGACATCCTCATCACTAGAGCCACCACATGGGAGGAGATCTACCCCCAATTTCTCACCAATACGGGATAAACACGTGACCAAATAACTCTTCAAGCCTTCACCCGCTTTGACTGCCTGGCTTGTTCTCTCTTAATTTCTTCCAAATCCACAATCAATCTCTTTATAGAATCTGCTAGTTCCTGGTTTGGTCCGGCCTACTCTTGAGCTTGCTCTTGCTCCTCATCCTGCTCGGGTTCTATCTCCTACTCTTGTTGTTCATCAGATGCATCCAGTATGCGAAACCTCCACCTCTGCAAAACACTTTCAGGGAGAGAGGTACTCCTTCCACATCTATCCCTTAGAACCGGTGTTAGAAAGACACCATAGTTTTTCAGAATACAGGTAATCCAAGAGCCGACAAAAACCTTGTGATGCCCTAGATCGCACTATTTTTTCAAACACCAAACAGCTGCTAATCTAACATTAACCCGGGTACCTGTGATCATACTCCACAGCTGGTACAGGTCCGAAGCATTCACAACCCCCTAAGAATCACCTCTAACAGTGGTTAAACAGGCCAAAATGTAATGAAGTACACGCACGGCAGGATCCCGTAAATGACATCCCTTAGATTTGGATGGATCATATCCGCCATCTCCCATACTGTTCCACACTCTATACTATAATAAGCCCCTAGGAAAAGCATCCGGAAGCCAAGAGAATTCATCGGAGTCGATAAACTCATTGTCATAAATACCCAGGCACTTGATGAATTCTCTCATTTCAATACAGTGGTAACTCCCTTGGCAGTAGAAGAAAAACCACGTTATCAAGCTGGGTATGATGGCCGAAACTAAGCTTGAATGTGGCAATGATATCATTGCTCAGTGAAGCATACATGTCCTCCTCAATGCTCAGAAGTGCTCTCCAAGCTGGATCGTTCAAGAATTGATCAAATTGTTCCACCAACCCATACCGAGCAAGCACTTCCCAATCGATTACCACATTAGGTGTGAATACCTTCCGTTCTCGCACCGTGTCATACTTAGCTTCATCCTTTCTCCTCGAGTTAGGAGGATAGCGTCTGAAAGCTCTAGATGAACCCCCAGCTAAACGATGTTGAGCATTCTTACACGCCACCATTTTAGTTATATCTTAGATACACCACACTCAAGAAATCTCTAAAGATTGATGAATGATGTTCTTCACCCAGTGGAGACAACAGAGAGGGGAGAAAAAAAAAAACGAAGATGTAGAGAGAAGTAATGTGTGAATGAGGAGATAAGTGTAGGGAAAGGTGTCTTATTATGAAAATCGCGAACCCTAAGGGCTATTGATGACACGGTTTCAAACCTGGGAGTGTTATAAACCGTGTTAGGTACTGCTCCTGTACAAAAGAACTTGGAAAAATCTTACCTTGTGGCACGGCTTGTAACTTGGCCGTGCTTGTACCCGTATCATACCCTAGAATGAAACACCTTTCACAAATGCCCATACACTTAGATGTGGCTTAGACCATGTCGTACCTTCTTTGTTAAATTCTCACCTGCAAAACAACCACTCACAAATATATTGATGATGACAGTAAAAGGAAAACTAACCTAGTAGATGCATGGGTTGCCTCCCAGCCAGCGCTTTTGTTTAATGTCGTTGGCTCGACCTAGTGAATAGAGGGAGATCAGTTATGGATTTGAATGAGGGTCAGCTCCGCTCTTTCTTCAAAGACCTTCTTGTCTCCTAAGTAATGTTTAAGTCTTTGTCCATTGACCTTGAAAATACCCTTTTCAGGGTGTTCTAACTCCACCGTGCCATAAGGGAAAACGTTCTTTACCCGAAAAGGACCTAACCATTTTGATTTGAGTTTCCCAGGAAAAAGTTTTAACCCGGAGTTGAATAGCAATACCATATCCCCTTCCTTAAATTGCTTATTTTGGCGTAACCTTGCGTCATGATATGCTTTGGCTCTATCCTTGTAGATATTAGCGTTGTCATAGACCATAAGTCTTAACTCATCAAGCTCATTAATCTGCCTCTTCCTGTGAGCCCTTGACTTGTCGAGATCGAGATTGATAGTCTTGATTGCCCAGAATGCCCTATGCTGAATCTCAACTGGTAAGTGACACGCTTTCCCATATACTAACCGGAAAGGAGTTGTATCAAGTGGTGTTTTATAGGCCGTCTTGTAAGCCCATAACGTATCGTCTAGCCTATCTTCCCAATCTCACCCATACTGGAGAGTTGATCTCATTAAGATGCGCCTTAGCTCTCTATTTGTCAACTCTACTTGCCCACTTGTCTGTGGATGATAAGGAGTGGTGAGGCGGTGAGTCACTCCATATCTTTTTAAGACTTTTTCAACCTGAGAGTTGCAAAAATGTGTACCCCGATCACTGATTAGTGCTCGAGGCACCCCAAAACAGCAAAAAAGCTTCTTGAGGAACTTGACAACCACCCTAGCGTCATTTGTTGGTAAAGCTTGCGCTTCAGCCTACTTAGATACATAGTCCACTGCTACCGATATACACTTGTTTCCATATGAAGGAGGAAATGGCCCCATAAAATCAATACCCCATACATCAAACACTTCGCACTCCAGAATATAGTGCTGTGGCATTTGGTCCCTCCTTGAAATGTTGTTGTCTCTCTAGCATCGATCGTAGTGAGCTACACAACTTTGGGCATCCTTGAAGATTGACGGCCAATAAAAACCAGCTTCTAGCACTTTGTGGGTTATCCTGTTGGCACCATGGTGTCCCCCAGTGGGTCCACTATGGCAATGGCTTAAGATCTCCCGTCCTTCCTCATGTGAGACACAACGCCTAATCATTTGGTCTGAGCAATACCTGAATAAGTAGGGGTCTTCCCAATAGTAATACTTCAGGTCAGTAAAGAACTTCTTTTTCTATTGCTTTGACATGTCCTATGGGAGGACCCTAGCCACTAGATAGTTGGCCATGTCCGCAAACCATGGGGACTCCAAACTACTTACTTTGTTGACGAAATACAAATTCTCCTCAGGAAATCTGTCGTTAATATCTTCTTCCTTCAGCTGCTCAACACATGGGTTCTCTAATGGAGATAGATGATCCACTACAAGGTTTTCTGCTCCCTTCTTGTCTCTGATCTCAAGGTTAAATTCTTGCAATAGGAGTATCCACCTGATGAGGCGGGGTTTTACATTCGTCTTGGTCATTAAATATCTCAATGTGGAGTGGTCAGTATACACTATCACCTTAGAAAGAACAAGATAAGATCGGAATTTATCAGAAGCGAACACTACTGCCGATAACTCCTTCTCAGTAGTGGTATAATTCTCTTGAGCACCAGTTAAAGTTTTGTTGGCATAGTATATCGGCTGGAAATACTTATCCTTTCTTTGACCCAGGACAGCTCCTATAGCATAGTCGCTGGCATCGAACATCGGTTCAAATGGTAGGTTCCAATTTGGAGCTACCATGATAGGAGCCTTGGTCAGTTTCTCCCTCAGCGCCTCAAAGGCTTGGAGACATTCATCATTGAAATCAAAGGCGATGTTCTTTTCCAACAACCTGGTGAGAGGACGAGCAATTTTGGCGAAATCCTTGATGAATCGTCTATAGAATCCAGTATGTCCTAGAAAACTCCGAATAGCTTTAACCAAAGAAGGTGGGGGAAGTTTGGCTATAGTATCAACTTTGGCGTTGTCTACTTCAATCCCCTGCTGAGATATTTTGTGTCCTAAGACAATACCTTCAGTCACCATGAAGTGACACTTCTCCCAATTCAAAACTAAGTTAGTTTCTTCACAACGTATGAGCACCCTTTCCAAATTCTGCAGGCAAGAATCAAATGAATCCCCAAATACAGAAAAGTCATCCATGAATACTTCCATGATATCTTCAACCAGATCTTCGAAAATTGCTAACATACACCACTGAAAGATGGCCAATGCATTACATAGTCCAAAGGGCATCCTCTTATAAGCAAATGTGCCATAGGGACATGTGAAGGTAGTTTTCTCTTGATCTTCAGAGGCAAGTTAAATCTAGTAATATCCTTACATCCCATCTAGAAAACAATAGAACATATGTCCAGCAAGCCTCTCCAACATCTGATCGACAAAAGGTAAAGCAAAATGGTCCTTGCGAGTGGCTTCATTTAATTTGCGATAGTCAATACAGACTCGCCATCCCGTCACCGTCCTCATTGGTATGAGCTCATTATTCTCATTTGGGACCACTGTCATTCCCCCCTTCTTTGGCACCACCTGGACGGGGCTTACCCATGAACTAACAGAAATGGGATAAATTAGCCCAGCATCTAACAATTTGATTACCTCTTTCTTAACGACTTCTTTCATGTTTGGACTAAGTCGTCTTTGAGCTTGCATAACTGGTTTGAAATTTTCTTCCATCAGGATTTTGTGTGTGCAAAAAGATGGACTAACCCCATGGATATCCACGATTTTCCATGCTAAGGAACGCTTATGCTCCTTCAAGATCTTCAAGAGCTTTTCCTTTTGAACAATGGTTAGCCTGGCTGCAATGATGACCGGCAACTGAGAATCCTTCTCTAAGAAAGCATACTTTAGATAGTTAGGGAGTTGCTTCAGCTCCAGAATTGGAGGATCTTCAATAGAGGGCTTCAATCTGGTAACATCTCCTGCATCAATATTCTCCCTTTCTGTTTTTATCCCAAGTTCTTCCTTGCCATCAAGATGAGTCAACATTTCT
The DNA here is from genome assembly GCA_037954665.1 of Laguncularia racemosa. Classification (NCBI taxonomy): domain Eukaryota; kingdom Viridiplantae; phylum Streptophyta; class Magnoliopsida; order Myrtales; family Combretaceae; genus Laguncularia; species Laguncularia racemosa. The sequence goes on from JBBMOL010000028.1 coordinate 2,421,255, forward strand.
TGTATTGCACAATCTTCTGTCTCTTCAATACCGCATACTCTCAAACTCAACTCTAATGGATCCTTGTATAAGATATCTTCCACAACGGTATCAGTTAAATCAATTGCATAACAAGTATCATCAGAACTTACCGATTTCTTCATCATAGTTGGTATTTGTATCACTAACTTGTCTCTGCCAATGCGCAGCACTAATCGGCCTTCAACTACATCAATGATTGCTCGGGTTGTGGCTAAAAAGGGGCATCCCAAGATCAGAGGAACTTCAGTGTCAACATCCATGTCCAGGATCACAAAATCAACCGGGAAGATGAAAGTTTCTACTTTTACTAATACATCTTCAATAACCCCTCTAGGAAACTTTACTGATCGATCTGCCAATTAAAGGCTCATTCGTGTGGGCTTTGGCTCCCCTAATCCCAGCTTTTAAAAGAGGGAATTTGGCATCAAGTTTATGCTAGCCCCCAAATCTGCTAATGCCTTTTCTACGGGTAGATTACCAATGAAACATAGTATGGTGAAACTCCCTAGATCTTTCAATTTCTTTGGAAGCTTGTTTAGTAAAATTGCAGAATAACCCGCACCAATTGTTGCAGTGGAGATCTCTTCCATCTTCTCCTTATTAGATAATAAATCTTTTAAGAACTTGGCATACCTGGGCATCTGAGAAAGGGCTTCCACAAGTGGTAAGTTGATATGTAACTGTTTGAACAAATCCAAAAACTTACCGAAATGTTCCCGATCCTTGTCGTTTTGCAGCCTTGCAGGATATGGCAATGGGGGTTTGTAGGGCTAGACGATAGGTGTCTTCTTAGCTTCCGAGTCTTTTGTTCTTTCCTCTATAATTCTGCTTTATTATTGGTCTCGCCCTTATCAACAGTCTCATTCCCCTTCCTAACAACAGGAGTTTCCCCACACTTATCTGATTTCACTTCCTTTCAACTCCTAAGAATTACTGCCTTCACATGTTCCCTTGGGTTGGTCTCTATATTTCCAGGAAGAGACCCTTGTGGTCGTTCAACAAGCACTTTGGAGATCTGCCCCATCTGGTTTTCTAAGTTGTGGATTGAGGCTTCATGATTTCTTAGAGCTGCCTCTATGGACTGCTGGCGTTGCTTCGACACTTGAATGAACTTCGCAATCATATCCTCAAGGCTAGATTTCTTTTCTTGGAAAGGAGGTGGAGCTGGTCTTTGGAATCCTGAAGTAGGTGCATTACCCCTTTGAGGTTGCTGATTACTCTAGGAGAAATTGGGATGATTATGCCACCCTGGATTATATGTGTTGCTATGGGGATTGTTCTGTGGCCTTGTGGGGTTCCCCACATACTCAACACGCTCTGTCACTTTAGATACCGCATTGTTGGAATGAGGTTCAGTTGAGCAGTATTAGGATGGTTGAGATACAGCCATCCCTTTAACTTTTGAAGCGAGTGAATCCACTTTTGCTGTAATTGCTGTCATCAAATCGACCTCATAAATACCCACTGCCCTATGCTTTTGTCTGCTATAGCTCCATTGGTGATTATTTTTTGCCATGTTCTCAAACAAACTCAACGACTCTTCCGGCGTCTTCACATTCAAAGTACCCCCAGCAGCAGCATCAATTGCCTGCCGAGTTGCATAGTCAAGTCCATTATAGAAGGTAGAAACTTGCAGCCAGTTAGGCATTTGGTGATGTGGACACTGCCTAAGAAGATCCTTGAATCTGATCTATGCTTCATGCAGGAGCTCGTGATCTAGTTGGGTGAATGATGTGATATCATTTCTCAACTTGGCAGTTTTCGATGGTGGGAAATAATAGTCTAGGAAAGTCTCCGCCATCTGGGTCCAAGTGGTTATGGAATCCCGGTTTAGTGAACTAAACCACTGCCTTACTTTCCCCCGGAGAGTGAAAGGGAAAAATCGCAATTTCAGCACTTCCTCAGATACCCCGTTTTGCTTGACAGTTGCGCAAATATCCAAGAACATCTGAATGTGCGCATGAGGGTCCTCGTCAGACAAACCGTCAAACTGGCATTGGTTGTGAATCATATGCATTGTAGAGGCCTTGATTTCGAAGTTGTTGGCCTCTATTGCTGGTTACACAATACACAACCCAGTGCTGCTCAGAGTAGGTTGAGCATATTCAACCATCGTCCTTTGTTCATCTGCCATTGGTTCAGCTTTTGTGTTACCACGGATGATATAAGTTTCCTTGTCAGCCACTGATGTTGCTTCTTCACTTTCCAAATGTTCGTCGAAATTCAAATTCCCTACTATCTCCTCAGCACCTCTCAATTGCCTTCTAAAAGTTCAGTCAATCTCAGGATCAAGGTCAAGAAGCTTAGATGAAGAGCTCCTTGTCATAAACTACGACAAACCAACGATGAACTTACTTTCCTCAACAAATTTGAATGGAAGCACGAATGAAACTAAGGAAAATTAAAAAAAAAAAATTATAGTTATAGTAGGCGTCAAGTTTTCCTAATATTACAAGTCCTCGGCAACGGCACCAAAAACTTGATGTACGATTTGATCGTTCTAACAAGTTAAATCCTATACTCAATCCTAGCTTACGATCAGTTCTCAGGCAAGTGTACCTATCAGTTAGCAGTGTAGCATAGGAGTACAGGTATCGATCCCATGAAGACTTATAAGTACTAGTACTAACGATTATCCTACTATTTAACTTCTCACTATTGATGATCTCAATTATCCTAATTATTGCTTAAATCTGAAAGGAACGAATAAAATGATCAAAGTAAATATATTCAACCACTCCCTTAATTAATTCAATTATCTAAACATACCTTACCTAAGATCTACCCCTAATTCTCATGCAACTTTTATTCAATTACAAACTTTCCAATGATTAATACACAACATCTCTAATCTGCGGAGTTTCTTACACCAGATTAAGGTCTTTCTCAAGATCAATAATCCCTAATCATAATTAAGTCAATTAAGATCTCTCTTTAATTAACATGATTAAGATTGCAATAAAATCCTAGGACTCTCAATTGAACTAGACCGCAATGACCTCATTCAATATAGAAAACCTCCTATAACCTATCTCTAGGATTACAAGTGGTCTTTTTATTCATGCCAGATCTACTCTATTAAACGATTTCTCAATCTTAATAACGGAGATCTAATTCAATCCTAATATTGCGCACATATCAAGATGAACAAGCCATGATTACAACATAAATAAACTCAAAGATCTGGATTAATTATTGAAACATCAACAAATCCGTTACATGACAATTAGGGGTTTCTCGAAGGATCAGGTATAAAACAATTAGCTTCTCATGAATCTAATAAAAAGAAAAAAACAGAAAATAATTGAATCCATAAAGAAATCCAAACACAAAGATCTTGGCTTCAATCCCTAAAACTCTTCTAACTTCTCGTCTCTAGGGTTTCTCTTGTGCCGCCTCCTTTCGGCTTCCCCCTTCTCTCTCTGATTGGTTCTATTTATACTCCCTAAGAAATGGCCGAGGATCTTCAGCTGGAAAGATACGAATGTATCTTTCCTTTTCCAAGTGAATCTCAAAAGGTGAATAACATTCGCCTGACACGCCCATCGACACGGCTAAATTTCAAACCATGTCTCCCTCTGGTCGATAATCTGCAATTCCTCATTCTTGTTCAGTGTGTGGCATGGCTAGAAACACGGGTAGATTATAAACCGTGCCAAGTTCTGGAATTTTCCACTTCTTCGTAGCGTCTGCCACGGCTTCAAGCACACTCATATCACAAGTCGTGCTTCCTTTCTAAGTGACAACTTTCATCCTCAAGTGTGCATACGGTTCATGACACGGGCGTCGCTTTCCCTATGTTGTCCATAAGTAGCTTTAACTTGATCTTTTAAGCTTCAATCATGCTCCTTTTGTTATCTTTCTACTTCTCCTTGGTATTATATCCTAAAATTGATATATTTATCTGTTAAGTACCGAATCCGCTTTGATTTTATTCAAAAGACTACAAAAATTCATCATCAACGCCCATGATTTATAAGGGTTAATTTACTCTTATCAATTTCCTTTTTTCCACACAATGCAATCTGAAAATTGCAAAGACACTACTCAATTTCTGAAATCCTCTTGTAACAATTTAAGATCACACTCTTCTTAGCTTCAAATTTTACTTCCATCAAATGATCACAATGATCACTTCTCTTAAATCACGCATGACCAACTTAAGGAGATAAGGAATATAACAAGTACTCCATGTCTACAACAAGTAGCAATAAGTATAACACCTTAACAACACAATTAAATAACTCAATTTTACTTCAACAATTCGAATTAAGGTACTAAAATCAAGAACCCTAATTTTCCGAATTAAAAATTACAAAATCCCTCCTCTTAAACCACAAGCTTTGATGCTAAATTATGATGTGCCTAAAACCAAGATTAAGCACATGAAAAACCAATTTGAAAGACAAGTAGACAATGTCAATCAAACTAGCTTCTAATCACATGAACAATGGCATTAATTCTCAAGATCTATATCCAATTCCACAACATCAAATGATCAATATTGAAATGAACCAAGTATGTGCAGCTCTGATACTAAATTATGATGTGCCTAAAAAGGAGTTTAAGCACATGCAAATAAACCAATTGAACAACTCTAAAATGACAAGTTTAAAATCAGTTCAAAGGACAACAAAATTGCATGATCCCTTATGATGTAAGATAAGCGTAATGTTATAGTTTTCAAGGGAACAATATTACAAAGATGAAATCCTCAATTGCAACACTAAATACACTTGAAATCCCATGTGATTAACACACAAGAACAACAAGATCCAATTCCGTGATCCACTTCCCAAACAAATTGATTCACTGTTCGAATGAGCCTAAAATTGAAGGTTAAAAACCAATCAATTAAGCAATAATAATTTAATTACAAATGCAATCAAATCTGACCAAGAAACATCCAATCTAACCTTGGATATAACTCACTAGTGATGAAAAGGAAACACAACAAAAAGAAATTGATATTACTCACAATTTCTCCTTGTTGCACTCGCTACAATTTCAATTCTTGGTATTGAAATTTATAAGAACAAATGAATTAGAAAGAAACCCTAACCCTCTCACTTAATATGTGAAATCTATTTTGAAATATTCTTCCCTAAAAACCCTACTTAAGCAAGTATTTATACTTACTCCCTTTAGGGTTAAAAAGTTTACAAAATTACAACTATGCTACTTTTAGGGTGGTTGGTCCTAAAAACATAATTACAAGCAAATGAAAAGTGTCCAAAAAACTTATAACATAAATAGTCCATAGAAAATAAATTACAAGTAAAAATAGTCTTCAACATGCTAATTCTTTAATAGGATTCGTCAGCCTAGCTCATCGTCAGTTTAGGTTGGTTCATGGATAACCTATAAGCTGAGTTTGAGTGAGTTTGTACATCACCCTATAAAGCATGATGAGTGTTCCTGTTAGAATATATAATACATGAATAAGAGAAAAGAGGTTAGTAGACAAATAATTCCTTAGTCGATTTGCTCAAAAAAGGTCCTCATTGCCAAGATTTGAAATCTTTTGGTTTTTACTCTAATGATAGGTTTTGTCGGATTTTGATTCCTATCAAGTAGTCACATGAGTATCACATGAGTACTGTAGTACATGTGACATTAGAGAGTGATGTGGAGATAGCATGTGATAGAATGACTATGAAGAGAGAGACAAGGAGGAGGAACAAGCAATCTCAAGAGTCTCAAATGCATAAGTAATAGACAAGGGAGTTAAGGGGTCCTCAAGCATCAACCTTGTAGTTCTTAGGTAATGGAAACTATCCTTTGCCTGAACTCTTATTTGATCTTTGAGAGTAAAGAATATTTTGTGAAACTACATTTTTCTAATTTCTAGAATCTAGACAAAAAGTCCTTTAATTAAGAGAAATGATTGAATATTTATAAACTCTTGAGTCTATTGGTATTCATTAAAATCACCTTGGCAATCAATAGATGAGATGGAGTTTGTTCATTTTATGATTTTGCTAATGAGCTTGCTATAGGCTCAAGGCTAGTAGCCTACCTCATAAATGCATGAGGCTATTTGAGAAAGGTTGGATACGGATGACCAGTCTAACAATCCTTGTTCCAAGCAGCCGGTTCTCTCTTAGTTATCTCAATAATTAGATTGGACTCACTAGACCTTACTACTTGGCCCAATAAATCAAGCTGAATAATTAATGAGCTAACCCAATATATTTATATAATATTTTTGGTCTTCTACATAATACATACCATTTAAATTTAAATTTATAAGTTTTATCATAATAACATCAATAATAACAATAACTATTATATGATTCCCAACTATAATTTTGATTTGTAAATAGACCACTTGTCTTCCGATGCTGTTGCTTCTCCTCTCATCGTTTCCTTTTTTTTTTTTTTTTTCCTTGTTGCTTCCTCTCCTTCCCTTCGTTAAGCTCTCGACAGATGCTCACCCTCTCATCCCCTAACAAAATTTTCAAAAGCTACCTGCTGCCACGATCTCTTCTTCTACTTTCTACCTTCCTTGTATTATTCGTTCCTTTCCCCTTTTTCCCTTTTGTCCTTTTGATCTCGAGTCAAACTGTTAACTTCCTTATCCTCGTATTATCGAACCCCTGTTCCGCTGCCCAATTCTTGCGACAGCCCCTGTCTTCTTTGATAAAGACAGAGCACATCCTTTTATTGGACTAACAGTAACTACAACAGCCTCCATGCCCTCCTTCTCCCTCTCCTCCTCCTCCATCTTGCTTCTCTCGAACAACCCCTGTTTCATAACATGAAAACAGAGGACCCTCAATCTCCTTGGACCAGCAACAACAGCGTGTCCCAGCAGGAAGACAACCGCGAACACTTACAAACCAATCGAGCTAAGTTTCTAAACCTTAAATCAGTCCATTTATTTAATGAAAGTATAAATTGTATGGAATCGTCATAATAGGGGTTATTGATAAATTGAACAGACAGTTCTTTTGTCGAGCTCGGAGTCAGCGGTGTGTTAACGGTAAGATGGAGAAGGATCCGAGCTTGCTCAAATTACTGATCGCGCAATGATTTTTTTACATGACAAATAACGCTTATTAAGAAGTTTTAAATTTTAAAAATAATAAATAATAAGGCATTAACATATATATAGAGAGAGAGAGAAACTCTACCTTTATTTCAAGAATTGATCAACCTATTATGGAATGAAAAAAAAAGAAAGAAAGAAAGAAAAACCTGTAAGCAATTAAATAAGAAGAAAACAATTGAATTAATATGTAGCCAAAACGTCAATGGAAAGAGATTATGGATTAGAAAAATTCTAGGGTAAGTGCATGTGAAGTAGGTTAAGGGTGGCTTTTTCTCTCTTCCTTTTTTTCAAAATAAACATTTTTCTTTGTGATTTTTTTTTTTACTTTTCATAAAATTTCTTTGTTAGTCTTTTTAAAACATAAAAACAAATTGCATCTTTAAATCCTCTTTATATACACTAAACATATATATATATAGATATAGATATCTAATGTTACAATAGATATATCAAATATAAATAATGTACAACTAGTATAAATAATGTTACATAATCCTCTATTATGTACAACTCATATATCTAGGGATATGTATATCAAATATAAATAATGTTATAGTAGTTTATAATAGCTAAGAATTATTATAACAAATATAATGTTATAGTACTCTATATAATGTCAAAGATATATACATACATACATACATATATATATATGTCAACTTATAATGCTAGTTATATATAATGTCACCAATATACAGATAGTCTTGTAATGAGTAATATACCAAATGTGTATATATAATGTTACTATTACTACTATTACTTTGTTATAACACTAAATAAATGTAATGATAATTAATAATATACTATGCACAATTAGTATGTATAGATATATGTATATCATATTTTAATTATACATTTTCACATATAATTAGTAGTTACTATAACAAATATAGTTGTACATATTCATATATAATCAATAATTACTATAACATCTTTAATATTATAGTACTTTATATAATGCCATAATATTGTCTCTCTACATGTATAATACTATCTCTTCTCTATATAGTGTTGGAAATGTATTATCCTAGTACTAAATAAATATCAGGCTATATGGCCTTATATGATGTCATGGTACTCAATATACATAGCTTTATTCCTTATGATTTTATTGTTTTTCTATAAATAACATATGATATATTTATATATTTAAGTAAGATGTATATATTTATGTAAATTTAACTATATTAGGCTGTTAGTACTACAGATGGGCATTCTTTATAGTGGTGGGGGCATGTTTATTATTGTCAAATGGGAATTATTGTTTTTGGCTTTGAAGTATTGGTTGATATAGGATTTGTTGTCAACAAGTTACTTTAGGTTATTAATAGGGTACTTTAGGTTGTCAAATTTTTTTTACATGTTGTTGACAACTTTGAGGTCTACATTTACAATGGTTAGTATCCTTATTGATAGTTTATGAATGGTTGTCAATAGCTTTATTGCAATGTTTACGAAGATAAGTACAACTTTTAATAGTTACTACATTGTTTTAGAAATACCATCAAATGGGATACTGGGTATATTATTCTTATTGTTCATAGCATGACTATACACTGTTGATAGTAAGGTTTATTTCATTTCTACTTCATTACCCAATGATAAGGGCATATTCTACTCATATTTTATTATGTGAATCATGTTAAATTCTTACTGATATTATGAAAATTCTAAGGAAATGCTACTTAATTATGTTTATTGTACTATTTCAAGTCTTTAAGAGCTTAGAGTGCAAACATGAGGAATTCAGAGGAGTTTTAAGCACTTGAAGGAATGTTGAACAAAGGAGGCAAGCCACTCATTAACTTACACCATTGGCTTTGAAGACCGGCCTTCAATAGCATAATTTAGGTTTGCAAAGTGAAGAAGCGATTAGGTTGATACTATAAGGAAAAGCCACTAACCTACATGTGTAAGCCACTAGCTTACAAGGAAAGGCCCCAAGCCTTGATTGCCAGCTTACTATTGAAAAGTTGTTGGCTTTAAAGCTGACTTTGAGAGCTAGCTTATAGTTTTCAGCAAGCATTCCTTTGCTTTTGATATAAATACTCATTACATTAATGCTTGAGGGTCTTATCTTTTTCTTTTGGCACTTTGACATCCTAAAGAGAGTTTTTAAGAGAATTGTTTCTCTAGAACAACATTTTTTTTCACCCAATTGATTTCATTAGGAGAAATTAAGTTAGGATATTAGTCAACTATAGAATTGGAAGATTTATAGTTGAATAATAGAATCCTTTATTAATTTATCTAATGGAAGCTAATAAATTGATTTTGGGGTTTTGAGTTTTTAAAACTTAGGAAAGGGTTAAAGGCTCTAACAAATTCATATGAATATCAACATAACTAAGAGTTATTATAATATGATGGCAATCTAATTTGTGAAGCTAGGGTAGATTCTGCTTCCTACTCTTAATTGATATATTTTTACAACAATTCTTCTCTTATTCTTAGTGATAATCTAGGTTAATTAGATTAATCACTAATTAATTAGTTAATTCTCTCAATTATATTGCCTAAATAATAATAAAATACGATAAAAGTCTTGTAATTAATTAATCCTCATGGGTCGACATTCTACTCACTAAAATATTACTTGATCTAACCTAGTACACTTGCTAGTATAATTCGCTTTTATAAACATATATATTACAACAGATCAAGTTTTTAGTGCCATTGCCAAGGATTAACTTAATATTAGACCACCTTCAGTTTTATTATTAATTTAGGTGCATTTTATAGTGTATGTGTTGTCTTCTGTTCTCTTTGCATGTATTTTATACACAGGAGTAGAAGTGTTGAAATTCTACCACTAAATCTTGAGATAGAATGCACCTTGCGCTAATTAAGGAGAGTGGACAAAAGAAGGGAAGAAGTTTAGGTAGTTAAGATGGTAGACAACAACAATAACAAGTCAACAATTATTGGATTGAAGGTGCTACCAGAGTACTTCAGGACTATACTAATGCGAACTCCATCAACCTGTATCGAAACTCGAGATCAATTTGAAACTCGAACAGTCGTCGATCGATCATGAACAAAAGGAAAACCACGATCTATTACTTATAGAGTAGTAAGAACCTTGGTATGATGTTTATGCCACAATCAGGATGGAATATCGATTGATAAGTAATGTTATGAACACTAAGAAAAGATTTTGATAAGTTCAAAAATTCTTCAAGAATAGAAGAAAAAGGTTTTTGATTTTTAATTTGCAAAAAGTCTCTTACAATGGAGTTCTAGCGGCTATTTATCTGTCCATGCAAAATATAACAAAAAGGTAATAAACCTTACTTGAATCTACTTATTTTCCTCTCAAGCTAGCATTCAAAGCCAACAACTTATATGCACCTTGGACCAATGTATGAAGTAAGCCGACGACTTACTTTACTGGCCTATAAGGCAATTTTATGTCGGCCATTTAGGCTAATGGCCTTTCTCCTCTACGCCTACGGCCTTCTTTTTTCCACATCAACAGCTTTGATTCTTCAACAAATTTCTTCAAATCGTCTTCATTCCAAGACATCTTGGATTCCAATGACTTGGATTATTCTTGGTTCAATCTTAGATTCATGCAAGCATTGCTCCTCATCTTGAATTTCTTTCATTAGCCTATTGAGTGCTTCCTTGAGTCATTTAGCTCTAAGTCGGGTTATAGGTCCAACTGGAATCATAAGAGGATTTGCTATCCATTTCCTAGCTCGGTTGTCATCATTCCCCTCCTCTTGAAAAGGATTTATCCTCAAATCATTGCCTGCATAAAAAGGACTCAAATAAGTAATATTCAAGGTAGCAATGATAGGATACTCACTTGGTAAATCAAGTTTGTAAGCATTATTATTTATTCGTTCAAGGATTTGAAAAAGACCATCGCCCCTAAGGAGTAACTTGGATCGCCTTTGTGCTGGGAATCGCTCTTTACGTATGTGTAACCAAACCCAATCTCCAAGTTCCAAGATTATTTATCAACACCCTTTGTTGGCTTGTTCTGCATATTGTTATGTTCTTCGCTCAATGTTGAGTTTATTTTTCTCGTGAATCTACTTAACAAATTCAACTTTCTTTTTGCCATCTAAATTAATATGTTTAGAAATAGGTAAAGGAGTTAAGTCCAATGGAGTTAAAGGATTAAGTCCATATACAATCTCAAAAGGTGAAAATTTAGTGGCAGAATGTATAGCACGATTATAAGCAAATTCAACATATGGCAAACAATCTTCTCATGTTTTAATGTTCTTTTAAATGATAGCCTTTAGTAAAGTAGATAAAGTTCTATTAACTACTTTGGTTTGCCCATCAATCTATAGATGACAAGTTGTAGAAAACAATAATTTAGTTTTTAACTTACACCACAAGGTTTTCCAAAAGTAACTCAAGAACTTAGCATTCCTATCAAACACAACTGTTCTAGGCATACCATGCAATCAAATAATTTCTTTAAAGAACAAATTTGCAACATATGTAGCATTATCTATTTTGTTACATGAAATGAAATGTGCCATTTTTGAAAATCTATCAACAACAAAAAAAATAGAATCTCTTTAAGTCTATTCCTGGGTAAGCATAATACAAAATCCATGGAAATATCAACCCAAGGCTCACTAGGAATAGATAGGGGTTGGTATAAGCCATGGGGATGCACTCAGGATTTAATTTTTCTACAAGTGATACATCTCTCACAAATTCACTCAACATCTTATCTCATGTGTAGCTAATAAAATTGTTCTTGTAATACCCCTAAGGTCTTAACCACTCTAAAGTGTCCCATCAAACCTCCACCATGAGACTCTTTTATTAACAACTTTCTAAGGGAATAGTTTGGAATACAAAGATTGTTTTCTCTAAACAAAAACCTTTCATGCCTAAAGAATTTTCCTCTAGCTCCCCTTTCGCAACAGGCAAAGTCATCACTAAAATCTTGGTTAAGAGGGTACAACTCTTTAATATGTTCAAAACCAAGCAATCTAGCATTAAGAGTTGAGATTAGTAAGTACCTTCTTGAGAGAGTATCCGCAACAATGTTTTTCTTAGCTTGTTTGTACCAGATGATGTATGGAAAGGTCTTAATAAACTCTACCTACCTTGCATGTCTCCTATTCAGTTTGTGTTGACTCTTCAGGTGCTTCAAGGATTTATGGTTAGTGTAAATCACAAACTCCTTAGGCTAGAGATAGTGTTGCCAAGTTTCCAACACTCTCACCAATGCATATAATTCCTTATCATATGTTAGGTACCTCAATGAGGTCCTGTTTATCTTTTCGCTAAAATATACGATTGGTCTTCCCTCTTGCATAAGAATAGCTTCAATACCTAAACTAAAAGCATCACATTCAATTTCAATTGTTTTATAAAAATTAAGTAAAGCAAGCAAAGGAGCATGGATCAGTTTATCTTTAGTTAATTGAAAAGCCTTTTCTTGTTTTACTTCGCACTTAAATCTAGCATTCTTCTTGATGACTTCAGTGAATGATACAACAATGCTACTAAAGTCCCTCACAAATTGTCTATAAAAACTCGTAAGCCCATGGAAACTACGAACTTGGCTCAAATTAGTTAGGCTTGTCCATTCTTGTATATCTCGAATTTTCTCCTCATAAACTCGGATGCCCTATGAACTAACAATAAAACCAAGAAAAATAAGTCTATCTGTATATAAAGTACATTTCTTAAGATTAGCAAATAGCCTTTCCTATTGTAGCACTTCTAAAATAAAATTCAAATAAAATAAATGATCATTTAAAATCTTACTATAGATAAGGACATCATCAAAATATACCATTGCAAATTTCCTAATAAAAGCCCTCAAAATATGGTTCATCAACCTCATGAAAGTGCTTGGTGCATTAGCTAACCCAAAGGGCATAACTAACCATTCATATAAACTATACTTTGTTTTAAATGCATTCTTCCACTTTACCATTATGTTGTTGAACGCTCGATAGTTGACATACATCCTCCAAGACCCATCCTTATTAGGAACTAAAATCATAGGAACTTGACATGGGCTCATGCTTTCTCTCACATACTCCTTGTCCATCAACTCACTAACCTATTTTTAGAGTTCCTTTGTTTCCTTAAGATTACTCCTATAAGCGGGTCGGTTTGGAATGGTCACACCGGGTAAAAATCGATCTGATGTTCAATTCCTCGAATGGGAGGTAATCCTTTTGGGATGTCATTTGGAAAAACATCTTCAAATTCCTATAACAGAGAAATAACAGAACTTAGCAAAGAAGTGTCAAGTTGGTTAGAGCTAAAAAGTACCTTTTTGTATAAGAGTACGATCATAGGTCTCTTTGTTCTTAAGAACAAAGCCTTCTTAACATCATTAGCTCTTGCATAAAAAATTTCTTTTCTCTTCGTTTTTCTCTCACTATTTAATTCTTTCCCATTCTTTTCTTTTTTCTCTTTTCTCAGATTCTCTCTTTTTCTTTTATAGCAGCACTCATTCTTTTATTTTCACCACCTCTTTTTTGCTCACTTTCTCTCTATAACCTCACTTGATCCTCATATACTTCACTGGGAGTTAGAGGACAAAAAGTAATAAGATTTTGATCATGTATAAAGAGTATTTATTGGTGAATCTATCATGTTTCACCTATCGGTCAAGCTTGCATAAGAACTACATCACAAAGAACTTCATCCCCATATTTTCCTATGCTAAAAGAAACTAACACCTATTTTGTAACCTTCACTTCACCACTATCATTTAACTATTGCAGCTTATAAGAGCGATGATGCTTAATTGTGGAAAGCCCTAATTTCTCAACCATGGTTATGCTAACAACATTGGTATAACTCCCACTATCTACAATCACACCACATACTTTGTCTTTAACAAGACACTTAGTATGAAATATGTTTAATAAGACACTTAGTATGAAATATGTTCTCCCATTGCACATTCTTCTCTTCCTTTATCTGCACACTCAAAGCCCTCCTAGCTATTAACATCTCCTTGTGAATAGCATATTCTTTCCCTTCATCGACATCGTCTAATGATAGCATGGATTCATGTTCTGACTCATTATCTGTCTCAATTTCTCCATCATCCTGCATCACCATAATTATCTTATTAGGACATTAACTCACTATATGTCCCATGCCCTAGCATTTAAAACATTTAATATCACGATTCCTATTACGAAAAGAATTGAATTTACCTTTATTCCCTTGAGATGCCATTTCTACTTTTTGTTTTGGCATTGGTTTAGAGTGGAATTGCTTCTCCTCCTTCTTCCCTACATTAGTCCTCCAGTTAGAAGAACTTGATGTTGTACGTGTGAAACTACTACCTTTCCACTCGAGTTGCTTCGCCACCTTAATCGCCATATGAACCATATCCTTCAGTTCTATATAATGTTGCAACTTTACCACATTTTGTATATCTCAATTCAAACTTGCTAAGAACCTAGCCACAGTAACTTCCCAATCCTCCTCAACATTCACCCTGATCATAGCAACCTCTATCTCCTTATGATATTCTTCTACACTCCAGTTTCCCTATCTCAGATTTTGTAATTTATTATACAAATCCTTGTAGTAATAAGTGGGAATAAATTACTTCCTCATCACCTTCTTCAACTCTTCCCAAGTCTCTATTGGTGGCTCCTTATTCCTCCTCCTACTCTACAACAAATGGTCCCACCAAACTATAGCATAGTTAGAAAATTCTATGGCAGCCAATTTTACCTTCGTAACTCCAGAGTAGTTATGACAGTAAAAAACTAGTTCCACCTTCTTCTCCCACTCAAGATAGAGATTAAGATCATTCTTCCTTTGGAAGGAACGAATTTTCATTTTGATATTTTCCAAATTGCTATCTTCTTCTTTCCTAACTCCTCTACTTCTCCCTATATTTCTCCTATAACCCATGAAGGAGTCCTAGTCAAATTTAGCTACAGGCCCTTCTCTACCCAACTCATCTTCCTCCATGCACACTACCCTTCTAGGCATTTTATCCCTCCTACGTCCAGCAGAAGCAATCCAAGACTGCTCAAAATTCTGCTCCATTTACTCATAAAATTGATCCATCTCTACTTTAAACATCTTCCTCATCTCAGTAGTCAAAGTCTCCATGATCAATTTCGTGTTAATACCACCTATTACACTATCAGGAGAATTTCTATTAGACATGCTTTTTTTGCAACAAAAACAAAGATGATAATAAACAATATAAATCCTCACTGAATCACTCCCTCATGTGTTTTGCCACTCAATCACTGAATGTATCTCTAGTCACTTATGTTTTAATTCTCACAAGATTCAATGCACACTATAATGTTCTTACCAGTCTTGCCTCTTACCACTCACAACCTTTACCTCAATTCTTTTAGAATTAAACAATAAATTAGAAGTTTTTCTATAGATTTCAATAGATTCCTTTGTTGTGGGAATCAACAATTCATCAAGTCACAATAGTTTCCCTAACACTTCAATAAACACAATTATGAACTTAAACACAACTATTGCCAAGAATCCTAATTTTTTTATACGAATTTTCCTCTTTTTTTCACCATTCAACAAGAAATCAAACATGAATTAATTAAACACATATAGTGATTGCTATAACAAGTCTAATAAAATCAACAAGTACACAAAGATTTAAACTTTTCTCTTTTTTTTTATACAAATTTTTGAAATTTATATGTATAAAGAACAAAAACTGGATTTAGATAGGCAATTGCTAACCAACTTAATTTCTCTAATACTAAAATGATATGAACTCTATTAACCTATGCTAAAACCCGAGATCAATTTGAAACTCGAACAGTCATCAATCGATCACAAACAAAGGGAAAACCGTGACTCATTGCTTATAAAGAAGCAAGAACCTTGGTATGATGTTTATGCCACAATTGGGATGGAATATTGATTGATAAGTAATGTTATGAACACTACAGAATGATTCCGATAAGTTCAAAAATTCTTTAAGAACAGAAGAAAAAGGTTTTTGATTTTTAATTTGCAAAAAGCCCTTATAATGGAGTTCTAACAGCTATTTATCTATTTACACAAAACATAACAAAAATGTAAAAAACCTTACTTGAACCGACCTATTTTCCTCCTAAGTCAGTATTTAAAGCCGGTGGCTTTTATGCACCTTGGACTGGTGTATGAAGTACGCTAGCTACTTAGGCCAGTGACTTACTTTGCTGGCTTACAAGGCAATGGCTGGCGGCCTTTCTCCTCTACACCGGCAACTTTCCTTCTTTCATGCTGGTAGCTTTGATTCTTCAACAGATTTCTTCAAAATGTCTTCATTCCGGGAAATTTTAGATTTCAATGACTTAGATTATTCCTGGTTTAATCTTGGATTGACGTAAGCATTGCTCCTCATCTTGAATTTCCTTGATTAGCCCATTAAATGTTTCCTTGAACCGTTTAGCTCTAAGTTGGGTCATAGGTCCAATCGGCATCTCAAGAGGATTTGCTATCCATTTCCTAGCTCGGTTGTCATCATATATAGTACCTACTATTATAGGTTTTGCAATTAAGGTACCTACTATTCAAGCTAATAATTTTAAACTAAAGCTGGAACTCATTTAGATAGTTAAATTGAATCAGTTTAGAGGATATCTAAATGAGAGTCCTGATAAGCATATTGTTCTCCAATATAGTAACACAGTGAAGATAATTAATGTCATGCTTGACATCATCATATTACAACTTTTTCCTTTCTCACTAAGGGACACAGCTAGAGCTTAGTTGAATTCACTCCCACAAGAGTCCATCACCACCAAGGTCGATCACTCATCTAAGTTTCTAAGGAGATTTTTCCCACCATCTAAGATTGCGAATAAGAAATGACAACACCAATTTCACCAAGTTCAGTGGTGGATCACCATATGAGGCATAGGAGAGATTTAAGGAGGCAATTGGAAAATGCCCACATCACAGATTGCTAGATAATCTCTAAATTGAGATTTTATATCTTAGCTTGGATGCAATATTGAGATCTTTAGTAGATGTGGCATTGATAGGAATCAAAATCCTACAAGACCTATCATTAGGGTAAGAGCCAAAGGATTTTAAATCTTGGCGATGAGGGTCCCTTTTTAGTAAATCGACCCCGGAATTATTTGTTTTGCTAACCTCTTTTCTATTAGTCATGTATTGTATATTCCAACAAGCACAATTATCATGCTTTACAAGGCGATAGACAAACTCACTAAGACTCAGCTTGTAAGTTATTTATAGATCGACCTAAACCAGCGATGACTAGGACCAACGAATCCCATTGAAGAGATAGCTTGTTGAAGTCTATTTTGTACTTGTAATTTATTTCTTGGAACCATTTCTGTTGTAATTTTTTGGGACATTTTTATTTGGTTGTCATTTATGTTTTAAGACCGGCTACCCTAAAGTGGCATAGTTGTAATTTTGTGGACATTTTAACTCTAAAGGGAGCAAGTATAAATACTTGCTTAAGTAGGATTTTGAGGATAGAGTTAAAATTTGCAGCATACACTTTTCGTGTAAGGGATTAAGGTTCTTCCTAATTTCATTGGCTCTTATCAATTTCAATCAAAAAATTGGAATTATGGCGAGTTGCAACATAGAGAATTGTGAGTAATATCAATTCCTTACGTTGTATTTTTCCTTTTCATCACTAGTGAGTCATATTTAGAGTTGATTAGGGTGGTTCTTTGATCTAAAATCGGCATCAATTGTATCCTCTTTTGTCATTATATATCATTGATTGGTTTTTGTCACTTGTTATTGCAATTAATTTCACTATACATGGTTTTGCGTGGAAGGGCCTTGTTGTTAGGAGGGTTCATGGTTTTATTGTTGATTATTTTATTGGAATTCTCTTGGGACTTGAGTTGAATATGTGATTCAATTGAGAATTATCATCTTTGTGATTTAATCTCATTGATTTTTATCATTCGGATCATATTCCACAATTAGGGTCCACATAATTTTGTCTCACTTTGAACCGATTTTGATCTTGTCCTTTAAGGGTTATAAATTAGTTCATTTGCATGTTCTTAAATCCCCTTTTAGGCACATCATAATTTGGTATCAGAGCTTGTGGTTTAAGAGGAGGGATTGTTGCAATTGGAATTCGGAAATTAGGGGTTGTTGAATTAGCACCTTGATCCGAATTGTGAAGTGGAATTACATTATTTCAATTGTGTTGTTGAAGTGACATCCTTGTTGATAGTTGTTGTAGACATGGAGACTTGTAACATTCTGAGCTTCTTTGATAATTGGCCATGAGTGTGTAGTGTCTTGGTAGTGGATCGTAAGGAGCAAGGGTGTTGATCTTTTGTGATCAATTGAAGAAGTGTAAGTTGTCTTATGTATTTTCGAAAGTGAGGAGTAATAGTTGTGATTTTTAGATTTAAATTTTCAAAATTGAGGTGTGAGTTAAGAAGCAATTTGAATTTCAAAACATACATTAAGTGATTGTTTAATTGTGTGTCATTTGAATTTGAAATAGCTCCTTACCATTTGTGGAATCTTACACTTATTGCACTCATTTTGAATTTGAAAGTTGAGCTTCCTTTGTTGTTGAAGTTGTGGTTTGATATTTGTGTGGAAGTGGGGAAACTGTACCATGGCTTGAAGAGGTTTGTGTGTAGAGTTGTGTTTTTTTGTAAATTTAGTGAAAGGTATGTGTAGTTAGTGTTGATTGTTGTGTGTGTTGTATAGATACTTGTTGCTGGTGGCATGAACCTTGTGGAACCATGATGAACAAGGGGAGTTGTGTGGTAGTGAGTTGTGTGCATTTATGATTGTGTTTAAGTGCTGCCCATTGTGAAGTTAAGTAGTGAGAAGTTAAGGCAAAAAAAAAAAAGTTGAGTAATAGAATTTGAATTCAAACAAGTAATTAAAGTGTGAAAATAATTGAACTCATTACTTAAACACTTGTAGTTGAATTTAATTCTTAACTACTTGGAAGTGATTGTGTACTTCATTTGTGGCTTGGTTGTGTACTTGAATTTTGGAAGTGTAAGGATAATTATTGTGTTGTTAGATTTAAATACAATCATGTCTAGTGAAATGTTTCATTCCACTAATGTATTGTGTCGGGCATTGATTACTTTTACTATTAAGGATGATGAACAAAGGGAAAATTTATTCTATACTCCTTGTAGGGTACAAGGAAATTTATGTGTCCTTATAGTCTATGGTGGTAGTTATACCAATGTGGTAGCAGCATCGTTAGTATCGAAACTAAAACTTGCCACTACTTCACATCTTAAATTGTATAAATTGCATTGGCTTAATGATCAAGGCAGTTTGCATGTGACCCAAAGAGTTAGGGTACCTTTTAGTATAGGGGATAAATACTATGATGAAATTGAGTGTGACATTCTACCTATTTATGTATCCCATATATTGTTAGCAGGCCTTGGTTATATGACAAGAGCGTCTTACATGATGGCTTCAGGAATACATATGTATTCTAGCAAGAGGGTAAACGCATCATTTTGAATCCAATGTCACCTTCAGAGGTGGAGAAGGTTTAGTAACAGATCCATAGACCATCAAAGGTTCTTGAGAACCATAACCACATGAGCCAACCTTCAGAAGGCCACATTATGTAGAAGCAGACATGCCAACCTTCAGAGGTTCCTGAGGCTTTTAGTTACATGAGCCAATATACAAAGGACAACATTTATCAAACACAAATGTACCAACTATCAAAGGATCCTGAGGGTCATGGCCAGATGAGCCAATCACAAGAGGACCAAACTATTCAGAGGTAGTTGTGTTCACCTTCAGAGGTTTTAGAGGTTCATGAGCAATTGAGCAAACCTTTAGAGGATTCTGAGGGTTAGAGTTAATGAGCTCATCATATGAGGGCCAGACTATTCAGAGAGAGTTATGTCCACCTTCAGAGGTTTCAGAGGGCTATGAGCAGTTAAGCCAACCATTAGAGGGCCATAAGGGTTAGTGACATATAGGTGAATCAGAAAAGGAGGCAACAATATCAGTGGAATGGGTTAAGAAAGGGGAGTCCTTAGTGGATAATGGACCATTATATGTGTTGCAGATGAGATATATCCTAGAAATGGAGGAGAGAAAGCAATCACCCCTTATGGTATTTCAGATATTAGGATTCTGCAGTAATACTTACTTCTTTAGATGGCTTGCTAGGAGGATACAGAGTCTTTACTACATTTGATCTACCAAATTTGACGACAAATCTTTTTGAGGCCCGAGTAGATGATAGGAATCAAAATCCCGTAAGACCTATCATTAGGGTAGGAGCCAAAGGATTTCAAATCTTGGTTATAAGGGTCCTTTTTTGAGAAAATCAACCTCAAAATCATTTGTTTACTAACCTCCTTTCTATTACTCATGTATTGTATATTCCAACAGGCACACTCGTCATACTTTACAAGGCAGTGGACAAATTCACTAAGACTCAGCTTGTGGGTTATTCATGGACTGACCAAAACTGGCGATGAACTGGACCGACAAATCCCATTAAAGAGATAGCTTGTTGAAGATTATTTTGTACTTGTAATTTATTTCTTGGAATCATTTATGTTATAAGTTTTTAAGACATTTTTATTTGGTTGTAATTTATGTTTTAGGACTGGCTACCCTAAAGTGGCATAGTTGTAAATTTGTGGACATTTTAACTCCAAATGGAGCAAGTATAAACATTTACTTAAATAAGGTTTTGAGGATAGAGCTGAAATTTGCAACATACACTTTTCATGTGAGGGATTAGGGTTCTTCCTAATTTCATTGGCTCTTACCAATTTCAATCCAAAAATTGGAATTGTGGCGAGTTGAAACATAAAGAATTGTGAGTAATATCAATTCCCTATGTTGTGTTTTTCCTTTTCATCACTAGTGAGTCATATCTAAGGTTAATTGGGGTAGTTCTTTGATCTAAGATTGGAGTCAACTGTATCCTCTTTTGTCATTATATATCACTTATTGGTTTTTGTCACTTGTTATTGCAATCAATTTCACTATACATGGTTTTGCGTAGAAGGGCCTTGTTGTGAGGAGGGGTCACAGTTTTATTGTTGATGTTTTGATTGGAATTCTCTTGGAACTTCAGTTGATTATGTGATTCAATTAAGAATCATCATCTTTGTGGTTTAATCTCATTGATTTTTATCAATTGGATCATATTCCATCAATTAGGGTTCATGCAATTTTGTCCCAATTTGAACTGATTTTGATCTTGTCCTTTAGGGGTTGTAAATTGGTTTATTTACATGTACTTAAACCCCCTTTTAGGCACATCATGCATCTAGAGGTACACTAATGGGTAAGAACTATGATGAAGCCAATGCTTTGATAGAAGAAAAGGCTTTTAGTGCACATAATTGGTAAAATGAGAGAAGTAAATCTAGAGTGGCCTCAATCAATAACGTGGTCACAGTGCTAACTCAAATTACATCTCTTACCACCTAGGTAAGTAAACTCAATTCAATACAATCCGTTAATAATAATCATGTTGCTTTTGTGAGTTATGTTCAAGACCACATTTAACTCTTGAGTGCGTAGCTGGAAATTCCTCAAATTCATTTAATAGAGAGCAAGTAAACTATGTTAATAATTTTTAATGGGGGAATTAAAGACCTTATTCAAACAGTTACAATCTAATGTAACATAATCATCCAAATTTCTCATGGAGAAATGAGAATAATTCTCTTAAATCGCCACTTGGATTCCAAAAGTAAGGACCTGTTCATAATGCTTTACCTTAGTAAAGTTAACCTAGAATAGAAGAGCTCATGTTGAACTATATGCAAAAGGCTGACACCATGTTACAAAATTAACAAGCCACTATTCGAAATGTAGCGAGTCAGATTTCTCAATAGTGATAGACCATCGGGGTCTCTACTAAGTAACACTAAGCAAAACCCCAAAGGTGTTAATGCTATAAAGCTAAGAAGTAGTAAGCAATCAGAGACAGTTGATACAAAAGTTCAAAACCAAAAGAAGAGTTCATAGAAGGACAAAATGAAACCAAAGGTGGAGGAACCAAAGCATAAAACCTTAGAGGTAAAACCATTTATTCCTCCTATCCCCTTTCTAATTAGACTGAAACAACAACAGTCGGATGCCCAATTTAGTAAGTTCCTGGAGGTTTTTAAGTAGTTGCAAATTAACATTCCATTTATAGAAGTACTTTAGCAGATGCCTTCATATGCTAGATTCATGAAGGATTTGCTTACTAAAAAGTGAAAAATTGATGGGAGTAAGCTTGCAATGCTTACAGGAGAGTGTTTTATGATCCTATAGAAAGACATGTCCAACCTACTAAGGAAATAAAGAGATCAAGGGAGTTTCATAGTTCCTTGCACTATAGCCAATTTTCATTTTGAAAAAGTCTTTATTGATTCTAGTGCAAGTATAAATTTAATGCCTTTATCCACTTTCAAGAAACTTGGACTTAGAGAGTGTAGGGAAACTCATGTTACCTTGCAACTTATAGACAAGAGCACAAAATATCCAAGAGGTATACTCGAGAATGTCCTTGTGAAGGTACATAAATTTGTATTTCCAATTGACTTCATAGTCTTAGAAATGGAAGAGGATAGAGAGGTGTCCATGATCTTAGGTAAACCATTCCTTGTAACAAGTAAAGCATTAGTATATGTGGAACAAGATAAGCTTACCTTAAGAGTTATGGATGACCAGATAGCTTTTAATGTTTATGATGCCACAAAGAAATTTGATTGTAAATCTTGTTATACCATTGATATTATTGACGAGCTCACATTTGAGTCTATTAAGGAGATAATAGGTATAGATACAACTGAATCAATTTTGAGAGATCTGGATGATTACAGTGATGATGATGAGCTTAAGGATGAATGTGCAGAATAGGTGTTGGAAATCGAGGCTTGATACTATGAGGAGTTAGGTATAAGTGAAACAAAACCAATGCCATCTTTGGCATAACCTCTAGTGTTATAACTTAAACCTTTGCCTAGCTGTTTAAAATATGCTTATCTTGGAGTAGATGATACTTTGCCAATAATCATCTCTTCTTCTTTGACAAGTGCTTAAGAGGAACAGCTCCTAGGCGTGCTAAGAGAGCATAAGGAGGCGATAGGATGGACTGTTGCAAATATCAAAGGTATCAATCCTCTGATATGCACTCATAAGATACTTTTGGAAGTTAAGTGCAAACCTATAGTATAACCATAGAGAAGACTTAACCCAACTCTCAAGGAGGTAGTAAAGAAGGAAGTGCTTAAACTACTGGATGCAAGTATTATTTACCCTATCTCTACTAGTAAATAGGTTGGTCCTATTCAAGTAGTGCCTAAAAAAGGTAGTCTGATAGTAGTAAAGAATGAAGTTAATGAGTTAATCCCTACTCATATTGTGATTGGGTGGAGATTTTGTATAGACTATAGGAAATTAAGTGATGTTACCTGTAAAGACCATTTCCCCCTTCCCTTTATAGATCGGATGCTAGAAAAACTCATAAGACATGACTATTATTGTTTTCTAGATGGTTATTCTGGTTATAATCGAATTCATATAGCACTCGAGAATTAGGAGAAAACCACCTTTACTTGTCCCTAAGGCACTTTTGCCTTTAAGAGAATGCCCTTTAATCTCTGTAATGCACCTACCACTTTCCAGAGGTATATGACATCTATATTTTCTAACATGTTAGAAAATTTCATTGAAATATTTATGGATGACTTTTCTATCTTTCGAAGGTCATTTGACTCATGTCTGAAAAATTTAAGTTGTGTGCTTAAAAGATGTAAAGAGACTAATATGCTTTTGAACTAGGAGAAATGCCATTTTATGATAAGAGAGCGAATAGTATTAGGTCACTTGGTGTCAAGGAAAGAGGGCAAAAGTGGAGATAATAGAGAAGTTATCACCCCCCCCCCCCCCCCCCCCCCCCCCAACTTTAATAAAAGGAGTTAAGAGCTTCCTAGGACATGTTGGCTTTTACAGGAGGTTTATCAGGGACAATTCTAAAATCTCTAGACCTCTTTGTAATTTACTTGAAAAAGATTCTTCTTTTGTTTTTTATGACAGTTGTTTGCAAGCATTCAATTTATTAAAGGAGAAGCTCACTTCTGCACCAGTGATTGTTGCACTTGATTAAGAGCTTTTGTTCAAGCTTATGTGTGATGCTAGTGACTATGCTATAGGAGTGGCACTTGGGCAAAGGAAAGGTAAGTTATTTCATGTAATATACTATGCTAGTAGAGCTTTAAATGAGGCCTAGAGAAACTATGCCACAACTAAAAAAGAGCTTTTAGTAGTTATATTTGCATGTGATAAGTTTCGGCCTTATTTGATAGGTTCTAAGATCATAGTCTACACAGACCATGCTACTCTTAAGTATTTGTTTGCCGAAGTTAATGCTAAACCTAGGCTAATTCATTGGATTTTACTACTACAAGAATTGGACATAAAAATTAAAGATAAAAAGGGAATAAAAAATGTATTAGCTGATAATTTATCCCATTTGGAATCTGATTGTCTAGATCCACCCATTAATAAAAAGTTCCTTGATGAACAGTTGCATGTAGTAGATATCCAAGGATTACTTTAGTATGCCAATGTAGTCAATTACTTGGTTAGCAAAATCACACCATATAGTTTGTCATATCAATAGAAAAAGAAAATTTAACATGATGTGAAGTACTATTTTTGGGATGAACTGTATCTATTTAAATGTTGTGTTAACCAAGTAATTAGATGTCGTGTGCCAGAGATTGAATAGCTTAACATAATACAACATTGTCATTTTAGGGAAGTAGGAGGCCACTTTGGTTTGGAAAGAACTATAGCTAAGATTTTATCTTGTGGATTTTATTGGCCTAAACTATTTAATGATTGCCAGAATTACATTATGACTTGTGCTCAATGTCAAAGGACTGGCAATATTTCTAGGAGACATAAATCACCAAAGAATAACATTCTTGTAATTGAGCTATTTGATATGTGGGGAATAGACTTTATGGGTCATTTCCCTCATCATTTTCAAAAAAATATATTCTTGTAGCTATCGATTATGTTTCAAAATAGGTAGAAGCAATTGCTTTACAAACTAGTAACCACGAAGTTGTAATTAGATTTTTGAAAAGAACATATTTTCAAGATTTTGGGTACCTAAAGCTATCATAAGTGATGGGGGATCACATTTTTGCAATAGGTAGTTTAAAATAATTATTATTAAAATATGGAGTTACTCATAAAATTGCCACCCCTTATCATCTACAAACTTGTGGATAGGTTGAGAAATCTAATAGGGAAATAAAGCGTATTTTAGATAAAACTATCAATGCATCTAGGAAAGATTGGTCTTTAAAACTTGATGATGCATTGTAGGCTTATAGAACAACTTTCAAAATCCCTATAGGCATGTCCCTATACAAGATTGTTGATGGTAAATCATGTCACCTACCAATAGAGCTTGAGCACATGGCATACTAGGCAATAAAACACCTTAACTTTGATTTCCATGCTACAGGTGAAAAGAGTTTGCTTTAGCTAAATCAGATGGTTGAGGTGAGAGAAAAAGCATATGAAAATGCTAGGATATACAAGAAGTGAGTGAAGTGATGCCACGATAAGAACATCTTAAGGCAAGAGTTTTTGCTTGGGCAGAAAGTTCTATTATACAATTCTCGATTGAAGTTGTTTCTAGGTAAGTTGACATCTCAATGGTCTGGACTATTTATTATTGCTGATATTTTTCCTATGGTGTAATGGAGTTTAAGGTAGAACTTAACTATACTTTTAAAGTAAATGATTATCTTCTCAAGCATTACTATGAAGGGGAAAACATTGATAGTATTATTACTATCATGGATCTAACAAATCTGATTTAAAACACCATGAAATTTAGGTTAGCGACTTTAAACTAAGCACTACATGGAGGCAGCCTATGCTTAACACAAAGATAATTTTATTTTGTTTTGTTTAATTCAATAATTTAAAAAAAATTTAAAAAACGTTAGGCCACCAGCTTTTAGGCAACCTCGAAAAAAAAAAAAAAAAACCCTAATATATTTAAGTTGCCTACCTTTAGCCGGCATTCTTTCTCACCGGATCTCTTCCCAAGTTTTCCTCCTCATCTTTCAACGCCACTCTTCTTTCAATGCTGGCTTTCTTTCAACTTTGGCCTTCTTTCAACACCGGTCTTTCAACATCGCTGGCCTTTAGGTAGCTTTCCTCAGATTTTTTTTTTCCTTTCTTTCCTCCTTTTCTTTTCAAAGTCTAAAGCTGATTGTGTACACCGACGACGTACAATATGGAATAGCCGATGTAGCGTAAGTCTCTCCCTCTCCTCTTGTGATATCTTTTACCCTGATCCCCTGCTTCACACTCTCACTTTCTTTTCCATTTTCACATACACTTCTTCGCACTCCATCAAAGCATCGTCTTTCAACTTCAATCAACATCTAGTATGTCACCTAGAAAACTCTAGCCTTAGAAGAAGAAACACAAATATGTAGGAGAATCTTCTTCCAACAGTCAAGTTAGTAATCTCCTCTCTAATAAAGAGTATGCTAAAGCGAGAATGAAACAATTGTTGAAGAAGAGTTTCATGAACCATCAATATTTAGATTGGGAGCTCTTATGAGATTGTGGGATGGAGGAGAAAATTCAGCAACTAGTGATAGATAAAACATGGATCTAGCTTTTTGAAACAAAAGAACCATCCTTTAAGAATGTCACAATAAAGATTTTGTCTAGAATGTGGATAGATCATGAGGAAAATTATTCCACTATGACCTTCCAAATATATGGATAGGTACATGTGATCGAACTTAAACATCTTGGATATTTTTTAAGACTCTATGACAATGAGGAAGAGGTTATGGAGGACCTACCCAATTCTTAGCTTGAGAATTTGAATGCCAAAACCTTTTAGTTCCAAATGATTCAACTTAGGAGGAATGATTTTGTACCATCCAAATCTCTTGCCACTAATTTCGCAACTATGGAGCACAAGTTGCTCCATCACCTTATAGCTCACACCATCTACTATAAGAAAACTAATCACAGTAAGGTAACAAGTTTTGATATGTTCTATCTTTATAGAATTATCTCAGGCTACAAAATTGATGTAGGGGTGGAAGTAGCAAATTTATTTCTAAGCAAGTGGAAGATACAAGAACAAGGGCCATTCTTTGTGGAGGCTATATCACAACATTACTAAAGGGAATGCATATTTTTAGGCAACCTAAAGGGCATGCGATAATAGAATGTAAAAAGATCGACTTTAGACCATTTAAGATTTGGAGGCTATCTAAGATAGCCACTCGAATTATTTCAGAAGATTATGTGGAGACTCAAGAAATTCCCCCTACTATGAGAGCTTCCACATCCCATTCTCCTTCTCCTGATAGCACTTATGAGAAGTTGAGGAAGGAAGTCAAGGGCATCATGCATGAACTCAAGGGAGTTAAGGAGTTTCAGCAAGAGTGGAAAAAGAACAAGAAATTCAAGACCACATTGTTCGGCATGTTCAAATTCACCATATCCTACATGAATCCAGCAACTGTAGAGGATTTACATTGTGAAACTTCTTTAGAGGGGAGATTAGAAGATGACAACAAAGACCACAATAGCATAGAGCAAGAGAGCTAAAGTCCCTATTGGTTTTTTTTTTTCTTTTATTTTTCCTTTTTCATTTGATTATTGTTGGTTTGTACTATTTGAGCACCCACTAATTGGCTAAACTCTTGATTTTTTTTTCTCATTAATGCTGTGGTTAGGTTTTGTTTTTGTTTTTTTTGTTTTTCTTTATTCTTGTGTAGCTAAGGTAGATACTTTCTACTAACTCTCCGTATTACTACATTAGTTGGAACTCTAATTGCATTAGTCCTTTTAAAACACTAAGGAAGTACCAGTTTTCCTTTTTCTTTTTACTTCATTGTCTTTTATTCCCTTCTAATTACACTAAATTATAAGTAGTGAGGACACTATTCATTTTAAATGTGGGGAAGGGATAATAAGAAAGTTGAGTATGAATTGCTGATGTTTGAATTGGTGAATTAGGTACATATTTATGACATCTTAGCCCTTATTAACCATACATTGAACTCATATTTTGTTCTTTAGTGTTATTTGGAAACTTTTAGGCTAATTGTTTTTCAAAAATTTTCAAGCAATCTAGAGATTGTATGATGCGCTCAAAGTGTATTTGTAATATAAATCAAGGATGACACAACAAGGAACCAATTACTAATCAATTGGGGTGTGAGCCCTAAATTGAAAATGAAACCTTAATTTTGATGTTAAACAAGAGAGAAAAAGATCTAATTCCTTACTAGATGTTATGCACTAGTTGGAATTGGAAATGACTTGGAATTGTTGATGTTACGCATAAAAAAATCAAGCCCACTCGCTATAGTCCTAGATAAGAATTGATAAGAGCAATTTGTGAAGAGAAAAACCCTTTCACGTGAAACAAGAGGTAGCTGCCAAATATTATCTAAAAGTCCCTTACAAAAGCTACTTAACAAGTATTTATACCCTACTTTAAATAAGGAAATTACAACTATGCAAAATAGATAAAAAAAAAAAACTAGTCCTAAGGAACACTTGAAGAACCAATTACTCTATGTGGAATGAAGGTGAAGATGGCTGATTTTATCAAGTGAAATAAAGGTCGGTTCCTCTTGTCTTTGTAAGTTCAAGTATAGTTTACACACTTAACATTAGTGTGTTGGTTCGCCATCCTACGAAAAGCCAACAAAATGCAAAAACAATTATTATAAGATAAATAAGGACAATATGTGAATGTCTAGGTTCCATTTGTTCAAGTAGGCTTCCTAATGCTGGATTCAGAGGTTTAATTCCCATCATCTCCTCAGGCCTTTGAAAGATTTTTCCTCAAATCTAATGAGTCTTTTCTTGGACTAAAATCCCCGGTTTACATGTGCTTATCGTCCTGAAGTCTTGAGTGCCCATTAGTTTTGTTGTTCCATTCTTAGAATTCGTGTACCTCAGCTGGAGACATAGGAGTCAAGACAACCCATACACCATCCTTTTGAAACACATAAGTGTTTCTAAACCTATCATGTAGTACATTCCTGTCAAACAACTAAGGTTTACCCAATAGTATATGAAAGGTGCACATAGGAAGAACATCGCAAACAATTTCATCATGGTATCTATCACCTATGTTGAAGGGCACCTTAGCCCTCTAAGTAACTTGCAGAGTATCTCGTTTATTCAGCCAATGTAATTTATAAGGATGAGGATGTAGACTAGTGACTAGTTGCAATCTTTTTACTACTGCAGTAGTTATTACATTTATGTAACTTCTACCATCAATAAAAAGAACACACAAATTACCTTGAACTTAATAAGGCGTATGGAATAGGTTTTCCCTTTGTACATCCCTAACATCTAGAGATATAGTCATGACCCTGCACAACACATTAATAGACAAATATTTATCATTTCCCTTCCCTTCATATGTTTCAGCATCAAGATCATCATAATACTCATGTAGTTCTATTAACAAATCTATAGGCTTAACTACTTCTTCCTAACCATCCTCACTATTTTCCCCCATAATAGTCATCACCCTTTTATTGGGACACTGAGCAGCCATGTGTCCAAAACCTATCCATCTGAAATGACGCATCTTTCCACTAGTTGTCCTTAGCACTATTTGTTGCATATCAGCTCCAACAACCTCTTTTCTTTTTCTAGAAATTTCCCTCTCCTTATCAGTAGTAGTTGTATTTTTATCCATAGTCTTATCATTTCCCACTGCTCCTCCCTTTTGTTCACCCCACTGAGCATTTGATCCATGAGGTTCGTTAGAAGTTCCATACTTGTTACTCGCTACTTGAAAAGGGTTAGATCGCATCTATCTCTCCACTTTTAAGGCTAGTTGGATGGCCTCATCAAGTGTGTTATACCCTTGGAGCTCTACGATACAGGCAATTTCATACTTTAACCTTGACACAAATCATGCTAGGGTTTGTTCAAGAGGTTCAATTAACTTACATCTGATCACTAATGTCTCGAACTCTTGTACATACTTGTCAACTGTTTTGCTTCCCTGCCTTAGTGTTTGGAGATGCATAAACGACTCTTACCTATAGTGCTCAGGTATAAACCTTTTTCTCATTACCGGTTTCATTTCCTACCAGGTATGTATATCTGCCTCACCATCTCTTCGTCTGCTAATCACAAAATTCTTCCACCATAAGGCAGCATAGCTAGTAAATTTTAAAGCTGCAAGATGAACCTGAGTGTGATCATCAATCTCATAACAATCAAATAGGTCCTCAACCAGTAAATTCTAAAGTTGTAAGATGAACCTGAGTGTGATCATCAATCTCATAACAATCAAATAGGCCTTTGACCTTCTCCTCCCAATCTAAATAATCATCTATAGAACCCCTATCATCAAATGAAGGCATCTATAATTTTACATATTCTAAACCCCAAGGCAGTTTGCAATCACAATTAGGTTAAGGCTTATTTTCAAAATTATCATCCCTTTCCTCCTTAAAAGCATGATAATCACCTTCCATCCTCCTACCCCTATTACCTCTAATAGCTCCTTCCCTACGAGCATTTTAATGGATTACCCAAGGCAGGGGTGCTTGAGGGTTTGCCACTAGTGGTTGTGGCATTGTCATTTGATCTACCTGTGTTGCTAATCTAGTAACAATAGCGGTGAGATCTTATAATTGTTCTTCTAGTGTTCTTCCACTTATAGCATGACGACCCTAACCTCTTCCAACCTAACTATTGGCCTCATTGCCAGTCCTACCATTCACACTATCATTTGACATGATTTTCAATTTTTTTTATCATTGAACACCAACTTACAAACTACTCACACACACACACTCACAACTCAAAACCTTCACGGCACAACACACCTACACCTACTGTATATACATACCCTCATGATTCAATCACACATACGCCCTTAATAAAACACAACAACAATACACTTCCATGCTAACTACAACACACTTCACGGCATAAAGTTCTCTAATTCACAGCACAACAACACACTCACCTTCACGGTTTAGCCACCATAACAACACAACTCCCTTCACAGTTCAAGTATACACACACCCTCAAACCATAACAGACCATGACAACACACACTGACACATACCTATAGTGCAAAAAACAATTAATGTAACACATAACCTCAATGAATTCACACACTCACTCCCATGCTTTAATACACAACCATGCAACATACACACTCCCACGGTTCACTTCTCTTCACATCACAACACACACACTACCAATATCACGAAAACAAAACAAATGATTCCAAGCTTAGTCAAAGTGCATTTAAAGAAATTAATACATAATAACTCGACAAGTAATTATTGAATTCAATTTCAAAATATTTCCTAATTCTCCATGGCAAGTCTTCATGATAAGATGACTACCCAAGGATGAAATTGTGAAATCACAAGGAACAACACAACAGAAATCAACTCAAATACCTTCTATTGGAACCAATTACAATGATTCCTCTAATTCATCCATGGCAAGGAACCTTAATTTAATCTCCTTCAAATTTCAATTCACAAATACTATGGAATTAAGGAATAATTCAACACAAGAACTCAATTGCACTTCTCACAACTTCAATTTCGAAATGAAAGGACAAGAACCCTAAATCCCCAATTTGTGATTCACAAATTCTCATTCCACAAAACCGTTCTCTGATACCAAATTATGATGTACTCAAAGTGTATTTGCAATATAAATCAAGGATGACACAATAAGGAACCAATTACTAATCAATTGGGGTGTGAACCCTAAATTGAAAATGGAACCCTAATTTTGATGTTAAATAAGAGAGAATAAGATCCAATTCCTTACTAGATGTTATGCACTAGTTAGAATTAGAAATGACTTGAAATTGTTGATGTTACGCACCACAAAATCAAGCCCACTCGCCACAATCCTATATTAGAATTGACAAGAGCAATTTGTGAAGAGAAAAACCCTTTCACATGAAACAAGAGGCAACTACCAAATATTATCCAAAAGTCCCTTACAAAACCTACATAACAAGTATTTATACCCTACTTTAAATAAGGAAATTACGATCATGCAAAATAGATAAAAAAAAAAAAAAAAACCTATCCTGAGGAGTACTTGAAGAACCGATTACTCCACATGGAATGGAGGTGAAGATGGCCAGTTTTGTCAAGTGAAATAAAGGTCAGTTCATCTAGTTTTGTAGGTTCATGTATAGCTTACACACTTGACATTAGTGTGTTAGTTCGCCATCTTGTGAAAAACCGACAAAATGTACTTGATAAAATGCAAAAACAATTATTATAAGATAAATAAGGACAATATGTGAATGTTTGGGTTCCATTTTTTCAAGTAGGCATCCCAATGCTAGATTTAGAGGTTTGATTCCCACCATTGTACCAAAAAAAGGAGAGTGAATTTGACTTGAGTTGGTGTCTTACTCACTTACTTTTGTGACTAGACTACTTGGTTGAAATTATGTAGTGAAATCTTTAAAAAAAAAACTTACCTTATGTTTATCTTTTAGTTTTAAAATTTGAGAGTAAGTCGAGTCCTTAAGTAGAAAAATAATTAGGTCTACTTCCTAGTGAATTTAGCTTATATATCCTTTCTTGAGTTTCTTTGAAAATATTTGAAAACCTAGTGAAAGAGGTAGAAGAAACTTTTTACTTAATGATCCTTTATAAAAGGAGTCTTTATTCACATTAGTATTAAAAAAAAAAAAGAAAACAAAGAAGCAAGCATA
Organism: Laguncularia racemosa; assembly: GCA_037954665.1. NCBI lineage: Eukaryota > Viridiplantae > Streptophyta > Magnoliopsida > Myrtales > Combretaceae > Laguncularia > Laguncularia racemosa. The sequence continues at coordinate 2,454,035 of JBBMOL010000028.1, forward strand.
GCCTTTACTCCAATGACTTAGGCAACTAAGTTAAGAGTATCCAATCTTGAATGTTAGTGTGAGGAAGTGTTTATAGTGGTCCCTTCAAAACATAGTCACTTAGGTGATGAGCCTGGGATTGCAAACTCAATGAGCTCACCATGACGAGAAGGGTGGAAAAGCAAAAGTTTAGTACCTGAACTTGAAATATATATATATATATATTAATACAAATCAACAAGTGAAATAAGATTGGTAATAAAAAGAGAGAAATTCTAAGGAAAGAGTGGATACCATATGCTTTCACTATTTGTTACCTTATGTAGAGAAGTGAATAAGGGGATTATATGCTTGTTAATAGCTATTGAAGTTTAAATGAATGTTTTTCCTAATTGACTTGAGTATTTACTTTTGATATAGAATTCTTATGCTAAACACTAGGATTAAAAGTTTGTTTTGTCTAGATAAGTTGCAAAGTTTCAACCATAGTACTCTAGTTACATATTCCAATATGGTTAGAGTTGTAGACAATGGAATTTCAAGTATTTTGTTAATAGAAAATTTTGTATTCTCAATGACAGATTACTTCATTGATTTTATGTATTTTTCTTGAGGACAAGCAAAAGTTCAAGTGTAGGGAAGTTGATAAGGGCATATTCTACTTATACTTTATTATGCGAATCATCTTAAATTCTTACTGATACTGTGGAAATTCTAAGGAAATGGCACTTAATTATGTTTATTGTGCTATTTCAAGTCTTTAAGAGCTTAAAGTGCAAACATGAGTAATTTAAAGGAGTTTTAAACACTTGAAGGAATGTTGAATAGAGGAGGTAAGCCTCTCATTAACTAACACCACTGGCTTTAAAGCCCGACCTTCAACAGCATAATTTAGGCTGGTTAAGTGAAAAAGCAATTAGGTTGATACTATAAGGAAAAGCTGCTAGCTTGCATGTGTTAGCTGCTAGCTTGCATGTGTAAGCTGCTTGCTCACAAGGAAAGGCCACTAGCCTTGATTTCCGCCTTACTTTGAAAGGTCGTCGGCCTTGATTGTTAGCTTACTATTGAAAAGCCACCAACTTTAAAAGCCAGGTTATAGTTTTTCGTAAGCATTCCTTTGGTTTTGATATAAATACTCCTTATGTTAAGGATTAAGGGGCTTATCTTTTTCTTTTGGCACTTTGACGACCTAGAGAGAGTTTTTGTGAGAATTATGTCTATGGAACAACATTTTTTTTTTACTCAATTGATTTCATTAGAATCATCAAGGAAAAGATTGTTCTTTGAAGGAGTTGTTGAGTTTGTATTTAAGTATTATTCTTTTATTGAATTGGTGATCTCTGAATTTTTTATTTTTATGCAATTCAATATTTTTATTTCACTCCTAAATATGAATTCTATTGTAATGACTCCTTTAATTTGTGATTGTGTTATCAATTCCATGATGTTCTAAAATTTGTTTTTAGGAAAATGATGAAACCTTAGAACTACTAAGATAAAGATTGTAGTCATATTATAAGATTAATAGGTATGTGGAAAATTTATATTGTAAATCTTATACTATAAATTGTTATTTCTTGTTTGAATTAGGTTTATAGGAATTTTAATGACTTAGAAGGGAAATTAGGATTCAATAAAAGGTTAACTAAGAAATGCAAAAGCAATATTATTTTCATCTAATTAGAAATTGTCTTGGAGATTAATGCAATATTTATATTTAGCTTCTTACTAAGGAATTAGGAGAAAATAAGTTAGGATATTAATCAACTATAGAATTGGAAGATTTATAGTTGAATAATAGAATCCTTTGTTAATTTATCTAGTGAAAGCTAATAAATTGATTTTGGGGTTTTAAGTTTTTTAAAACTTGGGAATGGATTGAAGGCTCACACAAATTCATATGAATATCCATATAGCTAAGAGTTATTATAATATGATGGCAATCTAATTTCTTAAGCTAAGGTAGATTTTATTTCCCACTCTCAATTGATATATTCTTACAATAATTCTCCTCTTGTTCTTAGTGATAATTTAGGTTAATTAGATTGATCAATAATTAATTAATTAATGTTCTCAATTATATTGCCTAAATAATAATAGAATATGATATAGGTCTAGTAATTAATTAATCCTCATGGATCGACACTCTACTCACTAAAATATTACTTGATCTGGCCTAGTACACTTGCTGGTATAATTCGCTTTTATAAACATATAAATTACAGCGGATCACCCAATTGTAGTATAATGAAGGCAAACACAATAAAAGCCACACTTTGGAAGTAATTACAAACCATGACATACTTGTCAACAGGTTTTGCAATGGTAGAATTTTATTATTGGCAAGTTCATCAACATGTTGATGTCCTCTATTTTACCATCGACTTAATGATCCTTTATCTATGCTTATAAGAGATTCTTTCCATTCTTGAGAAGTAATCATAGAGTAGATTCATCATTTGGAGTTTGTCTTGGTCTTGCAACTTTATTTGTGCATATGGTGGGGTGGCAAATTGTTGCATCATAGGTGAGGCTGTCAACATATTATTAATGGCTATTGACAACTCGCCACAAACTAATTATTTCCAATGATCCATGTCCCACATTGTTTACTTGATGAATTTGAGTCTTGTATATAATATGACACATATGTTGCACTAAGTTAAGTATGCCTTTAGTTAGTGGCAAAGGATTATGGATTAAGTAAAGATTTGATGTGCACTATGCTGATGGGCATCGCAACTAATTGAACCGGTGCTTTTCAAGTCAGCACTCCTCTAAACCCTTAGTATGTCCAAATGTAACATGGTGCTCTATGAACCTATTGACATATTCACCTAAGTGTAAGGTGAAGCTATCAATAACTGTGTGAATATATTGTTTCAATAGTCATATGAATATACTATTTGATACAACATTATGTAAATCTATTGATAGTAGGTATAACCTAAAGTTAATGGCTATTAACAAATTGATTGGCAATCAATAAATTTGTATAAGTGTATGGTTTAGTTATCAACAATGTCTGAATATACTTTACCATGCAACGCATTATCAACCTATCAATAGTAGCTATAAACTAAGGCACATGGCGCATTATCAACTTGTCAATAGTAGCTATAAACTAAGGTAAAGGTTGTTGATAGTTTGCCACAATACAAATAATTAGTTTGCAAATTAAATGGCTTCATACTTGTTTCAATTGCTTACTCCCCATGTATAAGGAAAATGTTAACTACTTTTCTTTAGTCCCATGATAGGAAAAAAGAAAATTCGATATTGGACCCTTATCATTTACAAGAACACACCCTTACTTCACCACCAAAAGATAATGTTCATTTATAGGTAGATTCTATTCCTCCACAAATGGGTACTTCTAGTGATCAAGCTAATGTTATTAGCTTAAGTGATTTCCTATTGTATCAATTATTATAGTCAATTGAAGGTTTAGTTGGAAACAAGTTCAAATCATATATAGATATTCGGTTATACTACAACATGTATGTGAGAATGAATGGATTTGACATTCCGATGCATGATGTAAGGAGGGATAAAAATCAACAAATCAAAATGCATCAATGGCTATGCAATAAGCAAGGATTTTTTTATCAACAATACTTTAATAGAGAGGACTAGATTAAACAAGTAAAGGTTCTAACATGAATAGGTTATTTAGCATGCTTTAGAATAAAATTTGATAAAAATAAAGACTTATGGGAAGTGATTGAAGTTCAAGTGGACCATAATCATGACTTAGTTCTTGGATCCTAGATTTCTTTCATAAATTCTAACCTATCTATTAAACCTACTAATCATGCTTAGATTAGAACCATGTTTTCTTGTGCCATGTAGCCATGTTAGATAATGGAATACTTGGTATGGTAGGCTAGTGCTTATGACAAGGTTGAAATCAGTAAAAGGACCTATACAACTATGTTGATGAGAAAAAAAATATTGCTACTATTGAAGAGGATGCTGAACTAGCAATTGCATACCTATCAAGTTTGAAAGTCTTTGATCTTGGTTTATTTTATGACATGAGTTTAAATGATAGTTGCTTTAGCTAGTTATTTTAGGTGGACTCTAGGTGCTAAGGAGACTATACATGTTTTGGAGATGTCATTGCATTCGATTCTACATATAAAATGAATAGGTACTTAATGCCATTGGTTATTAAAGTTGGTGAGAGCAATCACCATCAAACCTATGTCTTTGGCTATGGTTTGTTGGAGGATAAGACCACCTAGTCTTATACGTGGTTACTTGAGGTGTTTATGTGTTCCATGAAGGGTAAATAGCCATTGTCTATTGTCATTAATGGGGATTGGGCAACGTAGTTAGCTATTACAACTGTTTGTACTTAAATAAGACATTGTCTTTGTTCGTGGTATCTTGAGTAAAATGCTATGTCACACATGCACAATGATGGTTTCCTCTGGGAGTTTAAAAGTTGTATGTTTGATATAGACTTTATAGATGTATTTAAAGAAGAATAGATGAATACGGTTGAAAAATACAAGCTTAAGAGAAATGAGTGGACTAATGAGGTTTACTAGAAATAGTTCTCATGGGTACAAGCCTATATATGTGGCCATTTTTGTGTAAAGATGTGAAGCACACAATAATGTGGAGGTATACACTTTTATATAAAAGGGTCTCATGTTGTTTCAAGAAAGTATCACATGTATAAGCTATTGTAACACTTTAAGAGGGCTTTAGCAAACAAGAGAAATTCATAACTGAAGGCTAAATATGAGAGTAGACACTCAAAACCCGCAATGCAAACCATGCTTAAGAGTTTTAAACACCATGCAACAACCATATACATGAAAGCATCATTTGCGAGAGTTAGACTTCAAATCTAGCAAGGGTAATGTGGTTTTCCACACACCAGGATAATAGAGCTTCTTACTTTAGTGTTTCACAGCATATTTTCTTCTTACTTTTTTTTCCCCTTTTATTCCTAGCCATGAAATTTAGGTCAATGGTCTACACTTAGGATTGGAACATGGTTTTTGGTTGTTTGTGGGAGAAAATGATGTTAATGTCTAATGGTTTGTACTTTGGATTAGGTTTTTTTCATTTATGTAGAGTTTTCTAGTGTTTGCATTTATTACACCTCAATGTTTTCTACATTCACAATCTAATGTTTTCCTTATCACACATTTGTTAATCATTGCTTGTGAATGCATAAATTATTAAAGAAAAGGATGTGAATAGCTTTTGTCAGTTAAAGGCCTATTGATAGCCATTGTTGCAACTATCAATAGACATGTCATGAAAAGCTTCTATCATGCAAAAGCAATTGATGACATTGAGGATAGCTATCGATAGAAATTTAACAAAAATAGCTTCCATTCGTGCAAAACAATTTTTTGAAATGTCCTCACATATTTGACTTTGCGCAATTTTAAGGACATACATACTATCGACAACTACACACTACTCTTATATGAATCTATCAAAAGTTATGACTTAAAGAAAATAATTATCGATTCATGTCAAACAGTTTTTTGAAATGTCCTTATAGATTCGACTTTGCATAATTTTTCAAGGACATATATACTATCGATAGCTACACACTACTCTCATATGAATCTATTGATAGTTATGTCTTGAACTTAATAATTATTAAAGATTAAAAGGGTTTAAGGGAATGTAGATCTAAAAGTATCAATCTAACTAGATGATAGACCCATTTTATACTCAATCTTTATAGTATGAATTGTGTTAATTTATTATTGATTTTATAGAAATAATAAGGAAATGGTACTTAATTTTATTACGGTGATAAATCAGGTTTAATGGAGTCAAGAGTGCTAATTCAAGTGATTTAGAGAAGTCATCTACAATTTGGATCAAAGTCAAGGATTTACATAGCCGGCGTATAAGGGAAGTACACAACAGTGTAACTAACTTGAAGAACCAACAGAAGCATACATAGTTAAAGTATACGGCTATGTATTTGGCTTGTAGAACCAACAGAAGCATATACGGTTAAAGTACACGGCCATGTATAACAGTGAGTTAAGACCGTGTATATGGATAAGTTTGGCCGTTTCAAGAGATCTTTCGGTTTTCTTATATATACCTCTTTGTTTTACAAAAGGGGGGAGAGGAGGAGGGAAGAAAGCGAAAAGGAAAAGCAAGAGACACCTGAAACAAAGACTTTTCATATTTTTTCACTCATTGATTTTGTTTGGGGATGAACATGTGTGGCTAAACAGATTTTCTAGCCAAAAGATCATCAAAAGTTTAGTTCTTCAAGAATTGTGAGATCTAATTGATTTGTTTTTATTCTATTCTTTGTTTTTAGGTATTTATATATCTTCTGAATGTTTTGTTATTATTATCTTGTTTGATTGGTATGAATTGGAGCTCTTCTATTCAATTATCAAGTTAATATATTATCAATTAGAATAACAAATCCGTAACTGTTTGATAGTTCTAATTTCTGTGAAACAATAACAAATTTGATTATAGAATAGATAGTCAAATTCATGTTATGGAGATATATAATCTTGTTTAAAGAGGTTATCTTATAATCTACTGGCATGAATTGGTAGTCTCTCTTGTTTTTAATGCTATTGATAGATTAAATCCTAAGAGCTTGTTTAGGGTTGTTTAATCAATAAGAGAAATAATCAAAGAGCTTGTTTTGATTATCAAGAAAGTAAGGAGAGATAGGTTATTAGATCTTGTTAATAACCATAACCAGTCTATCTTAGATAAAGAATAGAAAATATTTGCATCAATGATCAGTTCTATGAATTAAACTATAGTGATTCCTTTGGTTAGGCTTTCATCATTATTCAATTTTATTATCTGATTCCAGTATTATTTCAATTTACAAACAAAACCCCCATTCTTCTTTTTCTCTCTATTCTCTTTTAATAGAAATATATTTAATCAATCCCTGTGGATACGACCCTACTCATTGTTGTATACAAATTATATAATTGTTTAGGATTAGGTTTTAATTTTGTTGGATTCGACACACATCAGTAGCCGTAAAGTCCATCGATCCAATGTACATCGAATTGTTACTCATCCCATAACCTTTTCCCACTAACTAGAGATGTCATTGACCAAGTTTAAAAAGCAATCCATACTATATACCATGACCTAAGCAATGAACTAAATGATGTGGGAAACATAAAATGGGGAGTAGTTGGCATAATCATGTGCTATCGACAGCATAATAAAAGTTGTTGATTGCATGATACACATTTCGAAGGATCATCCTAACATGAGACATAAGTAGATGAGCAAAAATCCACACAACAAACATTTTTCTATGATGGAAATCAAATCATCTCAACTACAGATGCATCTATCATTGTTTCAAGACAACAAGTGATGACTCAAGCAAGCATGGAACTTAAAGGTGGGTGGCTTTCTTTTGAAGATATGAATATGCAAAGTGGAAGGCCAGCCATGAAGGCCGGCGGTGTACTTGTCTAAGGTCAATGGTGCACCATTTAGGCTGGCCATGAAGGTCGGTGGTGTAACTAATTTAGGCCGGCAGCCTAGTCTCCCTTAAAGCCGGTGGCTTACAATTTAAGCTGGTTATGTTATGTTGTGTTGAATTAATTTTTTTTCTGATGAAACTTTGCCTCCTTATATACATTTGGTGAGTAGAAAAGGAGAGATTTCGGATATTTGAAAAATACAAAAGCTTAGGTTTGCTCTCATTCTTCTTATACTCTTATCAATCCTTAGATTATGGCGAGTGACAGTATTGGGCTTGTTGTGTGTCATATTAACAAATCCATGCTAGGACCATCCTCTTGCTATTGCATAAAATCTAGTAAGGGTTTAGGGATTTTATCTTGTTATTGTTGTTTGTTTGATTATTAGAATTGAATATTGTGAATCGTCGGCTTGGTTTGTGATTGCTTGATTCTAAATTTGGAATTAAGCGCATCATAATTTGGTATCAATGTAAGTTTGAGAGAAGGGATTGTAAAGTGGGAGTGTTTGATTTTGAATTGAACAATTAGGGTTTATATCATAGTTTGTGTTGTGGTTTATGTGATTGTGAATTGGGGATTGAGCGAAGGTTAGGAATTAAGGTTTGTGCTATGATTTGTGTGATTGTAATTAGGATTTGTGACGTGGTTGTTTGATAGTGAATTGAAATTAAGTTTATATTCTCAATTGTGCCATGGGTTAAATGGAATTGAATTGAGGATTGAGTGAAGGTTAAAAAAAAATAGTGATTGTGACATTAGGGTTGTGTTACGGTGTGTGATGGTGATTTGGAAATTCCTGTGTTGAGATTGCAAATTCAGCAAAGCATGTCGAATGATAGTGTAAATGCAGTAATTGGGAATGAAGCCAACAGTCAGGTTAGAGGAGGAGGTCAGGGACATTATGCTGTAAGTGGTAGGAGAAATTTAGAAGAACAGTTATAGGACCTAACCACTATTGTTGCTAATTTAGCAATGCGGGTCAATTTAGATGACATGACCCTAATAGCTAGTAGCAAATCTACAAGTACCCCCACCTTAGCTAGCCATTAATGATGTATGTAGGGAAGGAGCATTAGGAGGAAATAGGGGTAAGCGAGTTAGAGGAGATTATCATGCTTATTGGGAAGAAAGGGATGATAACTTTGAGGATGAACTCTATATTAACCATGAGTTCCGGCTACCTAGGGGTTTGAAATATGTGAAATTATAAATGCCTTCATTTACTAGAAGGGGATCTGATGTGCTTCACTTATTGATTGCAATTAAACAATAACAAATGAAGAATCATACATAAATCCACAAGAAATGCGTGACTCTAACACACTTTAAAATCCCTAAACTTCAAGAGACTTCTATGTAAATTATGATAAGCTTCACTTGTAATTGTAATAGATATATGGCACAAATAAGAACCAATTACAATTAAAGGAAGCATGTCCCTAAATTGAAAATGGAACCCTAAATGGCGTGTTCAAGACAAATGTAACCAATTCCAATTATATACTAGATATAACACACTAACAACAATTGAAAACAACTTAAAAAGTATTGATGTTACTCATAATATTCCTTAAGTCAACTCGCCACAATTTCAACAATAAAATTGATAAGAGTGAAAATGGCATGAAAAGGAGCTCCCACAGCACAAAATTTCAGATTTCTAAAATGTTCAAAAGTCCCCTAACAAACCCTAGTTAGCAAGTATTTGTACTTGCTCCTATTGGGGTAAAAACCACATGAAAATTACAAATAAGCCACTTAGGTGGCCAATTCTAAGCAACATTACAAGTAAATAAAAAAGTCCCAAAAATGAATACAAAATGATAGGTTCAATAATAAAATTACAAGTACAAAAAATGGTCTTCAAAGAGCTAGTTCTTTAAGTCAAGCGAATAATTTTTTGGTCCAGTTCATCTTTGGTTTATGTCGATCCATGAATAACCCACAAGATAAGTTTTAATGAGTTTGTCCATCACCCTATAAAACCCGACAAGTATGTCTACTGGAATGTACAACAAATAAGTAATAGAAAAGAGGTTAGTATACTAATATTTCTAGGGACGTAATAAGATCACATTATACTTATATTTTCTTCTAGATTTATATTAAATTTATTTCAATATTATAAGAAAATATAAAGAAATGGTATTTAATGGTGTTTATTGTGAAAATTTAGCTTTTGAGGACCTAAAAGTAAATTACAAGTTATTTGAGGAGTTTTTCACAAAATTGAAGAAGCAAGTAAAGAATTGCATTGAAGGCCGCCGGCCTTGACCGTTTCTTAGATATCCATGCGAAAATCTCTCTAAAATCTTATATTGATTGATTTGTTGACTCAATTCCTCATCAGATCAGCCTTATCCTCCTCCTCTTTGGATCTATAAATAGACCCCTAGTCTGAACCTTGGGAGCATCCTTGTTTTGATCTTTTGAATCATTAGAATTCCCTTAAGAACTTTAGGATTTTATATTCTCTTTAATTCTTTTACATTTCATGTTATTCCAAATTTTAGTTTGAAGAAAGAATGTTATTTTGCTGAAGTTTGCTTTCAATTGAAGAATTCTAGGAATCATTTCGGAAGATTGAAGTTCTATAAACTCTTGAAGATTATAACAATTGTTTCATTTACTTTATTTTCTTTTATGCCATTTATTAGTTTATTCTTGTTATTTAATATGAATTCCATTGCACCTATTTATTTCAATTGTTTTTATGCAATTCATACCATAATGTTCTAAATCATCCTTATGGGAAACATGATGAAGCCATAATTCAAACTAAAATGATCATTGTATTCATGTTATAGGTCATATAGATATACGGAATTTTCATATAAGAAGTCCCGCTATGAATTGTATTTTGTAATTGAAATCAATACATAGGAATTTAAATGACTCGAAAGAGAAATTTAGGATTTATCAGGAATTCCTAAGTACGATTTAATAATTCATGCGGAAGTAGCATTATTGCATTTTATTAGAAATTGACCTAAGTGTTTCATGCAATATTTTTATTAAATTTTTTACTAAGGGATTAGGAGAAATTATTTTAAAGATATTAGGCAATCATATAATTGGGAAATTTATGATCCTATCATTTGGGCAAGAGCCAAAGGATTCCAAATCCTGGTGATAAGGGTCCTCTTTGAACAAATCGACCCCGGAATTTTTTGCATACTAACTTCTTTTCTATTACTTATGTGTTGTGTATTCCAACCGGTATACTTGTCGGGTTTTATAGGCAATGGACAAATTTATTAAGACTCAGCTTGTGGGTTATTCATGGGCCAACCTAAACCGAATATGAGCTGGACCAATGAATTCCATTGAAGAATTGGCTAATTGAAGATTATTTTGTACTTGTAATTTATCTTTAAACCGGTTACTTTGTAATCATTTTAGGACATTTTTATTTACTTGTAATTGTTGAATTAAGACTGGCTACATTAGTGGCATAAATTTAATTTTTTGGACATTTCAACCCTAATTGGAGCAAGTATAAATATTTGCTAACTAGGATTTTTGAGGGACCTTTTGAACATTTGAGAAATCTGAAAATTGTTACTGTGGGAGCCCTCTGTTCACACCATCCACTCTTATCAATTTCACTTATGAAATTGTGGCAAGTTGGCTTAAGGAATTCTTATGTGTCATATCATGATTTTCTTAAGTTGCATTCGATTATTGCTAGTGAGTAATATCTAGCTGTAATTGGTTGATTTTTGTTTGTTTATTTCATGCCAAAATTAGGGTTCATGTATTACTTGGTTTTCATGTCAATTGTAAGGATTGGAATTTAATTGTTCCTTTGCATTTGATTGGTATTGGAATCCATTATGCACTTCTAATTTAGTCCACACCATTGAGGGCTATAGGTCCTTAATTTCATGCCATTTAGGAATCTTATCTACAACTTGTTCATGTTAAGTTACTTGCAATAAAATTAATTGAATGTGAGTTATTGTTAATTAGTATTGTCAACCCTTGAGTAAATCATCTTTTGATCGTCAAAACTTACTTGATCATACAATTAGGGTTTATAAGATACTTGTTGTCATGCCGTTTTTGGGAATAGTTGAAGTAGTTCTTCAATTGGGTTCATGTGCTTGGATGTAATCATTTAAGCACATCAATTTTGATTCCTATCATCTCTTTAGGCTTTAAGAAGATTTGTCCTCAAATTTGATAGGTCAAATGTAGTAGAGACTTTGTATCTACCTAGCAAGTTATTTGTAGAATTATCACTATAGTATCTCAATATCTGAAATACCACAGGGGGTGGTTGCTTTCGGTCCTCCATCTCTAGGATATATCTCATCTGCAATACATGTAATGGTCCCTAATCCACTAAGACCTCCCCTATCTTAAACTGTTCCACTGATATTGTTTTCTCCTTTCCTGTTTTACCTATATGTCTTTGAACCTCTTGGCCCTCTGATGGTTTACTCAACTGATTATAAACCTTAAGAACCTCTAATGGTAGACAAATCTACCTTTGAATAGTTTGGTCCTTTAAAAGTTGGCACATTTGTCTCTGAATAGTTTGGTCCTCTAAAGGTTAGCTCATGTGACCATATACCTCAGGAATCTCTGATGGTTAACTTATCTGTCTTTGCATCTCTTGGACCTTTGATGGTAACATAGGGTTTAATACTATACGTTTACCATCCTGTTGAAACATCTAAGTATTTCTATACCCATCAAGTTAAACCATCCTGTCATATAACCACAGCCTACCAAGCAATATATAGGATGCACACATGGGTAGAATATCACATTCAATCTCATCACAGTATTTATCCCCTATACTGAAAGGTACTCTAGCTCTTTAGGTCACATAAAGACTCCCCTGCTCATTCAACCAATGTAATGTGTAGGGTTCTGGATTTAGGGTAGTTACAAGTTGTAATTTTGATACTAATAAGGCAGCTACAACATTAGTACAACTACCACCATCAATGATAATGACACACAAATTACCTTATAACCTATAAGAAGTATGAAACAAATTTTCTCTCTGTCCATCATCAATGGTTAGAGAAGAAGTCAATATTCGATATAGTAAATTAGTAGAAGGATACAAATTATTTGACATGGTTACTTACTAACTTTAATAAGCTAACAACACACTTCACACTACGTCATAACCAACACACCTCAACCTTACGCCACATTTACACTCATGGTGTAATATACACCTCCATAAAGACTTCACTCTAAAGCTACACAATAACCACTACAAAGAAAACAAAATACTCTACGGTTCACTTATACAATAACACTTCACCAATACCTCCTATACATCTACAGTGCAATTAAGCATCCAATGCTACAATAAATACTTCTTGACACTTCAAGTATAGTAAAATAAATGAAGCACAATTAAACACTTCTAAGTAGTTAAGATATTGAATTCAACTAAGCAAGTGTTTAAGTAATGAGACTTAATAACTTTCACACTTAAATCTTTTTTTTTTTTAATTTCAAACTTCACTACTCAATTTCCTTTCTTAGTCACATAACACACTATATTCTATCTCTATATGTAGCACCTTCCTTACATATAACTCTACAACAATTCACACCACCACACACAATACACACACACATGGTGCACTCCTTCAAACAACAACAACAACACTTCAAATGCAGCACCTCCTTACCTCAACACACACATCACTTCACGTTGTAACCCTTTAATTCAATACACAATTACACAACACGTTGCAACTCGCTTCAAATGCACTCCCAATCATAGCAGCAAGCAACAATTGGAACACTTAATGATGCTTATCTAAATGGTAAGGAAACAATTCAAAATAGTCAAAATGTATTATAATGAAAATACATAATTACTCCTTTAACTTAATGATTGCTTTTGAATTTCAAATTGTTTTCAAATCTTCCTTGTAATTGGAATCAAAATCTAGAAATGAGGGTGAGTTATTTCCAAAATTCCTCAAGGAATGTAATCCCTTTCTTCTTAAACAAAGTAACTCATACAAACAATTCAAAATGTACTCCTAATATAACCTTCTCCACAAAAGGTAAGAACAACTCAAATTCAAATAACACTCCTTGATACTACTCAATGACTTTCTTCAAATGTAAAGAATGTGTTTGAATTTTAAATAACTTCTTAATCCCTACTCAAAGCAATCTAAAAAGTTGCAAAGACACTCATCAATTTCCAAAACCTCTTACAAGAATTCAAAATCAACACTCTTCTATGCTTCAAGTTTCCACTTTTCTCAAATGATCACAATGATCACTTTTCCTTACTCACTTACGGCAAGTTCAAGAAGACAAAAACTACTATAAGTACTCTACGTCCATTTCAACAACAACAAATAAAGTGCAACGAAAACCACAATTAATTAATCTTAACTTCACTTCTACAATTCGGATCAAGGAGCTAAACTTAAGAACCTTAATTTTCGAATTCACAATTACAAAAATTCCTCTTCAAGAAGCAATGCTCTCATACCAAATTATGATGTGCTTCACTTGTTAATTGCAATTAAATAATAACAAATGAAGAATCATATATAAATCCACAAGAAATGAGTGACTCCAACACACTTTAAAATCCTGAAAATTCAAGAGACTTCCATGCAAATTATGATAAGCTTCACTTGTAATTGTAATAGATATAAAGGATGGCACAAATAAGAACCAATTCCAATCAATTGAGGTGTGACCCTAAATTGAAATGGAACCCTAAATGGTGTGTTAAAGAAAAATGTAATCAATTCCAATTGTACACTAGGTATAACTAATAGCAACAATTGAAAACAACTTAAGAAGTATTGATATTACTCACAATATTCCTTAAGTCAACTTGCTTCAATTTCAATAATGAAATTGATAAGAGTGAAAATGGCATGAAGAGGAGCTCCCATGGCACAAAATTTTAGATTTCTAAAATGTTCAAAAGTCCCCTAACAAACCCTAGTTAGCAAGCATTTATACTTGCTCCTATTAGGGAAAAAACCACATGAAAATTAAAAATAAGCCACTTAGGTGGCCGATTCTAAGCAACATTGCAAGCAAATAAAAAAGTCCCAAAACTGAATACAAAATGACCGGTTCAATAATAAAATTATAAGTACAAAAAATGGTCTTCAAAGAGTCGGTTCTTCAAGTCAAGCGAATAATTTATTGGTCTAGTTCATGTTCGGTTTATGTTGGTCCATGAATAAGCCACAAGCTAAGTTTTAGTGAGTTTGTCTATCGCCTTGTAAAACCCAACAAGTATGCCTACTGGAATGTACAACAAATAAGTAGTAGAAAAGAAGTTAGTATACAAATATTTATGGGGTCGGTTTGTTTAAAGAGGACCCTCATCGCCAAATTTTGTAATCCTTTGGCTCTTGCCCTAGTGATAGGTCTTGTAGAATTTTGATTCCTATCAAGATTTGTAGAGGATTATCTTGATTAGGAGGATAAGGTGGAAGGATGTTTTGAGTATTATGAGATCAATGACCATACTCAAGTACATTTGGCAGTAGTTGAGTTTGCAAGGTATACCGCCTTATGGTGGAAGAACATTGTAGCCAGTAAGAGGATAGATGGAGATGTCGAAATATGTACTTGGCAAGAGATGAAATGGGTTATCAGGAAGAGATTTATTCTAGAGCATTATAAACATGAGCTATTCATGTGCCTTCAAACCTTGAGGTAGGGAGGCCAAACTGTGGACGAGTATGTTTAAGAATTTGAAGCATTGATGATTTGATGTGGGACCATTGAGCCTCTTGAACAGACAATGGCGCGATTTATGTCATGCCTGAAGTATGAGATTGCTTGTATTGTAGAGTTGCAACAATATGACACACTTGATGAAGCCATCTAGTTGGCTTTAAAAGTTGAGAGACAAAGGCGTTCTAATTCGTATAGAGCAGAAAGTAACAGGCATGGATTCTCTACTAAACTATATGGGTTAGATAGTAAGCATGTTGACAAGGGGGGATATGATAAGAATATGGAAGAGAATGCAGTTGTTACTAATGTTAGAAGAGAGAAAGAATCTTTTGGGAAGGGGAAAGTAGTTGCTAAGACTAAAATTGAGCAGATAGTGGCTGGGTCATCAAGAGGAAAAACTCATCAATTCTAATGCTTCAAATGTTTAGGTTTTGGACATATAACTGCTCAATGTCGAAATAAAAGGGTGATGACCGCTATGAAGGTGGAGAGTAAGGATGACAAGGAAGAAACGCATGAGCCAATAGATTTATCAGCAGTGCTAGATGAGTATTATGGGGATGTAGATGTTGAGACACGCGAAGACAAAGGGAATGATAAATATTTGGCTATCAATGTGTTATGCGAGGTAATGACTACTTTTCCTACTAATGAGGAAGAACAGAGGGAGAACCTATTCTATATTTCTTACAAGGTCCAAGGTAACCTTTGTGCTCTTATTATTGATGCTGGTAGTTACACCAATGTAGTGGTTGTTTCTCTAGTTAATAAATTACAACTAGTCATTACCCTACACCCTAAGCCATATAAACTACATTGGTTGAGTGAAGAAGGTAGTCTACTTGTTACTTAAAAGGCTAAGGTTCCATTCAGCATAGGGGAGAAGTACCATGATGAGATTGTCTATGATATTATTCTTATGTATGTATCACATATGCTACTTGGTAGGCCGTAGTTATTTCACAAGAGAGTAGTGCATGATGGGTTTAGGAATAGTTATGTGTCTTAAAAGAATGGTAAGCGAATTGTTTTGAATCCTATGTCACCAGCTGATGAGATCCATGATGAGAGCCAAGTCGGAAGAAGGAGTGTGGATCCTCTTGAAGTGTCGCCTGGACCAATCACAAGAAATCGAGCGAAACAATTCAATGAAGCACTTAATGGGTTGATAAAGGATGTCCATGAAGCCGAAAAGGATTGGAGCAATCATGAAGTGGGAAAGGATTAGAACAACCATAGGAAGACACTTGTTCTTGTACAAGTCATACCAGATACGAGGTGAAGAGGGCGTGTCTTTACAAGGCACGGTCAGGTAAGAATCTCAAGGTTACATAGAATCATACACGGTTATATGCACGGCTAAAAGGCACGGTCGTGTATGGTGTCAAGAATTTCCACAGAAAGATACACGACCAGAAGTACACGATTGTGTATGTTGCTAGAATTTGCATAGAAAAGTACACGGCCGTATACGCGGCCATGTATCTCCCCGACACCGGCCATTTGTCTTGTTTTGTTATTTTACGCACTTATTGAAGTGACGTCGTTTTGGACCTTTATTGTCACGAATTGTAACCCTAATATAAAGCTCCTAGGGTTAGAGAATAGGAGGATATACAACATACAACATTAAAAACACTTTTGAGAGGCTCCTCTCTTGGTTCTTCAAGAACTAACTAGAACTTATCGGATTAATTTCCGTAGTGTTCATCCCAACTTATAAATCGGTCTTTCATCCCGATTGTGGCGTCTTCACATTATACCAAGGTTCTTGTCTCGCTTATAGACAACGGGTCGTGGTTTCCACTTGAGGGTGTTTTGCATCTTAGGTAACGAATTCCGAACGTATTGATATTGGGTTTCGTCACAGGTTGGCGTGGTTTGTATCAGTTAGGAATCCGATCAAACCGATCTCGCATCAGTTTGGTATCAGAGCTTAGGTTTGTCAAAACATCAGTTCGGTTTGAGGAAGGTAACATCAAAACCCTAACTCCAATCGTTCATATCAATTGTTAGTATTCAATTTCATAGTATTAATTGTCTATTGAAAGTGTAGTATCTACTAGTTGATTTGTTACAAAAAAAAAAAAAAAAAGAAAAGAGAAACATGATCAAGAGCAACAACAAAGAAAAAAAAAATTCGGATAGAAAAAAAAGAGGAAAATTTACGAACCCTAGAGCTGTTTTGAGTTCTACGGAAGGGAATTGGTGTAGTTTGGGTTAGTTCCAAGAGAATTAAGAAGAGGAATTGGCGAGTTGATATCATCATTATTTGTGAGAATACACGAGTGACTGTGTGATATCCTCATTTGAGCGAAACATGTAAGGGAGTGTATCGTGAAGCTTAATTATATATATTTGTGTTAGTACTAATTTTTTTCTGCAGGAACTATATCGAGGCAACATTCTCCTAAAGGTGAGAGGGGAAGGTTTGATGCTAGGTTAGTAATTGAGGTGTTGAGGGGTGAGATGAAGAGAATGTTTCAGGAGGGAATGGAACAAATTCAAGAGACGGTAGAGCAAAGACTTGAGCAATCCACAAATGTCTTCCAAGGGCGTAAGAGGGAGAGTCGATCTAGGAGAGTACAAAGGGGTGGAGATGAAATGTCGGATGATGACTTTGATGAGCCTTCTGTCGGGAGTTATAGAGGTTATAGTGGTCGGAATAGAGGAACTAGGGATTGGGATGATAGAGGAGATAGGAATAGAGAGGATGATCAATTGAGTAGCATAAAGATGAAGATTCCTCCTTTCTATGGGAAGAATGATCCCGAGGCGTACTTAGAGTGGGAGAAGAAGGTAGAGATGGTGTTTGATTGTCATAAGTATAGTGGGAGAAAGAAAGTGAAACTTGCTGCCATTGAATTTTCGGATTATGCTATAGTGTGGTGGGATCAACTAATGTTGAATAGAAGAAGGAATGGCGAACCACCTATTGAGTCGTGGGAAGAGATGAAAAGGGTGATGAAGAAGCGGTTTGTGCCTGCGTATTACTATCGTGAATTGCACAACAAATTGCAAACTCTCAGGTAGGGAAGCCGAAGTGTGGATGAGTATTTCAAGGAGATGGAAGTCACTATGATTAGGGCGAATGTAGAAGAGGATAGAGAGGCTACCATGGCTAGATTTCTTGCTAGGTTGAATAGAGAAATCCAAAATGTTGTTGAATTGCAGCATTATGTAGAATTGGAGGATATGGTCCATATGGCTATAAAGGTTGAGAACCAACATAGGTGGAAAGGTAGTAGTAATGCACGGTTTCAACAGGGTAATAGTTCATCCACATGGAAGACTAACCAATGGAAGAAGGAAGAAAAGCCTTTACCTACCAAGCTAAAAGGAGAGTTGAGGCAAGCGGGTTCTACTCCCGGTAATCAAGGTAACCCTGATTCTTCTACTTCTAGAAATCGTGACATTAGATGTTTTAAATGCCAAGGTAGAGGCTATATTGCTAGTCAATGTCCGAATAGGCATGTTATGATTTTGCGTGATGATGGTGACTATGAGACTGAGGGGGATAGTGAAGAAGAGAATATGCCTCCATTAGAGGATGCTAGTGATGATGAGGAGCCTGCAATGGGAAGGCTAGTAGCATTAGTGAAGCGAGCTTTGAATGTGCAGGTGAAGGAAGAAGAGGAGGTGCAAAGGGAGAATATATTTCTTACTAGATGTTATCTAGGAGATCATATTTGCAGTTTGATCATTGATGGGGGAAGTTGTACCAATGTAGTGAGTAACTTTATTGTTGAGAGGCTGGGGCTCAAAACTGTTAGACATCCTAGTCCATATAAATTGCAGTGGTTGAATGATAGTGGAGAGACTAAGGTGAGTGAGCAAGCCTTGATTGGTTTTCGCATTGGTAGGTATGAGGATGAGGTGTTATGTGATGTAGTGTCAATGCAAGCGTGTCATGTGTTGTTGGGAAGGCCATGGCAATTTGATAGGAAGGTTGTTCATGATGGATTTTCTAACAAGTATACGTTTATTCACCAAGAAAAAAAGCTTTAATCTTAAACCGTTAACACCTAAACAGGTGTATGAGGATCAGTTGCAGTTACAACAGTCTTTTGCAAAACGTAAGGTGAGTGAAAAGTAGAGGGAGAGTGAGAGAGCAAAAGACAATGAGAAAGAAAAGGAATACAAAAGTCAATATCAAAAGGAAAAAGAGAGGAAGGCTGGAAAGAGTGTGAGAGAACAAGTTGAAGGGGGGTCAACTTTGGTGGTGAGTGAAAAGGAGAGTGCAGCCTTGCAAATGGAGAGTTGTGTGGCAAGAGCGAGTGTAGTAAGGAGAGCGTTAGTGATGAAGTAACCTATGTTGTTGCTAGTTTTAAAATAAACATGTTTAAGTACTAATGAACTATCTAACTCTTTACCCAGTGTGGTTGTGTCTCTTGTGCAGGACTTTGAAGATGTCTTCCCTGAGGAGATTCCAAAGGGATTACCACCTATTCGTGGTATTGAGCACCAGATTAACCTTGTACTCGGAGCATCGATTCCAAACAAGCCAGCTTATAGGAGCAATCCGGAGGAGACAAAGGAACTCCAAAGGCAGGTCGATGAATTAATGGAGAAGGGGTACATGAGAGAAAGCATGAGTCCATGTGCAGTGCCTGTGATTTTGGTGCCTAAGAAGGATGGGTCATGGAGAATGTGTGTTGACTGCCGCGTCATCAACAACATCACGGTAAAGTATCGTCATCCACTTCCTCGCTTAGATGACATGTTAGATGAGTTACATGGGTCTAGTGTCTTTTCTAAAATTCATCTGAAAAGCGGATATCACCAAATTAGAATGAAAGAAGGTGATGAATGGAAAACCGCATTTAAGACAAAATAAGGATTGTATGAGTGGTTAGTAATGCCTTTCGGGTTAACTAACGCACCTAGTACTTTTATGAGACTTATGGACCATGTTTTGAGGACTTTTATTGGAAATTTTGTGGTTTTCTATTTTGATGATATCCTCATTTACAGCAAGAGTTTGGAAGAACATATATCTCACTTGAGGGATGTTTTAGAGGTTCTTCGAAAGGAGCAAATATATGCTAACCTCAAGAAGTGCACTTTTTGCACAGACAAACCTGTGTTTCTTGGTTTTGTTGTTAGTGCATAGGGAATACAAGTTGATGAAGAAAAGATTTGTGCGATCCAATAATGGCCTAGTCTAACTACTGTAAGTAATGTGCGGAGTTTCCATGGACTAGCAAGCTTTTATAGGAGATTTGTGAAGGATTTCAGCACCATTGCAGCACCACATACTAAGGTAATTAAGAAGAACGTGGGGTTCAGATAAGGAGAGCAACAAGAGAAGGCCTTTCAGACGCTTAAAAATAAGTTGACTCAGGTGCCATTACTTGCTTTACCTAACTTTGCTAAAACGTTTGAAATTGAGTGTGATGCTTCAGGATTAGGTATTGGAGCAGTGCTTATGCAGGAGAGAAGATCAATTGCATTCTTTAGTGAGAAGCTAAGTGGGGCAACCTTGAACTACCCTACTTATGACAAGGAGTTATATGCATTGGTTTGAGCCCTGGAAGCATGGCAACACTACCTTTGGCCAAAAGAGTTTGTGATCCACACTGACCATGAATCCTTAAAGTACTTGAAGGGGCAACATAAGCTAAACAAAAGACATGCTCGTTGGGTGGAGTTCATCGAAACATTTCCATATTTCATCCACTACAAGCAAGGTAAAGAGAATGTCGTTGCTGATGCACTTTCTAGAAGGTATACTCTTATCTCTACTCTTAGTTCTAGACGGCTTGGTTTTGAGCACATTAACGAGTTATATGCTACTGATCAAGATTTGTGTGAGGAGTATGTGCATTGTGAGAAGAGTGGGCATGGTAAATTTTATAAACATGAAGGATTCTTATTTAGGAAGAGTAAACTATGCATTCTAATTTGTTCTTTAAGAGAATTACTAGTGAGAGAGTCTCATGGCGAAGGTTTAATGGGACATTTTGGAGTAGCTAAAACCTTAGGGGTATTGCAGGAACACTTCTATTAGCCTCACATGAAACGAGATGTTGAGAGGATTTGTGAGCGATGTGTCACGTGTAAGCAAGCGAAATCTAGAGTCCAACCTCCAGGGCTTTACACCCCACTTCCCATTCCTCATGAGCCTTGGGTAGATATTTCCATGGATTTTGTGTTAAGATTACCCAGGTCTAGACATGGTCGAGATTCTATTTTTGTAGTTGTGGATAGATTCTCTAAGATGGCTCATTTCATTCGTTTATCACAAAACGGATGATGCTTGTAATATTGCTAATTTGTTCTTTAGGGAAGTTGTGAGATTGCATGGTATGCCTAGAACAATCGTATCAGATAGGGATGCTAAGTTCTTGAGCTACTTTTGGAAGACCTTGTGGGCTAAGTTAGGAACTAAGTTATTGTTTTCTACTACTTGTCATCCACAGATTGATGGTCAAACTGAGGTAGTGAATCAAACTTTATCTACTTTGTTGAGGGTTGTAAATAAAAAGAATATTAAAAGTTGGGAGGATTGTTTGCCGCATGTTGAATTTGCCTATAACCGTATAATGCATTCTGTTACTAAATTTACTCCTTTTGAAATTGTGTATGGTTTTAATCCACTAACTCCTTTGGATTTATCACCTTTGCCTATTTCTGAGTATGTTAATCTAGATGGCAAGAAGAAAGTAGAATTTGTTAAACAGATCCATGAGAAGGCAAGGCAAAACATTGAGCGAAGAACAGAGCAGTATGTGAAACAAGCCAACAAGGGTCGTCGACAAGCTGTTTTTGAACCTGGAGATTGGGTTTGGGTTCACATGCGCAAAGAGCGGTTTCCTATGCAACATCGATCTAAATTACTTCCTAGAGGCGATGGACCATTTCAAGTTCTTGAGTGCATCAACGATAATGCATACAAGATAGATTTGCCTGGTGAGTATCAAGTAAGTGCCACATTTAATGTTACTAATTTGAGTCCTTTTGATGTAGGTGAAGATTTGAGGACAAATCCTTTTCAAGAGGAGGGGAATGATGAGATCCATGATGAGAGCCAAGCCGGAAGAAGGAGTGTGGATCCTCTTGAAGTGCCGCCTGGACCAATCACAAGAAATCGAGCGAAACAATTCAAGGAAGTACTTAACGGGTTGATAAAGGATGTCCATGAAGCCGGAAAGGATTGGAGCAATCATGAAGTGGGAAAGGATTGGAACAACCATGGGAAGACACTTGTTCTTGTACAAGTCATACCGGATACGAGGTGAAGAGGGCGTGTCTTTACAAGGCATGGCCATGTAGGAATCTCAAGGTTACACAGAATCATACATGGTTATATACACGGCTAAAAGGCACGGCCGTGTATGGTGTCAAGAATTTCCACAGAAAGATACACGACCAGAAGTACACGGTCGTGTATGTTACCAGAATTTGCATAGAAAAGTACACGGCCAAAGTACACGGCCGTATATCTCCCCGATGCCGGCCTTTTGTCTTGTTTTGTTATTTTATGCACTTATTGAAGTGACGTCGTTTTGGACCTTTGTTGTCACGAATTGTAACCCTAATATAAAGCTCCTAGGGTTAGAGAATAGGAGGATATACAACATACAACATTAAAAACACTTTTGAGAGGCTCCTCTCTTGGTTCTTCAAGAACTAACTAGAACTTATCGGATTAATTTCTGTGGCGTTCATCCCGACTTATCAATCGGTCTTTCATTCTGATTGTGGCATCTTCACATTATACTAAGGTTCTTGTCTCGCTTATAGACAACGGGTCGCGGTTTCCACTTAAGGGTGTTATGCATCTTAGGTAACGAATTCCGAACGTATTGGTATTGGGTTTCGTTACAGGTTGGTGTGGTTCGTATCAGTTAGGAATCCGATCAAACCGATCTCGCAT
Source organism: Laguncularia racemosa (assembly GCA_037954665.1). Classification (NCBI taxonomy): domain Eukaryota; kingdom Viridiplantae; phylum Streptophyta; class Magnoliopsida; order Myrtales; family Combretaceae; genus Laguncularia; species Laguncularia racemosa. Next base: position 2,477,072 of record JBBMOL010000028.1, read on the forward strand.
CACCAGCTGAGGTGTAAGAAGCATAAAGATAGATCAATAAAACTACTAAAAAGAAGTCTTTATTTGTGGGGTAGAAGGAACTGGAAGAAAACTTGAGTGGAGTGGAACAATCCTAAGAGATTCCGAAGCTTCATCAAAGGCTTTTGAACATCTTAAGAAGACTCAAGAGTAGCCATGACTTCAAGGTAACAAACATAAGTAAACCAACATTTTCAATCTATGTGATTTGGTTTGCATTCATCGTCACAATGATTGGTTTCCCTATAAGAAATCACATAAATTTTCACCTAAAACATAAGGACCATTTGAGATTCTGAAATGCATCACCAACAATGCTTATAGGGTGAAACTACTAGGATAATACAACATTTCTACTACATTCAATGTTGCAAATATATCACCTTACCTATCAGAAAACAATCATGAAGAACCATCAGAATTGAGGGCAAATCTTCCATAAGCTTAAGGAGATAATGGGAATCAAATCATCTTAACTACAGATGCATCTATCATTGTTTCAAGATAATAACTAATGACTCAAGCAACCATGGAAGATGATTAGTTATTGTCTTGAGTCATAACTAATGACTCCATAAAGGCTAATGGTGTAACTAATTTAGGCTGGCACCCTAGTCTCCCTCAAAGTCGATGACTTACAATTTAGGTTGGTTATGTAATGTTGTGTTAAACTAATTTTTTTTGTGATGAAACTTTACCTCTTTATATACATTTGGGGAATAGAAAAAGAGAGATTTTGGATATTTAAGAAATACAAATGTTTTATTCTCATTCTTCTTATTCTCTTATCAATCCTTAGATTGTGGTGAGTGACAGTATCGAGCTTGTTATGCATCATATTAATAAATCCATGCTAGGGCTATCCTTTTGTTAGTGCGTAATATCTGGTAAGGGTTTAGGATTTTTATCTTGTTATTGGTGTTGATTTGATTATCAGAATTGATTGTTGTGAATCATCGACTTGGTTTGCTATTACTTGATTCTGAATTTGGAATAAGGCACATCAGTCTACAACTATCATCCAATACAACATTGCTATCTTTGATTTAACTTTGAACATCATTTAGCTCACTATCTTCTGTAAAGCTAGTGCTATTTCTAATGGCAAGTAAAGCCTCCTCTCCAACATCAGTTGAAATATCTTCTCTATTGCTACTTAATCCTAGAATATCCTCTACATCTCAAAGAACTACTTAAAACTTCATTCCATTTATCACTAAAATGTAGTTATCCAAGTCCGATCTATATCCATTTTACCACAACTCAAATGGAATAGAATTCTGAGTTACAGTTTTCCTCATTGCTATACTAAACTCTTTTAGTACACTAGCAACTAAATTTAGGGCACACTTTGCACCATATTACAATAAATAAACAACTAGAATGAGATAATCTAAGATTGCTAAGGTATAATATATTGAACTTCAAGAGATCTTTAAAATTACTTACATCGAAAGAATCAGATGATTCTTTCAACTTCTTATACTCGGAAAAGCTATCCATACCTTTCTATATGTATTCCCTCTTAATTTCTTTAGGAAGATTACATTGCTTCTCAAAAATTCTTATATGCATTTTCATGAATGAATATCATTTACTTAAATTATCAAACGGAGGAACTAAATTTGTACACTTTCTATATTCATTTCCTAAACAATAATCTAAATTAAACAAATGGCTTTTCAATATATATCTCTTCTTGGCTTAACCTTTCATTTGTCTCTTCTTTACTATAAAAGATAAGAGGTCATTAGACATTTCATTATGACCGCACAAATTCAACTGCTTGTCATATATTGGAATTAATTAATATATGATAACTAACATGGTATTAATATGAAAAATTTATCTCAACTAAGTACCATTGAAAAAAAAAAAGAAAGTAAGTAAAATTTCACACACATACAAACTATAGACAAACGTTACTATTTAGTAACTGTCAACAATTTTTTTGAGTTTGTTGATAGTTATTATTAGAGGGTTTAATGACTATTTAATTTCAAATGAACTGTCATTAGGATCTACCTAACTTGTTAATAGATCAATCGAGATTCTCAAGAAACACACTTCAAAATTGTCAATGGTATCATGGTAGCTATTGATATTTATCAAACAATTGATTTCCATAGTAGGTGTTCTTCAATGATCTCTCAATATGTTAGTTACTTCTTATTGACAGTTCATTCAAAGGATATTATGCATGTTAGACTCCATTATGAACCATTGATAATCCATCTGATACTGTCATGGATATGTCGCAACATATTAAATAAGAAATGGTCTATCAATAGATCATCAAAACCCAAATTCAAAACATTACGTCCCATTTACCCTAATTTCAAAAATCAAAAGCCTTAGGAAGAAAAGTATAATAATGCATAACCTCTAATTTCACAATTGAAACCCTAATTAACCACAAAATAAAGATAACAAATGTTAGAATTCCCTTAAACAATAAATCAAGGAAAAAATTACACATGTAGCCATTTACAAGCGAAAATAAAATTACATACCTAAAGAACACGAGCTAAGATCCTCGATGCATTTATTTTATTTTATTTTAATGAAGAAGAAGGCTTTTTATGAGAGTTTTGGAGTTTTAGGGGTTTTACTAAAGGTCGGGGATGGCAATTGATGTTTGGTGGTTTTACTATGGATTTAGTGTGTTTAATGTATTGGGAATTTTTCAATAATGAGTAAAGAGAGGTAAATATTTTTTTTTTTTTTTTTTAGAAAGTAAATTGGTTTATAAATGCTTTTACTTGTATAGTAGGTTGCAAGTCAAATGAACAGAATGAAATAAACAACAGAGATTATTGTATGACATCTCAACGTAAATAATGAGTGGCTATATAGTGTAGTCACTCTTCAGTGATTGCATCTTAGAAGCTTTCTTTTAGATTATAATGAACATGGTTTCTATAACTTGTATGTTAGTAATGATTTAAAAAGGGAAATGCACTAATTGAACCATACACATATATTTTACTTAACCCATAAATGATTAGTGCAAATGCTAATAAACTTAACCCACATGCTCATACGTAGATTGCAAGGAAATGTAAGGTACAAGCTCAAATTTGTTTCTTATGAACATAATAAAAAACTAATGAATAAATAATAAAAAACAATAAATAAAACGATATATATAAATATGCATGTGTTATTAAATGTAATATATTAATAAGTATGATGTATGTGTTTCCAAATATACTTTTACATTAACAGTAGACACTTAAGTAAATCCCATGTATGTATATTATTAGGACAAATAGTTGCAAGTTCGAAAGGATAGTTCGTCTTTACTTAATATATATATATATATATATATATATATATATATATATTATCTATTTATATATTTGCTTATAAAGTACATAAGTGTATATCTATATTTCGATTATTTGAGGAGATACATTTCTATATATGCGTAATGCATATATATATATATACTTATATTTTGGTTATTTGGAAAATAAATAAGTAAATAACAGATATGTTTCTATAAATGTATAATATATATATACATACACACTAGTATTTCGATTACTTCGAGAAAAAAATGTTTCTATACATAAAATGTGTTTGAACATATATAAATCCTTACACTTGGAGGTAATGAATCTATGGAATTAAAAACATAATATATATATACAAGAGAGTGTTATCTATTCCTTCCTAAACTAACTCCTACAAATTAGCTAAGTCAATAACAAGAATATCTCCAATATCTATCTACCTAATTTACAATGATCACAATTGTGGATAGCGTGGTCGACAGGAGATACACGATCGTGTACTTTGGTCGTGTACTTTCTATCCGCTTTTGTGCACATTCTGGCAGGAGATACACGGTCGTGTACACGACCGTGTACTTCGGCTGTGTACTTTCTATCCACTTCTATGCACATTCTGGCAGGAGATACACAGTCGTGTACACGACCGTGTACTTTGGCCGTGCACTTTCTGTCCGCTTTCTTACCATATACACGACCGTGTACTTTTGGTCATGTACTTTTTCGTTTACTTACACGACATATCAATACCCCCCCTCAAGTTGGCACATGAAGATTCGAAGTGCCCAACTTGCATAGGAGACGATCATGTGGGACTTTTCCCAGTGCTTTGGTAAAGATATCGGCTAAATGATCATGAGTTGAGACATGACACGGACGAATGTAGCCATCAACAATTGCATCACGAACAAGGTGACAGTCGACTTCAATGTTTTTGGTACGTTCATGAAACACGGGATTCTGAGCTATGTAGAGGGCAGCTTGACTATCACAATGAAGATGCATAGGAGAAGGATGAGCCACACCAAGATCAGACAATAGTTCCTTTAACCATTTCAGCTCACATGTTGTCATTGCCATGGAGCGATATTCAGCTTCAGCAGATGAGCGGGATACTGTCTGTTGTTTCTTAGTCTTCCAAGAGATGAGCGAGTGACCGATGTAAACACACCAACTGGTGAGTGACCGGCGAGTCAGAGGATAGCCTACCTAGTCCGAATCACACCAGCCGGACAAGCACATGTTGTTCTCCCTATACAGCAGAATACCTCGTCCTGGATGCCCTTTCAGATATCTCACAACACGTAAAGCAGCATCCCAATGATCAACTCTTAGTTGGTGCATAAATTGAGATAGGACATGAATGCTGTAAGACAGGTCTGGTCTTGTGAAACTAAGATAAATGAGGCGACCGACCAATCGACTATATCTTGCCGGATCATCAAGCAGGCGTCCAGTAGCCAGCGCCAATCGATGATGTTGCTCTAGAGGAACACTGGCAGGTTTGGCGCCTAGCAAGCCAACTTCGGAAATGATATCCAACGCATACTTACACTGACAGAGGAAGACGCCTTCAGAGCTGCGTGCAACCTCAACACCTAAGAAATACTTCAAAGATCCTAAATCCTTCATGTGGAAACATTCACTAAGATACATTTTGAATCTTCGGATAGCAGCTTGGTTGTTACCAAATATAATTAAATCATCAACATAAACCAGAAGATGGATACAAGTATCACCTCGTTGGAAACTGAAGAGGGAGTAATCAGAATACGATTGCTTAAAACCATAAGCGATCAATGCAGCGGATAACTTAGCAAACCAACAACGAGGAGCTTGTTTCAAACCATAAAGAGACTTGCGAAGACGGCACACTTTCCCAGCGTTGGAGACCTGAAAGCCGGGAGGCAATTTCATGTATACCTCCTCTTGCAATTCTCCATGTAGGAATGCATTATGAACATCCATTTGATGTAAGTCCCAGTTCTTGGTAGCAGCAATAGCCAGAAACACACGCACTGTCACCATCTTGGCCACTGGAGCAAATGTGTCTGTGTAGTTAATCCTTTTAATCTGATGATTTCCAAAGATCACTAGTCTTGCTTTGAAGCGTTCAACAGTTCCATCAGAGTTGTATTTGATTTTATAAATCCATTTACATCCGAGAGCTTTCTTGTCCGGAGGCAAGCTATCAATCACCCAGGTGCCATTATCCTCTAAAGCTTGGATCTCATGCTGCATAGCTTGTCTCCATCATTCATCTTTCATGGCTTCAGAGAAGGTTATTGGTTCACGATCTGTTGTAATGGCTGCAAGAAATGCTCGATGTCCCTCAGAAAATTTGTCACAACTCACATAATGTGTTATACGATAAGGTGTACCTGAAGGATGCGCTGGTTTGGGTGAGGAACGAGATGGACTCAATTTCTGAAGTGTATGAGTAACATATTCGCGCAAATGGACTGACACTTGCTTCTTACAATGGCCATACCCCAGCTGTAGCTGCTCATGTTCTTCATCTACTGCGGTATCTGCTGGAAGCTGCGCGCGGTCTGCATCTACTACTATATCTGTTGGAGGCCCTTCATCCTCTGATTCTTCTGTGGTCGGTTGCACAGACGCTTGAATGTCTTGAATGTGTATAGGAGCAATGGGTTCTGTTATGCCCCCCCTGACTTCAAACATTTCATTTTCAATGAAGACCTCACTCACGTGGTCTGGTCTGATAACATCACTTTGGGGTTTGGATGCGACAGGAGCAAAAGGGAACTCATTCTCAAAAAAAACAACATCTCGTGAGATGATGTATTTTTTGGTTTCTAAGTCATACAGCAGCCATCCCTTCTTCCCATAAGGATATCCGACAAACACGCACCGTCTACTTCTGCTTGTGAACTTGTCCATTGTCTTCCCGCGAGTGTGTGCATAACACAAGGATCCAAACACTCTTAAATGCTCATATGTAGGCACCTGATTGTATAAGATCTCATAGGGAGTTTTTCCATGCAAAATTGAGGATGGGGTGCGATTAATCAAGTACCCTGCTGCCAAAATGCATTCTCTCAGAAATGAATTGGGAGGCTTCCTTGAAAACGCAAAGCACGTGCTACATTTAAGATATGGCAATGTTTCCGTTCCAACATAGGAGGTTTGGAAGACAATGCCTTGCTCTAGGTAGTAATTTTTCATGCTAGTGAACTCGGTGCCATTATCACTTCGTACAATTTTAACTTGTTTGTTAAATTGTCTGCCAATCATAGAGAAAAAATTCTTCAAGGTTTGAGACACTTCTTTCTTATTCACTAACAAAAAAATCCACACACCATGAGAGTAATCGTCCACTATAGTTAGAAAGTACGAGGCACCACATGATGAGGGAGTTCGATATGGTCCCCATAAATCACAATGAATCAATTCAAAAACATCAGAGGCTCTATGATCACTAAGACAAAAATTGTTTCTGGTTTGCTTTGCATGTTGACATACGTCACAGCATTTATTCATAACACTACTTCTATTCCTAACATCATCTACTGGAATCAATTCGAGTACTTTTGGAGAGGGATGTCCCAATCTCTTGTGCCAAAGATCAAAAACATTTACTCTATCAGCCTTCATAGCCTTTATGCGCGTTATGTTCCAGAAGTAATAAAGTCCATCTCTTCGGTCACCCGCACCAATCAGCATCTTGGAGGCACGGTCCTGAATAACACATAGATTATCAGATAACAGTATAATGCAATCTAAAGAATCAATCATTTGTGACACAAAGATTAGATTGCAGTTTAGGCCAGGCACATAAAGAACGTTTTTGAGGAAAATGTTCTCGTTAAGTTGAACAGATCCTTCTCTAGTTGCTGCAGTATTACTTCCATCTGGCAATCCAACAAGACATCTAGGAATTTCTCGCGTGTTAGATAAAATTCTCAAACAACCTGTCATATGATTTGATGCGCCGGTGTCAATGATCCAAGGAATATCGGCATGCTTACCAATCATCTTTTCGTTCACCAATGATTTCTGATTTTCCAACATCTCCAACAATGTCTGCAATTGCTCCCTATTGAGCTCAAAAGTCCCTTTTTTTTCTCCATCCTGTGCAGGCATTGCTGAAGAACTTCCTTCGGCAGTATCGACAACATTCGCACGCAAGAAACTCCCTCATCCTCGACTTCCTCCTGCACTGGTTTTCTGTTGCTGTTGTTGTCCTTTTCCCCGATTGCTCGTTTTCCCATCTCCACGAGGTTGGTCTCCCCACCATTCAGGAAATCCAATGATCTTGAAACAATTTTCTGTTTCATGTCCAACACGCTTACAATTTGAGCAGATCATGCTTCTATCCCTTCCTTCATTGCGGCTGCAAACTGCATTTACCCCTTGAACAGCAAAGGCCATGACATTACTCCGTTCTTCCTTTCCTCGAATGATCGTCTTCATTCGTTCCTCTTGCACCAGGATTGAATAAACCTTGTTCAAACTTGGCAAAGGATCCTGAACTAGTATGTTAGATCGCACCGTACCATATATATCCTCATCTAATCCCATGAGGAACAGGTGCACTCTTTCTTCTTCTCATTTCCTTTCCAAAATTGATCCAAGATCGCACCTGCACATTCCACACTTGCAGGTTGGCACTTGCTCATAGTTAGCAAGTTCTTCCCAAAGTTTCTTCAGTTTTCCATAGTATTCCACGATAGCAAGTCCCTTCTGTTTACATTCGACAAGCTCCGCTTTTAATTGTTGTATCCTAGGTCCGTTTGCCATTGAGAATCTTTCTCTGATATCTGTCCACAAATCTTGCGCTACTTCCACATGCGATATGGTAGAACGAAGATTAGATTCAATGGTATTCCTAATCCAAGACACCAGCAACGAGTTGATGGTCTACTAATCATTGAGATCTGGAGACTCCTCATCCGGCTGTATGATTGTCCCATCAACAAAACCGAATTTCGTTCTTGCTCTTAGGGTTGTTCGCATAGACCGAGCCCATTCATCATAGTTGTCGCCTTTCAATTGGACTTGCGTTATCACAATTCTAGGATTATCATTAGACGTGATGTCATATGGAGAAATAGTCTTCCTCTGGTTCATTCCCTCACCATTTGCACTGCCTTTCCTATCACTTTCGGCCATGTCTGCCTCTTCGAATAGGGTAGGTTCAGCTTGGCTCTAAACCATTATCCTTTTTGTTTTGTTTTTAGCATGGTATCAGAGCCAAGCTGAACCTACCCTATTCGAAGAGGCAGACATGGCCGAAAGTGATAGGAAAGGCAGTGCAAATGGTGAGGGAATGAACCAGAGGAAGACTATTTCTCCATATGACATCACGTCTAATGACAATCCTAGAATTGTGATAACGCAAGTCCAATTGAAAGGCAACAACTATGATGAATGGGCTCGGTCTATGCGAACAGCCTTAAGAGCAAGAAAGAAATTCGGTTTTTTTGATGGGACAATCATACAGCTGGATGAGGAGTCTCCAGATCTCGATGATTGGTGGACCATCAACTCGTTGCTGGTGTCTTGGATTAGGAATACCATTGAATCTAATTTTCATTCTACCATATCGCATGTAGAAGTAGCGCAAGATTTGTGGACAGATATCAGAGAAAGATTCTCAGTGGCAAACAGACCTAGGATACAACAATTAAAAGCGGAGCTTGTTGAATGTAAACAGAAGGGACTTGCTATCGTGGAATACTATGGAAAACTGAAGAAACTTTGGGAAGAACTTGCTAACTACGAGCAAGTGCCAACCTACAAGTGTGGAATGTGCAGGTGCGATCTTGGATGAATTTTGGAAAGGAAATGAGAAGAAGAAAGAGTGCACCTATTCCTCATGGGATTAGATGAGGATATATATGGTACGGTGCGATCTAACATACTAGTTCAGGATCCTTTGCCAAGTTTGAACAAGGTTTATTCAATCCTGGTGCAAGAGGAACGAATGAAGATGATAATTCGAGGAAAGGAAGAACGGAGTAATGTCATGGCCTTTGCTGTTCAAGGGGCAAATGCAGTTAGCAGCCGCAATGAAGGAAGGGACAAAAGCATGATCTGCTCAAATTGTAAGCGTGTTGGACATGAAACAGAAAATTGTTTCAAGATCATTAGATTTCCTGAATGGTGGGGAGACCGGCCTCGTGGAGATGGGAAAACGAGCAATCGGGGAAAAGGACAACAACAGCAACAGAAAACCAGTGCAGGAGGAAGTCGAGGACGAGGGAGTTTCTTGCGTGCGAATGTCGTCCATACTGCCAAAGGAAGTTCTTCAGCAATGCCTGCACAAGATGGAGAAAAAAAAGGGATTGTTGAGCTCAACAGGGAGCAGTTGCAGACAATACTGGAGATGTTGGAAAATCAAAAATCATTGGTGAACGAAAAGATGACTGGTAAGCATGCCGATATTCCTTAGATCATTGACACCGGTGCATCAAATCATATGATAGGTAGTTTGAGAATTTTATCTAACACGCGAGAAATTCCCAGATGTCTTGTTGGATTGCCAGATGGAAGTAATACTGCAGCAACTAGAGAAGGATCTGTTCAACTTAACGAGAACATTTTCTTCAAAAACGTTCTTTATGTGCCTGGCCTAAACTGCAATCTAATCTTTGTGTCACAAATGATTGATTCTTTAGATTGCATTGTACTGTTCTCTGATAATCTATGTGTTGTTTAGGACCGTGCCTCTAAGATGCTGATTGGTGTGGGTGACTGAAGAGATGGACTCTATTACTTCTGGAACATAACGCGCATAAAGGCTATGAAGGCTGATAGAGTAAATGTTTTTGATCTTTGGCACAAGAGATTGGGACATCCCTCTCCAAAAGTACTCGAATTGATTCCAGTAGACGATGTTAGGAATAGAAGTAGTGTTATGAATAAATGCTGTGACGTATGTCAACGTGCAAAGCAAACCAGAAACAATTTTTGTTTTAGTGATCATAGAGCCTCTGATGTTTTTGAATTGATTCATTGTGATTTATGGGGACCGTATCGAACTCCCTCATCATGTGGTGCCTCGTACTTTCTAACTATAGTGGACAATTACTCTCGTGGTGTGCGGATTTTTTTGTTAGTGAATAAGAAAGAAGTGTCTCAAACCTTGAAGAATTTTTTCTCTATGATTGGCAGACAATTTAACAAACAAGTTAAAATTGTACGAAGTGATGATGGCATTGAGTTCACTAGCATGAAAAATTACTACCTAGAGCTAAGCATTGTCTTCTAAACCTCCTGTGCTGGAACCCCCCAGCAAAATGACGGAGTGGAATGGAAACATCGCCATATCTTGAATGTAGCACGTGCTCTACGTTTTCAAGGAAGCCTCCCAATTCATTTCTGGGGAGAATGCATTTTGGCAGCAGGGTACTTGATTAATCGCACCCCATCCTCAATTTTGCATGGAAAAACTCCCTATGAGATCTTATACAATCAGGTGCCTACATATGAGCATTTAAGAGTGTTTGGATCCTTGTGTTATGCACACACTCGCGGGAAGACAATGGACAAGTTCACAAGCAGAAGTAGACGGTGCGTGTTTGTCGGATATCCTTATGGGAAGAAGGGATGACAGTTGTATGACTTAGAAACCAAAAAATACATCATCTCACGAGATGTTGTTGTTTTTTTAGAATGAGTTCCCTTTTGCTCCTGTCGCATCCAAACCCCAAAGTGATGTTGCCAGACCAGACCACGTGAGTGAGGTCTTCAATGAAAATGAAATGTTTGAAGTCAGGGGGGGCATAACATAACCCATTGCTCCTATACACATTCAAGACATTCAAGCGTCCGTGCAACCGACTATAGAAGAATCAGAGGATGAAGGGCCTCCAACAGATATAGCAGTAGATGCAAACCGCGCGCAGCATCCAGCAGATACCGCAGTAGATGAAGAACACGAGCAGCTGTAGCTGGGGCATGGCCATCGCAAGAAGCAAGTGTCAATCCGTTTGCGCGATTATGTTACTCATACACTTCAGAAATTGAGTCCATCTCGTTCCTCACCCAAACCAGCGCATCCTTCAAGTACACTTTATCCTATAACACATTATGTGAGCTATGACAAATTTTCTGAGGGACATCGAGCATTTCTTACAGCCATTACAGCAGATCGTGAACTAATAACCTTCTCTGAAGCCATGAAAGATGAACTATGGAGACAAGCTATGCAGCATGAGATCCAAGCTTTAGAGGATAATGGCACCTAGGTGATTGACAGCTTGCCTCCGGACAAGAAAGCTCTCGGATGTAAATGGATTTATAAAATCAAATACAACTCTGATGGCACTGTTGAACGCTACAAAGCAATACTAGTGATCTTTGGAAATCATCAGATTGAAGGGATTGACTACATAGACACATTTGCTCCAGTAGCCAAGATGGTGACAATGCGTGTGTTTCTGGCTGTCGCTGCTGCCAAGAACTGGGACTTACATCAGATGGATGTTCATAATGCATTCCTACATGGCGAATTGCAAGAGGAGGTGTACATGAAATTGCCTCCCGGCTTTCAGGTCTCCAGCGCTGGGAAAGTGTGCTGTCTTCGCAAGTCTCTTTATGGTTTGAAACAAGCTCCTCGTTGTTGGTTTGCTAAGTTATCCGCTGCATTGATCGCTTATGGTTTTAAGTAATCGTATTCTGATTACTCCCTCTTCAGTTTCCAATGAGGTGATACTTGTATCTATCTTCTGGTTTATGTTGATGATTTAATTATATCTGGTAACAACCAAGCTACTATCCGAAGATTCAAAATGTATCTTAGTGAATGTTTCCACATGAAGGATTTAGGATCTTTGAAGTATTTCTTAGGTGTTGAGGTTGCACGCAGCTCTGAAGGCGTCTTCCTCTGTCAGCGTAAGTATGCGTTGGATATCATTTCCGAAGTTGGCTTGCTAGGCACCAAACCTGCCAGTGTTCCTCTGGAGCAACATCATCAGTTGGCGCTAGCTACTGGACGCCTGCTTGATGATCCGGGAAGATATCGTCGATTGGTCGGTCGCCTCATTTATCTTTGTTTCATAAGACCAGACCTGTCTTACAGCATTCATGTCCTATCTCAATTTATGCACCAACCAAGATTTGATCATTGGGATGCTGCTTTACGTGTTGTGAGATATCTAAAATGGCATCCAGGACGAGGTATTCTGCTGCATAGGGAGAACAACATGTGCTTGTCCGGCTGGTGTGATTCGGACTGGGCAGGTTGTCCTCTAACTTGCCGGTCACTTACCGGTTGGTGTGTTTACATCAGTCACTCACTCATCTCTTGGAAGACTAAGAAACAACAGACAGTATCTCGCTCATCTGCCGAAGCTGAATATCGCTCCATGGCAATGACAACATGTGAGCTGAAATGGTTAAAGGAACTATTATCTAATCTTGGTGTGGCTCATCCTTCTCCTATGCATCTTCATTATGATAGTCAAGCTGCCCTCCACATAGCTCAGAATCCTGTGTTTCATGAATGTACCAAACACATTGAAGTCGACTGTCACCTTGTTCGTGATGCAATTGTTGATGGCTACATTCGTCCGTGTCATGTCTCAACTCATGATCAATTAGCCGATATCTTTACCAAAGCACTGGGAAAAGTCCCACATGATCGTCTCCTATTCAAGTTGGGCACTTCGAATCTTCATGCGCCAACTTGAGGGGGGGTATTGATATGTCGTGTAAGTAAACAAAAAAGTATACGACCGGAAGTACACGGTCATGTATATGGTAAGAAAACGGACAGAAAGTGCACGGCCAAAGTACACGGTCGTGTACACGACCGTGTATCTCCTGCCAGAATGTGCACAGAAGTGGATAGAAAGTGCACGGCCAAAGTACACGGTCATGTACACGACCGTGTATCTCCTGCCAGAATGTGCATAGAAGCGGATAGAAAGTACACGGTCGAAGTACACGGTCGTGTACACGACCGTGTATCTCCAGCCAAAATGTGCACAGAAGCGGATAGAAAGTACACGACCAAAGTACACGATCGTGTATCTCCTGTCGGCCACGCTATCCATGATTGTGATCATTGTAAATTAGGTAGATAGATATTGGAGATATTCTTGTTATTGACTTAGCTAATTTGTAGGAGTTAGTTTAGGAAGGAATAGATAACACTCTCTTGTATATATATATTCAACATGTGAAAGAAAGGAGGCAGAAAAAGATTTCCTCAAACCATTATCCTTTTTGTTCTGTTTTTAGCAATATATGTATAGAAGGAAAAGAAAAAGGAAAACGAAATTTGGAAAAAAAAAAAAAAAAAAAAGAAGACTTATCTGTGTCTGTATACATATATATTGGTAAGATGAAACGAATTAGTTGATCCAAAAATAAAATACACTTGTTACACAATATATTTATGTCCATATACCTACACATATAACAATCATAAGGTTGCGAGATTCTGACTTAAGACAAAATAATTATAGCCGGAATACGAAAATGAGTTAAAGTCGGGAAAATAAGAGAACCTTAGTTATTTTGGTTGAGTGTCGTACCCTTGCACAATAGAACTTATTTTACTCCTTTTATTACTAGGTAATCTTGAATATATTCCTAAGTGTCCTAAGGATCATTGTGACTATTGCCCTGTCTTATCTAAGTGAATGACTCTATATGATTATTATATTTATTTATATTTGTTGTATAGTTGTACATTAATTTAATGATATGAAAATGAATTATGTGGAGGATATAGGATAGAATGAGCTTAATATTGGTTGTTATGTTTCGAGAAAATATTCTAATTATATAGAACGAAATATTATTTATTGCATCTAGAGGTGTGCAAGTAAGTTAAACTGGCCAATCCACTAACCTAACCCATTTAGATCATATTATATGCTATTTATGGATCAACAAAATAAATATCTAGACAAGGAGTTTTATAATTTTATGCATCAAATCATAACGTTGAATCTCTTTGTAGCGACCCACCTACCAAGTCTGATTCTTGAACCTATTCAAGATACCTATAACCATCCTTGGTACCTATAGGTGGATTGCTATGCCATCTCTGAATTAGAGATAAGGCAAATTTGGCTAATCATGAACCTGTAACTCCAACTTGTATGTAATTCTATAAACTTCTTGTAAAATGATGCTATCAGCGCTATCATTTCAAATCCACATCATATCTAAACGTGTGTACTTAAAATCTCCTGTCACATCATACATCATATATATATATATATATATATATATATATACCATCGAGATCTGCATTCCCAATAAGTAGGCACAACCTATAATTAATCCTGTAGCCCTTAGTGGCTCAAAAAGATTACAAATCCAACCTCATAAATACATATATTTACATTACAATTCAAAAATCAATACCTGTAGATCTTATTTACAAGCACTACAACATCATGTATAGGACATCCTATTACAAAATAATAGAGCTTCCAAAATGAAAACTAAAGGCCTGTTTGCCTCTATTGACGCTCTCCAAAAACCCGAGTCTCTAACAACCTATTCTTCACTACCTATACCTAAGGTTAGCAAAAAACTCTAACCCCTCAACTTCTTAAGAAGCAAAGTGGGTACATAATCAAACCCAACAAAAACAAACAATGAAGTCACATAATAGTAACTAACAATATTATCAAATACTTTGGAAGTGATTACTCAAGCAAGCAAGTTTTCAACTCAAAGCTATACTCACAAGAAACCCAGTTCAGTTTCTTATATTTTAATATAACCATGATCTTACTTAATGAACTTTTCCTTATAATTTCATTTTTACCAAACTCATAACCTTTTCATTGGAGACCATTTCAAGTCTCTCCTATTTACTCACAAATCACAAATACTTTTTAGTTCACCCAGTTAGAGCTTATCAACTGGTAGGTTAACTAACCTCATGTACTTTTCAAAACTTAGTGTTTTCTCAGTCAATTAAGTCATCCTTACATACCCTTTTTAGTTAGAAAAATTTAATTCGCCTTTCACCTGCCTCAAGTAAAAGGGTTGACCAGATCCCCATAGGTCACTGAATCTGGCCAGTTCGTCAAGCATGCCTCAAACCTATCCGAGTTGACTTAAAGATCATATTACAAACTTGCGAGGAAGGGAACAGGACTTTCCTTACATCGTGTGTTTTGGGTTAGTAAATACTTATAGGCTAAACCCCATTTGATTTATTCAAGTCCCAAAATCAGTTAAGTATACTTTAATGAAGTTATACATGTCAACGATCAATTTTTCATTTTATTATCCATTTAGATATTTCATCATTACCGAGACAACAATAGTATAAACTCAACTAGTCATATAAACCTTATCCAATAAGCTAAAACAATTGAACACTACATCACAATCATAAAGCATTCAAAAATTTATGCTCATTACATCACATACAATCAAGGACAGTATAATCAAATCTCGCACCCAACTCTCATTATAGGATTTCTAGAATGTTCCATTTTTCTCAGAATCTAACCGTATCAGGACCCACAACCAGCCATCAGCAATCTAATATAATTCAACAATCCTCATGCATTGATCACAATAAGTGATCGTATAGGGTTATTTTAGCCAACAACAAGTGATCTACATTATCAACCACTTGTACCCAAGAGAGGAGTTAAGGGGGTACTCACCTGAAATAATATATACCAATCTACATAGTTGCACTAGCCAAATTCCTATGTCTTCCTCACTTAATAGAAGTACATGAATCATCAGTATACCAATCAGTGTTACTCCATTTACTCTATTGAACCCTAAATTGCTAATTCAGTATTCCAAATGCCTAAATTCCATCCTAACCTCATATAATCCACCATTTTCCTACAATATCTCATTTATATACATATGGGTATATTATGCTTTATTATATATTAATGTAATTAAATTCTGATTCGATTCTTTATTGAATCGTATAGTTCCAAACTATCATGATTTTGCATCAAACACTCTT
The DNA here is from genome assembly GCA_037954665.1 of Laguncularia racemosa. Taxonomy (NCBI): domain Eukaryota; kingdom Viridiplantae; phylum Streptophyta; class Magnoliopsida; order Myrtales; family Combretaceae; genus Laguncularia; species Laguncularia racemosa. The sequence goes on from JBBMOL010000028.1 coordinate 2,493,320, forward strand.
TTTTTTTGTTACATAACTAACCTAATCTTCTTAAAATCATATTATACTTCAATGAACCTCAAATAAACATCAAATCCAACTAATCAAATCAAATTCCCCAATTTTTCTAATGATTGAATTTGGCCAAAAAGGAGTAATTGGCTTGAAAAATTCACTAAAAATAGAAAACGACTCCAATTTGAACAATTGTTGATTTAGTTATCTACTAAATCATATAAGGATCTTATACACTAAAAATTACATAAAAAATACATCATTTTCCCTATTCATTTTCCAATTTAATTTCTAACAAAACAAGGCATTTCTTAAGGACCGCATATTTTTATTCAAATTTCACCAAAATGGAATTACCATGTTAATATAAATAAAAAATGTTGCTAGAATACCAAAAATCATAATTTTTAATCAACATTTGATATTTTTAACAAAAATAGGAAGTTTCAAGCATTATTGGGAGCAGCTTCGTTCACCGGCCTTCGGCAACCAAAGTTGGCCAACACTACATCAATCAAAGTCCTCCCCTAACCAAAACCTTAACCATAGCTTAGCCTAGTAGCAGCTTCACCCTAACCCTTTTGACCAAACAGACCAAATCCCCCCCTATTTAATTATGATTTTTCTTCAATTTCTTTAAATTCTTATTGCATCCTACTTCAATCTTGTTCTTCTTCCTCCCTTGATAATTGCATGTTGGAAATTTCAATTGCAATTTGCCTAGAAAATTCGGATGAAATTAAGAGAGTTTTGGTCTTCTTTTTTTATAATTTGGTGATTTTAGTCTCCTTCTCTCTCTATCCTATATGTCTATATAAATATATATATATATTACTTATACAGAAGTTTAGGTTTAGGGTTAAGTTTGTGTTTTGTTTTCTTCCTTTTTTTTTTCCTTAGCCATATATATAACATGTATATATATATATGTCCATATAATTCACACATTTTATTTTTTTTTAAATATAGCATATAACATATATATACATTTATTTTACATTACATGTATATGTATGCTACTTCATTTTCAAAATTATTGCTTAAGCCTAAGTCCTCATACCCTTTCCATAGACATTGCATAATCAGTCCTATTAGTATTTCATTGACATAGTAATTCTCAATCATAGAATAGAACAACCATCGGCAATAGAACACAACACAACAACAGATTACAACAGAACACTCACTAGCCACTACCATGAATGGAAGTTAGAACACAACAATAGAACATCACTACACACCACAAAACACCTACACACAACATACGACACCACACATAAAATACTGTTACTCAAGCGTTTAAATGCCTTTGAAATCATGTTGATTTGCAACTTATTCATCAAAGAGGAGAGGGATGAATGAAGCAAGAGAGTGCATGTGTGACGACTGGCATGGAAGGGAGAGCTGGAGGTAACCTAGTGAGTCATAGTGCAAGAGGCCAAAAGGAGACTGAACATTGGAAAGGAAAGGGACGAGTGAAGCAAGAGAGTACATGTGTGACAACCGATAGGGAAGGGAGAGCCGGAGGTGACCTGGCACATTGTAGTGTGAAAGGTAAAGAGGTGACCAAATATCGGAGGGCGAAGAAGAGAGGGACAATTGCGAGCGCGAGAGAGGTAGTCTTAGGGTTAGGGTTTCTTCTTTTCAATTTAATTGCTCCGTTGTCCTATTCTATTTAATTTAGACATTAGTGTAGTCTTTGTTTGTTTCGTTCTACTATGCTATCGCCTCTCACTTATCGCCAATGTGCACTAGTCTAAGTCACTCTCATGGTTTGTAACTCACGATCATGGTCTCGTGCGAAGTCAGCTTTTTTTTTTTCTAAGGGTAAGCATGCCCACCTAGCCTGTTACTAGCCAACCCACTTTGATCCATAGGTTAAATGGGCCAGGTTTATTTGGCCTGCTTTTTCAACAGTTTAAAAAATTTAACCGAAGCCCATTTTTAAAATGAGTTAAACAAGCTGGCTTGTAGGCTCTGACCCGCTTGCATACATTTAATTACTTCACAATGCATTTCGTTTTTACTGAGTGTTTACTATGTTTGGATGATCACTAAGACACCTAATAATTATTAAAAATAAATATAAACTACACATGCATTGCATAACTTACGAAGAAAGCCATCAACATCATGTAATGGTATGGAAAGGCCATATAACAATGATTCTTTGTTCGATGTAACCTTACCCCAACCTTGAAAATGACTCATTACCTAGAAAAGTATCCTTTTATCAGAGCTCCATCTAAGGAACCAACGTTTAAGGGTCAAAGTAAACTGTGTGTAACACTTACATCCACAATCTTGGGTATATTTATGTATTATCACATTTATTATCTTCAAAAGGAAAGAAAATATATAATAATAAATAATTCACTTGAGCTAAGCTCTCAACCAAATGTTTAATTAATTAATTAAACTTGAGCTTTGAGCTCATGATGATATATTGAATTCATGAGCCAAGTGTACCATTACCTAGAGTGATTGAAACTTAAAGCTAATGTGTTAGAACTTATTATTCTCAATCCCTAGCATCCAAAGGACATAAATCCAGGTTGTTTCTAGATGGCTTTGTGTACTATTACATTCGTATGATTTTATCATGCGTAGCATGTTAATGATTGATAACTTGTTTGCTATTGCTTGTAGTTTAGTATAAGGGATGATCTCACTAGGTAATGATAGCTTACATCCTAATAGTTTTCTTTTGCAAGTTATAAAGCTAGGGAATGGGATAGGGTCCAAGCAATGAGTGTTCGATATTTAGATCTTAAAGAGTAGGTGTAAGATAGAATATTATTAGGTCTGAACATAGATGAGAAATTTTTAAACTTAAGCATTTTGGAAGTTAACATCCATTATTACACCGGTTAGTCTTTCATTATATAAAAATACTTGAAAAAAATAAAGAGAACGATGAGCTATTCCCAATCTTTTTAGCTCCATATATGAATAACATTTTTCCTTACGGACTCTTTGGCGATCTCTCTCTTGAAGTGCTATAAAACAATATGGTTATTTGAATATGGTCACTAATATTCCATTATGCCATAGCTAATTTTTTTTTTCAATTCTATACATTATAACTATTAGGAGAAGATAAATTGAACCTAATTCACTAATTCATTCAGCTGAAAGACAAATATTCATATTTCTATATTATAAGGATTTTGGCAAGTCATGGCTAAATGTAATATAACAATATGAAGCAACAAAAAGATAAGTTACTTTACTATTTAATTGGACTTATAATGGTCAATTTTCTTTTTAACATTATAATTCATCATGCTTAAGAGATTTTTATGCTTAAATAATTTATTCTTTCACATTTTCATTTTATGAAGACTTTTCTACCTTAGTAATAATTTAATAAACTTGGCAATAATCAATGGAAGGGTGCAACCTAGAAACAAAACATATTTATTAAACAAATTAGATTATAGAATTAAATTTTTAAATATATTTAAATTAGATCGTTTTACAAATTAATATCTTTTAAAGTCAAACTCATTTAAATGGATACAAATACAATCAACTAATACTGAATTATCAAACCTAAGAGCCCCGATTGCCTACTGGAAGATTTTTCCTTAATTAAAATAATGAACATGGCATGACAGTTCCACGTACTTAATATTCTTTTATTCAATGTCATTTGCCAAATATTGTTAAAGCAAAAGGGCCTCCACATCCGTTGGCCTTTACTTTTCAAACGACAATTAGGTCTATTGAGATTTTTCCTTGTCTCAATGTGGCATCCGACTCCACTTTAGAAAGGGAGTGAATGGGCTTGAACCAATTAATTTCTATTGTAATTACTTCCAAAGCTAATTGTGTTCTAAAAATTAATTTCCACTCTATTTAATTAGATTTCGATGAAGATCGCACGTCATATAATAGGATTTAAGAATCGGTACGTTTGATACTTAGAATAATATTTTATTTAAAATTTAACATTTTATAATAAATATAACTATTAATAAATGTAAATAATATATAATATAAAGTCATTAGGTTATATATATAATATAGAAAATATAGTATATGATATTGATAGAAAAGTTATATATTATATGCTTAAAAATCAATAAATATTAATTATATAGTAATGTATCTATAATATAATTAAAATTAAAAAAATATAATAATTGTCACACCTCAAGACCATTAAGGTGCATCCACATTGCCACATATTTTTGTACATAGAGTTGGCGATTTATGTTAATGGGTCATTTTCCATGTCTAGATGTACATAGGGACGTTACTTGAAAATTTTAACTCATAACACAATTCATTTATCAAATGTATAGAAAAACCAAAGCTTGTAACTTGATCATTTAATAATCATGTCACATGTTAGGTTGAATTTGTTTATCAATAAAAAAAATTTAGAATAAATATATCATAACCATCAAGTCTCCATCTAAAAGGCAATTTCAACTTATTAAATGTTGATACTAAATATTATACTCAAAACAATAAAAATGTTGGTATGGATAGTATTCCATTTGTAGGATAAATTCATGGGCAAGTTCAATAAAAACATAATAGCATAAGAGTCTAATTATTGATTTAGAATTTGAGTGTCATCTATGTTTATTGGTATATATTAGTTTGGGATGTGCTATTACACTTGAGATTGGAGTTAGGACATATAACTTTGCATTTGGAGGCCTACTTTGCTGCAAATTATGTAGCAGCAGGAGTTGTAGTGGAAGGTGCATGTGCCTTCAATACCATATTCACTTAATATTTTTTCCCCAACCCTATTTTGATAATATTCATAAAAACATTTTTTTTTTGTATTTTTGTCATTATATATATAAATATTTGTCATTTTAATACTCATTAGATTTTGATAGTCATTTTGTTAGGTAGGTCTGAATTTGAAGGCAAAATGGTCATCTTATGGAAATTATCTTACCTTCTAAGTTAGCCTTTTGCTAACTTGAAAACTCTATTTTAACTTACCCTCTAAATTACCTTCTCACTTAACTTGAAAACTTCCTTTTTGCTTTGTGATTTAAGGTTTTTCAATTATAATCGACCAACTATAACAATTATCATACTTCAAGACCATTAAGATGCAACAACTTTGCCGCATATTCCTATACGTAGAATTAGTAATTTAAGTTAATGCATCATGTTTCATGTTTGGCCCTGAAAAAGTAAATCTCAACTAGTAATTTAATTCGTTTATCAATTGTATTGAAAAACCAAAACTCATAACTTGACTTATTTAATAAGCATGTTGCAAGTTCGATTAAATTGTTCATCAGTTAAAAACATCTAGAATAAATATATCATAATTGCTAAGTGTTTATCTGGAAAGCGTATTTACAGTATTCTTTTCAACTTATTAAATGCTTATTATCATTACTATATTGTAAAATATACACATGCTTGTACAAGTAGTATTTTGTTTCTAAGATAAATTCATGGACAAATTTGATGGAAACATAATAGCATAAGAGTTTAACTATTGATTCAAATTTTGAGTGTCATGTAACAAACCTAAACTAAATTAATGGCATGGGAAATAGTAAGACTATATAAGTTTAAGTGGAGTTAAGAGAAAGAAAACGATGCATTTAAAAAAAATCAAATCAAAGTGGGTTTCCACTCTCTCTCTCTCTAATGGTGCAAGGCTTTAAAATAATACTAAGTGTGTTTTTAGACTATTGCAAGGTGAAAATGGAAAATTAAAGATTAATCCAAGAGCTATAAATGATTTAAGTTAAAACCAAGTTCCATTTGGTGGGTTTTCAAATTTAATTTTAAAATTCTATATTAATTTTATGATTAAGTCAATCATAGTTCTAATTAAGTATTTTAATGGATAAATTAGGAATATAGAAAAGGAGATTGAGAAAAAATGAAGCTTGAGGTGGCATGATTTTTCAAGTGTCAAGAGTAAGTAGGATTTTGATTAAAAAATTTAAGTTGATTCTTAAATTTATTATAGAGCATCTTCTAATCAATAAGTTAATATGGATACTAATTATTATTTTTATTTTTTTTGAAGGTCCATTAGGAGTTTGAAAGAACTCTAAAAGTTTCAAGGCATAATTGAAGGTTGTCAGAGCTAATGAGGTGTGGTGGGTAGTTAATCTATATTTAATTAGAGTTTGAGTTGAGGATTTTTTATGAATAAATGTTGATGATGTTTTGAGCTAATGAGCTAATGATGTTTTGATGTAATGAATATTGAAGATTAATATGATAGTGTGGTTTTCATGAAGATATGAATGTGTTCTTCATTTGATTTTTGAGATTTGGCATTGTAAAATGTGTAATTGTAAGTTAAATATGTTAATCATGTTAATGGAAGTATGTTGATAAAAAGAAAATAATGAAATGGGTATGTTCTTGTGGTGGTCCAATTAGATGATACTAAATGAGTATTTGGATTCTTCAAAAATGGTATTTTAATGTGTTGGAATGATTTGTAATTGATAGAAATTGGCTTGGAATTGTAATTAGAAGAATAGGAATTTAAATGGTGTTGATTAGTGTAAGTTTCAGCATTATTAGTAGAGTTTATGGTTGCTAGACATTTTTTATTTTTATTTGGAAATTTTGGGTGTTAAAATGAAGTTGAAATGTTAATTTAATGATAGAAAGAAGTTTAGAAGGATTCAGTTTTGGTTTGAGTTAATTTGGAGCTAAAATGGACAAGTTATAGTGATTTGAAGTGGAAATTTGTATCTAGAAAGTTTTTGCATTTTTTGAGTACTAAGCTTGCTTAAAATTTAAAAATTAATGATGAAATAAATAGAGGAAAGGGCTAGTTTGACTCAATTTGGATTTGAAATGAAACATTATGCATGATTTTGTAAAGCATGTTCAAGAAAGCAAATTTATGGAAGATTGATAAGTTCATGATGAATTGTATTGATTTTAGTGGAATTTGAATGCTATTGACATTAAAATTGGAAATTTGTTTATGATTGTTCATATTTTGGTATGTTTTGTTCCATTAAGATGATGGTTTGGTTAATAGTAGTTAATATAATAAATTGACTCACTGAGTAAAGATTGAATGCTATGAACTTGCTTTTATGTTCTTTGTGAAGATTCGATTTTTTTTTTTGTAAAAATGCAAGTTTGATCTAAATTGTTAATCTAAAATCATCAAAAATGTTTTTTTATATGAAATTTGAGTTAATTACATTTTTATATATATCATTGCATCGGAAATTGATTTATGGAAATTAACTTGTTAAAATCACAACAATTTTCTTCCAACATGTGATTAAAGATGTGGATCAAAGTTTCAAGTTTAATCTTTAGAAAGATAGTTTGTAATGCTAGGTGTTTGTGACATGAATTTTTAATTTTTCTTGAAGTGGCATGTAAATAGGTAATATAATAATAAAATATAATAAATAATAGTAAATAAATATTTTAATGAATTGGAGTGAAGGTTAGTCTAATCCTAAATTGGCTTACTCAAATCGGTGCATAAACTAACTCAAAACACTTCTTATGGGTTCATTAATTCTTTTCATAAAACTTCAAATTGAAATTAACTAGTCAAATTGTCTTAATTGAATATATTATAAGATTAATTTGATAAATAAATCATGATTAATGTCAATTGGACTTAATAAGCCCATTAGGCCTAATTCTAAAATCAATTAGGCCTATTTTTGCTTTAAAGCTCATAACCTAAATGAGTCTTAATAAAATCAAACATCCTTAAAGGGCCTTCACCTAATGAGGTTCAAAACCAAATAAGAATTCTAAATGAACATAATTTAGGCATAATAAGTAGAATCAAATTTAAGAAATAAGTAATAAATTATAATGGACTCAATTTAGCAAATGCACCTAAATTAAACATAACGGGTCTCAATAGACTCAAAATGAAAATAATGGATAAGGATAACTCAAATGGGCTTAAATTAGGCATAAAGAATTATGTAGGCCTAAGAAATAATTATTATAATATAATGGGTAAGAATAATTTAGATGGACTTGAGTTGAGTATAAAGATGCAAAATAGGCCTAAATGAATTAATTAGGCTTACATTAAATAAATTGGATCTAGAAAACTTAAATGGGTCTAAGTAAATGAATTAGAATATAATGAGCCTAATTAGATTAACTTAATTGGATTAAAAATTTGAAGGTTAACTAAATGGATTTAGATTAAATGGTTTGGGCCTAAATAAATTAATATAGATAATAGGAAAATTGAATTAAGTAATAAACCATAGTGTGCTTATTTAAGCTAAATAAATTAAATGCATATGCATCTATAGGCTTAATCTTACTCAAAATGTTTAGGCCCATTTTCTTTTTTTAGGCCTATAACCCACATAGGCTTAGGCTATAAATAACAAGATACCAACTTAAAATAATATATTGAACCTGTTGGACTTAAATTAACTAAATAATTAACTTAGGTAATTAGGTTAGTTAATTGATTTGATTACCTTAATTAATTGGGTTAATTAACTAAATTAATTGATAATAAACTTAAATAATCAATAATTACCTTAGTGGACTTAATTCCAAAATTAGTTAACTTCACTTTCCTTTAGGGTTTAATACCTTAATTGGGTCATAGTATGACATATAAACATAAAATTAGAAGATAATAAGAAAATTTGAACAAAAATGGATTAAAGCCCATTGGGTTTAATCTTAAAGAATTTAAATAAGTGAGATCTAAATTAAACTAAGGCTTAATAGATATTAGATGATTAAATTGATAATTAAAAAGTATAATAACCCGAATTAACTAAATTAATAAGCCTTAAATAATGAAGAAGTCTAGTTGCAGTCAAAGACTATTTGAGCCCTTTATATCTTTTTTGTGCCAATAACCAATATGAGCCTTAGATATATAAAATCCCAAAAACTCGAACCCATAATAATATTAATGATAATTTATTATCTAAGCATAAATTACTAACATATAACTTCTTCTTTTTAACTACATAACGATTAAACGATTGCAATTATTGGGAATGCCTTTAGCTTCAAGTGACTTTCAACTTTCTAAGTATGTAATGACATGTGCATTGTGTGCTAAGATAGAAAATATTAAACTTGACTAATAATTAAACTTGGCTAAACTAATTATGTGTTGCATATGCTTGGTCACTTGAGCTAGCAAGTAACACCCTTAGATCGAGATTATGGCTATGGTAGTATTTCCTAAAATAACACGACAGTTTAGGTGCTTAAGTCATTGGGGGTGGCTTGGTGGCTAGCTAATAGGTGAAATAATGTTGAACAAGAGGCACTATAAACGGAGTGAAGATATATCGAGATCGCCTAAGATTATGAGCCTTGACAGGAGATACAATTAGCTAGACTGTGATCAATAAGGATTTCATAATGGTGATGGCCTATAGAAGAGGCTACTTTTCGGTTTTGAGGTTTGCTTATCAACATGGATTCTAACTGCTCTCATTATCCCTAGATGATCACCATGATGGTATCAAATCTCTCGTCACATTTCCAAAGTCATGAGTACTCTTGTGTTGGATGTTTGTTTACTTAATGGTTATTATAAAATAAATTATTGCTTGTTGCATTAGGAATATTCGTGTTTATGTATGTGCTATTGTGTATTGGGGTCTTATAGGTCACTCCTTTTGTTTCGGGCATACACGACTCTTCCTTGCAAATCCTTTCATGCGACTCTAAGGATATAGTTCCTAAAAGGAGTTTGAAGTTTATGCTAGTGACATAGCAAACAAAGGTTGTTTCTAATGGTTAAACTGTTTTTAGACTAAGATTGCCAAACTCAAATAAATTATATTTTGGGAACCGCTTATGACTCTATGGATTCTTTAAATCTTGTTATAGATCTTTATGTGGGCCAAGAGACTTTAAGACTTATATTTATGTTGAGACTTAGTCTTAAGGCTTAGCATCTACTGCCAACTATTCAAATCAAGTAGGCCACCAAATGTTTTTATAAATTTAATGAAATGATTTTAGGGTTCTAAAACAATATTAAAAACCTACCTAGTTAATTGTAAGCTTTATGCGTTTCACTACATGTGGTGGATTGTTGTCCCCTTTTGGGTTTTAAGGCATGGCAACATAGGCATTCTATGAAGTTAGTACATAACATATTGTGACTGGCTAAAACAAAAATTGATTTATACATCAATTTAGTTTTATTAAAAATATCAAGTGGTTTCACTAGTGAAGTTAGAATCTAAGAAGTGCTTGTAAATAAGTTTATATATAGAAGTGAAGCTCAAGATTGTTTTTGCTCACACATAATGATTTTAGAAATTAGACTTGTTGTGTCGGAATTTCTAAAGTGGTTAAACCACCTATAAAAGAGAAGAAATTAGGTTATGGAGGATGTTGGAGGTTATTTTAGCATAGCTACTCTAATGCCTAAATCAGCACAAACTTTTAGATAATGGAAATATGGGATTGTGAAAGAATTGAAAAAAGAGAGAGTCTTAGTAGCCCCTAACCCCTGTTTATAGGGATTGGAGGTGATCCTAATATGACAAATTCATTAATGCTTAGGATCCTTTCCAAATTTAGTGGACAATGTATTTTTAACCAGCTCCTTTCTTTATTTGTCGCAAGCCTTTCAAGCTTAACATCAAGTCAAGGCATGCTAGTTAAGTACTAATGATTTTACATTGTAGCAAACTAAAAGAGGTTAGTCTAAACATATAGAGCTCAAAAAGGGTCCAGACAAGGCAAATTGAGCCTTGAGGGCCCATACCTAAAAACCTTTGTCAATAAGGGCGTAAAAGCAATTTATTATTGAAGAGTGAGAGAGAGGTGTAGAGTTAGAAACTAAACAAGAGACTAGAGAAGTAGATGGTATAATATGAAATTAAATTATAAAACTTAGAAATCCATATCTTAAATGGATTAAGGATTAAACATTAACACGATTATAGAACTTATTTATTTAAAGGGTTTATAAATGGGTTTAGGTTGTCGATCTAAATCCCAACTCATTCATAAATGGGCTTAAATAGGTGTAATGAGCTACCTTTTAGGTCTTAACTTAACTTGCTTAAATAAATTATAATATTAACCCTGAAGGTGGTTCTATTATATCATTTTTGAAGTAGAGATAAGGCAAATCTATATATAAGTTCTTTACTTGTATTTATCAACAACATTAATAAAGTCCAATTAAAGTCTCCTATAAAACAATGCACCACTCGTGATATAGCTCATACCGTGAGCTTTTGCCTGAGGGTGATTCATACCTGCCATATTGTAATCACAAGCACTTGTAACCTTCCTAAAATGATCAAGCACCTAGCTTACATATCTTTTCAGAATCCTAAGTTATGATTTACACTGGTATTAAGATTACAACCAATAACTAGGCTAATACCCAACATTAATATTTATGTAAGATTAACAAAATTTTACATAATGTAATATGGTAATCTATTCAAAAGAATAGAGAAATTAAAAGCTTGAATCTTTCTTTAGCTTAACTATCATCCTTAAAGTCCTGAAAACCCTAAAAGCCATCTCATCCTTCAATTCCTATACCTGAGGTTAGCAAAACATTAACCCCTTATCTTTATAAGATGCAAAGTGATTATTAATTGAAATAATTGCGGTATAGCTTGTTAGATATAATTAACAAGTACTTCTTAGGACAATGCGTATTCAGCTGATAGTTTGAATTCTTAAAAGACTTCTCCAAGTTACTATTTAACTTAACTTCTTATTCTAACCTAAGCAATCAATTGAAAGCCAATTCTTGACACATGGTAGCAAACTACCTTGATACATATATTGGAAAATCCATTAAGAGATTCGAGTAATAATAGTTTCTTTGGTACTTTCATGACGTATTAGTTTCTATTAATGTACCTTTCACCTACTATAAACTAATGGGGTAATCATATCCCTATAGGTCACTAATACTGAGCTGGTTCATCAACCCTATCATAAACTTACTAAGTCAATTTAAAGATCATACTACAAACTTACCAAGTAGGGAAGATGACTTACTTTATTTAATTTTCTTTGGTTAGTACACAAAATCCACTAAGCATCACTTGATTAATCTATACTATATACAATAGATGACCAAAGTTCATTTAAGTTCATACTAAGCCACATAATACAAAACTCTAGAAATCTCAAAGCAATCCCTCAAGCTAGCATAATTCCTCAAGTAAAGCTTCATACATAGCTCATATTTCTAACTCCAAACATGCACAATTATCCAAACCATGTTCACAATTTAAAACTCAATTAATAACAAGGGAAATCAAACCCTGGCTTTACATACTAGTAATACTAGTATGCTCTGCTAACCTAACTTTTAGAAATTACCCAAAAGAAACACACCACAATCAATAGCATCAGTGTATCTAATAAATTTGCAAACGGATTACAAAATACCAACCAAGGATTCTATCTAGAATTTCACTCAAGTAAAGTCCTATGAATAAAACACAATGTTAAACACCCAAAAACTCATCTCTAGTTTTCAATTATCCATTGCCAATAGCAAACTAAGCATAGGCATTCCTACACTATCAACAATAATAGTAAAAGCACCGATTAATCAACGCAACCCAAGTAGAAGGTCCTAGATGCTCACCTAGTTACTACTATCCATCTATTCAATATCTAGACCTTCACCTAAGCATATAACCCATTAGGTTTATTTCAAATTTAGTTATAATTTTAATCATATATCACATCAAATTATCGAGTCAAACTTTTAACTTCGAACTATCATATTTAACCATTTCTTATCCCTTTTGTTTTTTCTATTTTTTTTTTAACTTTATATTGTTGCATACGTCTTTTCAAGCCCTACACCATGTTAATTTTGCAATCTATTCAAGTCTACAAAATTATCAACTGCCCTTCATCATTATTCCTTCTAATCCTTGTCATCACAACTTCCCCTTTTCGACTTAAATCTCATTTGATAACCAATTAGCTAGTCAAATAGCTAAATATTAACTATTTGAAATTAAATAACTTACAAGTTTGAACATTTCTTATAATAAAAATACTATAAACTCACAAAAAATGTATTTTTAGATTTTGATTGTTGCGGATAACAACGAGCTCAGCAAGAATATTCGCTTTAAACCAACAGTTTTAGCCATAGTTTCTGTTAGTTTCCTATAACATCACTTGAACTACACAATTTGATTACATTGTTGAAGTCAATTAATCTTATTTAATTAATTTGGTCCTATAACCCATATAGTCTAATATAATTTCAAATCAGTAAGAAAAATCATGCAAAAACCCTTCGTTTATACTTTACTGAAACAAGGTAGTTAATTAATTAATTCCGCAAGAATTAGTGAATGTCAAGATTTTAGAATTTCCATTTACACAAGTAAACTATACATAGTTAAGATTACGTACACCAAAAATTGTCACAAGACAACACCATTTACCATTTCAAAAACCAAATTGAATTTTCGTTAAGCAACCTTTGTAACCGCTCATAATTTCATTAAAATAAAATTGCCCCATTAAAATATAAGTATACTCGGAGCACAATTTTTAAAGATAATTTTACAAGAGTATCTAATAATTTTAATAAAACAGGCAAGCTTGGTGCAAGATGGCCTTATTATCACCCGAGCTTTGGCCACTGGCCGCCAGAGGGTACCTATCAATAGGAATCGCCGCCGCCGCAGAAGCCCAACCCCCAAGCCCCACAATAGCAGCTCGCGGGTCTCCAAGCCCACGGACCTCCAAGGACCAGAAATTAAACCCTATTTCCTATTTTCTTAGATTTTCTCCCAATATTTCACTCTACTTGCAAGAGCTGCATTTTCAGAGGAAAAATAAAGAAGATGCAGTGGGTCATGAATGGGTTTGAGAGGAACTTTTTATTCCTTTCGACAAATCCTATGCTTGAAGTATACATTATATTATATCTGTCTCTTTCCTCCCTCTCAAGTTCGTAGGTCCAGTTCTTTATTTTATTATTATTCTCAGATGCCGACCATTGCAAAGCATAACCCATGTGCTAAATTTTTTTATTTTATGAATTCATTATTTAAAGTTTAATCACGCATTTTATTTGTATATATATATAATAGGTTTACCATTCCTGTAATAATTAGTCAACATAATCGCTAATTCATACACAACTGAGATGAACTATTCCATACTCTTTATTTGTAAAATCGACTTTACATGATCATTACAATGAATATTGGTGGCCATTGCATAGAATTTGGGCTCAGACATGGAACGCCAGTTGGAAGCCTTAAATCACGGATCCAAAATCTAATTATAAACAAATATAATTCTTATTATTTTATGTTATAGGAAACATTAAATATTAATTAATTACATATAGAAATTTTAATGAATAAGTTTCACGTCACTTGAAGGTGTTTATCTGGCTCATACTTTTAATGCGGCAAGAATTGTACCATATAAATATTTTATATTTACCATTGTACATCTAAGAGGACGGGGTAATTATCCACCTCAAGGGAGCCAGTGTCGTCCATGACATTAAAGCCACCGATAAAACATAATTTTTTTTTTTTGGGTGAGTTATGAAACATAATTAACACCTCAAGGGACCATACACTACATCCATTCTTCACCGTGGTCTTCTGGTGTGGATAAAATAGATATAGGATATTTCTTTTCCTTACTTCCAATAGAAAAGAGAGGCCGATTTCAACTTTCAAATTACTTCTTTTCTTTTTTTTTTTTTTTTTCCACTCAGAGACTTGTTACTTATTAGATACTATATTATAAGACATTGCCATATTAACTATTTTGACTATGATAAACAATTATAAATTATATCTTCTAAACATATTCATTTATATCTTTTGTTATCATTATTGTCCATTTATTATGTCTATATGCTATAATATCTTGTAAACATATTCCATTTATTATTATATACATATATATATATATTTTCTTTTCTTTTCTTCTTCTTCTTCTTTCTATTTTTATTTTTTAACTCTTACAACAAACAAAGAAATTCCCCATTTATGCTCATACATAATCAATTATTTTATACCTCCCTATTTAATAAAATTTAACTTTATCGATTCACTTCTACCACTGCTCATGTTCCATTGTATTCATTTATTTCAAATAGACAACTTCAATTGAGGTCTTGATTCATGACTTAACTTGAGGATATCACAATAGTTTTGGACATGCATGAAGAATTGCTTCTAGTAAGACACTTGGATAAACTTTAGTTGCTTGTGGATTTTAAGATAAGGATTGGTTGAAATTAGGAAGATTAAGATGAATTTTGATTGGAATCATGTCCCAAGATATTGTTTTAAAGGAAATAATCATGATGGAATGACCCAAGATGAGCCTAATGGATTATAATGTCAATTAAAAAGACAAAAGACTCAAGAAATGTAATGAAGTCGACCCAAAACAAAACAAATACCACTTGGTCAACTGGAAGTGACAATAAGTTAACTAGGTGGTGTAGATAGGGGGTTCTAATAGGAATAGTCACATGAGTATTACATGAGTAATGCACTTCATGTGACTTTAGAGAAGTGATATGGAGATGACATGTGGTGAGATGATGAAGAAGAGAGTGGCAAGGAGGATAAACAGACAATCTCAAGAGTTTCAAATGCACAAGTAATAAATAAGGGAGCTAAGGGGATTTTAGGCATCAACCTTATAGTTTTTGAATAATAGTGATCATTTTTTACCTAAACTCATATTTAATTCTTAAGAGTAGAGAATTTTCCACAGACTACTATTTCTCTAATCTCTTCGAATCTCTTAAATTAGAAAGAATGGCTGAGTATTTATAGATACTAGGGCCTAATGAAATGCGTTAGATCACCTTAGTAATCAATGAACAAGATAAAGTTTGCTCATTTTAGGGTTATCCTAATGAGCTTCCTATAGGTCCAGGGTTAGTAACTTTCCACATAAGTGCATGAGCTTGCTTAAGAAAGGTTAGATGCAGACGACCAATCTAACGATCCTTATTTTGAGCTCACAAAGCTAATTCTTCCTTAGTCATCATAATAATTGAACTAGACTCACTAGACCTTATCACCTAACCTAATGAGTCAAGCCAAATAATTAATAGGCTTAGCTTAGTACATTTATATAATATTTTCACCCCTCTATATTTTCCCCCTAAGCAAAGCTCTTCAAATGAAGTTGAAGAAGTTTAGGCATTTCTTATGACAGGTGTTGAATTCATTACTATACTAGAAGAATCAATACTTCTTCTTCTTATAAATGAATCAAAGTAAACAAAATTGCCTTCACCGTCTTCTTTATGAAATTCTCTTCTTTATATGCTCTATATTGGTCCTTATAATGATTTTGTTCCCCCTAAGATATTGACTAGTATTTGTAGGACAAATTTTATGACTCAAAATCTTTTGATTATTTCCTACTTAATGTGAAGAAGCAATCTTGGCATTCTCGACAGCGAGAAACAAGTGGTATTGCAAGGTAGCTAACAAAGCATTCATCACTTGTTGAAAGTAGTAAATGATTTACTATAATGCTCTTGATGCTTCATAAGAGGAAGAAGGTGCAGGTCTTCATATATATTTGTTATTGCTTCCATAAGATGTTCATGTATTTCCTATTTTTTACTTTGAAGTTTGCAGTACGAATCACATGTCAAGTCCTTGACTTCATCTGATGCTAGATTACCCAAATGCAAAATATTCCCTTTCCTTTTTCTGACTTTTACTTAAATATTTTTTTTTGTTTTTTCAAGAATGAAAGTCATACTTCCACGGATTTTCCTTGCTTTTGTCAATTTTTAGCAACACCAATACTAAAGCCAAATTACTTGCTAGACCCTCTTTCATTATCATACCTTATTATAAGAAGATTTGAATCTTCTTTGAGTCTTTTTCCTTAAATTTAGTTTATGTCATCAAATTTCATATAATTTTTTAAATTTTTCAAGTATCAAGATCAAATCTTTCCATATTTATCTTTAACTCTCTTCCAGCTGGCTATGTAAATATCTCTATGTTATCAATTCTTTTCTTCTTTGTATTTATCATTCATAATTGGGGCAAACAATGGTAAATCCATGCATATTAAGCCCTCCTTCTTTCCTTTTTATTTTTGAATTCCTCATCTTTTGAATTCTTACATGATTTTTCATTTTTGAATGTCAAATAATAGCAAGGCGAGCATAACATTAGCAACTTGCTCGATACTTCAACATTGCAATAGCAGCCAAGCATAGGGGTAGCCTGTGCATTTGATTCATATTTGGAACACATAGCATCACATTTAATAGTAAATGCTTTTCCCTTCTCATGTATACCCTTTTTTTTATTGAGTGTTAGCTTAATGTTAGTCGGCATTATGTAATTAACCTATGAATTATACCTTAGCTAGAATGTATTTCATGTGATGAGGAAAGTCGTGCTATCCATCTTCAATATCTTGTGTCAGTGTTGCCATATTTTAATTTGAACTGTCAAATATTTGGAAAGATAGTATAACACTTTAGCTTGATATTCTGATTTGTTTTCATCTACCTTTGCATCTACTCATGGTGATTTCATGATGGATACTTCCATGTGTGAATATGTGAAGGACTTTTGGCCATAGTCATCATGATCTCTTGATCTATACCTAC
Source organism: Laguncularia racemosa (assembly GCA_037954665.1). Lineage (NCBI taxonomy): Eukaryota > Viridiplantae > Streptophyta > Magnoliopsida > Myrtales > Combretaceae > Laguncularia > Laguncularia racemosa. The sequence continues at coordinate 2,510,898 of JBBMOL010000028.1, forward strand.
TAGGTCAATCACATACTTGATCACAATTGTTGTCAATACCATGATAACCATCTCAAATTTTTTTCTCATTCTTGAAACTGTGTGTCATCAAATGAACTAACATAATGTTTTTCATGCCGCCTATCATCTTCATATGCCTTCCTCCTTAATTGAGGCCAAACACTAGCAGCATGAAGTGGATGTGAATAGTTTCCCCTTTCCAAGATGTCCCTACAATAAGTAATTTTAGGATAGACATTATATCTAGGGTATCTATCATCTAGAAAACTTCTCTTGTCATACGGAGCTCCAACTTGGTAATTAAGGTCTTGAACAACACCATACCCCATAAGAGCATTGTTATTATCTCATCCTTGAGGAAGACCGTAGTGACCAGGATCTATATTCCTTGTAACTATGATGATCTTTCTTTCAAGAAAGCTTTTAATTTTCCTTTCACAAATTACCTTTGTTCTTATTGATCTTAAAGCATAAAACTTAGGGGTAAGTTCCTCATCTTCCTTCTTCTGCTTCTTCTTCTTCTTAGTTTTGTAAGTTTTGATTTTTGCCCATAGCGACTTTTAAACAGTCCTTCTTCACTGGCCTTAGATTTATGGAATAACATATTTGGCTTCCTAAACTTAACTATACCCATAATTCTAATATTTTCCTAATATATACCTTTGCTCTTCTTCTTGTCTTCTAATTTAGATTTGTCACTTCATATTCTTATAACACATTTTATGTTCTCTTGACAGGTTTGAGTTGGTTTTCCTCTTTGCCTCAATTCCACAATGGTCGAAAATAGTGATAGGCGAGCAACTTGTCGTGTGATCTTCCAGAGTTGACCTTTTCAAGGGCAAGTGTGTATAATAAGATTTGTTACCTACTAACTTTTCATTATAAGCTTATCTCTAGATGATTTATTCATATGCTTCCAATTTTTTTGTCATGAATTTCCGATTCTTTGCACTATTTTTAGTGCTCCAAATGTCTTGTTTGCAAATGCAAGATAGGGCTATTTGTGCTATAAACCAATTCTTTTATTGCTACAACTAAATTACGGATTGGACTAGATATTCATGGGGGTGTTATTATCACATGTAACTATGCATGCATGATTATTATTATTATTATTTTTGCAAGATTTTTCTTGTTACTGACATTGTTTTAATCAATCTTAACTTAACAATCAAAGCAATATTGTGAATCAATGGAGAAGGATTCAAGTAGTAACCATGCTTCTAGTAGAGAAACAATCAAGAAAAGAGACATGTTGGTGCACTCAAATAGACATCCACTACTAATCCCAAGTCCTTAAGATATGTAACTAGATGATAATATCTCTAAAGATACCTTTTAGGATAAAATCAAATGTCGAGAGCTCTATGTGATGTCTTGTACTAATGGTAAGCTTTGTTTTATTGGATACGAGCCTCATGGTAGCTAAAAAGGTACCATTAATGCAAATTTGATCTTGCACTTAAGAATGAAAGAAGGGAACTTCTTCTCTCTATCACCCAGTTTGCATTCCTTTAGTAGTCACCCTTCAAGTGGAATCTTGGGTATAATATATCATCTCAAAGTTAAAGTATGCGACTCTTGTGGAGAAGGTTGGTGTCTTTCATGCCATCACTACTTCTACTCACCTATGATTCCCACATATGAGAGGTTTGGAAGTGTGGCAAGCAATCATTTGTTGATGGAGTACTCTAGCCTACACATTCATCACTTCTTAGGGGGGGATCACTTCGATGCTTAAGGATGTGACCATACTCCTAAATTTGAATAGTTTTAGGTAGACCAACATCACTACAGCTAAAGTATCTTATAAGGAGCATAGTTTTCAAGTATTCTTACTGGGTGCCTTGATGGTTACTTACAATAGTAAGAGGAAGTCATGTTTCTCTTCTTGGCTTGCATATTTTTTTGAAGAGCATAGAAAAGATAGGCCTTAGGTTTATGGCTCAAGTTGTGGAAAGGAGTTTAGCTATTCTCAAGTATATCCTTATAGTCATATGCTTATGTATTTTTTTTTTTTTTTTGGTCATTTCTATAGGTCTAAACTTGTAGCCTTTATAACATATTGGTTATCAATGTTTGTATTCCCTAGAGGACCAAAAGAATGTGTGAGCGCTCAACTATTTTCCTTAGCCATTGCCTAAGGTGAGTGCTTCACACTAAGTCCCTTTTACTTGGGTTCTTTGTATTAGTGCTTGGATCTATATCATAAGGCTTTCGTTCATTCAAAAGGCTGCTATGTAAATGTGTCACATGTAGACTTGGTATTCCTCTAACTTTTCTTTCATTAGCAATTTTGGAAACACTTTACTCCTCCTCTTGATGGTGTTAAGTCTGATCTTGCTCTTTGTAGAGCGTAGGCTTAGGTTGAAGGAACTATTGAGTAGGCACTCATGTAACTTATTGACATTGAGAGCAATTTCACATTTTTCCTTTATGTGAAATGGCTCGCCAAGTACGAAGACAAGAGTGAATTGTATCCTTCAAGATCAAAGGATGAGATGACTTTAGTAGATAAATGTAAGCGTCTCCACAACTCTAAGGTAAGATTTATTTTATACTGTACTCTAAGAGGTCTACTCTTCTTCCTTGATATTAAAGACTTTTTTTAGTGCTATTTAGAGTAAACGGTTATGGCATATTCTCCTCATAGGGTTGCATGCTAGCTTGGCTTTAACTAAGGGTTACCTCATATGATTAACATTACTGAAAATTTCAAGTTATGTTGTCAATCACACTCGCCAAATGGCTTCAAAAACATTCATTTAGAAGTGTGCCAGCTATTCTTTCCTTCTAGAAGTTGCTCCAAGGTTGCTTCTCCCGATTGGCTAACATATTGGTCAAATTTCTTGCAAGACTTCCGAGCGTATGCTTTCACTTCAAAAGGTCTTGCACTCTGTGCACCTACTATGTATCGTTAGGAGTTTTACCTTAAATTGCTACCTAAGCCCAAGCTTAAGCCTGTTGGTGATGTGTAAGGAGCTAATGATGGAATGGCTCTTCTTTTCTCTAGCCATGTGATATAAAATTTCTACCACTATGTGATTAATTTATCTTTGACAACATTTATTTTGCTTTATTGACATTCATTAAACATTGTCAAAATCCTATTTTTGTTGCAATGGTCCACGTCTAGAACTTTGTTAAATTGAACCTTTAGTTATTAGTTACTTGAGTTCCCTAGGACAAGATTATTTTGAACTTCTTGTCATATGTATTTTTGCATTTGTAAAAGATGATATGCGTATATTTCTCAATTCTATACATTTTTCCTATTGTAAGTACAAAAATTCACTTGAAAAATTTTATATCATCAGACTAAAATCGTATAAGCAATATATAATCCACTTAAGCCAATTTTTTAATTCTTTTATTATGATTGATAAAATTATATACTTTATCTTGTTTTATCAATAAAAATAACATAAATTACACATGAAGGTATAATTTAAACTAAGATAAATGTATAAAAGTATACATTTATTAAGTTCCTAATCTCAACAAGTTTTTTGTTAGCAAAATTTGCACACAAATGAAATATGCTCATAAAATAGTTAAAGCTATTTATCTATTTGTGTCGATGTTATTCCTCCATTTTCTTGTGGCCAAGCAATCTATACTCAAGATTATTTATACTATTAAAGGAAATTAATGGATTTGATATCTTATATATCTAAAAATATTATAATAATATAATAAATAAAAATAAATATCGATATTATAATTAGAACAAGAGCTACAAATGTAGAGTAGTGAGAGAAATTAATTAAGAATGCTATGCAAATGTGAGAGGGAAGTTACCATTTTATTATTGTATTTGCTTTTATTTTTTGTGCACATGTGAAGTAAGTGCCTTTTCCTTCAGTATTATGCAGAACAAATGCATTTTTGTAACCCATTAGTAGTGGTGTATACATTCTATATAATTTAATTCAAATATTAGGATTTTCAAAATTAAGGTAAATGTTTTCAAGGATAGTTTTAGAGGGTTGAGTATATTACGTATATTGTTATCTACAAATAAAGTTTGATTTAATTATATTAGGTTTGGCCATTGCTTCTTATTTCCATTTGAAAAAATGCATTTCAAACCATATCAATAAGAAGTGATATTTTAGAGTCTCGTGTTCAGAAGAGATATGGAGCAAGCATATTAAATTTCTTAATGTACAATTTTTTGAAAAATAGGCTCTTAAAATACATATTTAAAAAATATAAATTCTAATTAATAAGACGTACAAACACGGATCCAGCTTTTGCAAATTTCCTTTGTGAAATTAGTGACACGTTATATCGTGATGACAACAATATAATAGAGATCTTTAATTCTTTGTATTCTAAAAAATTAGGTCCTCAACCTCACTCTCAAAAATATCAACCCTATAATGCCCTATAATTACAAGCCCTTCTATCTAGTTTTTCCCATTTAATATTACACTCTATTATCTACTAAATTTGATCTCTTCTCTAATGTCTATCCATGTCCTCCCCCCCCTCTCTCTCTCACGTGCCATCCACGATTGCCACTAGTTACTCTCATTCTCTCTAATTGTCTTTTTTTTTTTTTTTTATCAACTTTAAATCAAGTTCTTATAAAAATGATACTCTCAACTCTTAATTCTTTATTTTCTTCTAAACCCTCATTTTGAACGTTTAAAAATAAAAGAATAGCATATACATGCATACATAAACACATTCTTATATGTCTATGTATGTGTGCATGTAAATGTGAGTGTGAGAAATTTCAAGCTTTATTTGTATATATACAAACCCATTTACAATGCATATTGTTTAAATCCCAACGTCATTGGAGAAATCGCTTAGTATTATTAATAAAAACTAAATTAGATGTATGAATAAGTTTTTGTTTAAGTTAGTTAAAATAAGGATTGTAAACGAGTTGAGTTGAGATGTTATAATGCTAAGCTTGAAGTCAACTCAAATAAAAAACTTTAAACTTGAGTTCAACTCAAACTTGATCGATTTTTAATTTTAAAGCTTGAGCTTGACTAAAAATGATACTTAATAAGCTCAAGCTCAACTTAATTAGACTCGATTATTTTTGTAAAACTCAATTGAACAAAAAAAAAAAAAAAGGTTTTGAGCATGAATTTGAGATCAATTTGCAACTCAATTTACTTGGATTAGTTTTACCTTTTATGATTGAAATATAAAGTACAACATATGCAATTATATAATTTCTCAAATTCTCTTGGTCTTGATCAAGAAAGATGATACATAACACATAACACTACCAAATTGACATATCTATAACCCATCAACCTTCAACATGGAAGATCTTATTACATAAACATAAACATGAGAATAAATAATGAAGTCATCAATATACAAACCAAGAGACATTGGCTATAAGAAAAGCCATCTATAAAAATATAGCTTTTTTTTTTTTTAGCTAGACTAGATACAATATGTTGTGTATACCTCTTTCCAATAACTCTTCACCTAAAAGAAAAAGCACTTGCTACTTTCCGTTATACTTGAAAATGGGTAAATGAAGAAAGACAAAACAAATGTAGTGATGCTATGAAACAATTAATTAATCACTTTTATAAATGTTGCTTCAATCTATAATAAATTAGAAAATACAAAACATGAGAATAAATAATGAAGTCATTAATACACAAACCAAGAGACATTGGCTATAAGACAAGCCATCTACAAAAATATAGTTTTTTTTTTTTTTAACTAGATTAGATACAATACATTGTGTATACCTCTTTCCAATAGCTCTTCACCTAAAAGAAGAAGTACTTGCTACTTTCAGTTACACTTGAAAATGAGTAAATGGAGAAAGAAAAAACAAATGTAGTGATGTTATGAAACAAATAATTAATCATTTTTATAAATGTTGCTTCAATCTATAATAAATTAAAAAATACAAAATTATAATATACTACATGTAAATTATTGAGACACATAACAAAAGGTACAATTTTATTGGCTTTTTATTATTTTGCAAAGGAGAGCAAAAGATTCCTTTTGATTAGAAGTCACGTCCTAGCTTAGGAAAGTAGTAGAATAATTATTTGGTTATTCGAATTTCTTATTCTGTGGCCATGAACCAGTAAGATAAAATACAACAACACCACTACTTGTACTTATTACATAAAACTTAATTAAATGAGGAGTAGTTAATTTAATATAAGATAGTGAACTAAAGTATATAGAAATATAATCATCAAATTTGAATTTTGAAACTACAATAGTGTATTAAATCTTTGAGTTATGGTTACCTATTAAATTAATTAACTAATAGGGTTTGTTAAAATTTGAAACTATAATAATGTTTATATGATTGGATTCTCATTTCATCACCATCTTTCTCTCTCTCCCTCTCACCTTTCTCTTGAATTAAGAAAAGCACCCTCATATGGAAATGGTTTCTTTTTCTTTTTTTTAGTTTAACATTATACATCTCAAATGTTAGTCTATTCCATTATTGGGGCTTATCAAAGTCCTTACTTTAGACTCCTTGAAAGGAGAGATGCTTCTACTTCTAGTGATGTTAGGAAAGAAAATGAAGGGCACAAGCAAACGTTGTGTCAGTTTCTTGGTGGAGGTTGCTCGGAAGTCAAAGTTGGACAAATTATTAGAAGCAGATTAACACTAAAACAGAAGTACAGAACAAATCAAAATTGGAAATACGAGGTTGGAGGATAGTTAAACAATAACAAAACAACATCTTAGAAATGAAAAAACTTACCATGTGGAAGGCTACAAATGGTTACAAGAAGAGGGTGTGACTTTTGAAGATTTGCTTGGTGGTGGGGTAAGTTTTGTGGCTGTATATGGAGAATCTAGGAACATAATAGGGTAATTGAGTTGAGTTAGGTCTTAAAATATAATAAATGTTGGTCATTTAGTTAAAACAATAAAAGGAAGAGATGAAAATGGGCCTCAAAAATAGGAAAGAGAATGTGTATGCTAAAAACCTAAAACAAATATAACTCCTTATATGTCCTCACGATGTGACCACACATAAATTCTTAGGACAACCAAATAAAACTCCACATATTAGGGTAACTCAATTTACAATATATACAAATTCTCCACACGACATTAATAAGAGGCTCCCCTAAGAGTCTCAAATCTACAATCACAACCATCTAAATCTACACAAGTAAACTAGATTCTAACTGCTACAAGAAAGTAAAATGGTAACATATTACATCTTAAACATAAATCGAAGTCTCATTTCTAACACAACTATACATGATAACACATTAATTATCTTTCTTCCAATACTCTAGTCAATCATAGTAATAAACATAATCTACGTCCTCTCCCATATCTAGATAAGCATCTACACAAATCTCATTGTACATTATTATCTCACCAAATGAACTTGTAGCTGAAAAATAGTTCCTAGAAGGGAATTAGCTAAAACCCAGTATAATGTATACTAGCAAACACATGCATATGCCATGTAAATACTCATTCACAAGAAAAATGCAATAGGAGCATCAATACACCAATTTGTCATCTTTCATTTAGGCAAATCAAATGGTGCAAGTTTAGTAACCCAAGATTTGAGGTAACACAAGACCTTGTTCACACATAGATATATAATATACATATATGACTTTGGGTACTCTTTAATGTCCATAGGTTCATAAGTTCATGAGTCTCATAAATCTACTTAAATAATTTCAATTTATGACTTCACTCAAGACAACGTTACACATCAATCATCAGAGTGCTACCCTAACATCACTAATACTCTCGGTCTTTCGAACCTAACCAAGCACAACTATCAAACATATATAATTCAGGTATAGTTTAAGTTCATCTTGGTTCTTGCCTAACAGGCACAATCATCAAACATAATATACATGTATCTAATGGAATGATTTCCTCACAATTCTCAAGTCTCTTAAACTCTAAACTAATCCAAAGTTATAAACACATACACTTAAGAATCTAGATTGACTACACTAATCTACTTATGGGTATTTAAATGGCTTAGAAAAGGTTCGGGATCAAAATTTGGTGAAAAACTCAACTTTAGTAAAACATAGGCTCAACATGAGCTAGTAGTATGGCAAAAATGTTAAGGAACACAGGTAGAAATGAAGTCATGTTTTGTGCTCATAAACCTCTTGGCCAATTTTTTTTTTTTTTTGGTTTTTTTTTTACTAGACAATGCAATTGTGCATAACCTCCTTTTTAATGTGTTTATGAAGAATATGGGCACAACACGATTGTGTTGGTTCATGTATTTCTAGATCTTTGTCACATTCACAAAAAACAACAATTTTCTTAAAAAGAAAAACTAGTTCCATGATCACTTTTCCCATCAAATCTCTACCGACACTCACAATCCATAATCATACTTCTAATTCCGTACAAATATACTTCAAATTCATTAGAATTGCACTAGCTTTAGGACATTTACTCGCAATTGTAGCCCCTTGAACTATCTTGCAAAAATTCTACATAAACCATCAAACCCAATGTGATTGTGTTAACAACGTTTTCAATATGTAAGTGGAATTTATAGTACTCAAGACCACTATTAAAACACCCACCCTTTTATCTCAAATACTAGATCGCTCCTATACAGTCTCTCCTCTAATGTTGTGTGACAATTTTGTCTCTAAAACAATTTTCCCCACTTTCATTATAATTCCAACACTAAAAATAAAAGAAAAGACAAAAAAAAAAAAAAATCGTTTACCTACCTTTGTTTGGAGGATCGTCACATTGATTGGAGTAAAAAACTACCACAATAAGTGTAGGTTTTGAGAGAGGAGAAAAGAAGGAAAAGAGATAGCAGAGAAGAATGTACATTTATTTAGATTCAGATAATTAAAACCTCTTAATTAGATTGTAACATCCTTAACTATCTTTGAAATTCCAAGAATACCCCTAAGTTTAAAATTATTAATTATCTTATTCATTTTATTTTATTTATCATGGTTATTATAGAATGTTTTATGGAAAATGTATATATTTTTAATATATAGATTGCTTGATTAAGCAAATGAGTTGATTGCATCAAGTATTTTCAAGTTGAAGCTCGAGTTCAACTTGATTGCAGTTAAATTGAACTCGAATTAACACCTAATCAAATTGGAATAGTTTGCAAGCAAACTTGACTTACTTATAACTCGATTAAGGCATGCTATGCATTAGCTTTACTAAACAATTATGGTATATTTTTGTTTTAATTAACAATGTAGCATTGAAAATTTAAATCTATGATCATATTCCTGAGCTATTAAGTTTTCGTAAAACTTGTCCACACATCTAGCTTAGATTTAGGAAGCTATTTTTGCAAGTATTTATTTTTTTCTAATTTTTAATATTGATTTCTATTATAAGAAATTATCAAATTTAAAACAAAATTATAAACTCGTTTTCAAAATAAACACTTAATAACAATGGTGTTTTTATTTTTAAATTTGTTAATCAATAAATAAATACAACCTTAATATAAAATATATTTATTGAATGGATGGAATTACAATTTAAATTTTCAAACACAATTAAAATAGTTGAGATCATATGCTTGCGTTGCAGACCGATGTTTTCTGGATAAAACCGTGAGGCGTGAACACAGGCAAGGAAACAACAAAGTAGCACAAAACGTGAATTGTCAGCCTGGCACGGCCCCAATCTATGCGTTGAAAGGTTTCACACTCGCAGCAGTTGCGTGTTTCCTCTGATCTTTCTTAAACCTTATTGGATTGAAATTGCACTTCAGTGAACAGAGTGAAAATGGATGCCTAACGAAGGTATCCCGTTTTGCAAGGCTATTGATTTTATCTTTTCTCAATCATTCTATTTGACTAGGCTACAAAGAAAAGAAAATATAGATTGGGCAATAAGTTTGAACAACTGCACAAAATTGGACAAGAAGTGGTAAGAATCTTCTATGAGGATGACTAGGACACCTTCAACAAGTAAACGATGACTTGATACCGACTTTGCATTTAAGCCAAAATGAGTTTCCGTCACAACGCTCGGGGCCACATATTTCACGCCCATCTCTCCCTCTTCGTTCAATTGCTCCACTATTGGCCTAATTAGTTGCCCATCATTCTCTCTTTAAAGGTTATCGTCACTTACATTGATTCTAGTTTTGGCATACGTAACAAACTTGACCTTAAATTTTCTTCTACGCTTTAATTTCTAATATTTAAAAACAAAAGATTTTTAGAACTTCAATCTTATTGGTGAAATCATTTGGCATTATTCATAAAAACTGCTTTAAATGTTATTTATAAGTCAATCACAATATGTCATGTATTAACATCATAGAACAACTATGCTATAAACTTTTATTTACAGTAGTCAAATAACACTAAAAGTCTAAGTCAATTTTTAGGTTCTTGAACTATTGTGTTTTTATGGGCCTTATGCATATATTTAACATAGAAATAGAATACTATATTTATAAGCATCTATTGTAATACACAATATTTGAAGCACTTTTTTTTTATCATTGTAACTTTTCATTTTAATTCATTCAAAAATAGCATCTCTTGAAAATAATGCATTAGTAGTTTCACCTTCTTTTTTTTTTTAAAATAGTACCCCTTGGAAAATAAACATTGCTTTTCTTAAAAAAAAAAATAGTCTCTTGGAAAAAACTATTTGCTTTCACATATCTACTCATACCTATTTAGAAGTAGTAGTACATTTAATTTTTAGAGTAGTTCCTTCAAGTTTATCGAATTTTCCTTTTAGATCTTTTCAAAGAAAACCAAATGGCAAGGGAAAAAAAAAATTGCTCCTTCGATATGAAAACTAAATGCATTTTCAATTTGCAAGGGGAGAGGAAATATGCAATATAGTCTTGAAACATTCTTGGTGTTGTCACCACCGTGAATATTTGAGATGATGATCCATATTAAAACTTGTATTGAAGGTATGAATGAAATTTCTATACACCACATCAAAATATTAAAATAAATAGGTAGGAACATTGGTGTTAAGGAAAATGTTGGCAATGTACATAAAAAAGTAGAGGGCGACAAGAAAGTCCATAAAAAATCATTTGGTATTTTTATGTCATCTTTTTGAAGTCAACAGCAAGTTCTGCTGTCCTAAAAAGCCAAGAAGAAGGCACAATACACACACGGTGGAACCAAATGGATCATTTTCCAATGGTTTTTCCTCTAGGATCCAAAACCTTTCTCCTTGCTAACATTTAGGATTTCGAAGCAATGTTGAATTTCCAAGACCTTCATCTGCAAGACTTCTTGAAATTTGGTTTAAATACTTGGGTTTTATCATTTTGTTATTGGTGCACCATGGTTTGCTATCATTCTAGTATTGGCGCATTATGGTTTTGTTCTCATTTACTCATTGACATCTTGATAATTTCAAATTGCTATAAACCCTATTGCTTTACATTAACCAAAAAAAAAAAAAAAAGGAATGAAATAGTAAATGTCATTAGATTTTATAAATTATAAATTGTTTTTCCATCAAAAGAAATAAACCATTGGAAGCACATTTACTTTATAAAGAAAAATTACTAATAAATCAAAATTGGAAAAACAAAGTGTAAATGAATTTAGGTTTCTATGTTATCGATTTCAAGGAAAAAAACTTCAATAAAGAAAAAGCCTTCTTTTATTATTAAGTTTCTCAAAATGTGGAATTTGGAGATTACAATCTTTTGAGGTTTGCTTATATTGTAGTTTTGATCGGTCTGCTTCGTTATGCCATATCTAGATAAGGATCTACATAAGTCTTGTTTTACATTATTATCTCACTAGATAAACCTGTAGTTGAAAAAGAGTTCCTAGGAGGGAATGAGCTAAAATCTAGTATACTGTATATTAGCAAACACGCGCATATGTCATGTGAATACTCATTCGCAAGCAAAATGCACTAGGAACATCAATACACTAATTTATCATCTTTCATTTAGGCATATCAAATAGTACAGTTTTAGGATCCCAAGACTTAGGATAACACAAGATCTTATCCACACATAGATATATAATATGCATATATGACATTAGGTACATTCTATTGTCCATGGGTCTATAAGTCTATGAGTCTCATAAATCTACTTGAATAATCTTGATGTATAACTTCACTCAAGACAATGTTACACATCAACTATCAAGGTGTCACCTTCAGATCACCGGTACTCTCGATTCCTCCAATCCAACCTAGCACAAGTATCAAACATATATAATTTAGGTATAGTTTAAGTTCATCTTAGTTCTAGCCTAACATGCTCAATCATCAAACATAATATATATGTACCTGATGGAATGATTTCTTCATAATTCTCAAGTATATTAAAATCTAAATCTATCTAAAGTTATAAACACATACACTTAAGGATCTAGATCGACTACACTAATCTACTTTTAGGTATTTAAATGGTTTAGAAAAGGTTAAGGATCAAAATTTGGTAAAAAACTCAACCTTAGTAAAATATAGGCTCAACATGAGCTAGTAGCATGAAAAACGTGTTGAGGAACATGGGTACAAATAGGGTCATGTTTCGTGCTCATGAATCTCTCGGCCAAAAAATTCATTTTCATGTTTTTTTTTTTTGCTGGACATCATAGTCGTGCATAACCTTCTTTTTGCCATGTTTATGAAGAATACAAGCACAACACGATTGTGTTGGTCACATGTATTTGTAGATCTTTGTCACATTCACGAAAAACAACAATTTTCTTCAAAAGAAAACCCAATTTTAGGACCGCTTTTACCATCACAATCCATAATCCTACTTCTAATTCCATACGAACATACTTCAAATTCATTAGAATTACACTAGTTTTGAGATGCTTACTTGCAATTGTAGCCCCTTGATCTATCTAGCAAAATTTTTGCATAAACCATTAAACCCAATGCAATTGTATTAACAACTTTTTCAATATGTAAGTGGAATTTGTAGCACTTAAGACCAATATTGAACCACTTACCCCTTTCTCTCAAACACCGGATTGCTCTGATATAGTCTCTCCTCCAAAGGTGCATGACAATTCTATCTCTAAAACAATTTTCCCCACTTTCATTATAATTCCAACACTAAAAATAAAAGAAAAGATAAAAAAGAATCATTCACCTACCTCATTTAGAGGATCGTTGTATTGATTGGAGTAAAGAACTACCCAGGTAAGCATAGGTTTTGAGAGAGGAGAAAAGAAGGAAAAGAGACAATAGGGAAGAATGTATGTTTATTTAGATACAAATAATTAAAAGCTCTTGATTAAACTGTAACACCCTTAATTATCTCTAAAATTCCGGGAATGCCCCCTAGTTTAAAATTATTAATTATCTTATTTATTGTACTCTATTTTATTTTATTCATCCTGGTTATTACAAAATGTTCTTATGAAAAATGTATATATTTTTTATACATAGAAAGCTCAATTAAGCTAATGTGCCAATTGAATAGAGTATTTTCAAGCTCAAGCTTGAGTTTAACTTGATTGTAGTAGAGTTGAACTCGAGTTAACACCTAATCAAATTTGAACAGTTTACAAGTAAGCTTGACTTACTTACAGCTCTATTAAGGCATGCTATGCATCAACTTCACTAAACAATTATGCACATATTTTTGTTTTATTTAACCATGTGGCACACAAAATTTAAATTTGTGGTCATATTCCTAAGCTATTAAGTTTTCGTAAAACCCATCCATACATCTAGCTTAGATTTATGAAGCTATTTTTGCAAGTATTTATTTTTTTAATTTTTAATATTGATTTCTTTCATAAGAAATTATCAAATTTAAAACAAAATTATAAACTTGTTTTCAAAATAAGGGCTTAATAATAATGGTATATTTATTTTAAAATATTTTAATCAATAAATAGATTCAATCCAAATATAAAATATATTTATTAGATGGATGGGGTTATAATTTAAGTTTCCAAACACAACTAAAATGGTTGATGTCATATGCTTGTGTTGTGGACGGATGTTTTCTAGATAAAACTGTGAGGCGTGAGCACAGGCAAGGAAACAACAAAGTAGCACAAAATGTGAATTGCCTGCCTACGAAATGTAAGGTGCCAGCCTGGCACAGCCCCCACCTATACGTTGGAAAGATTTGACACTCCTAGCAATTGTGTGGTTCCGCTGATCTTTCTTAAACCTTATTGGATTGAAATTGTACTACAGTGAAAATGGATGGCCAACGGAGGTATCCCGTCTTTCAAGGCTATTTACTTTTGTATTTTCTCAATCATTCCATTTGACAAGGCTACTAAGAAAAGAAAATATAGATCGGCCAATAAGTTTGAACAACTGCACAAAATTGGACAAGAAGTGGTAAGAATCTTCTATGAGGATGACTAGGAGACCATCGAAAAGTAAAAGAAGACTTGATACCGACTTAACATTTTTATGGCAAAATGAGTTTCCATCACAACGCTAAGGGCCACATATTTCATATCTATCTCTCTCTCTTCGTTCATTGCTATTACTCCAATGTTGGTCTAGTTGGTTGGCTATCATTCTCTCTTTAAAGATTATCGTCACCTACATTAATTTCTAGCATTTAAAAACAAAACATTTTAGAACTTCAATCTCGTTAGTGAAATCATTTAGTATTATTAATAAAAACTACTTTAAATATTATTTATAAGTCAAGACACAATATGTTATGTATTAACATCATAGAACAACTATCCCATGCACTTTTATTTACAATAGTCCAATAACACTAAAAGTCTAAATCATTTTTTTAGTTCTTGAACTATTGTGTTTTTATGCGCCTTATGCATATATTTAACATTGAAATAGAATACTATATTTATAAGCATCTATGGTAATATACATTTTTGAAGCTTTTCTTATTATTATGGTACCTTTTTACTTTAATCTATTAAAAAATAGCATATCTTAAAAGTACTATATTAGCAGTTTCACTTTTTTTTTAAAATAGTACCCTTTGGAAAGTAAACATTGCTTTTTGAAAAAAATAATATCCCTTAGAAACAACTGTTTGCTTTTACATTATTTACTCATACCTATTCACAAGCAGTAGTACATTTAATTTTTAGAGTAGTTTCTTCAGGTTTATGGAATTTTCCACTTTGATCTTTTTAAAGAAAACCAAATGACAAGGGGAATAAAAAAAAAAATGCTTCTTCGGTAAGAAACCAAATGCCTTTTCAATTTGCAAGGGGAGAGGAAATATGCAATAAAGTCTTGAAACATTCTTGGTGTTGGTCATAGCCGTGAATATTTGATATGATAATCCATATCAAAACTTGCATTGAAGATACGAATGAAATTGCTATACACCAAATCAAAATATTAAAATAAATAGGTAGGAACATTGGTTCTAAGAAAAATGTTGGCAATGTACATGAAAACATAGAGGGCAACAAGAAAGTCCATAAAAAATCCTGTGGTGTTTTTATGTCATCTTTTTGGAGTCAATAGCAAGTTCTCCTCTCCTAAAAAGCCAAGAAGGTGCAATACACAGAGAGTGGAACCAAATGGATCATTTTCCAATGGTTTTTGAAGCTTTTTTTTTTTTTTTAATCATGTACCTTTTCATTTTAATCGATTAAAAAATAGCATCTCTTAAAAATACTATATTAGTTTCACTTTTTTTAAAATAGTACCCCTTGGAAAGTAAACATTACTTTTTGAAAAAAATAATCACTTAGAAACAACTATTTGCTTTTACAGTATCTACTCATACCTATTCACCAGCAGTAGTACATTCAATTTTTAGAGTAGTTCCTTCAAGTTTATTGAATTTTCTGCTTAGGATTTTTCCTCTAGGATCCAAAACCTTTCTCCTTGCTCACACTTAGGATTTTGAAGGAATGCTAAATTTCCCAGACCTTCATATGCAAGAATTGGAATAAATACTTGGTTTTTACCATTTCGTTTTTGGTGCACCATGGTTTGCTATCATTCTAGTGTTGGTGCTTTATGGGTTGTTCTCATTTACCCATTGACAATCTTGAAAATTCGAAATTGCTATAAACCCAATTGGTTTACATTAACAAAAAAAAAAGGAAATTAAATGTTAAATGTCATTAGATTTTATAAATTACAAATTGTTTTGCCATCAAAAGAAATAAATTGGTGGAAGCACATTTACTTTATAAACTACACTACTAATAAACCAAAACTGGGGAAAAACAGCGTAAATGAATTTGGGTTTCTATGTTATCAGTTTCTAGGAAAAAACTTCAACAAAGAAAAAGCCCTTTTTATTATTAAGTTTCTCCAAATATGGAATTTGGAGATTACAATCTTTTGAGGTTGCTTATATTGTAGTTTTGATCAGTATGCTTCGTTATGTCATTAAAAATCTAATCGTTGATTGAGATTTTCCATTATTTTGTGAAAGCTTTCTTCTTTCATCTTAATACATAGGTATTGTTTTTTTCAAATCCCAAATATCTTGATAATTATTGGTTTCTTTTTCATGAGTTTACTAGATATTTTGCTGATGATGCTTTTAAAATAAATGTTCTTTATGAATAACCCTTATTATTCCTATGTACATCATAAGTTGTTGGCAATGTTCTCCGTTAATTGTTTGCATTGTAAATTTGAAAATTCGGAAGAAAAATATACGATAGATCAAAAGGAAAATACAACTTAATTTTAGATTTTTATGTTTTAAGTTGCATCCCACATGTAAAAGTTAAGACAAAAGGCACAAGTCTTTAGAAAATTCCTATATAAATATTGATACAAATTGAAATTATGTTTTATTGACATTTCTCAAAAGACAACCTCATGTAAAATGATGCAATAATGGGAAGAGATATAAGTCTTTTTACATGGCATATTATTTCTTATATAAATATGAAAGTACCAAATTCATATAAGTTTATAATATCAATTTGTAATATATCTTAATATAATTTAATGGTACTATTCATCTCATATTTATAATAATTTATAAAAATATAATATTGAAATAAAACCTACATATAGTGTGAGACTTTAACTAGTTTTTATAATTTATAATATAGAATCCAAATTGAAAATAGTTTTGGAAATATGCTTTCTTATTAAAAATTGATAGCTATGATATTCTTGTTGAAAAAATGTTTTAATCCATAATCAGTTACACGCTTATTAAATAATTCATACGCCAAATCATTTAGACTTATCACCAAAATGACACCAGAGTGAAGATGTTACACAAACAAATGATCGTCGCTCAAGACCCACACTTCCGTTAAGACCTTGCTTAACTTCCAGTCGCCTCAACAACAGAAATCTCTTTACTGTTTACCTTCATTTTTGGAGATGATTGCTGATTACATCAATGCAAATCGCTCCGTTGTACCTGCAACATTTATTGTGATTTCCATGGTAGCTTTTCTGCTCCCAACTTTAGCATCCGCTCAAAATTTATCCTTCAACTTCCCAAACCCTGGTGGTTCCTGGACCTCCCACTCCCAGAATTTGAGTTTAGAAGGTAACGCATCTCTGTCACAAAATGGTATCGTACTAACCACCAGCACAAATTATACCACCGGCTGGGCAACATACTATGAGCCTTTACACCTATGGGACACTCAGAGTCGTGTTGCTGATTTCACCTCGAATTTCAGTTTCATAATACGAGCCGATTCTGAACGGTATGGTGATGGCATGGCCTTTTTTCTCACCCCTAACGGGACAACCATGCCTGAAAAAACATACGGAGGTGGCTTTGGCTTAGTAAATAGGTCCCTCCAGATATATGATGGATCCTATAAGCCTTTTATTGCTGTGGAATTTGATACTTATGGAAATGAATGGGATCCAAGTTATGAACATGTCGGTATTGATGTAAACACGA
This sequence comes from Laguncularia racemosa, assembly GCA_037954665.1. NCBI lineage: Eukaryota > Viridiplantae > Streptophyta > Magnoliopsida > Myrtales > Combretaceae > Laguncularia > Laguncularia racemosa. Next base: position 2,528,671 of record JBBMOL010000028.1, read on the forward strand.
TAGATTCAGTGGCGACTGCTCCTTGGACATGGAACAGAATTACTTCTGGGGGAGGAGTAAATGCTTTGGTCGTGTACAATTCTAGTCAGCAGATTTTAAGTGTTAAGATGATGGACGCGGATAATGCGAGTGCTTTTTCTACAGTTAATTACAGCATTAATTTGAAGGAATATTTGCCCGAATGGGTAACCTTCGGTTTCTCTGCTTCAACGGCTCTTTTATTCGAGTCACATACATTAGAATATTGGAATTTCATATCAAGTCTTCAAGTTCAAGTTACTTCAAACGAAAACAAGCAGGATCCTCCAGCGGCTGCTCCTCTGCCGCAACCGGAAAAGAAGAAGAACAACTATTGGCAATGGATCATCATAGGTGTTGGATCCTACTTGCTTCTATGCTTTGTTTTGGGCTTTCTGTGGTCCCGTCGTCAATCAAAAAGAAATAGCGGTAATCTGAGTGAAGATGATGATACGATAGAAACTATTGACCAAGAATTCACAAAGGTAACCGGACCCAAAAGATTCTCGTTCAGAGAAGTGGCTGCTGCAACCAATAATTTTTCGAAGGATCGGTTGCTTGGAGGAGGTGGATTTGGAAGGGTTTATAAGGGGTATCTAAGAGAAGGAAATTGTGAAGTTGCTATTAAGAAGATCACACCAGATTCCAGACAAGGGATTAAGGAGTATGCGACAGAGGTCAAGACCATAAGCCAGCTAAGACATAAAAACTTGGTACAGCTTGTTGGTTGGTGTCACGAGAAAAAAGAACTACTCCTGATATATGAATTCATGTCAAATGGTAGCTTGGACGCCCATTTATTCAAAGGAAGAAGCTTGTTGACATGGGAGATGAGACACAAAATGGCACACGGATTGGCCTCGGCCTTGCTGTACCTACATGAGGAGTGGGAGCAATGTGTGCTTCATCGAGACATAAAAGCCAGCAACATTATGCTTGATTCAGATTTTAATGCCAAATTGGCAGACTTCGGCTTTGCTAGGCTAGTGAACCATACGAAAGGATCCCAAACTACGGTTTTAGCTGGAACAATAGGGTACATGGCTCCTGAATGCGCTTACACGGGCAAGGCTGGTAAGGAATCAGATATCTACAGCTTTGGAGTTGTTATACTTGAAATAGCTTCTGGTAGAAAAGTTATTGTTGATGATCGTATTCGCTTGGTGGATTGGGTGTGGGAGCTTTATGGAATTGGGAGGCTGCTAGATGCAGTAGACCCCATGCTAGGTGGAGACTATGACCGAAGACAAATGCAATGCCTAATGATAGTTGGATTGTGGTGCGTTTACCCAGACTATAACTGTAGGCCAACAATAAGGGAGGCATTAAGTGTTTTGAATTTTGAAGCTCTTCCACCAGTTCTTCCATCCACTCCTCCCGTTCCAACATATTCCAAACCCCAAGTTTATGTGTCTTTCCCGTCACCCAATTCATCATTCGATATAACTAGTAGTAGCACTGGAGGTGGATATACAACTACAGTATCTTTGGAGCCTTCTAATGCCGCATCTTCTGCGGTCACTCGCTCATCAGATTCATCCGCCCTGCTTGTGACCACGGTATAGCATTTTTTCTTTTCTTTTTCCACTATAGGTTTCGGTGCATGATAATGTGTGTGTAAGATACTTTAGAAAATATTTTAAAATCAGGGATAGTCAAGTGAAAAAAAAACTAGTTTTTCTATAAAACAAGCTGGCATGGTTATTTCTGCTAACTTTCTCTTGGCCGCACCCCTTCTCCTTAGGAGTATCTGCGCATACGATTTTTAAGAGAAAAATAAAGTAACAAAAGATAGATACTTCTTTAACCTATTCAAGTATAGAACTAATAAGAATAATACAATAATAATAACGTTGATAAAACAAGGAAGAATATTAAGAGAAGAAGCCATTCGGTTATAAAATCTGGAGGAAAAAAAAAGGGTCAACCATAAGTTACGTTTAGATCTTTTAATGACCAATGTTTTGAAAGTAACGATTCTAAAATGAGAGCAACGATTCGTTCCCAAATCGAATCTAGTTTTACCCAGGAACGATTGTCGGGGAAAGGAAACAAGAAGAAGGGAAAATGAACAGTTTCACTCTACAAAAAAATAAAAATTATAGGGCTATTAATAAGAAAAATAAAACCAAAGACTTTTGGTTTTCCCCTAATAAAGCTAGAAACTGTTACGAATTGCTTTAATTATAGGGATTCTTCAACTTCTCTAATGCACATTTATTGGGAATAGGGATTCTTCAACTTCTCTAATGCACATTTATTGGGAATTGATACCACGCAAGGATTAATGCTAACAAACTCCCCCTTAATCCTGACGTGGTCCAATCTCACGTACGCCCAAAATGTGACGCATTGTCGCCAGCTTTACTCCTGGCAACGCCTTTGTCAACGCATCAGCCTTTTGCTCCTCTGTGCTCACAAACTCAACAATGATCTCCCCACTTTCGACACAGTCTCGAATAAAATGGTACCGTATGTCAATGTGCTTGCTGCGTCCATGAAACACCGGATTCTTCATCAAGGCAATAGCTGACCTATTATCAACAAATAGATTCACTGGCTTTGGCTTTTCTTTAGTTAGCTCCCCTAACAAACTCCTTAGCCACAACGCTTGACAAGCTGCCGCCGTAGCTGCCATGAACTCAGCCTCACAAGATGATAAAGCCACCGTCTTTTGCTTTTGCGAATTCCACGTCACAAGATTTTTGTTGACGTAAAATGCCATACCACCCGTGCTTTTCCGATCATCCAGATCTCCAGCCATATTGCTGTCGCTATAGCCCGTGATCACTTCTTCTCCTACGCCTTTGACATACACAAGTCCACAGTAAATTGTACCTTTCAGGTATCTCAGGATCTGTTTCACCGCCTTATGATGCATCACCGTAGGCCTCTCCATAAACCTACTGGCCACTCCAACCGAATAGGAAAGATCAGGTCTTGTATGAAGTAAGTACCTTAGACAACCGATGATACGCCGATAATACGTAGCATCCACAGGTTCCCCTTCTAGATCCTTATGCAACTGAGCTTTCTGCTCCATAGGATATTTCGTCGGATTGCACTCCGCCATCCCAAACTGTTTCAATATCTTCTTTGCATAAGCTGATTGTTTCAGAGTGATCCGATTTTCATCTTGCTCCACTTCAATCCCGAGGTAGAAGGAGAGTAACCCAAGGTCACTCATCTCGAACTCCCTCATCATCTGTTTCTTAAGTCGTACAATCTCCTCTCGATTTTCTCCTGTAACTATCAGATCGTCAACATAAACGCCAACAATCAAACCTGTTTGCCCTTCTCCTCGTGTGTACACGGCTTGGTCTTGTGCACACTTAGTAAAGCCAAGTTGTTTCAAACTCTTGTCGAGTCTTGTGTTCCATGCCCGTGGTGCTTGCCGAAGCCCATACAATGCCTTGTGAAGATTGTAGACACACTGCTCCTTGCCCTTCACAACAAATCCTTCCGGCTGTTTGACATAAACTTCCTCCTGAAGCTCTCCTTGTAGGAACGCCGATTTCACATCTAGGTGATGAACCTCCCACCTTCGGTTTGCGGCGATCGCAAGGATGAGACGTACTGTGTCCAGTCTGGCCACCGGGGCAAACACCTCGTCGAAGTCTACGCCCGGACGTTGTACAAATCCCTTTGCGACAAGCCTCGCCTTGTGCTTAATTATTCCGCCGTCCGAGTCTCGCTTGAGTTTGTAGACCCACTTCAAACCGATTGATTTCTGCCCTGCTGGTAGCTTAGTTAGAGTCCAAGTCCCATTTTTTTTAATGGTCTCAATTTCCTTCCGCATCGCCTCCTCCCATTCCGATTGTCCAGTAGCTTCTTCATAACGAGTTGGTTCATCCAGTTCAAGTAGAAACAACTCGCTGTCGACATCTTCTTCTTGCGGCTCCAGTCTGCTTGTTTCTCGTAAAAGATCGGTGACACTCTTGAACCGAACTGGTCCTTCATCACTGTTGTCGGAAAGAGACGTCGACTTTGTCATGGTCAGCGTGATAGGTTCACTTGTCTCAAGTCTCTGTTTGGTCGCCGCTGCTTCTCTTGTGGCGCGAGCTCGAGCCCTCGTCATAGGACCCGAAGGGATTTTTTCTTCCGTTCGTGTCGACGTACGAGGAACTAGTTCTTGAGTCGATGTAGTCACTGGGAATAGAGACTCAATTTCACTCTCGGCTTCCTCTAATTCTGGCTCCGGGAAGAAAACTCCCTCTACGGTGAAACTTGGTTCTTCTTTGGCATTGGCATCTACATCCCAACACCATCCAGTTTGTTCCTCAAACTTTACATCTCTAATTACGTGGAGTTTTTCTTTCCGTGGGTCATAGAGACGGTGAGCTTTGCTGCCTTCTTCCACACCAAGATATACCATTCCTTGGCTCCGGTCGTCCAGTTTCTTCAGGTATGGTGTTGTCACCTTTACATGAGCTAGGCAACCGAACACGCGCAAATGAGCCAAGTGTGGCTTCCTTCCCGTCCATGCCTCGAAAGGAGTGCGTTCTCCGAGTGCTTTGGTTGGCAAGCGATTCGACAGATACACCGCATGCCTCACAGCTTCTCCCCAAAATTTGTTGGGAACATTCATGCTCTTGAGAAGGGATCTCGCTATCGCCATCACCGTCCGATTTTTCCGCTCCACCACACCGTTTTGTTGCGGACTATATGGTGCGGTGAGTTGTCGTTCGATCCCAGCTTGATCACACAAGTCCCTGAAGACAGAAGAGAGGAACTCGCCACCTCGGTCGGTCCTTAATACTTTTACACGGCGACCACTGATGTTTTCCGCTCGTTGTATGATTTTTTTGAACGCATCACACGCCTGATCCTTCGTCTTAATCACATCCATCTGGAATAGTCGTCAACTACCAACATGAAATAATTATTACCTGCTGGTGTTGGAGGGGTGATAGGTCTACAGAGATCAACATACACGAGTTCCAGCAGCTCCTCCGCTCGACGATTGCTTGATTTTGGAAACGGCCCTCTTGCTTGCTTTGCGACCAAACACTCTTGACACAACTTGTCAGGATGTGAGATGTGGGGTACTCCGATTGCCATCTCCTTCTCCGTCAACAATTTGAGAGATTGAAAGTTGACATGTCCCAGCCGAAGATGCCACAGCCAAGCAGGATCCGTTGTGTCGGCCAACAGACAAACCGGCTCAACGGCTTCTATCGTCGCTTTGTAGAGACGATTTGGGGAACTCTTGATCCGGATGAGCAACTTGTCATTGGAATCATACACGAAGAGATGGTCCCTTCGCATAACAATCTTGCTCCCCCGTTCGGCCAATTGTCCGCAACTGATGATGTTATTGTGTAGCTCCGGAATATAATAGACCTCCGTAAGAAGTCTTTGTTGTCCACCTTTGAACTGGAGCATAACAGACCCTTTGCCTTGGATCTTTACCTTGGAGCCGTCACCAAATCGGACATGTCCCTGAACCGATTGGTCCAAATCTTTGAACTTCCTCCATTCACCCGACATGTGATTACTGGCACCGTTGTCGAAGTACCAGATGTTATTGGGGTCCTCCTTCTCATCTCTAGCTTGTAGGAGCAATTCTGTATGCATCTCCGTGCTCGCAGATAATAACAGTTCCGGCTCCTCCTCAGCCCGTGCGAGGTTAGCCTCCTCAGCACGCTTCTTCTTCCTGCATTCTGAGGCATAGTGCCCCATCATATCACAGTTAAAGCACTTGATATGTCTCTTGCCCGATAGCCGTTGGTGGAGCCACTTGGCCCGTCTTTGCCAGACGAATCGCCTTGACCACCCCTGCCACGTCCTTTGCCGCGACCGCGCCAACCCCGGCCGCGAATTTCACCAGCACCATTCTTCCCTTTGTTGTTTGAAGAAGAATCACCATTTCGGTTTTTCTGCCGTGCTTGCCACTCGGCTTGAGTGAGTAGGAGTTGACTGTCTCCGTTTCTTCCTGGATTGCGTAGATGCAACCGCTCCTTGAATGCTCTCAAACGTCCAACGGCCTCCTCAAACACCATGGTCTCGGTGTCACAAAACTGCTCGATACCTGCAACAACAGGGTAAAACCGATCCGGTACCGAATTCAGGAGCTTCTTCACCAGCGCCGAATCCTCGAGTGTTGCCCCCAGATTAGCATACTGAACTGACATGCCGCTGAGTTTTCCGGCGTACTCGTCCAAGGCATCGCCGTCTCTCATCTGCAACTTGTCGAATTCCCCTTTCAAGGTTGCCAATCTTGCCGACTTGACGCGATCAGCCCCGACAAATCTTGTCTTAAGGCTATCCCACAACTCTTTCGCAGTCCTCTTTGTTGCCACCTACAACAAAATATCCTCCGGAAGTGTTTGAAGCAGTTGTGCCCTTGCCATCTTGTCCTTCTTCGTTTCCACCTCCGTGTCCTCCTCCGGAGTCACCGCCTCCCAAAGGCCTTGAGCATCCAATAGAGCTTCCATCTTAATAGCCCAGGTGGTATAGTTGGTCACCGTCAACTGTGGGTACTGGAACGACACACCGCCGCCCTCTCTTGCCGCCACAACTTGAGGTACCAAGGCCATTGATTCGTAGCAGATAAACTCGGGCATACGCAACCTGGAGCTCTGATACCAAAATGAAAGTAACGATTCTAAAATGAGAGCAACGATTCGTTCCCAAATCGAATCTAGTTTTACCCAGGAACGATTGTCGGGGAAAGGAAACAAGAAGAAGGGAAAATGAACAGTTTCGCTCTACAAAAAAATAAAAATTACAGGGCTATTAATAAGAAAAATAAAACCAAAGACTTTTGGTTTTCCCCTAATAAAGCTAGAAACTGTTACGAATTGCTTTAATTATAGGGATTCTTCAACTTCTCTAATGCACATTTATTGGGAATTGATACCACACAAGGATTAATTCCAACATGTTTTACTTATAAGAGAGATACAAAGCAATTATTTTTCTTGAATATCAGAACAAACAATTGCTCGGTTTAGTACATGGCACAGACTTGGTTACCTAACCAGCAATTTTCATGATCGTGTGAGAAAATATATAAAGAAATGATTAAATTTTAGTGTAGCAATGAATAGCAGTTTTTCTTTTTCCTATATGAAAATTTCTCAAATCCTTTACGGTAAATATTTAAATATGATTGTGACATTTTATTTCAGTATTGAATGATTACAGTTCAAAGGAAGGGAATAACATAATACCAATAAATTATTTTTTAATTGCCTATTCTATTGAAACATATGCACTTATATTTGTTGTTTTGTACAAATAAAACTATATAATCATAACTCAAATTGTTGTTTGTGTTTTGCATGGACTCTTAACTGGCTTTCGTATAAGACTTCTGTTGTGATTAGAATGGTGATGACTGTTAGTGAACCTTTACCTACTTACGAAGTGTTTGAATGAAGATTCGATGAATACTTTGACTGTTATGTTGTAGATGTGATTGGAAAAAATCTCGTGTGCGAGCCGGATTACGTTTGGTATCCTCAAACAATTTGCTTTGTTGCTAGGTGTTAGTTACACTTTAATGCTTGATTTTTGGCTTCACATTTATTGGTTATTTGCTCAATAACATTGCTTGGCTGCATTCGTGTCATGATATAAATGGGCCTACAGATTCGTTTTTTAATGGCTTGGTTTGGCTAGATAAAACTATAGGTTTACATAGCTTGTTTTTATGCATATAGATTGCATTGCTCAATCATGGGGATTAGTTTGTTCAGTCAATTAACTCCCAAAGTTGCAGGGTTAGTTAAGTTACCTCAAGTTATGAAGACGGATCATGAATAAAGTCTTGGAAGTCCGAGATAGGAAATCGAGTATGAGTACCAGGAAGGCTATAAACAAAGCTTTCATAGCGACTCTGCCTTGTTGGATCGTCGTGTTACACTATGTATATTATGTATCAAGTAAAAGACTCGATGTGTGAATATAAAACAAACACTGACACTTGAAGTAGTATGACTTCGTTGTACATTTTTACTGTGACATATGTATACAAGTTCTTATTTTAGTTACAGTCTTGGGTTTGAAAAAAAAAAAAAAAAAGGTTTTATTCTCATCTCAAGGATGACGCAGCTGCTTTACTGTTCAAACACTAATGGTTTAATGATGGCAAGAGAGAAGGTTTAAACAAACGGAACCATGTAAGTTGTGCATGACAATTTTAATATAAAAGTAATCTTATATATGCACACATTATTATCCACTTATTTACTTAAATTATTTCATTATTTTACCTATCACATTACTTGTGTAACTTTTTTAGCTTTTTACAATGTTTTCCAAAAGCAAGGTGTTGGCCATCAATAGTAGTTGAGCTCATAAAGTTGTTCTTAGCTAGATAATCAAGATTCTCCTTGGAGAGCATTTTTAAGACCTTTTATTAGTGTTATAAGTAATGTCCTGTGACCATGACTGTTCTACTATAGAAATAGTAATGGATGGATAGTGTATTTTATTCATTTTGAACATTTCAATTTTGCACTATACATTTCAACTATGCCATAAAAACTAATGTAGTTAAACAATTTGTTATCATAAGTAAGGAATCCACCAATTTTGTAATCATTCCCTAATTCCAATGGAAATCATTAATTTTACATTTTGTGGTCCATTCAACAGACCTGTTAAAATGACCGTATAGTAAAGAATGCATTAATAAGACATGATACGTCACCGCACGGCCATGGCACACTACAGAGAACAATGGTCATGAGCATGGATGTCAAAAAAAAAAAAATTGAATTATAATTTTACTTAAAATTATAAGATATAATAATTGAAATTTTTCAGTTTTTTAAAAGATCGATTTGTTCAGAGGATCTAAATCCCATTAAAGCCACCAATAAAATTTTTCCTACCACCACTGGCCAAATCAATCAGAACAGTTAATTAATAAAATAAGCACATCATTTTGATCACAACAACAATCGGCAGCTATTATGAGCAGGTCATCCTGTTCAATTTAAGGCAATCAGGCATTGAACAATTTAGAACCCGTCGTCTTCTTCAATTCTAGATGAATTACTGGGTATTTCAACAGACATTACGCATTATTTCTACTTAATTAATATTAATATGGCAGAAACAGTACTACTAAATTTACCAAAGGAAACATATACCACCAATTATAATAAAAAAGATAAGAAGCACCAGATGACCGTACTACACTTTTAAATTTAATAGTATTATAGATAACACCAGGACCTATTAACCACAACTAAATGTGGTGGTATTAGAAAACAAGCACCAGAACGTTCCTTCACCGAAAACTGAAATCTAAAATTGAAATTAAGCAAACAGTTTGCCTACACTGGTACAACAAATCAGGAAAAGCACGGTCACTCACCGGAACGAGATTTACTCGGCGAGACCACAGGTGACCCTCCGGAGCGGGACATTAGACATTCTTTCTCCCGCCGTCAACGAGCTTGTCCAATACTTCAACCATGGCAGCGACCTCCTTCGAGTTGTCCGCAACATGAACGCTCAATGAGTCAACATCCTCCGCGCACGCTAGCAGCCATTGTTGAGTAGTTCAAGCTCTACATCTTCTCCTCTTCATATTACAGCTCCAAGCATTATTCATCACTCACTCATCTCCAACAGTCGAATCTTCGCCGGAAAACTTCACCTCCTCCAGCACCATCACCACTCGATGATGCATTGGAGCCAGCTTCTCCATTATTTGTCCTGATCGAAAGGAAAACTGATAACGATCAGCAACAGCAACAGCAACAACACCATCCGCAACAACAGCAACAACGTCAAAGTATACGCAACAGCAACAACACATGATCAAGATAATCATGGATCACCAACAAAGATTACAACAACTAATTTATTTCCTCTTCTTATGTAATTCTGATAATTACAAACAACAAAACACTCATGTAGAAAATATATTTATGTACTTTAACAATTAATAAAAATGTTGAGTAAGCTTTTAACAATCTATCAAATTCTTGCAACTCTTTCTTGGTATTAGAGCTTCTGATCTAATCAAACTTAAACCCAACAACCACACAAACTGCTCCTCGACAACATGTCATCAGAAGAAACATCAACAATCATCTAAAACAACCTAGAACCCACCTAACCTCTTATCATGATAACCATTCATAACTAAATCAAACTCCACACATCCAATTATCTCCCATGGAAAACTCATATTGAAGCTATACTTATAGGATATGATCTTTACAAATTCATTGATGGTTCCCATCCGCCGCCACCAACCACCATTACCGTGGATAACACCATCTCCCCCAACCTAACCTATCATACTTGGCGTAGGCAGGATAAGCTGCTATTTAGGGCTCTTGTTGGTACCCTCTACTCCAACATTATCCCTCTCATCACGCAAGTAGCCACCTCTCACCAAGCATGGCAGATTCTTGCCAAAACTTATGCCAAACCCACTCGTGGCCACATCAAGCAATTCAAAGACAACCTGAAACACATCACTAAGGGCTCTAATTCCATCACGGACTATGTGCAATCTATCAAGCTTCATGTTGATAAACTTGCAACACTTAGCAAACCACTTGATCCAGAAGACCTCATTGAGAAAATCCTTGATAGACTAGATGACACTTACTAATTTGTCATTGATTCTATCAATAGTCATGATTCCCCTATCTCCTTTGATGAGCTCTATGAGAAACTCATCAACAAGGAACTCTCCCTTCAATACTCCTCCTTGTCCGCCTTAGTCTTACTTGCATCCGCATACCTCTCTCTAGCACGATCCAACTGCTGGCCTCATTGCACTCATGTACCCAGACCAACCATCACCTCTCCTTCAACTGCTCCTGCTACGGCATTCTCTTCCAAACTATCCCCTACCACAGACTCTCACCTACCTCAACCCTTCATTGGTAAATTTTAGTGGTGTCGTGAACAGGGGCATGTTGTCTCTCAATGTCCTCTCTTCTGTTAACAATATCCTCAAGTGAAACCACTTGCATGGACCCCCTTGTACACTCCATCCTCCATGCTCTCTTCTCCCTCGCCACTTGAACTTATATTTACTGAATTATGGACTTCCTAATTACATCTGTTAATAACTTTAAGTATTATGTAATCTTTGTTGATCACTTTACCAAATACATATAGCTTTTCCCTCTAAAACGTAAATCAGATGTTCTCCTCATCTTCATGTGCTTCAAGACTCTTGTGGAACATCACTTTAATTGCAGCATCAAAACCCTCTACTCTGACAATAGCGGTGAATATCAAGCTTTGTCCACCTACTTAGCCACTCATGGTATCTCTCATCTCACAACCTCACTATATACACTCAAGTACAATGGCTACTCTGAACGCCGCCATCGTTATATTGTCGAAACTGGTCTTGCCCTACTCTCGCATGCGTCCATGCCCCTTACCTACTGGAACTATGCCTTCCTCACTGCTACTTATTTCATTAACAGACTTCCCACACCAACACTCAACAACTTGTCTCCATTTGCTAAACTCTTTGGCACAACTCCTCATTAAGACAAACTTCGAATCTTTGGCTACCTATGCTATCCCTGGCTAAGACCGTACACAAATCATAAACTTGAACCTCACTCGTTCCTTTATGTGTTGGTTGGCTACTCATCCACTTAAAGTGCCTACCTCTGTCTTCATATCCCTCCTAACCGGGTCTATGTCTCTTGCCATGTTTGCTTTATAGAGTCCCCTTCAATCAGACTCATCCCACTCACTCCCAAATCTCCTTTACCTCCTCTTCTGAATGGTGTTCCCTCCAAATTCCTCTCCTCCCGCATTCCACTTAGCCTCCACCTAACTCTTCATCCATGCCATCTTCCTCAACTTGACCTCCCTCCCCCATCACTAATCTTCCACTCACCTCTCCTTCCTCACTACCTCCATAACCTTCCTCACCACGCATAATCATGGCTCGTTCCAAACATAATATACACAAACCTATTCCAAAACTCCACCTTTTAGCAGCTCTTCCACCCTCCTACTTATGAACCTCACACCACTACTGAAGCCCTAAAAGATCCTAAGTGGTGCGTGCCATGTCTGAAGAGTTCGATGCTCTCATCCGCACTAGCACTTGGGAACTCACGACCCTACATCCCAATTAAAACTTAATTGGTTGCAAGTGGATCTTTCACATTAAATTTTTACCTAATGGTTCTCTTGACAGGTATAAAGCTTACCTGGTTGCTAAGGGCTTCCATCAATGTCTTAGTGTGGATTACACTAAAACCTTCGGCCTTATCATCAAATCAATCACCATTCGTCTCATACTCAGCATTGTTGTCAGTCATGGATGGTCGCTTAGGTAACTCGATGTCAACAATGTATTCTTTCAAGGACACCTTATAAAAGAAGTCTACATGTCTCAACCTCCAGGCTTTAGTGACCCTGATTATCCTCATCATGTTTGCAAACTTTAGAAAGCCATCTACGGTCTAAAACGAGCCCTTTGTGCTTAGTTCCATGAGCTTCACTAACATCTACTCACATCTGGCTTCCACAACTCAGTGGCTGACTCTTCCCTATTCATCCTACACTCCCATGGCATCCTAATTTATCTTCTTGTCTATGTTGATGATATAATTGTTATAGGTAATGACACATCCTCAGTTAACAAATGCATACAACACCTCATGTGTCACTTCTCTATAAAGGATATGGGTTCACTTCACTACTTCCTTGGTGTTGAAGCCCTTCCTCATGCTGACTGCCTCTTCCTCAACTATCGGAAATACATTACTGATTTTCTTCATTGGTCTAACATGGTTACTGCCAAGCCTATCACTTCCACTCTTGGTCACACCATCTCTAGTCCTTCATGATGGATTGTCTCTAACAGATCCCACAGAGTATCATTATGTTGTTGGCAACCTTTAATATCTGTCCCTCACTCATCCGGACATTGCATACACTGTCAACAAGCTCTCCCAATTCATGCACCGCCCCACAACAATACACTAGCAAGTAGTCAAAAGACTCCTCGAGTATCTTTGTGGCCCATTAGATCATGGGATTATAGTATGCACCTCCTCTGTTCTCAACCTATATGCCTTCTCTGATGTTGACTAGGCTGGCAACAAAGATGACTACACCTTCACCAGTGCCTACATCATTTATCTTGGCCGAAATCCTATCTTGTGGAGCTCCAAGAAACAACACACAGTAGCACAATCTTCCATTGAAGCAGAGTATCATGACGTTGCCACCACAGTTATTGAACTTCGGTGGATTTGCTATTTACTAACAGAACTATGCATTCCAATTCCTCATCGACCGGTTATCTATTGTGATAATGTTAGAGCCATGAATCTATACTCTAATCCAGTTTTCCACACTCGTATGAAACATGTAGCACTGGAATACCACATCGTTTGTGAAAAAGTACAAAATGGTTTACTTCGGGTATCACACATCTGCTTAGATCAACTAGCTGACGCCTTCACTAAATCTCTTCCTCGCTCTCAATTTCAGCACCTCAAGAACAATATTAGACTCACTACACCACTGTCCATCTTACAGGGGTGTTATAACGATCAGCTACAGCAGCAGCAACAACACCATTTGCAGCAACAGCAACAACGTTAAAGTATACACAACAGCAACAACACGTGATCAAGATAATCATGAATCACCAACAAAGATTACAATAAATAATTTATTTCCTACTCTTATGTAATTCTAATAACTACAAACAATAGAACACTCATGTAGAAAATACATTTATGTACTTCAACAATTAATAAAAATGTTGAGTAAGCTTTTAACAATCTATCAAATTCTTGCAACTCTTTCAAAAACTTCATACTTCGTCATTGTCACCATTAAGCGATGTCCGTTGAGAGCTGTGACAAAAGCCATGACGAGAGAGGCAAGAGCTGAGATGAGTGAGAGAGATAGAAGAGGTGAAAGTTCAGAGAGAAAGAGAGCGTCAAAGAGATGGAGGAGTGGGAGTATGTTTAAGTGGGAGAAGGTGCTCACAAAGAGAGAAAATGTGTGAGGGGCAAGTGAGAGATGGAGAGAGAAACAAAGTAAAATAGGGTAAGAGAAAGTTGTGATTAAGGAGTGTCCGTAAGACCATCCCACTCAATACAACCTCACTTAAAATCCTAGATTTTATGTTAATATTTGAAGGAAGTCTTTTATATAAGATCTCTTTACTTTAAATATTAATGTTCTTAAAAGAGTTTATTAACCTTTGTTAATGACCCACAATATAAAAAATATACATAAAAGTAAAGAGAAAATAAAGACTAGAAAATTTCTTTAAGGACCTTCCTTTGGTAAAAGATCCTACAATAAGGTTTTTAGGACTTAGGAATGGTATCAAGCACCGGGGGATATCGTAGTGAGAGAGAAAAGAAGATGTGTGTTAGTGTGGATGGGAGCTAGGGATGTAAACAGGTTGGGTTTGAAATGGGTTCATTGAAACCAAAACTCAATTCGGCAAAAAATTATATACCCAAAACTAGCTCTAACCTAATAGGGTTTTTTTTACCCGACCTGATTAACAAATAAAGTGACCCAAACTCAACTCGACTCGACTCAAATGGTGATTAAATCTTTTTTTTTTTCATACTTCAACTTATTTTCATATGTCATTTATTTAATTTATTATTAATCTACTTGTGATCGAAAGAAGAGAGAAATTGAATATAAAAATATAATAATAATATAATAAAATATACTAATTATAAATTATAATATTAATTTATTATTTTTTAAAAAAATTATTGGATTAGGTTTTTTCTAAACCCATTACTTGACCCTAAACCCTACTGGTTTTATTTCATGTCCCAAACTCAACCCTAAACCCTATAGAGTTTTTATCGGGTCGGTCAGGGTAGGTACCCTATTATGATTTGCTTTGGTTGCATCCCTAATGGGAGTTGTGAATTCTGAAGGGAAGTGAAAATAAAAACAAAAGTATTGGAGGGAGATGGGGAAATAATATTTATTAATTTTGGGCTTAAAAGATTTTTAAGAGGGTAAGTATAATTAGCTTAAGAGGGAGAGAGGGAAGGAGGTCAATTTCGGAAAGAGTGAATTAGAGGAAAGGAAAAACTATTAATGCATTTAACAATAATATAAAAAATATATTTACACTACAAGAATTTTGATATTTGATAATGTTTACAAATTTTGTAGATGTTATTGATTTATATATGATTTAGTACTGTAAACACCTCATATTTGCCCTAGGAATCAAATAATCATCATTAATAATCAATTTTCAATTTTTCCTAATTTTCCCCAATTTTTTCCAATTTTTCTCTAATTTACCATAAATAATAAAAATATTCAAAAAATAAAAATAAATAGGAAAAAACCTCAATTTTGAAAAATGATTTTAGAAATAGCAATAATAAATAATAATTTTTTTTTACAAAATTTGGAATTTTCAAAAAAATACAAAAAATAGAAAAATTGCATTGCATATATGCAATTTGCGAAATTAGAAAAATCAGGAAAGTGGGCTAGCTCAGTTAGTTCGGACCATGGGCTAAGGCGCTGTGCGGGTGCGAGGTTGTAGGTTCGAAATGCGGGGGAAGCAGTTTCCGTGTTTTGCGAATTTTTCATTTACCCAAGACACGTGGCAACATCTGATTGGCTGGAGAAAGCGCACGCGCCCGGCGCTTGATCGTCTCCTACCTCGAGCCCGAGATCGTCGGCGGAAGGAAAAATTCGTATTTCGGCCGTTTTGATTCAATTTTTTGCACAAATCCAACAGATCTTCAACGGAAATGAGATAAACATTATCTAATTGGAATCAAATAGCAACAAATCAAAGGATTTACACGAATCGGAGTTGGTTTTTTTTTAATCGTCGATCCAATTTTCTTCGATCGGAGGAAATCTGAGCTTATCCAGCTTGATTTCAAGTGCCTATAAATGGAGGAGGAGATGAGGAGGCCGAAACACGAATCAGAATTGAGAGAAAGTGAGGAAAGAGTGCAAATCGGAGGAAACCCAAAACCGCGAGTGCCGACCGGAGTTGAACCACCACTAGGAGGCGATCTGAGAGCAAACCACCGCCACCGTTGGATTCAGCACCCTCGAGAAGCTAGGATTCGACACCTCACCTGCTGTAAAAGGCCGCCGGAATGCCGTGAACGAGCCTTCTCTGCCGCCGTATCCGACCGATCTAACCTGACCCGATTCGACCCGATCCATGCATCGACCCGGATCCAGATAAGTCGGATTTTCCAGATTTTATTTTATTTTATTTAATTTACTTATTTTGTTAATTTATTTATTCCGAATTTATTATTTGTTATTTGTTATTTGTTATTATTTATTATTTGTTTAGTCATTTATTTATTTGTTTTTGTTATATTTTCAATAAATAGGAAAATGTAGAAATTAGATTTTTCTAGAATTAAAAAAATATAAAAAAAATAAAAAAATAATAAAATGCAGAAAAATAATAGGAAAATAATAATAAAACTTTAGATTTCAAAATAGGATAGATATTAACTTAGGATAAAATTTTTAATAAAAATTCACAAAAATTATAAAAATCATAAAAAAATGATAAAAAACTACAAAAATCATAAAAATGATGAAAATCATATAAAAATGATAAAAATCACAAAAAAAAATCATAAAAAAAGAGTTTTAGCACTTAGAAAAAATCATTTTCTACAAATAAATTCAAAATTGATGTTTTTCCCTTAAAAATCATTTTCAAAAAATCAAAATTAAAGCTTAGGCTTAGATTTTTTTAAGAAAAATCCCAAAATAGTAAAAACATAAATCAAAAGAGATTTCAAAATTAAAATTCACAAACACATTAAAAGTTTTCAGGAAAAGCGAATTACGACTTGTTTGATCTTGAGTAGCAGGTACGTAGGCACCCATTCGAGTCAACCCATAAAATGCATGAAAAATCATTTTCTTATAATAAGTTAAAAACATAATAAAAAGTAACAGAAACACAATGAAACACATTTCTAAAGATGAACAATTTTGGGAGATTAGGTGGTAACCGTAAAGGTTTTAATAGGTTAGCCTCCGGACTTAGAAACTCTAGTTTTCCCTTTTCCTCTTTTCACAAAAATGAAAAGAGGAAATAACAACGACTAGTAGTCCAAATTAAGACTAATCCACTCCTTTAGTCTTAATTCAATATTTCCCAACAACAGTTGGGTGGCGACTCCAAAAATCAAACGAAATTTCTAACTCAAGTCGATGATCTATATTAGATGAGCATAGGGTCTAGTCTAGATCGGATTAGGAATGGAAATTCAAAAATTAGACTCAAAAAGTACCATTTATTAAACATTACAAGAAAAATATAATTTAGTAATGTTTATAAATAGATATAAAAGAGATATATATATATTTTGATTTGTAATATTTTTCTAAAACTAAGTGTAATTAATCTTATAAAATATTTTCTACTTCTATATAAAAATTAAATAACCTTACAATTAAATAAATAAATAAATAAATTACAATTTATTCCTCCCTATCCATGCTACTACCCCCCCTTTACAATTTATTCAATTCCCACGTCTTGTTTGTTTTTTCCCTTATTCTTTTTTTTTTTTTTTTGTAGTCCATTTATGTCTTCAGGAAAAATATTGTTTCTCTCTCTCATCACACTAGACACCACCGCTCGTACACTCTCTCTCTCCCATCACCCTAAAGTACCACCACCACTCATATGATATAGTAAGAAAAACACCACCCACAACAACCACCAAAACACTCTCCTTTCTATGTAGAGGGTTAGGTATGTAATCTCTCTATCTTTCTTTGTCTCTCTCTCTCTCCCTCCTAAAATTTGGTTTTACAAAACACTAACCACCATATTTGATTCTTTGTCATTTGTAAGCGATGGAGAAACTATAAA
This sequence comes from Laguncularia racemosa, assembly GCA_037954665.1. Lineage (NCBI taxonomy): Eukaryota > Viridiplantae > Streptophyta > Magnoliopsida > Myrtales > Combretaceae > Laguncularia > Laguncularia racemosa. Next base: position 2,546,525 of record JBBMOL010000028.1, read on the forward strand.
AGTTGTAACCTTTGGTGTGGCATTCTCATGTGTACAATTATCTAGTAAGGTACTCTCTCTCTCTCTCTCTCTCCCTTAGTTAAATATAACTTCTATATTATGAAAGAATAGATCTTTATCTATAGAATTTAGAGTTTTTGCTATAGATTGAAATTTAGGTTAAACACGGTTAATTTAGGAATTTAGGGTTTTTGCTATAGATTGAAATTTGAGTAAAATAAAATTAGTTTAGCTTAGGAATTACAAATTTTGACTAAATATTAAGAGTGGAATGCATGTTTGATGATTGAAAATTATAAAATTTAATATTGAAACCTAAATCACCAACACAAATGCTACTATTGTGAATTTTTATGTTGATTTATAAAGAGTAATTTTCTTTTATTACCTTCTAAATTTGTTGCCTCTAATAAAATCTTGGCTCATTTGCTTCATTGCATGGAATAGAGTATTGGAATCTAATTTCCCAATGCTTTTAGCAAATGCTTGGTCATATGAAAATGGGTAATTCTATAGATTCTATTGTGTTATGAATTGAATGTCTTTGGGTTATTCTAGTTTGAGTTCATAATTGGATCTTAAGCGATGTAAATGTTATTAAAACAATTGTCTTTTTTATAAATAAAAAAATAGTGACAAACTTAGTGGGAGAGATTTTTCTTGACCTTAGTTATAATGGTTGCTTATGTAGACATATCACTTGATGATATTTTCAAGAGTTGGAAAAGTAGTGACAGATGTAAAGGGAGAGGTAATGTCCATCATGGCTGTGGGCAGGTCAAGCCACCTTTTGGTGCTAGTGGTGGTAGAAGATTGTTAGGTGCTAGTCTAAGAGGTCCTCTTGGTTTGAATGCTCATCTTATCTTATATGATTGCTAAGGTAAGCTAAAATCCTATTGATATTGTGCCTCATAAATTGATAGCACTTCTAAACTTGGATATATTGGGCCTTCCTAATTGTGCTTAAATATATATATATATATATATATATATAAGTTCATCAATTTATGTTGTTGTGTCATATAAAAAATCATTAGCTTTATCTTTGTAATGTATGATGGGTTTGTTTTAATGTTTTCATTAGGAGGGTGGAGCATGATCTAATGGAGATCCTAGAGAGTGTGAAAGTTTATGTTGCCAAAGTTGTTGATAAGGCAATCATAGATGGGCACAATGTGGAAGCTGGACAGAAAGCAATTGGTTTAACGAATGAAAGAGTTAATACTCTTGTATGGAACAAATCAACTAGCCTTCCTCTTCAGAATTGAATTATTTGGATAGATGCTCGCACCAGTGGTATTTGTAGGTAAATTGAGTCTAGTAATCATACTTTCTGTTGGCTTGTCATAATTGCTTTTGAATTCTTATCATGATTGTGCACATTGAGTTAAACATACAAAATGCCAGCTAAAAGTCCATAAATTTTGTAAGTTTCATAAGGACAATCTATTTTGACATGTCAGATGAGTTATGTTCCAACATTGTCTTTTTAAGATTTCATTGACCTAAGTCATGCTTTGAGTCATAACAATAATGAATAAGGAAGTGTTAGGCAGTCAAGCATAGGCGCTATATAAGCCTTTTATACAACAAAATTGCTTAGTCATGTTAGTTTTGGTGATGGTTGATCTACCATATTTTGAATTTGTCAAGCAAATTTGATCAATTGAAAGTGTCTCCATCCTGTTTTGTTAGCATTTTTTTTTCAACATTTTTTTTTGTTAACATGATAAAGGACTTTTCTTTTCTATTACTTTACTAATCACTATATATGAGTAAAATGTAATGTTCTGATCTATCTTCAACCTTTAGAAGGATAGCTTGTATTCTATTCAAACACTTCTTTTTTGAAATAGTATTTGTAATACCTAAATTTTTATTTTATTTTTAATATATGTATTGTCAAAAAGAGCTAAGGACAAGGATAGGGATTTTATAAAAATTGAGGGACAATTTAGACATTCCACAAAAAGGAATATTTTAACCTTAGATGACCTAACATCTTCTTTTTCACTCCCTCACAATAATAAAACAGATTCTCTAAAGGGGAAAAGGTAGACTATCGAACCATAGGGATGATTCTGAGTAAAATCAGGTAAGAAAGGTAGTGAATTGGTGATTTTTACGTGTGGAATGGATAATTTAATCACTTTTCAATCCTTGTGAAAATCAGAACTCAAAATTTGAAAAAGGATGAAACGAGAATGGAAATCAAAATCTCAAGGATACGACTTGTGGAATTATTGAAGTAAGTAATCTAATCCATGTAATTTATTTGTAATTATGTGTTTTAGAGATTAAATTAAGTCTAGGGATAAAGATAATTAAGTTAAGGGAAGTTGAAATGAAGAGATTAGAGTTCGTGGAAATTGTCGAGAGATATATAGACTCCTAACACGGTCGTGTTTCGACTGTATTGAATATAAAATTTATACCAAGAGATACACAACCTACCTACATGATCGTGTTTCGACCGTGCTGAGTACAAAGCTTATCGAGACATACACGACCAATTTACATGGTCATGTTCCAACCGTATTGAAGTCGAAACTCATTGAAGGATATATGACCCTTAACACAGTCGTTTACTAGCCTGTGTTAAGCTACATGGCCGTGTCGAGTAAAACATAAGTTAGTTATATATCTATTTAACTTCTAATTAAGCTAATTTCCATGTAACCTAAATAGCTAGTAAGACATTAGAGAATTTAATTGAATAGGATTAAGAAAATTAAGAATTGATATTAATCTTAGATTAAGTACTAAGAAGAGCTTGTTGATGGTGTATTGATGTGCTCAAAAATAAGTCTAAGCACAATCAAATGAATTAAATAAAAAAACTCCAACTCACAATTAAAGCCGGTTCAATTGGATGAAAATTTGCGTGAACCCTTTTGGAATTTTAGTAAGAAATCCGAAGGTCAAATGATGCAATTCCAATCCATATATGTAATCTTCACTATATAACAACAATAATAAGTGAAATCCATGTGAATGAAATCAAGAAGGATTGATAAAAAACTGTGACTCTAACTTTTTCTACAATTCCAATTCACGTTACATAAGATGTTGATATCAAGTACTAAAAACAATCAATTTTTAACAAAATAATTGATCACACATTGTAATAAAAAATATGTCCAAGAAAAATACAAAATCAACCCTAGATATAACTCACTAGTGATGAAATGGAAACACAACAAAGAAGGAATTGATACTACTCACAATTACCCTTTGTTGCACTCGCCACAATTTTAACTATTGGAAATTGAAACTGATAAGAGAATTAGAACTAGGGAAACCCTAGGCCCTCTCACGAAAATGTGAAGTGTATAATATGAAAATTGGCCTCCTCAAACCCTACTATAAGCAAGTATTTATACTTACTACTCCTAAGGTTAGAAAATGGTCAAAATTACAAGTTTGCCACTTTTAAGGTGACTAGTCCTAAATGAAAATTACAATAAAATGAAAGTGTCCCAAAAGAAAACAAAACATAAAATAGTTCATAAAAGAATTACAAAGTACAAAACATCATAAGTCTTCATGAGCTAATGCTTCGGAGTGGAAACAATCACAGCGGATCTTTGATTATAATTCTGAAGATGTCCCGTATCCATCGACTAGTGTAGGACATATTGGCATCCCATGGAGAATTATTATTATACCTATAAGATTATTTCTCAAATACTTATTAGATGAAAAGAAATGACATAAAATATGAGTGATTTAGATCATCATCCAAATTGAGTTCTAAGAGTGTCGATGGTGCCGGAAATTTTCCCATCATCTCCTCGGGCTTTTGAAAGATTTGCCCTCAAATCTAGAGGATCAGTTTTGGAACTGAACCCTAATGTCTCTGTTGTCCTGCTCTTTCGGCTATCAAACGTAATGGATGGAGTTCTGATCTATTCCTGAAACCCATGTACCTCAGATGGAGTCATTGGCGACAGAACTATGCGAGATTCACCCATACTGAACATGTAGGTGTTTCTAAACCCATCATGTAACACCCGCCGATCAAACAACCAAGGCCGACCCAACAGTAAATGGAATACATGCATAGGGACTACATCACACAGGATCTCATCATGATATTTCTGCCCAATATTCACAGGAACCTTTGCCCTAAGTGTAACATAAATACTACTTCGATTATCCAGCCAATGCAAGTTGTAAGGGCTAGGATGTGGAATGGTAGATAGATGTAATTTGTCTACCAGTGTAGCATATATAACATTCGTGCAACTACCACTATCGATGATGAGTACACAAAGGTTACCTTTGATTCTACAAGAAGCGTGAAATATGTTCTCCCTCTGAATGTCACTAGTATCAGGAGATATAGTTAGAATCCTGCATAATCCATTAATGGGTAGATATTGTTCACCTGTATGCTCCTCATGTGCGTCTGCAGTTTGGTCATCATAATACTCTTACAGTGCTATTGGTAAATTTGCAAGCTCAATCAGTTCATGGTCATCCTTAACATCCTCCCCAATGCCCTCTATAACAGTCATCACCCTCTTATTTAGACACTGTGCTGCCATATGCCCAAATCCCATGCATTTAAAGCACTTGATCTCGTGTGCCTTTCCACTAGTAGATCCGGGAACAGTCTGCCTCACATCTGGTGTTATTACCTCTTTACCCTTCCCAATAGGTAAATTTTCTCTAATAGTATTTGGGGTAGTTTTGTCCACTGCTTTCACTGCCTCACCCATCGCTTTTGTTCCCCCTGATCGATCGTCAGCTGATATGGGTCTAGTAATAGCATTGGGCCTACTGCTCGGAGCCCTAAACAAGTTGGACCTCCTTTGCCTCTTTACTTTCAAGGCCAACTGAATTGCCTCATCAAGTGTACTATAGCGCTGCAACTCAACAACATATGCTATTTCATATTTCAAACCTGAGACGAAGCGTGCTACAGTTTGTTCTGGAGGTTCAACAGACCCACACCTAATCATGAGGGTTTCAAATTCTTGCACATAATCACCCACTGTCTTGCCTCCCTGCCTTAAGGTTTGCAGTCGCATAAACAGTTCCTATTTGTAGTGCTCAGGAATGAACCTTTTTCTCAATACCCTTTTCATATCCCTCTAGGTCTGAATCTTAGCCTCTCCATCCCGACGCTTGTTGATAATTAGATTCTTCTACCATAATGTAGCATACCCTATAAACTCGACAGTAACCAATCAGACCTTGGTGCTATCATCGATCTCATAACATTTAAAGAGACCCTCAGCCTTATCCTCCCAATCTAAATAATCATCAGCTGATCCCTAGCCATCATAAGAAGGCATTTGTAGTTTCATATATTCCAAGCCCCGAGGCGGCTTGAAATCTCTATTTTGATATGGGTTTGCTCCAAAATTGTTATCCCTTTCTTCCTTGTATGGAAGATGCTCCTCACCCATCCTTCTATTCAGATTTCTATATCCTACTACTCTATCTCGATGAGGATTCTGTGGAGCTACCCAAGGTGGTGCATGTTGGTTTACCACTGGTGGTTGTGGTAATGTCATTCTGCCAATCCTAGTTGCTAGAGTAGCAACTATGGTAGTAAGATCCCAGAGCTGTTCTTCCAAAGTCCTCCTACCTACAACATTACGACCTTGACCTCCACCAACCTGACTATTGGCTTCATTGCCAATTCCCCCATTCACGCTATCATTTGACATAGTTGTAGACTCAGTATATTGAACCTCAAAGACAATTTGAAGTAAGGAAACACACCTCATAACCACACTTCCTTTAATGCCACACAATAGCCACTACAAAAGGAAAACAAACAACTCCACTTAACTTCACAAGTATGCTATTACAATCCACGTGTAGCACTCTTCTCCACAACACATTAACACATCATGGTGCAACACTTATATAATTCACCACCACATGCAACACTTGCAATCCCCTTTTTAATCAACACACACAACACCATACACACACTATTTGCTTAGCAGACAAATGCAATGCCACACACACACACACCTTTTCTATACACGGTGCTTAACAAATTCAATCACCACAACAATAATATTTCCCACATCTTTCAAATCACGGTGCAACAATTTCTTTTCCCAAATTCCACAAGATACTCACTTCACAAACAACTCCCATGGCAACAACACAAAATTGCACTCCACTTCCACGGCAATAATAACAAATGGCAACAACAACAAATGCACTCCACTTCCACGGCAATAATAACAAACGACAACAACAAAAAATGCACTCCACTTCCACGACAATAATTAAAAAATGTACTCCACTTTCCACAAGTTCTAATCGCAACTTAACACAAATGGGTAGCAATTCAAATTTGAAATTCAATCACTTCACTAATTGTAACCCTTCCATAATTGGTAAGAATTGATTTTCAAATTCAAACAAACACTCATTAACTCCTTAACTTAATTGATGTGTTTGAATTCAAATAGATTCCTCACTATCCACACAATGCAAATCTGGAAAATATACACTCCTCCAATTCTGAATTTGCATAAAGGATTCACAACAACACACTCCGCAAGCTTCTTCAAACAACAAGCTAATCATAGTATGAATGGGTAAACTTCAAGTTCGAAAATTGTGAGTTAATAACACACTTCTACTCTCCTACCTTCCACGAAAATGTTCAAACATAAGAAGCTACAACAAACCCTTCAATTCAACTTCAACAAGCAGCAAATTCAATTCTTAATCAAGACAATTTCACAACTCAATTCACAATACAATTTCGGTTTACAATTGAAGAACCCTAATTGAGCGTGATGATCAAGAATTCAACCAACACTTCATCCCTTCTCTTAACATGTTCTCTGATACCAAAAGATGATGTGCTCAAAACCAAGTCCAAGCACAATCAAATGAATCAAATAAACAAACTCCAACTCACAATTAAAACCGGTTCAATTGGATAAAAATTCTTTTGGAATTTTAGTAAGAAATCCGAAGGTCAAATGATGCAATTCCAATCCATATATGTAATCTTCACTATATAACAACAATAATAAGTGAAATCCACGTGAATCAAATCAAGAAGGATTGATAAAAAACCGTGACTCTAACTTCTTCTACAATTCCAATTCATGTCACATAAGATGTTGATATCAAGTACTAAAAATAGTTAATCTTTAACAAAATAATTGATCACACATTGCAATAAAAAATATGTCCAAGAAAAAATCCAAAATCAACCCTAGATATGACTCACTAGTGATGAAATGGAAACACAACAAAGAAGGAATTGATACTACTCACAATTACCCTTTGTTGCACTCGCTACAATTTTAACTCTTGGAAATTGAAATTGATAAGAGAATTAGAACTAGGGAAAACCTAAGCCCTCTCACGAAAATGTGAAGTGTATAATTTGAAAATTGGCCTCCTCAAACCCTACTATAAGTAGGAATTTATACTTGCTACTCCTAGGGTTAGAAAATGGTCAAAATTACAAGTTTGCCACTTTTGAGGTGGCTAGTCCTAAATGAAAATTATAATAAAATGAAAGTGTCCCAAAAGAAAATACAACATAAAATAGTTCATAAAAGAATTATAAAGTACAAAACATCATAAGTCTTCATGAGCCAATGCTTCGAAGTGGAAACAATCACAGCGGATCTTTGATTGTAATTCTAAAGATGTCCCGTGTCCATCGACTAGTGTGGACATATTGGCATCCTATGGAGAATTATTATTGTACCTATAAGATTATTTCTCAAATACTTGTTAGATTAAAAGAAATGACATAAAATATGAGTGATTTGGATTATCATCTAAATCGAGTTTTGAGAGTACCGATGGTACCGAAAAATTTCCCATCATGTATAGATGTTAGTTTAGCTTAAGTGCAAGACTAGAAGTGCTTATGGTTAGGATTCAAGGTACGTGTAACTTGTGTGTTGTTTTATGCTTATTTAAGATAGTATTTGTATTGAAATTGATATAATTGAATGAATTAACCTAAGTGTTTAATTTATATGTTGTATGTGCTTAGCTTAGCCTAGGGGCTCGTAGTGGCAAATCCTTAGGGAGCATCCCAATGATCCTTGTGTGACGTTATCTCTAGTAGAGTCATGCGTAGAGATGATCTGGGTTGAATGTTAGATTAAATGTTTAAGTGAACATCGGTATGGGGCTCGAAGTGGCAGTTCCCATCACTAAGATTAAGTGGTTTAAGTAAACAAAGGTGTGAAGTCCCATAGTGGCAGTTCCCATCACCAAGTTATAGGTTAAGGGATCATGGGTGTAAGGCCCATAGTGGTGGTTCCCATCACCAATTCATGTTCCAATGTGTTAAGTGTGTTAAAGAGGGTTATGAGTTCCCTATTGTTACTTGTAGGACTTAAATTGTATCATGAAATAGATGCTTGTATTTAAGTATTGCATCATGTGTGTGATACTTGTTCATTTTTGTTCATATGTGTATGTTTGTGTTATATGTACTAGGTATTAGCTCACCCTTCGAGGAATATTCTTTTTTAGGTGTAGGTGTTGAGGGAGATGATAACCTAGAAGATAACTTAGGTTTAGGTGAACCTCATTGAGAGGAAGAAGATGATTACCATTACTATTATGGTGATTAGAATTTGCAAGAATTATGTTAATTGAATGTAATAGATATTATCATTAGAGATTTTTGATTTAGATATTATAGACTTTCGCTACATTAGATGTTGAATATGGATTTATGAAATTTACTTTGAAGTTATGGGATGTACTGAATGTCTTTATACAAGAATTGCAGGACAAAAGGTATTAAAGTTGATTCAAAGCCTTAACGTGTTTTTGTGAGATAAGGACATGTGGCGAGAAGTAGCATGGCCCGGGTTTCGGGGCATTACAGTATCGAAGCATTAGATTCCATGTCATACTAGTATAGCTACAAACATCTTTGTTGAGATGATATGTGAAATGTTGTTATAGAAAATTGGAGAAAGAGTACCGGGTGGAAGAATGCATTTCATAAAGACTTGCACATTAGGTTGATTCCATAGGTGGTGTTTATTTTGTTCCTGCTTTTAATGGACTCTTTTTTCTCTATAGTAGAGAGATGATTTATTTTGTTCCTGCTTTTAATGGACTCTTTTTTCTCTATAGTAGAGAGATGATGCTCGTAGGGTCTGCATTGGGATCACACAATACACCAAAAAGTATCATATTGCTAGAGCTGTATTAGAGAGCATGTTCTTTTAGGTGAGAGATGTGTTGGATTCAATGTGTAAAGATATAGGGGAGAAAGGTGAAGTTAAGGAAGAGTTAGTGAAATGAATCGATAGTATGGGTTAAATAAAGAAAAAAAAATAAAATATGCTAAAAAGGACTAGAATATATGACACTAATATGAATATTATTTAATTATGACTTAAACCAATGTAATTATAAAATTATTTAATTATTTGTATTTTAATTATCTAAATTTTAATTATTAGCATAGGTGAACAACTCTTCTATCTATAGCTAATCTTTTATGAGTCACTTACCATTCTTTTTGATAATTTTTATTTGAAAATGACTTAGCTTGGGTTATATTTCTACTGTTTTTTCAGTCTTTTATATATATATATATATATGTACCTCTATAATTTTATCATGAACCTATTGTTATGTAATTTAATTTTCTATTTATTTATTTTTTATTCTTTTTGTATGTTTGATCCAAATTGGTTTAAAAGGAGAAGTTATATTCTAGATTATTGGTAAATTTAATTAATTAGTAAGCTTATTGATTGTTATTTCATAATGATTTATTTCCTTTTCAAGTGATGAAGGAGAGGCACTTTCAAGTAGCTCTAATAGCACTGAAGGTTCTAAATCTCAGCAACAAATACTTCTCCAAGCCATATGGTAAGCACCTACTCTCAGATGATGCTTTTATACATTGATTTTATCATGCTAACATATCTTTGTTTATAGGTGAGGATGTTTCTTTCATTACAAAAAAATGGCATTCTACTCTAGTTTTTTGCTATTTGAAGTTCATGTACAAGTGGAGAGGTATATACAAGAATGCAAAGGTGGTTTTTTGCATCCAAAACATAACTTACTAGGGTATATTTGCATTTACTGATTTTTCATTGTTAAATCTTCCAAAGCGATTTAAGAGATATTCTAGAGCAATTTATGCTAATATGATTATAGCAAAGGAAAACTTTATATTAGTCCTAAGTAGATTTAAGCCTTGTGGTTTGATTCAACTTCAAGTAATGCGATATGGAATGGTATAGGTTGTTAGTCTATATTACATTTCTTTTGACATATCTTTTGATCTCAGCTTCCTAATGACATGACATGTGCAGATACCAATTGTTGCATTCATTGGTGGGCTGCTCTCTCTATGATTGATGAGATGGTAATCATATTTAATTATACAATAATGAACTCTTTTTTTTAAGTTATGTTTTTAAGCTCATGCCAATGCTGTTGCACATCGTAATTCTTGCCTTTAATAGATAATCATTGGTTTTGCTCCCACAAAAGAGATGCTTAAGAAAGTAAGAAGGTGATGTGCTTAGTAGATGGATTATGAAAGCAACGATATGGTCGAATCTTTAGCTAGGAAGTTCAAATTTTGCATGGGCACTGAAACTCGCAAAGATTTGTTCTTTAATCTTGATTCTCATAGAGAGTTTGCTTGATTGGAAATTTGTAAATCTCATAACCTTTTTTTATTATATCTTGATCTTTATAGTGGTATATGAGCTTGTTAGTATAATCCAGATTATCTAAATTATCAACTAAGGTCAATGAAATAATGTGCCATTTATTACTTATAGGGCTTGCTCTTCACTACTACATGAGAGAAGTAGTTCTGGTTCATCTTCTTTACTAGTTCATTATCTTGCTCATTTTTGCCTTGGTACCTTTCATCCTTGCTTGCAAATTATTTGATTTTCTTATTTACTCTCCCTATAGGTTTAAGCTTTCTTTTTCCTTGTACTATTCTTATGAGCCTTTAGGGGAAGGACATTAGGCTAATAGTTGTTAATGTACACATAGGTTTAATTGATTTGGATTGAATTAAATTGTAAGCACAACTTTTGATGATGATACATCATAAGAATTCAATATCACTTGTTGGTTTCATCTTGGCAACCTATCCATAAATGTCTTTAGTTTATGTGGATCTATTCATTTGTGGTTTGGATGTGGGTTGCATGCAATTTTATGAGTAGGATTGCTCATGTTTTTAGTTGTCTCTTGATAATTCTGTCTCTTGTTGGTTTCTTCTTGGCAGCTTGTTCATTAATGCTTTTAATCTTAGTGGTATTAATTCTAGGTGTGCTATAGTTGGAGATTACCTTTTGGTATTAGTTCTAAAACTTGTAATCTTTTGCTGGTTGGTTTTTGGCTTTTTTGGAAGAATCATTGTTGTACTAGAGTTAATTGGATTTGATGATTTGGCCTTACCTATGCCACTCATTCTATTTGTATGTAAGTACTAACTTACTTATGTGAAATGAGAAAGTGGCTTGGCATGGTAAACACTAATTTACATTATTTTGCATATAATATGTAGCTCAGTGGAGAAAAATCCTTTGACTTCAGAGGTAGGATTAGCTAAGCCACATGAAACTTTAGTTAGATCCTTGTTCTTGTATCTATGTTCCTCTACTGCTATTGGTGTTGCCCAGCCTACTGTTGGTGTTGGATATCATGGTTTTTGCAAATGTAGTGGATAAATCTAAAAATGAGTTAGTTTCCTTTATTCTACTTATATTTTTCATTACACTCTCTTCTCTGGCTACAAGACTATATTTAAAGTTGATATTGATAGTTTTGAGGAGAAACCATGGAGATATCCTAGTGTTGTTGTAATAGATTTTTTCAACTTTGGATTAAATGAGGAAAGCTAGAAAGATTATTGCAAGCAACTTGGAATTTTTAAACTTTCGAGGAATCATGTTTAGACGAATGTAATATATAACTACCAATGCTTTTGATGCTATAGGAGCAACATCACCTAGAGGAAACCATGCAGAGTAAAATTTGTGTCTATGAAAGTGGACGAATAGACCAGGTATGAGGTGCTTGCATCAAAGCATGCATATATCTTTACCCTACCATACTTGCATTGAAGTTCCTTTCTACTAAATCATTTGCGTTTATTTCTTTTTCTTTAAGTGTGGTAGTTCTAACTAGACTAACATTTCTATATGATCTGAAGGGATATGTTAGATTTTTTTCTTTTCTCATGTTATGTCAGGAGTTCGATCCAAATATGCCTCTTAAATTAGCAGTAGCAACAGGCCGCCATGGGAATCCAACTAAGAATTTAAATATAGGAAAGTTAGATGTTGGACAAATTGATAATAAAGCACTTGTTCATGTGTGAGCTCCATTGGTATATCGATGCAACCTATCTATTCCTTCTCTAAGCTTTCTTTGGCTTGTCAATGTGTTATCTAAGTAGACAGTATCAAGAATATGCTCTCACTCTTAATTTTGTAGTCACGACATCATGCTACCTTATGTTAATTTTGTAGTCTATTAGCTATTGTGTCATAGTCTTTGAGTATTTTCCAAATATAGTATATTCAATTCCTTAGCAATTACGATCTTTCTTTCCCTCAAATGTGTGGGCTCATGAGTTGCTGTACATAGTTATGGTGTAGTTAATGCATGTGCATAGGTTTGAATTGAATGATTTTTTATGTTCTTTAGTAATCAATAGACAATTTTGGATTATAAGTGTTGCTTTTAATATTCATGTCATCTAAAGACAAGGTCCATTTATGACCTGGTTAGAGTGAACTTGGTGATCCAGCTTATGTCTTAATCTTTTGGGCAAAACATAAGGCGGATGTATGTTGCTAATATAGCTCTTTAGACTTAGATTTCCCTGGGTATGCTGATTCCAGAAAATGCACATCCATTTGCTCTCTCTCTATATACATATGTGTATATATGTATACAAATACATATACACACACACACACACACACATATATATATATGAGCTAAATTGGTGTGCTTAATAGCCAAAAGCACATGAACATAATAGAAATGGCATGAACAATAATCACAAACAAAAATTAGCTTGATCAACAACCTCACAAATTATCCCTAATTCACTAAAATGGAAACCAAATCGATATATGGAACAAACAATTACAAGAACATAAATGGATAACAAAGGAACTCTCAAATTAAAATGTTTCAAATATGAAAATAAGAACCCTAAATCACGTGAACAAAAAGGAACCAACAAATTGCACCTAATTATGACTCACTAAATACAATTAGTAAAACAACAAGAGATGATTGATATTACTCACAATCACTCTAGTTGGTTCTCATCACAATATCACAAATGAAATTGATAAGGGATCAATTGCAAGCAAGGGGACTCCTCATGACAACATTGGGTGTGTGTGTGTTTTTTTTTTTTCAAATATCAGAAGGCTCCCAAAAACCCTAATTTAGCAAGTATTTATACTTGCTTTAATTAAGGTTAAAATGTCCAAAAATTTACGTCTATGTCACTAATGTGGCCGGTCTTAATTCAACAAATAGAAGCAAATAAAAATGTCCCAAAATTATTACAAAGTAACTGGTTCAAAGAATAATAAAAAACACAAAAATGGTCTTCAAAGAGTCGATTCTTCAAGCAATTAAGATCATCGCAAGCCATTGGATGTGAGTCCGATGATGTTCCCAATTTGATTAATAGTGTAGGTCATGTGGCATCTTGTAAAGACTGATCACTGTACTTGCTATATTACAATTTAAACATTATTAGATAAGGAAAGAAATGAATACATGTGAGTGATTTTGATCATATATCCAAATCAGGTTCCCTGACTATTAGGATTGTATGGTAAATTCCCATCATCTCCTCAGGTCTTTGAAAGATTTGCCTTTAAATCTAGAGGGTCATTTCTTAGACTGAACCCGGATGCCTTTGTCACCCTATTTGCCCTATTGTTAGAAGAAACAAAAATAGTCTTGATCTACTCTTGGAAACCAGGCACCTCTAATAGAGACATAGGTGTTAATACTATTCAAAACCCTTCCTTTTGAAACATATAAGTTTTTCTGAATTCGTCATGTAACACCTTCTTATCAAACATCCAGGCTTACCTAAAAGTAAATGAAAGGCACACATGGGAATTACTTCATACATTATCTCATCATGATATTTCTTTCCTACACTCAATGGCACCTTTGCCCTTTGTGTAACACGCATACTATCTCGATTGTCTAACTAATGCAAATTATAAGGACTAAGATGTGGACTAGTGGATAGTTGTAATTTGTCTACTAATGCAGTAGATATGACATTAGTGCAACTACCACTATCAATGATCAATACATAAAGGTTACCCTTAATCCTACAAGAAGTGTGGAATAATGTCTCCCTCTGTTTGTCCTTAGCATCAGGAGGTATAGTCAGAACCTTGTGCAACACATTAATAGGTAAATATTGTTTACCTGTTCCCTCCTCATGTGTCTCAGCATTCTAATCGTCAGAGTATTCCTGCAATGCTATAAATAGGTCTGTAGGCTTGACATTTTTTTTTTCATCCTCGTCTTCTTCTTCTGTATCCTCCATAACTGTCATGACTCTCTTATTAGGACATTATGCAGCCATATGCCCAAATCCCATGCATTTAAAGCATTTAATTTGGTGCATTTTCCCACTAGTAGTTCCTGGTATAGTCTGCCTAACATCAAATCCTATTACCTCTTTACCCTTCCTAGAAGTCATTTTCTCCCTATTGGTGTTGGGGGTAACTTTATCCACTGCCTTGACTAGTTCACCTACTCCCTTTGGTCCTCTCGACTGACCATTAGCTCCCATGAGTCTAGTAGTAGCATTGGGCCTACTACTAGTAACCATGAGTGGACTGGATCGTCTCTACCTTTCCCCTTTTAAGGTTAGCTGTATAGCCTCATCAAGTGTACTATATTTTTGTCACTCAACTACACATGTGATATCATATTTTAGCCCATATACAAAGAGTGCTAGGGTTTGCACTGGAGGCTTTACTGACCCACATCTGATCATCAGGGTTTCAAATTCTAGTATATAATCATCTACTGTTTTGCCTCCTTATTTCAAAGTCTAAAGACACATAAACAATTCCTACTTGTAGTGTTCAAGAATGAACCTCTTCCTCAAAACCCTCTTCATATCTCTCTAGGTATGAATTTCAGCTTCTCCATCCCTCTGCCTACTACCACTAAATTTTTCCAACACAAGGCAGCATACCCTATGAATTCAATAGCAGCAAGTCAAACTTAGGTATTATCATCGATCTTATAACACTCGAAAAGGCCTTCAACCTTGTCCTCCCAGTCCAGGTAATCATCTGCTGAACCCCTGTTATCAAAGGAAGGCGTCTATAGCTTCACATACTCTAAACCCTTAGGTGGCCTGAAATCCTTGTTTGGGTAAGGATTGACCCCAAAGTTGTCATCCCTCTCCTGCTTATAGGGATAATGATCTCCCTCTAATCTTCTTCCTAAATTTCCTCCTCCTATTGCTTCCTCTCTCTAGATGTTTTGTGGAGTTACTCTTGGTGGTGCTTGAGGATTTGCCTTTGGTGGTTGTGGCATTGTCATCCTGTCAATCCTTATTGTTAGTGTAGCAACAATGGTAGTAAGGTCCTGAAGTTGATCTTCTAAGGTTCTTCTACCTACAGTATGATGATCCTGTCCTCCACCAACCTTACTATTGGCCTCATTACCAATCTCCCCATTTAGACTATCATTTGACATGCTTGTGATTTGTTGAAGTACAATCCCATAATTTGCAGCACACTCCTTTAATAACACCACGTCACAAAAGCCCGTTTAGTCAATCAACACTCATACACAATTATACACCCACGGTGCAATAATTCAATAAACACAATTATTATTTCTTAACACTTCAAGTATAATAAAATAAATGAAGCATAAATAATCACTTCTAAGTAGTTAAGATATTGAATTTAACTAGCAAGTGTTTAAGTAATGAGTTTCAATTACTTTTACACTTTAGTGGTTGTTTTTGAGTTCAAACCTCACTACTCAACTTTCCTTTCTTGCCAAAGGTTTCACACTCACAAATAGTCTTAATGTGCAACAACTTACACCATACACAACTTCTTCAACAAGTGGCAATTTCTTAACTACACACTTACACTGCCATACATATAACAATTCACTTCACAGTGCACTCACTTCATTACAACACTACTTCACGTGCAACACCTTTACCTTAACACACACACAACACTTCAAAGTATACACTTCCTAACCACTACACAACTTCAATTTGCTATTCACACAACACAATTTATACCACAATCCACAAACAAAGGTAGCAATAAGATTTAAATTATTCCTCTAAATGCAACCTTCTACACAAATGGTAAGAAGTAAATTTAAATTCAAATAATCATTCACTTAACTATCACACAATAACTTCTTTAACTTAAAGATGGTGTTTGAATTTCAAATAGTTTCCTTTTCTCTACGCACTTCAAATCTGGAAATAGTAAAGGATAACTACAATTTCCAAAATCATCATTACACAATTTATTGGTCCCAATTAGATTAATCAAGAGGGGGTGAATTGATTAATTACTTAAAATTTCAATTTTTGCAAATCATCCAAAGTGTTTTGACTAACAAAATGACGTGAGCAACAAAAATGAAAAACAATAATGTGCAATAAATAAAACGAGTAGAGAAGAATAGAATGCTTAGAGATTTATAGAGGTTTTGCCTCGAGCGTCAGTCCTCTCTTCCAGCTCCACGCCGGGGTCCCGGTTATCTTTACCAATTCTGTTTCACGAAGTCTCACTGCTGAGTCTCTCTAACTTCTTCACTAAGATAATAACTCAAACTATAGTGATGAAACAACTCTCAATTCCTCATACAAGAAATGAATCACAATAACAATGAGGAATATCAAATTTCCTCTACAAATTAGATCACACGTATATAAAAAATTTTCGCCTGAAGATGTATGAGCTTTTAACTTTTCTGTGTGCTTGATTCTAAGAAGAACATTCTCTCTTGTTTATTTCAACTGAACATTCCTTTTATGTAGAGGACATAACGGTTACATTGTTGGAGAATGTAACGTTCATGGAGTTCTACGTGACAAGCTTGAATTTATTTTTGAAATTTTGTATTTCAAAAATAAGTTGAACTTATTGAAGAAAATCTACATTCCGTGATATTTTTTATGAGGATAAGCTTGGATAAATCAGTTTGACCGAGATTGTCTTTGGAGATATTCTTTGGATCAAGTTTGTTGAAGATATCCCGCACATTATGGAACCTTGTCTTGAAATCCCATATATTGTGGAACCATATCTTCATGTAACAATCATATTTCTTATCCTTATCTTTGTAACTGCTGGGTCTCCCAAAATATAGCACAAATATCTAGATTTAAATCTTCATAAAACCTGTAAATCTTATATGGTCTCACTTTATTATAAAATAAAATCTTTGAATAAAATCTTGTAAAAACTTTATGTAAATTAAAAACCCCATGATATAAAATCCAACTTTAGTAAAACACATCAAGTATATTACCCAAATATACTTGACATGTGGAGTTAGGCTTTGAAATTTATTAAAAACCATCGATACAAAAATTAGAACGAAATCTGGAAAAAATTTGTGATAGGCATGAAAGGTTTTGAAAGAGCTTCTGAAGCAAACCTATCAACTGTCCTCCTGTTGTAAAGGTTCTGAAAGTGCTTCTAAAACAAACTTGTCAACTGTTCTCCCATTGTAAAGGTTCTGAAAGTGCTTCTAAAACAAACTTGTCAACTGTTCTCCTATTGTAAAGGTTCTGAAAGTGCTTATGAAAGATTAACATGATAACTATGGATACACTATACAACTTTTGAAATACCTTTTTATAGAACAAAAACAGTTTGTATAATACCTTTGAAGGTTCTGAACAAGCTTCTATCTCTTTGTTCAATTTAGAAAAATTCACTTACTATCTTCTAAAACAACTTCTAACAAGCTCAAACATACGTTACACATTATTCCTCTTTTGTTAACATCAAAACTAAATTAGAGAACTTAACACAATTCACTATCACACTCTTCTAGTCTTCAAATGATCACTTTCCTTAAAGGATCACGATGATCACTTCCCCTAAATCAATCACAACCAACTTAAGTAGACAAGGAAATTATAAATGCTCCACGTCTACAATAATAAGCAGCAATTACAATTCCTTGACAACATAATCAAACAACTAATTTCCACTTTGCAATTTCGGATCAAGATGCTAACACAAGAACCTTAAAATTTCCAAAATCACAATTTTACAATCCCTTCTCACAACTAAAGCTTTGGTACCAAATTATGATGTGCTTAATAGCCAAAAGCACATGAACACAATAGAAATGGCGTGAACAATAATCACAAACAACAATTGGCTTGATCAACAACCTCACAAATTATCCTTAATTCATGAAAATGGAAGCCAAATGGATATATGGAACAAACAATTACAAGAATATTAATGGATAACAAAGGAAATGAATTAAGATTCCTCTCAAATTGAAATGTTTCAAATATGAAAATAAGAATCCTAAATCATGTGAACAATAAGGAACCAACAAATTGCACCTAGCTATGACTCACTAAATATAATTTGTAAAACAACAAGAGATGATTGATATTACTCACAATCACTCTAGTTGGTTCTCACCACAATTTCACAAATGAAATTGATAAGAGATCAATTGCAAGCAAGGGGACTCCTTACGGCAACAATGGGTGTGTGTTTTTTTTTAAAAAAAAAATATCAAAAGGCTCTTAAAAACCTTACTTTAGCAAGTATTTATACTTACTCTAATTAGGGTTAAAATGTCCAAAACTTTATGTCTATGCCACTAATGTGGTCGTTCCTAATTCAACAAAAACAAGCAAATAAAAATGTCCCAAAATAATTACAAAGCAACCAGTTTAAAGAAAAATAGCAAATACAAAGATGGTCTTTAAAGAGCCGGTTCTTCAAGTCAATTGAGATCATCACGGGCCATTGGATGTGAGTCTAATGATTTTCCCAATTTGATCAATAGTGTAGGTCATGTGATATCCTGTAAAGATTGATCATTGTACCTATGGTATTTAGGTGATTCCCCTTAGACAATTTATTTTGTGTGCAAAATTTTGTTTAATGGTGGTGTAAAATAGTTAAGATACATGAGATAAAGAAATCATTCTCAACCATCATGAACTTTAGCTTCATATAAAAAGTGAAAAAAAAAAAAAGTTGGTTGAAAGAGAACTATGAAGTTAGAATGAAATAGCTATGATATGCAAACAACTAGTTTGATGATTTACAATTCTTGAGAAGTCTATGATAAACATGAAATTTAATTAGCTTTCAAAAATGATATAAAATTGATTTTTGTGGTTATGTCATTGTATTGCTTCATATGTATAGGGCCCTGAGGAAGTTGTTTAAGGTAGATGTAGTAGATTACATGCTTTCGATATGTAGGAATGATGCCCTTTTCTTTTCAGCCTTTCATGTATATTTTGGAAGATAAATTTCTAGTATTCAAAAGGAGCTAAGTCCTTATATATTTTCCTTCATGAGCTATTTGAAAAATGCTAAGGCTGAACTTTATAACCAATTCTTGCTATCATGATCTTTAGGCAGCTTTAATAGCATTAAGGGTTCTAAATCTCAACAATGGATACTTCTTTGGGTTGTATGGTAAGCACTTGGTCTCAGATGAAAGACAACTATAATGCATAAGTCATTTGCTGCTTGTGTTCTCATCAATATATATAGTGCTAAATGTTATATTGATTCAGTCCCTAAAAGGTAAGCATTTGCTTATCTTGAATGGAGTTGATATTTTTCATGATTCTCACAATTGTACAAATAAAATTCAAGTCTACACTTATTAACATTTCTTCATACAATGTTAAGGATAAAGTCTCATATTCCTTGTTTAATATGACAATTATGTCCATGAATCTTGCAAAGTTACTTGGTTTCTCAATATTGTGATTTGCTAATTGAAGGCTTACAAGCTTAAAGCAATAATAATAGCATTTCTCATCGAGCAATGTTATTCATTTGGGTGTCTCGGCTATAAGACCTTAGAATTGTGATAAAGTACATACTCTCATTAGTGTTTGGTGCATTTTCAGGTAGACCATTGATTGAAAACAACATGTGCATGCTTTTCAAATTTAACGTGGTTTAAACATCAATTGTTGCTATCCATAGGTTCATCTCATTTCATATACTTTCTATTTTTAAATAAGGTTTGGCATTGAGAGTTCATCTATATTTGGAGTTTCAACTAGGAATGGTTAGATACCTAGTTGAAAACAACATGTGCGTGCTTTTCAAATTTAACGTGGTTTAAACATCGATTGTTGCTATCCATAGGTTCATCTCATTTCATATACTCTCTATTTTTTAAATAAGGTTTAGCATTGAGAGTTCATCCATATTTAGAGTTTCAATTAGGAATGGTTAGATACCTAAGGAAACTAAAAAAAAAAAAAAATAGCATTGACAGTCTATTGTGATGTGATATTAATTGAATTGCCAATGGATGACATTCTCTTGCATACAAGCTAAGCTTGAATTGGTCATAGCTATGGATTACATCTCCTTATGGTGTATAGTTCTTGCCTAGGGTATATTATCAAATTATTCAAAGTATAAATCCAAGTCAAAAGTAGAAACTCTATCATGTGATAGTGTATGCATATCATTCAATTATGATATGGAAATTATTCTCTATTTTTAATTATCATTACTTAAACTTTGTTTTGCATAATTGACTTAACATTGATGATATCATGAGCGATTTAGAAAAATACCATGAAGCTAAAAGATGATTTATTTTGCTATTACCTTTTATGTAGATGAAATCAGTTTAGAAAAGAGAATAGACAATTTATGAAGTAGAGTTTATTATCTAGTCACTTTTTGGAAGTTGGTTATGAATGTGGGGAAGAGAGTAGGTTATGAGTAGATTTTATTTTGCTAGTAAACTTTGTAAAGTTTAGACAATATTAATCGAGATATGTTTAGGTCCTCTTTTGTAACTTTTGTAAAGTTTGTGGTTGATGATGAAAGTGGACAATTATAAGCTTATATGCAAATGTCCACTTTTATGACCTTTATTATTATTTAATTGTATACTAATTTATTATAGATTTAAATTGTTATATTTATAAATGGATTTATTATTATTATTGTATCATTAGTGACATTTACAGTATTGGTGACATTTATTTTTTAAATGTCATAAAATACTTTCTGTAATAAACCTTTTGTAACATTTAATAAATGTTATGAAAAAATTTCTGCAATCTTTATTTTAGTTTTGGTAACGTTTATTAAATGTCACAAAATGTCAAAATTCTTGTAGTGAGGCCATGAGTATCAACAATTTATAATTGCTATATTAGTAACTAGATAGTATTAGTTTTTACCATTTCATTGCTACAAACAAAGTTAATATTACATTTGTCTCCATTACATTTATGTATATATATTTTTTATGAGTTAAGTATATGATAAGTTCTAATTTTTTATATTTTTATCCAATTTTATATTATGCTTTATGTATATATTTTTATATTTTTTATAGAAAAATTGTGCAGATTTGGAAAATGTACACACAAAGCTATTCGGTGCATCATTTATATGACAATGGGATGATGAAAAAAAAACAAAAAAATTCATGGTCAGCCACGTTTTCAACATGCCACCAATGGTCCAAGCATCGAAGCAACATGTGGAGTCCTTTTTTCCAGCACTCGCAATTTTAAGCCAACGCCATGGCAATCAGAAGACACAGTAAAATAAATTAGTCTTGGAGCAAAAAATGTTGTCGGACACGTACAGCCCATAAAAAATTTGAAGCCTCTTGTCTCCATAATTCCAAGCTTCCGTTCCAAGCGTCCAGCATGGCCAAATTTAGGAACACAATATTTTAGGGGGAAACATGCCCCTAGAATATATCCGTCAATATATATATATATATATATATATATTTTCGTATCTTCAAAAGAGGAAAAAAATTTGGGTTTGGGGACATAAAAATAGATATGAAGCCATTTTATTTTTAGTCACAAGGGTACAGGGAGTTCAAGATTCACAAGGATTTCTTTAAGAAGACGGGCGCTTAAAGATTATTATTGAGTTCTTCTATTCCTATTTATTTTGAATTCATTACCTTGTTTCTTGAACTTTATCATGTTATTATCTTTGCTATGAACTGAATTTGATATTATGGAATTTTCGATATGTTTGATGGTTTAATTGATGTATGATTTTATTAAATGTTATTGTTTAAATATTTGGATTTATAATTATCTGATTTCATAGTTTATGATTTTATTACCTAGCTAGCAATCTTTTTGTGGGTAAAACTTGAAAGACTCCAAAGGAAATAGAGAGTTTGTATGAAATAGAACTAAAATTAATTTAATTGTTGATATATTAATTTTAGGATTCGCAATCTTAATGTAATTAATACTAATTTTTATGATATAAGTATATGCATGAATTTTAATATTAATTGGGGTAGTAATATTTGTGAGAGAAATTTACATATAACTGATAGTTATAAATTAATCACTCAAAAGAGGTATTTCTACTCTAATTAGAGCAATATCAACTCAAAAGAAAAGTAAATCCTTATGAATTTAGTTAAAAGCCAACTAATTAATTTTAATATATCTTAAAAACATGTGTTTATATATTCGATGATGGCTCAGTTGAGATCCTGTGCCTTTAAATTAGTGAACTTTTGCCTTGTGACATTCATTACATCTTGATTGCCCAGCTAAAGAGAGAATTGACATAGCCTAGTAATTAGTTTACAGTTCCTAAGGACGACTTGGCTCTCACCAATTTTTAATACTACAGTGCGCGGCTCAATCCATGTGCAAAAGTGTTATCATTGATGTGCAAGCCCTAAGATCTGGGTAAAATGATAAAAGTAAAACAGGAAAAACACAAAAGATATGGAAAAAAAATTACAAAAGTGTTAAAAATAGAAAATAATTAAAGCTAGAAAATTGAAAAATACAAAAAGAAAATTGAAAAATGGAAAAATTTTAAAATTAGCTTTGTAGTAGTCATTTAGGCTCAATTTAAGGTGGAAATAATTTTCAAGGTCAAAAAGTTTTTAGCAAAGAAAAGGTTATTTTATTGAAATTAGTTTTTTTGACACAAGGTTGGCTTACTCATTTGCAAAGTCGTAAAAAATAAACAATTTAGGTTGATTGTGGCGTCAAACAACACCTCAATTGTATTTAGATTGCTCATTTTAGAGAAAAGTAAAGTTTTGAATTAAGTTGAGTACTAAATGAAACCGAGCTCATAATTTCGTCAAATTGATCTATTTTCGAAAACAGCTTTACATATAGATACTAGACTCATTGATTACATATTCGAATAAATCCATTTTTCAAGACCCATGAGACTTGGGCTGATTTTTAAGATTTGAAGTTAATACGACCTTTTAAAAATTATCCCAAAAGATAAATTAAATATTATTTGCCGTAGGCTACTAACAAGGAAAAAAACAACATAATTGATTGATGAACAAGCAATATGAGCCTAAATTTGTACAATTTATTAAAGGAAATTGCTTGAAAAATATGCTTAAAATCAACCAAAACTATAAATGTGCATATCATGTTCGAATTTGCTCTTGAGCCTAAATTTGTACAATTTATTAAGGGAAATTGCTTGAAAAATATGCTTAAAATCAACCAAAAATATAAATGTGCATATTATGTTCAAATTTTCTAGAGCAAATTAGACCTTGTCCTTGCTTGCAAATTAAGAACTAAATACATAGTGAAGGCAAGGAAAACTTGGGAAACATGGAGGAGCTTTCAATTTCTTTCAATTTACAAATAATTCATGTTGATTTTGGACTTAAAGGATATTAAAACCCAAAATACCTATTCTTTTAAATGATTAAATTTTTATCATATTTAAGGTTTCTTAGGGCGAATGAAATCAAAGCTTAAGCACTATAAATAAGGGTCTTTAGGAGTGTTCTAAACACACAATGTAAATTGACAAGCTCAAAAATTGAAGTTTGATGCACTTTCTCTTTAGGTGTTCATACTAGCAACTCCCATTCTCTCTCTTCAGTTTCTCTCACAAGAGAGCATATTGAAGCAAATCAAACACACTAAGAGCTTCCCTAACATCAATAGAGTAAAGTTCAAGCATCAATTTTGTTCAACTGTTTAAGAATTGCAACAATTGGATCAAGAATCAAAGTTAGGATTTATCAACCACAAGTTTTAGTTCAAGGAGAAATTGGATAACCTACAAGCTTCCAACTCTAAAATTGCCTACAACGTTAAGAGTCATCCCTATTGCCGCTGTTAAGTTTTCTAATTTGGTTTTGATGTTAACAAAAGAGGAATAATGTATAACGTATGTTTGAGCTTGTTAGAAGTTGTTTCAGAAGATAGTAAGTGAATTTTTCTAAATTGAACAAAGAGATAGAAGCTTGTTCAGAACCTTCAAAGGTGTTATACAGACTGTTTTTGTTCTGTTAGAAGGTATTTTATAAGTTGTGTAATGTATCCGTAGTTCTCGTGTTAACTTTGCAGAAGCTCTTTCAAAACCATTACAACAGGAGGACAATTGACATGTTTGCTTCAGAAGCTCTTTCAGAACCTTCCATGCCTATCATGAATTTTTCCAGATTTCATTCTAATTTTTGTATTGATGGTTTTTAATAAATCTCAAGGCCTAGCTCCACGTGTCAAGTATATTTGGGTAATATACTTGATGTGTTTTACTAAAGTTGGATTTTATATCATGGGGTTTTTAATTTACATAAAGTTTTACAAGATTTTATTCAAAGATTTTATTTTATGATAAAGTGAGATCATATAAGATTTATAGGTTTTATCAAGATTTAAATCTAGATATTTGTGCTATATTTTGGGAGATCCAACAGTTACAAAGATAAGGATAAGAAATATGGTTGTTACATGAAGATATGGTTCCACAATATATGTGATATGAAGATAAGGTTCCATAATGTGAGGGATATCTTCAACAAACTTGATCTAAAGAATATCTCCAAAGAAGATCTTGGTCAAACTAATTTATCTAAGCTTATCCTCATCAAAATATCACGAGAATGCAGACTTTCTCCAACAAGTTCAACTTATTTTTGAAATACAAAATTTCAAAAATAAATTCAAGCTTGTCACGTAAAACTCCATGAACGTTACAAGATATTCTCCAACAAAGTAACTGTTATGTCTTATATACAAAAAGGGATGTTCAGCTGAAGAAAAAAAAAACGTTCTTTTTAGAATCAAGCACACGGAAAAGTTAAAGAGACTCATACATCTTCAGGAGAAATTTTTTTTTTTATACACGTGTGATTTGATTTGTAGAGGAAATTTGATATTCCTCATTGTTATTGTGATTCCTTTCTTGTATGAGGAATTGAGAGTTTTTTTATCACTGTAGTTTGAGTGATTAGCTTAGTGAAGAAGCTAGAGAGACTCAGCAGTGAGACTTCGCCTTGAAGACGCTTATTTTGTATATGTAAACACCCCATTTTTGCCCTAGGAATCCACAATAATCAATAATAATCAAGTTCCAATTTTTTCCAATTTTTCCCTAATTTAGCATAAATAATTAAAAATATTCAAAAAATAAAAATAAATAGGAAAAAACGTCAATTTTGAAAAATGATTTCAGAAATGGCAATAATGAATAATAAATAATTTTTACAAATTTTTGAAATTTCAAAAAATACAAAAAAATAAAAAAAATCGCATTGCATATATGCAATTTGCGAATAAAAGAAAATCAGGAAAATGGGCTAGCCCTGCTGGTCCGGACCATGGCTAAGGCGCGCGCAGGGGGGCTCGGTCACGGGTTCGAAACGCGGGGGAAGCAGTTTCCGCGTTTTGCGAATTTTTTCATTTACCCAGGACAAGTGGCAGCATCTGATTGGCTGGAGGAAGCGCACGCGCCGGGCGCGTGATCGTCTCCTACCTCGAGCCCGAGATCGCCGGCGGAAGAGGAAATTCGAATTTCGGCCATTTCGATTCGATTTTTTGCACAAATCCAACAGATCTTCAACAGAAATAAGATAAACATTATCTAATTGAAATCAAATCGCAACAAATCGATGGATAGACACAAATCGGAGTTGGTTTTTTTTAACCGAAAATCCGATTAGCTTCAATCGGAGGAAATCCGAGCTTATCCAGCTCGGTTTCAAGTGCCTATAAATAGATGAGGAGGTGAGGAAGCCAAAGGAGGAATCACAAGTGAGAGAAAGGAGCGAATCGAAGTACGCCGGAGAAGCTTGATGCCGAAACCACCAACCGGAGCTAGAGCCACCGCAAGGAGACGTTCCGGGAGCAAACCACCGCCACCATTGGATTCAGTAACCTCGAGAAGCTAGGATTCGACACCTCACCCGCTGCAAATGGCCACCGAAACGCCGTGAACGAGCCTTCCCCGCCGCTGTGTCCGATCGACCCGACCCGACCGATTCGACCCGATCGACTCGACCCGCGCACCGATCCGGATCCAGGTAAGTCGGATTTTCCGGATTTTTTTAATTTATTTTATTTTATTTAATTAATTTTGTTTATTTATTTATTCTGAATTAATTAATTAATTTATTATTTGTTATTTAGTTATTTATTTATTTATTTATGTTTTATTTTTAATAAAAAGGAAAATATAGAAATTAGATTTTTCTAGAATTTAATAATGTAGAAAAATAATAAATAGATAAATAAAAAAATATAGAAAAATAATAAAAAACATTAGGAAAATAATCATAAAATTTTAGATGTCAAAATAGGATAGATAATAAACCAAAAATTCCCAAAAATCCCGAAAATCACAAAAATTCCCCAAAATCACAAAAATTCCCAAAAATCACGAAAATCAACAAAAATTCCCAAAAATCACAAAAATCATAAAAAATTCAAAAAATATAAAAGAATCATAAAAAATGAGTTTTAGCACTTAGAAAAATCATTTTTCTTCAAATAAACCCAAAATTGATGTTTTTCCCTAAAATCATTTTCAAAATAAAATCAAAGCTTAAGCTTAGAAGTTTTTTTAGAAAGAAATCCCAAAAGTGATAAAAACATAAAACTAAAAGTGGTTTCATAAATTAAAATTCACCAACCAACTTAAAGTTTTCAGAAAAGCGAACTACGGCTTGTTTGATCTTGAGTAGCAGGTACGTAGGCACCCATTCGGGTCAACTCATAAAATTAATGAAAAATCCTTTTCTTAAAATAATTCAAAAACATAATAAAAAGTAACGGAAACACAATAAAAACACATTTCTAAAGATAAACAATTTTAGGAGATTAGATGGTAACCGTAAAGGTTTTAATAGGTTAGCCTCCGGACTTAGAAACTCTGGTTTTCCCTTTTCCTCTTTTCAAAAAGGAGAAGAGGAAATAACGACGACTAGTGGTCCAAATTAAGACTAATCCGCTCCTTTAGTCTTAATTCAATTTTTCCCAACAACAGTTGGGTGGCGACTCCAAAAATCAAACGAAATTCCTAATTCAAGTTGAGGATCTACATTAGATGTGCATAGGGTCTAGTCTAGATCGGATTAGGAATGGGAATTCAGAAATTAGACTCGACAGGATGGCGACTCCACTGGGGATAAAATGCCAGTAGGCTAGCCACCTGAATCTCTTCGAATTGTTCTCTTTAAGAAATGTGTTTCATTCTTTTTACTCTGTTGCTAACCTTTCAGGAGTTAGTTAAATTTTTAGTTTTTCTTGTAGGGGTTCAGCATGCATACATATGTTTGTGTGAGTAGATGCGGTCGAACCCGGACTGTCCTAGAAACCTAAGACGGGGAGCCATTGTGTAGGTTTCGGGTGAAGTGAGTTGATTCACCGTTCGGGACTGATTAGGCTACCCCACCCTATGCTTCAATATGGCCTGAGATCCATTTCTCCGAGAATGCGGGAGGCCATAGAGCTCGGGAACCAATTAGAACCAACCTACTTGCATACATAACATCATAAGGGGTTTGACAATTGAATGACAATGTAATAGTTTTTTATTTTGTCCTTAGAGTTCAGGACCATTTCCCTATAATGTTTTCGTAGTTCTGTTTGTAACTAGGCTATTTCTTATTGTAATAGATGGCTAGCAATGCAGTCGACCGTCTCCTCTACAAAGAAATACGGGTGTACAAACCTTTAGACCCGAAAATGGTATTGGGCCATTGGTTTACTTTGTACAACCCAGAGGAGCAGGCCTTTATCCAGCAAAAAATCGGCCCCATACTCTCACTGACAAAAATAGAGGTGAATTTGCCTTTAGTCCAGGCTATGCTCCAATTATGGGAAATCGAGCCCGCTGCTTTCTTTATCGGGCTGCATGAGATCACCCCTACCTTGGAGGAGTATACTTAGTTGCTACAGGCTCCAGCACTAACCGATCAGATCTACATTCCAGACTTAGAGGCCGGGCCAGGCGGTACCTTCAGCAGATTATTAGGCATTCGTAAGACAGCAGTCAACAAAGCCTTGACAGACTGTAATGGATATTGCATACGGATGGATGATTTAGAAGCATGGTTCATCGCTCGAGAGGACAATGGGGATAGAAAGGACGTCTTGAGTGGGGACCCCAAGACTTACTGACAGAGAAGGGTGAACGCTTTCATCTTGACAGCCTTCGCCACCATACTGTTCCCCACCGGGACCTTCTATATTCACTATAGGGTTACAGAGCTGGTGACCCAATTCCTGGAGGGAAGATCCTACATCCCGGCTCTACTGGCTAAACAGATCCGGAATTTAAACTTCCTCAAGAAAAAAGGCCATGGGATCCTTCGCTCGAACCTCAACCTTCTGCTAATATGGTTTGTAAGCCACCTCAAGTGTTTTGGGTTGAACATGGTCAGGAAAACCCTAGCCCAACAGGTGGACCTGGTGGATTCATGTGTAGAAAAGGTAAAGCTACTCGACGACCTTACCAGCCACAGTTGGGTAGAGCTGCTTAGGAGCTTCAGTGCCGAAGATATTTTATGGACAGCCAGGTGGAGTTGCTATAACAAAATCATCTTGACCTGCAGAAACTTCCAAGCAGTGCCTTTAATCGGAATCAGCGGATGTATCGGATATCACTCAAACTCAGTGGTCCGCCAGTTCGGCACTATCCAAGATATCGTTTATCGGCCCTCGGTACAAGCAGTTACCTTTGATTATCAAGATCCGAACTTGTTAGTAGCTGAGAAGTTTGTGAAGCTGGCAGAGGTCAAAGCACTTGGGGAAGCTAGAATTGAAAGCCCGAACGTGGACCTCGGGGAATTAGATGGCGAAGTGGGAAAGCACCGAGCCACTAGAGAATTTGTAATCCACCAGCTATACCAGACGGGAGAAAGAGCGTATCGGGTTCCAGACGTCACTCAGCCAAGACCGGACAAGATTAACCCAGAGACAGAAATCTACCTGGAGCAAGTTAAGTTCCGAATGGAGGTATACTTTGAAACTGCAGATTATAAGAAAGACATCTGGAAGGGACGTTTCAAAGAATCCGACCAAAGGAACAAGGCTTTAGAAGCGCAATTAGAGAAGTGCCAAGCCAAAGTCAAGGAACTAGAAGCCGTCATTAGTGGGAAGTCTGAACCTCCACAATAGAAGACTAAAAGAAATAGGAAGTAGATCTTTATTTGTAATATTTTATTTTGAACTCCAGAATTTTTAATATTAATAAAAGTGAATTTTCAATATTACATTGTCAGTCAGTTGTCAACCCTTTTTACTTTTTAGCATCCGCGTGACACATGCATATCATTCTTGCATTCATTACACTAAAAGCAAACAAAATGCGAATCCAGGTATCAAAATAGCTTCCAGACAATCGAACCCTCCTCGAAGCCCAGTTCTCACACGCTCAAGAGAAAAAATGGCCAACAGCAATGACAACCACAACAACACCAACGCTGAAGCTGCCTCGGACTCTAGGATCATGTCCCTAGAACAAACAGTCCAACAACTGGCTGCCCAGGTTCACCTCTTAACTGAAAGCATCGGCCTCCTGCGCAACACTCAGCCAACCTAGGAAGAGTATTCAGGGGCCAGAAAGGGGAAAGCAGTGGAGGGACAGCCTCCGGAATATGAAGAGATCAATTCCCACCTTAACCCGGCCTTTGAATATGAGCCAAAGGTCAACCAGGGGCTGACCTCTGATGACCTGAAAAAGGAGATGGAAGAGAGGCAGAAGGAGATGGAGAAACGACTCTTCCAGCAGCTCCATGACAAGATGAGAACCATTGAGGGCCCTAACGGTTTTGAATAGGCCGGAATCACCAACCTGCTAGCATACAGAGAAGAGGCATACCCCAAGAAGTTCAAGACCCCAGAGTTCGAAAAGTATGATGGGACCGGCTGCCCCAAAATGCATACCAGGCTATATGCTCGGAAAATGAGCAAGTATGCTCAATACGACCAGCTCATGCTTCATACATTCCAAGACAGCCTCACAGGCCCTGCACTGGTCTGGTATGCCCACCTAGACTTCAACATTGTCAACACTTGGGAGAAGCTAGCCCGGGCGTTTTATGACCAATATAAGTTCAATATTGAAGTCACCCCATGTGTAATCGACCTGGGAAGTCTCCGGAAGAGACATGCTGAGTCGTTTAAAGAATATGCTCAGCGCTGGAGAGCCCATGCCGCTAGGGTAGCAACCCCGATGTCAGAGAAGGAATTGACATCCATATTTGTCAATACCCTGGACAAGACCTACTTTTCACATCTAGTAGGCCAAACCTCCTCCAGTTTTGCAGAGTTGGTGGCCGCGAGCTGTAGGATTGAGAACACCATCACCACTGGTAGACTCTAAACAATGGAGCCTCTTAGGGTCACACCGACACAAAGGCCTGTAGGAGGAAACAGAGCTAAAGAGTCCATTGTTAGCACGGTCCACTCCGGTAAAGCAGAAAAAGCCGAGACTCGTGTTACATTTCAGACCATGAGTACCCCAGTCTAGCAAACCACGACGGGTCAAACTCAGGCTGTTAGGGTCCCAAGGCAGTTCACTCCAATCCCCATCCCACTCAGTCAAGTCTTCGCTCGGTTGAGGGCAGACAACATGATTAGTTTCGAGATCCCCAACGACCGGTACAAGCCTAAGAACTTTGACTCAAATCTTAAGTGTGACTACCACATGGGTCAGGAGGGGCATTCCACAGATAGGTGCTGGAGGCTCCGACACAAAATCCAAGATTTAATTGATGCAGGAATCATACAATTAGATTTCGTGAACACGCCAGCACCCAATGTCAACACCAACCCCCTGCCCAATCACAGGCCCGCCATTAATATGATTACATCTGAGGAGTCGGTTCCCAAAGAAGCCCTGAAGACTGAACCACAAAAGAAGCAATCTCGCCAAGCTCCAAAAACACACATTAAAAGAAGGTGGTCAGCTGGAGACCCAACGGTCGGCACTTTGGGGGAATCACACGGGAGATTTCAGTACTTAGTGAATTATTCTTATACCCCGACTGAGCAAGGCCACCTAGCGGATGGGGACCGGAGTTTGAGAAGGAGGACAACCCGGCAAAGGAAGAGGGGAAGACTGTCCACTTGATCAACTCTCATCAGAAGCCCAGGGTTATACAGTGCTATGAGGGACAATCAACCGAGGTACAAATCCCAAGAAAAAGATATGTATTCAATGTCTCGATACCGGTAGAGAATTACAAGGCTACGCCGTTCGACTATCGGGCCCTTGAACAAGAGCGACCTCCTATAGTGGGAGGCATCACCCGCTCTGGGAGATTATATGATCCAAAGTATAAGAGCCCGACTGAAGAACCCACCGTGGAAAAAGGGGAAGAAGAGGAAGAGGGACTTGCTACGTTCACGAAGATGGTTAAGGCCAGTGAATACAAGATCATGGAACAATTAAATAAAGTTCCAGCACAGATATCGCTCATGGGCTTTCTCACAACATCCGAACCTCACAGGGAAGCACTCTTTAAAGTACTGAAAAAGATTCAGGTCCCGGAAGGTATCGCTACAGACAAATTGGGTCACGTGGCAGACTCCATTTTTGCAATGGACCAAATATCCTTCTCTCCGGAAGAGCTAGGGGAAGAGGGAGACCAACATACCAAACCACTATTCGTAGTGGTCAGGTGCAATGACACCATTGTCTCCTAGGTACTTATCGATAACGGATCATCTCTCAACGTTTGCCCATTGGCAACGCTCGACTTATTGGGGCTCGATCCAAGCAATATAAAACCCAGCTCCATAGTAGTCAGAGCTTTTGACCGGTCCAAAAGAGACATAATAGGGGAGGTGAGCCTACCGGTGGAAATTGGTCCACAAACATTCCACATCTCTTTCCAAGTCCTCGATATCCCAAGATCTTTTAATTTTCTCTTGGGACGACCTTGGATACATGCCGCTGGAGCCATCCCCTCTAGTCTCCACCAAAGGGTCAAATTCATCACAAACGGGCAGATAGTCACTGTACTGGGCGAGCAGGATTACGCCATATACAAAGAGACTGCCATACCTTATATTGGGGACGAAGGTTCAGAAGACCTGGGGTTGCAGATTTTCAATGAAGTAAACATAGTGACCAGCAAGGAGGGCCGTCAGTTTAAAGAGGGGCAGCATGGGATGTTTGGACTAGGGTACATTCCTACGGCCGCAAAAGAAGCGCAAACAAAAGGGGCCAAAGGCAGAATAAGGGAGAAGCGGACCAACACCTGGATGTGCATCCCACCTCTCCTACAATCTTTCTGAAAGGCAAACGTCATTCAAGATCTTCAGATAAATGAAGAGGACGACAGCAAGGGGAAATCAACTCCCCGCACGTCTAACCAACATCCGGCTCTCAACAATTGGTTTTGTTATCCTATCAGTAGCACTAGGTTAGCTCAAGAGTAGAGAAAGATTATTAAACAAATTTTATTGAGACTCTTTATCAAGTTCAATTACAGTTTTTTTTTTCTTACATATATATATGCTTTCATTTTACTCAAATCTCCTACCATTGAACATCAGGGATATTTCGCACAGGTAGAAAGTAAAAATGCTGATATCGTTTCCAACGCTACTGGGTCAGTTGTTGAAGGTGATATTTTAGACCATGAAATAATACAAGAAAATTGGCTAAAACATGAACAAGGCGGAATCTCGATCGACGAGCCTGTGGAGACAGTAAATCTAGGAAGCATGGAAAACCCTAAGAACCTCAAAATTGGGACCAGTTTGAGTGCCAAGCAAAAACGTGAGATAACCGAGCTATTAACGGAATATGCAGATGTGTTTGCCTGGTCGTATGGTGACATGCCAGGGCTAGACCAGTCAATAGTAGTTCACAGGCTTCCCACAAGGGAAGATGTCAAACCTAAAAAACAAAAACTGAGAAGATTTAGGCCTGACTTCTTACTGAAAATCAAAGAAGAAGTCAAGAAACTGCTAGAAGTAGGGTTCATTGAAGTATCCGACTACCCAGAGTGGGTAGCAAATGTAGTCCCTGTCATGAAAAAGAATGGAAAAGTACGCGTATGCGTAGACTTTCGGGATTTAAACCAAGCCACGCCAAAGGATAACTTCCCCCTACCTCACATTGATGTTCTAGTAGACAATACTGCGGGAAACCATCTCTTCTCATTCATGGACGGTTTCTCAGGATATAATCAAATAAAAATGGCTGAAGAAGATAAAACCAAAACGACTTTCATCACAACATGGGGAACTTTCTGTTATAAAGTCATGCCTTTTGGTTTGAAGAATGCCGGGGCGACGTATCAGAGAGCCATGGTCGCTATACTTCACGATATGATGCATCGAGAGGTTGAAGTATATGTCAACGACATGATCACCAAATCCAAAAAAGGAGAAAACCATATAGATATCCTAAGAAAATTGTTTAAACAACTGAGAAAGCTCCAGCTCAAGTTGAACCTAGAAAAATGTACTTTCGGGGTCACAACGAGGAAATTGTCAGGGTTTGTCATAAGCCAGGAAGGCATTAAAATCGACCCTGACAAGGTAAAGTCCATATTAGAATTACCTTCCCCACGCTCCGTTAAAAAAGTAAGAAGCTTACTGGGAAGATTAAATTACATAGCTCGTTTTATCTCACAGCTCACCGACAAATGCCGGCCATTATTCTGTCTGCTGAAGAAGAACACCACAATAGAATGGGACGACGAATGTGAAGAGGCATTCGAAACATTCAAAGACTATCTTACAAAACCTCCGGTCTTGATAGTCCCGAAACAAGGAAAGCCCTTATTCTTATACCTCACTATACTCCCTGAATCCATGGGATGTGTGCTGGGGCAGAAAGATGACAAGGGAAGAGAGCGTTCCATATATTATCTGAGCAAGAAGTTCATAGATGGGGAATAAGGGTACTCAGAGGTGGAGAAGACGTGTTGTGCTTTAATCTGGGTCATGCATCAACTAAGGCAATACACCCTTTGTTACCATATTGAACTGCTAACAAGACATGATCCCTTGAAATACTTGGCAGAGAAACCAGCCTTGATAGGGAGAATCTCTAAGTGGAAAATGCTCTTATCCGAGTTTGACATCACATACGTAAATCAGAACTCGATGAAAGGGCAAGCTTTAGCCGACCAGTTGGCGGAACACCCTGTCGAGACAAATTCCCAAGAACTACAAGCCCAATTTCCGGATGAGAATATATTATCAGCGGAAGATAGGCCGGTAGAAGACTTTGGGACAGAGCATAACCCAAAATGGAAACTGTTTTTCGATGGAGCCACTAATGTATTTGGTTGTGGGGTTGAGGCGGTATTGATATCCCCGGATGGCACACAATTCCCTGCAGCGACGAGACTTACATTTCCCTATACCAATAATATCGCAGAATATGAAGCGTGTATTCTTGGCCTCAAAATGGCCTGTCAAATGGGAATCCGCGAATTAGAAGTATATGGGGATTCGTCGCTCATCATACTACAGACAAGAGGGGAATACAAGACTAAAGACCCCAAACTGGTACCGTACCATCAACACTTGACAGAGCTAGTTGAAGAATTCAAGGCAATCACTTTCACATACATCCCGAGAACTCAGAATCAGTTCGCAGATGCCCTAGCCACACTAGCATCTATGATCCAGATAACAGGAGGAGCCGAAGTTCAACCGATGAAAATAGACATCGAAAGTCGGCCCGCTTACTGTTTAACAATTGAAAAGATACAAGATAACAAACCCTGGTATCACGATATTAAGACCTTTCTCCAAGAAGGTAAATACCCCGAAATGGCTAACAAGAATGACCAAAGAACACTCAGA
Organism: Laguncularia racemosa; assembly: GCA_037954665.1. Classification (NCBI taxonomy): domain Eukaryota; kingdom Viridiplantae; phylum Streptophyta; class Magnoliopsida; order Myrtales; family Combretaceae; genus Laguncularia; species Laguncularia racemosa. The sequence continues at coordinate 2,581,836 of JBBMOL010000028.1, forward strand.
CGGTTAGCAAGCCATTTCCTATTAAGTGGGTCCATACTTTACAAGAGATCATTTGATACCACCGTGTTGAAATGTGTGGACAAAAATGAAGCATGCGAACTGATGAAAGAAGTACATGAAGGAGTATGTGGACCTCATATGAATGGCTACATGTTGGCCCGAAAAATCATGAGGTTAGGATATTATTGGTTGACTATGGAATCAAATTGCATAAAGTATGTCAAACACTGTCATTTGTGTCAAGTCTATGCGAACCAGATCAATGCTCCACCCAACGAGCTACATTTGTTATCAGCACCATGACCATTCTCCATGTGGGGAATCGACATAATTGGCCCTATCACTCCAATAGCATCCAACGGCCACAGATTTATACTGGTAGCGATCGATTACTTCACCAAGTGGGTAGAAGCTTCATCATACGCCAATGTCACAAAAGGGGTAATAGTCCGCTTCTTAAAAAGGGACATAATAGCCCGATACAGAGTTCCTGAGTCCATCATCACCGACAACGGTACCAATCTTAACAACAAATCGATGACAGGTTTATGTCAAAAATTCCACATAAACCACAGAAATTCAACTCCCTACCAACCTCAAATGAACGGGGCAGTAGAAGCAGCTAACAAAAATATTAAAAAGATCATCGAGAAAGTGACAATAACTTACAAAGATTGGCATGAAATGTTACCGTTTGCTCTCATGGCTTACAGGACTTTGATAAGAACATCTATAGGAGCTAGCCCTTACTCATTGGTATATGGTACAGAGGTAGTGCTACCAGTTGAAGTTGAGATACCATCATTTAGAATCTTATCAGAAACTCAGTTAACCGAATCAGACTGGGTAAAGAAGAGGCTTGATCAGCTGAATCTGATTGATGAAAGAAGACTTACCGCATTATGTCATGGCCAGTGTTACCAACAAAGAATGGCCCGAGCATTTAATAAGAAGATGAGGCCTCGGTACTTTAAAGAGGGGGATCTGTTGTTAAGGAAGGTTCTCCCGAACGCGTAGGACTCTAGAGGAAAATTCACCCCAAACTATGAGGGTCCATATGTGGTAAAAAAGGTTCTGTCAGGAGGTGCTCTGATATTAACTCAGATGGATGGTCCCGAGTTGAGAGACCCCATTAACACAGATGCTGTAAAGATGTACTATCCTTAGGCAAGGGAATTGAAATTTTGCCAATGTTCGATACAAATTTCGTTGAGTCAAGTTTTTACTTTTTACAAGCAAAGTTAATATCCCTGAATAGTCAATAATCCAAATCAATTCGCACCATAACAAATATCCTTAAACACATTACCCACCATTTCACCAATGAAAAATAAACACTAAAACGATAATGAATCTTAATATGGTTTGTGATATAATCCTATCTATTTTTGAGCATTAAAACTGAGCGTGTTATTATGGTAACATTACCGTCAAAAGAGCGTTGTGTATAAAGAAAGGGAGCACATCAAAATTGTCGACCCTGTGTCAAGATGAGAAGAAATGAAGCAGAAGCAAACCAGCCCGAAGGTTCGTTTGTTTGGTTGCTATCCACGATAAACTGGCAAGTATATTAAAATAAATAACTATCATATCATCACATCATTTAGTTCAGGCTGTAGAAAGTATATTCAGAAGCATAAGATGAGTCAGCCCGTAGTGGGGCACTTGTCTGAACATGCCCTTTAATAGGGTAGTCAGCTCAAAAAGGGGCACTTCCCCAGATCACTCAAGGTTAGCCCACATAGGGCACCTTTTGAGCCATCATTTTCATCATAGGGTAGTCAGCCCAAAAAGGGGCACTTCCCTAGATCTCTTCTAAGGTCGGTCTATAAAGATGCCTTCCTAGATATCATTTTTATATTAGGTTAGTCAGCCCATAGGGGGCACTTTCCTAAAAATTTTGTCCTCATGATCAGCCCATAGGGGGCACTTTTTAAGGAAAATTCAATTCCAGGTTAGTCAGCCCATAAGGGGCACTTTCCTAAAACTTTGTCCTCATGGTCAGCCCATAGGGGGCACTTTTTGAGGCAAAATTCAATTCTAGGTTAGTCAACCCATAGGGGGCATTTTCCTAAAACTTTGTTCTCATGGTTAGCCCATAGGGGGCACTTTTTGAGACAAATTCAATTCTAGGTTAGTCAGCCCATAAGGGGCACTTTCCTAAAACTTTGTCCTCATGGTCAGCCCATAGGGGGCACTTTTTGAGACAAATTCAATTCTAGGTTAGTCAGCCCATAAGGGGCACTTTCCTAAAACTTTGTCCTCATGGTCAGCCCATAGGGGGCACTTTTTGAGGCAAAATTCAACTCCAGGTTAGTCAGCCCATAGGGGGCACTTTTTGAGATAATTCAACTCCAGGTTAGTCAGCCCATAGGGGGCACTTTGTTAAAAATCTGTTCTCATGGTTAGCCCATAGGGGGCACTTTTTGAGACAATCCCATCAAAGGTTAGTTAGCCCATAGGGGGCACATTCCAAAAAATCTACCTCAAGGTTAGCCCATAGTGGGCATTTCCTGAGGCATTCCACTCAAGGTTAGTCAGCCCATGAGGGGCACTTTCCTAAACTCTCCCGATTAGTCAACTCTCGGGGCACTTTTTGGAAATATTCCTCCAAACAGTTGCTAGTCTAACAAGACGCTTCTGTTGATAGGTAGTCAGCTCATAAGGGCGCTTCCTGAGTAAATTTTCTTTCCAAGGTTGCAAGTCTGATAAGACGCTTCCTATCATCATTCCTCATACATTCCTACACAATGATGGAGACATGTCCCATTGCCAATTAGTTAACCCATAAAGCACTTTTTGGGAAGGAACATCGTTCTAAATTGTTAGGACCATCTTAAATCGTGGGATTATTATATCATGGAGCATTTTCCTACAAAAAACCTATTTAAGAGGCCAAAAATGGCGTCTTTTCTTTTTTGTCTTTGTAGTCAAGTTTTTCAAACTTTACTACAAAGAGGGGCAACTGAAAACACCCCATTTTTGCCCTAGGAATCCACAATAATCAATAATAATCAAGTTCCATTTTTTTTCAATTTTTTCCAATTTTTCCCTAATTTAGCATAAACAATTAAAAATATTCAAAAAATAAAAATAAATAGGAAAAAACGTCAATTTTGAAAAATGATTTCAGAAATGGCAATAATAAATAATAAATAATTATTACAAATTTTTGAAATTTCAAAAAATACAAAAAAATAAAAAAATCGCATTGCATAAATGCAATTTGCGAATAAAAGAAAATCAGGAAAATGGGCTAGCCCAACTGGTCCGGACCATGGCTAAGGCGCGCGCAGGGGGGCTCGGTCACGGGTTTGAAACGCGGGGGAAGCAGTTTCCGCGTTTTGCGAATTTTTTCATTTACCCAGGACACGTGGCAGCATCTGATTGGCTGGAGGAAACGCACGCGCCGGGCGCGTGATCGTCTCCTAACTCGAGCCCGAGATCGCCGGCGGAAGAGGAAATTTGAATTTCGGCCATTTCGATTCGATTTTTTGCACAAATCCAACAGATCTTCAACAGAAATAAGATAAACATTATCTAATTGGAATTAAATCGCAACAAATCGATGGATAGACACAAATCGGAGTTGGTTTTTTTTAACCGAAAATCCGATTAGCTTCGATCGGAGGAAATCCGAGCTTATCCAGCTTGGTTTCAAGTGCCTATAAATAGAGGAGGAGGTGAGGAAGCCAAAGGAGGAATCACAAGTGAGAGAAAGAGAGAGAAAGGAGCGAATCAGAGTACGCCGGAGAAGCTTGAAGCCGAAACCACCAACCAGAGCTAGAGCCACCGTAACGAGACGTTCTGGGAGCAAACCACTGCCACCATTGGATTCAGCAACCTCGAGAAGCTAGGATTCGATACCTCACCCGCTGCAAAAGGCCACCGGAACGCCGTGAACGAGCCTTCCCCGCCGCCGTGTCCGATCGACCCGACCCGACCTGATTCGACCTAATCGACCCGACCCGCGCACCGATCTGGATCCAGGTAAGTCGGATTTTCTGGATTTTTTAATTTTTTTTATTTAATTAATTTTGTTTATTTATTTATTCTGAATTAATTAATTAATTTATTATTTGTTATTTAGTTATTTATTTATTTATTTATGTTTTATTTTTAATAAATAGGAAAATATAGAAATTAGATTTTTCTAGAATTTAATAATGTAGAAAAATAATAAATAGATAAATAAAAAAATAAAAAAATATAGAAAAATAATAAAAAAAATTAGGAAAATAATCATAAAATTGTAGATGTCAAAATAGGATAGATAATAAACCAAAAATTCCCAAAAATCCCGAAAATCACAAAAATTCCCAAAAATCCCAAAAATCACAAAAATTCCCAAAAATCACGAAAATCAACAAAAATTCCCAAAAATCACAAAAATCCACAAAATTCTCAAAAATCACAAAAATAACAAAAAATCACAAAAATCATAAAAAAATTCAAAAATTATAAAAGAATCATAAAAAATGAGTTTTAGCACTTAGAAAAATCATTTTTCTTCAAATAAATCCAAAATTGATGTTTTTCCCTAAAATCATTTTTAAAATAAAATCAAAGATTAGGCTTAGAAGTTTTTTCAAGAAAGAAATCCCAAAAGTGATAAAAACATAAAACTAAAAGAGGTTTCATAAATTAAAATTCACCAACCAACTTAAAGTTTTCAGAAAAGCGAACTACGGCTTGTTTGATCCTGAGTAGCAGGTACGTAGGCACCCATTCGGGTCAACCTATAAAATTAATGAAAAATCCTTTTCTTAAAATAATTAAAAAACATAATAAAAAGTAACGGAAACACAATAAAAACACATTTCTAAAGATGAACAATTTTAGGAGATTAGGTGGTAACCGTAAAGGTTTTAATAGGTTAGCCTCCGGACTTAGAAAATCTAGTTTTCCCTTTTCCTCTTTTCAAAAACGAGAAGAGGAAATAACGACGACTAGTGGTCCAAATTAAGACTAATCCGCTCCTTTAGTCTTAATTCAATTTTTCCCAACAACAGTTGGGTGGCGACTCCAAAAATCAAATGAAATTCCTAATTCAAGTCGAGGATCTACATTAGATGAGCATATGGTCTAGTCTAGAACGGATTAAGAATGGGAATTCAGAAATTAGACTCGACAGTATACTCTTAATTTTATTGATATAGTGAAACACAATTGGGACCCCAGCGTGGAGCTGGAAGAGAGGACTGACGCTCAAGGCAGAACCTCTATAAATCTCTGAGCATTTTGTTGTTCTCTACTCATTTTATTTATTGCACATTATTATTTTTTATTTTTGTTGCTCACGTCATTTCGTTAGTCAAGAGACTTTGGATAATTTGCAAAAATTGAAATTTTAAGTGATTAATCAATTCACCCCCCGCTTGATTAATCTAATTGGGACCAACAATTGGTATCAGAGTAGGACTCATTTATTTTGAGTGATAAAAAACGGTTGAAAATAATGTTGTAATTAATCGAGCTCTTTACTTCGATGGTTGAAACTTCTCATATTAGAAGATGCGCATGGAAACTTATATTAAAGCTAATGATTATGATTCATGGCAGGTCATTTCACTTGGAGATAATGTGATCACCTTGAATGGAAATTCGACCTTGTCAGATTCCGAGAAGAAAATTATTGAGAAGAACAACAAAGCAAAAAATATGTTGCTGACCAATATTGCTTCATCAGAGTTCTATTTGATATCATCATGTGCAAATGCAATGGAGATTTGGGATATCCTATCTGAAACATATGAAGGGACTAATACCATCAAGGAAACCAAGATAAATGCTTTAATTCAAAAGTATGAATTATTTAAGTTTAAATCTAACAAAGATGTCAAATATGCTTTTAACAGGTTTACAGCTATTACAAATGAGCTTGCATCACTTGGAAAGAAACTTCCAGATCCTGATCTTGTGAGAAAAATGCTGAGGATATTGCCACCATCTTGGGATGCAAAGAAAATAGCTATAGAAGAAGCTCAAGACCTAAACAAGCTAACTCTCAGCCAATTGAGAGAAAAGCTCATGGCATATAAGTCTCACATAAAAACCACTCAAAGAGGAGAAGACAGCACCAAAGGAATTGCTTTTAAAGTCAAGGAAATAAAGCAAAATGAAACTGAAACAGATGATAACGACGATGAGAAAGAAGAGACATTAGTCTTCTAGCACATAGACTCAACAGGCTGCTCAAGAAGTAAAGAGGTAAGAAATTTAGTGTTTTCAAGAAAAGTACTGAATATAAGCATAATGATGCATGAAAAGAGTACAAGGAGAAAGAAAAGAAGAAAGAGAAAAGGGAAATTCAATGTTATGAATGTAAAAAGCCAGGACACATCAAATATGAATGTCTAACACTGATCAAGAAAATGGAAAATTATAAAAAGAAAAGTCGGGCAATGCTAGCAATGTGGAGTGATTTAGAGGACATAGAAATAAATTCAAAAGATTCAGAAGAAGAAGAGGATGAGGCAAATTTTTGTCTAATGGCTAGTTCTGAGGTACACTCTGAATGTGATGAAGATATAACCGATACTAACATGCTAGCAGAAATGAGTAAGTTATTAAAGGCTCTAAAAAGGGCTGATACAAAATTGGCTAAGTATGAAAATGAAATAAAAGCTCTTAAGAATGAAAAAGAAGCATTAAAATAAACAAATACTTTGCTTGCTGATGAAAATGATATCCTGAAACATGAAAATGAATCCATGCATGTGAGTATTGAAAAATTAAGAATAGAAAATCATCTACTTGAAGTAGAAACAAGTCACATGAAGGTAAAGATTGATGATCTATCCAACTCGTTGAAAACTACCTTTAAGAAATTTGATTGAAGTGACAAGAAATTGACCATGTTAATTTCTTCACAAAGAGTTTCAAATGAAAAACATGGATTAGGATATGAGCATGGTTCGAGTTCAAAATCGAATCAAAATATAGTTTTTGTTAAGGCTAAACAAGTCTTAAGTGATGAATCCAACAGCAAAAAGTACATTTCGAATACAAATGGTGTTAAAAGAAGAAATACCGAAGACTTTTACAGAAGTTATTATGATAAGAGGTATTCACACAATGGGTACTATAGAAGCAATACCAGAAGGTATAAAAGAAATTATACAAACTAGAATTTCAAGAAACAGGTAAATGACAGGTATAGGAATGTTAATTCTTATGCATGTTTCTTCTGTAATAAATTTGGTCATATTGAGAAATTTTGCTATTATAAAAGAAATAAGCTCAGTAGTCAATAAGTAAATCAAAGAAATCAAATGAGCTTATCTTTTGAAGGGCCCAAATTTGCTTGGGTTCCTAAAAGGACTTAATTCTTTTTATTTGTGCAGGAACAGAAAGCTAAAATAAGAGGAACATGGTATTTAGATAGTGGATGTTCTAGACATATGATTGGAGATGCTTCATTGTTCAATAGCATAACTTGGGAAGAAAAAGGATATGTAAAGTTTGGAGATGATAGTAGAGTTTCTATAGCATATATCATCAATAGAGTTTTCATTCGACCTATGACATCAAAGACTGCTTATGAGATGTTTCGAGGAATCCAATCCTAAAGCAGAAGCTGGTTTAGAACCTAAGTCAGAAGCACCTATTGTTAACACTCAAGGATCTGGTCATCCAGAACCTATTCAAAGGCAAACACAGAAGGTACTTCAGAAGTTGTAAGATTTGAACAAGAAGCTTCTAGAGCTTGGAGGTATAAATCTGCACATCCTTTTGATCAAATAATAGGTAATGTTCAATCTGGTGTTAAAAGAAGAGCTAATTTACAAAATCTTGAAAATCATTTTGTGTTGTTATCTGAAATTAAACCTAGTAATATGGAAGAAGCTTTAAATGATGATAATTGGATTATCTCTATGCAAGAAGAGTTAAATCAATTTCAAAGAAACAATGTATGGAACTTAGTTCCTAGACCTAGAGGAAAGTCTATAATTGGAACTAAATGGGTGTTTAAAAATAAATTAGATGAAGATGGTAAAATTATAAGAAATAAAGCAAGATTAGTTTCTAAAGGTTATTCACAAGAAGAAGGAATAGATTTTGATGAAACATATGCACTTGTTGCTAGACTAGAAGCAATACGGTTGATGCTTGCATATGCATCTTATAAGGATTTTAAAGTTTTTCAAATGGATGTAAAAAGTGCATTTTTAAATGGTTTTATAAAGGAAGAAGTTTATGTAGAACAACCACCTAGTTTTGAAGATCCTTTCAAATCTGATTATGTTTTTAAATTAAATAAAGCGCTATATGGTTTGAAACAAGCTCCAAGAGCTTGGTATGAAAGATTGAGTTTGTTTTTTTATCTCTAAAGGTTTTCATAGAGGAAAAGTTGACACCACTTTATTCTTGAAAACTTTTGATAATGATATCTTGGTTGTGTAAATATATGTGGATGATATTATCTTTGGATCTACTAAAGAATTGTTGTTTCAAGAATTTGCTAAGACCATGCAACCAGAATTTGAAATGTCAATGATGGGAGAATTGACATTCTTTTTGGGGCTTCAAATAAAACAAACAAAAGAAGGAATCTTTGTTCATCAAGAAAAATACACAACAAATATTGAAGAACTTTGGATATGATGGTTGCAAAAAGGTTACAACACCTATAAGTACTTCAACAAGGTTAGACTTTAACTCAAATGGACAGAAGGTAAGTGAGAAACTTTATAGGAGGCTCATAGGTTCTTTATTGTACTTGACTGCATCAAGACCTGATATTTTGTTCAATGTGTGTTTGTGCGCTAGATTTCAAGCTGCACCAACAGAAATTCATTTATCAGCTGTAAAGCGAATTTTCAAATACCTAGTTAATACTTCAAATTTAGGCATTTAGTATCTTAGAAATCAAAATTTTGATTTAATAGGATATTTTGATGCAGATTATGCTGGTTACAAAATTGATAGAAAAAGCACATCTGGTACTTGTCAAATCCTAGGTGATAAATTAATTTCTTGGTTTTCTAAAAAAGAAAATTCTGTTGCTCTATCTACAGCTAAAACTGAATATGTTTCTATTGGTAATTGTTGTGCACAAGTTTTATGGATAAAACAACAATTAAATGATTATGGAATAAATTTTAAAACTGTGCCAATTAAATGTGACAACACGAGTGCAATAAATTTAACAAAAAATCCAGTACATCATTCTAGGTTAAAGCACATAGAAATTAGACATCATTTTATTAGAGATCATGTGCATAATGGAGATATAAATGTTGAATTTGTGCCAACTGAAAATCAATTTGCAGACATTTTTACTAAACCTCTTGAAAAGGTAAAATTTGAATTTATTAGAAATGAATTCGGAATTTGTAACCCTTTTTGAAAATTTTTCCCCTTGAAATTTTCAATCTTTGAAAATCTTTATATATATAATATATATAAATATATATTCTTTCTCTTCATCTATTTCTCTCTTTCTTTATTTTTTTCACAACTTGCTCTCTCTCTCTCTCTCTATTTTCCTTCTCTCTCATTGTGACTCCAATGGCACCTAAATCCTCAGAACGTCTCAAACATAAATCTTTCAAAACAAAACCCTCCAACAAGCCTTTAGTGATTCATGATGAATCTTCAAATTCTTCAGAAAAACTTCAAGAACCTTCAATGGAGGAGAACCCAAGTTTCCCTGACTCCGAATCTATCATTAGTTCCAAGAACATTTCCAAAAGAAAACGGTTTCATCGTCTTCAAAAGGAAAAGAAAAGGTTACCCAAGAAACCTCTTCGCATAAGAAATCAGCCAAGAAGCAACCAAAACAAAGGAATATACCATGTTTAAAACCCTCAATCTCGAAATCTCTTCGAAGAAAGAAAAACGAGGTGTGTCCTTGTAGTTTTGTGGATTTTAATTTCTTTACAAGTAATGGGTTTTATTGGAATGAACTTTTAGAACCCATAGGATATATCGAACTTTGCTCTATTCAAGTTCTAGTTTATGGCGAGTGTGTGAAAGAATTTTATGGAAATTTAAATCTTTCAGAATGGAATGTTCTAGTTTCTAGGGTATGTGATCAAGACAATACAATTTCTAGGGCAGATGTAATTAAATGTCTACACTTGCATGATGTAAATGATGATGTCGAGATTACAAACATGCCTAGGAATGATCTTTTTGCTGCTATTAATGGAGGTTTACAAATGGATTATGGGAAGGAGGCAATGGTTATTGATTTCGAGTTGTTTCCTCGAATCATACACAAAATTATTGTTGAATGTATATGTCTAAGGAAGGGCAGTTCTACTTCAATGTCTATAGAACATGCTCAAATCATCTATGCAATGATTAATAGAAAGAATGTGGACATGGCTTCTAGAGTCATTGATCAAATATGGCGAAATAGAGAAAGTCTAGTATTTGGGAATGCTCTCATGCGACTATTTGTATTTAAAGGAATTGTTTTGCCTTCCAGCTCTTTTGAACCTATTAAGTTAAAGAGGATAGGTAAAGAAGTTTTTCATCATATGTCAATATTTGTTAAAGATTATTTGTGGTATGCGAATGGTGGTGCACATTTTGTGCATCAAAGACATATGAAAAGAATTGTTTCTTTTGGAACTTTTTCGATAACTATTCAAGAAGGAGGTTCAGAACCTAGTTCAGAACATAGAATAGAGCTTAGAACAGATTCTAGAAAGCAACCACATGATTTTGAGGCTGGAAAAAGTGAAACAAAAGAAACTACATCCAATGTTGATCTGGAACAAATGAAGAGTGTTATGCGAGAAGCCTTGAAACATAAGCTATCAGATTTAATTAAGATAGCTTTGATAGATAAAATCTCGGTTCCTCAATGGTCTGATCTTAAGAGATTAAAAGCGATGGAGTTACAAGTTAAACAAACTTCTGATACTCTTTCTGACATTAAGAAAAATTATGAGAAAATGCTCACTGATCTTCATCACTACAGAATTCTCTATGATGAGTTTAGTGAGAGAGTCAAGCAAGATCTATCCAACAATGTGATTGCTTTCAACAAGTTTGTCACTCAAGTAAGGAAGATAGGAGATTCAATCACTAACTCTTTCAAGACTTTGGACTCCAAGACGGATAAAACATCCCAATCTGTCACAAGTCTTCATGGTGAAATCAAATTGTTCTTATCCACCAAATTTCCAGATTATGTTCACTTTGGCGCACATATCATCAACTTGGATACTTCACCAGAAAAACCTTCCTCCACCAAACCTTCCACCACTACCTCTACCTCTCGAGTTACAAGATCTAGAAAGTCTTAGTTCTTATCTTAATTTTCAATTTTGAACTCAAGTTGTGAAAGACTTCTTTTTTTTTTTTTTATGCATAGATTAAGGGGGAGTTATCCCTTTTGCTATTAACAAAAAGGAGGAGAATAGTACTATAGAGAATTCAATGCTTTATTAATGGTTCTATTGTGATTATGATGATTGATTATGATGCTTTTCTTTTGGTTAATTTTTCTAATGGTGTTATGAATATATGTTTGCTTGAACATGAAAGTTGTTTCTATTATGTTTATCTAATGGTGTTTTGTTATCATCAAAAAGGGGGAGAATGTTAAGTTCTCTAATTTGGTTTTGATGCTAACAAAAGAGGAATAATGTGTAACGTATGTTTGAGCTTGTCAGAAGTTGTTTCAGAAGATAGTAAGTGAATTTTTCTAAATTGAACAAAGAGACAAAAGCTTGTTCAGAACCTTCAAAGGTGTTATACAGACTATTTTTGTTCTGTCATAAGGTATTTCAGAAGTTGTGTAATGTATCCGTAGTTCTAGTGTCAACTTTTCAGAAGCTCTTTCAAGACCTTTACAATAGGAGGATAGTTGACAGGTTTACTTCAAAAGCTCTTTCAGAACCTTCCATGCTTGCCATGAATTTTTCTTGATTTCGTTCCAATTTTTGTATTGATGGTTTTTAATAAATCTCAAGGCCTAGCTCCACATGTCAAGTATATTTAGGTAATATACTTGATGTGTTTTACTAAAGTTGGATTTTATATCATGGGGTTTTTAATTTACATAAAGTTTTACAAGATTTTTTTCAAAGATTTTATTTTATGATAAAGTGAGATCATATAAGATTTACAAGTTTTATCAAGATTTAAATCTAGATATTTGTGCTATATTTTGGGAGATCTAGCAGTTACAAAGATAAGGATAAGAAATATGGTTGTTACATAAAGATATAGTTCCACAATATATGGGATATCAAGATAAGGTTCTATAATGTGAAGGATATCTTCAACAAACTTGATCTAAAGAATATCTCCAAAGAAGATCTCGATCAAACTAATTTATCCAAGCTTATCCTCATCAAAATATCACGGGAATGTAGATTTTCTCCAACAAGTTCAACTTATTTTTGAAATACAAAATTTCAAAAATAAATTCAAGCTTGTCACGTGGAACTCCATGAACATTACAAGATATTCTCCAACAAAGTAACCGGTATGTCTTATATACAAAAAGGGATGTTCAGCTGAAGAAAAAAAAAACGTTCTTTTTAGAATCAAGCATACGGAAAAGTTAAAAAGACTCATACATCTTTAAGCGCAAAATTTTTTTTTATACACTTGTGATCCGATTTGTAGAGGAAATTTGATATTCCTCATTATTATTGTGATTCCTTTCTTGTATGAGGAATTGAGAGTTGTTTCTTCATTGTAGGTTGAGTGATTAGCTTAGTGAAGAAGCTAGAGAGACTCAGTAGTGAGACTTCGCCTTGAAGAGGCTTATTTTGTATACTCTCTATTTTATTGATATAGTGAAACACAACCGGTAAAGACAACTAGGACCCCGGTGTGGAGCTAGAAGAGAGGACTGACGCTCGAGGCGGAACCTCTATAAATCTCTAAGCATTTTATTCTTCTCTACTCATTTTATTTATTGTACATTATTATTTTTTATTTTTGTTGCTCACGTCATTTCGTTAGTTAAGAGACTTTGGATAATTTGCAAAAATTGAAATTTTAAGTGATTAATCAATTCACCCTCCTCTTGATTAATCTAATTGGGACCAATAGCCGCCCATTATCCACCAATCGCTAGAGTTACCTACATCGCCACCACCTTTAGCCCCACTCTAGGTAAGTCTCTCTCATTTTATTTTAGTTCTTCTATTTAATAAATTAAAAAATAGATAATAAATAAATAAGAATTTTTTATTTATGTACTATAATATGATTTATTTTTCTTGTTTTGTGGTTAATGTTATTTGCATATGGTTATATGTTTTTTTCTTTCTTATTATGCTATTTTATAGCAAAAAGAATTATATTTTTCCTAAAATGAAAAGAATTTATAGATTTTCATGAATTATATTTTTTATGACCTTGAGACAAGTGTTTTGGGATGTTATAATATTATATTATGCATAGATTGATTTTTTTTTTTTTTTATAAATATGGCAATTTACGAATTTTTTATGCTTGAAACCTACAAAAAAAAAAACTGAAAATTACATAAAAATTAGAAAATTTCTAGAAAAATTAAATTACATCTTTAGCTTGTTTTATGTTTGATTTGATGTGTTTTGGTATGTTATTAACCTTTTGATAAGTTTTAAATATCAATAATGGTTTTTTTGTTGATGTTTGCTATATGGAAAAATCATAAAAAATAAATATATAAAAATTAAAATATTTTTAGAAAAATAAAAATTGAGTTTTTGATGGCTTGTGGCTAGCTTTGTGTTTAATTGGGTGTGTTTTTATTTGATATTAACCTTTAGGAAAGTTTTAGATATCAATAAATGCTTTTTGGTGATGTTTTCTATATGGAAAATCCATACAATATAAGGATCAAAAAATAATTTATTTCTCATGTTCATGTTATTTCAATTTTTATATGGCTATCATGGTCGGCTCTATAGTGTAGGTATTTTTTAATTATTTTTTATTTTTAATAAAGATTCCTTCTTTTTCTTTCAAAAGAAAAATTTTCAATAAAAGAGTTTTTTCCATGAATTTTTTTTTTTAAATTCTTTCCAAATTTTTTAGAAAAATCATTTCCATCACTTAGAAGAAGTTTTCCTTAAACAATTGGCTTTTTTATTTTTTTTAATGTTAGGTTTCTTTAAGATTTTCAAACGACATAAAAACTGGGGTTTTCGGATTTTCCCATAAAAAAATAATAAATTGGTTAAAAATGTGAAGATGACTTTTTTCTTTTTTTGTTTTTTCATTTTTTTAGATGAATAAATAGACTAGAGTTTTCTAAAAAAGAACAATATTGGTTTAATCCTCTTTAGTGGGTACGTAGGCACTTTAGATTTCTAAAATCAAAATAAAAATCTAAAGAAACAAAATTAGAATCAAAATTCAGAATTAGAACTTTGAAGATTAAAATTAGAATTCTAAAGAGCAAAGTTAAAATAACTTAGAAATAGTTGGAAAAACTTCAAAAATAGTCAAAAACAATTAAGAAATAGTTCAAATCAAGTCATAATGTTGTCGAAGTTAGAATTAGAAGTAGAATGGTAGAATTTGAACAAGTAGAACAACATTTGATCTAATGGAGCTAGCAAATTAGAATTTGAAGCACATTGTAGAAGCACAAACTAGAAGCATTTTTATCATTAAAAGAAAGTTATTAAAGGCTTAGCATCATGAAATAGATATTCTTAGGTAATATATCTAATCATATTCATTTAATTGAATCATTTGAAGACCTTTTTAAATTACAACAGCATAATAGATAATCATGGGAGGAATTAAATATGAAATATTATCACAATGGTTATCACGACCCTACTTCATTATAGTAATAATAGTTTACTATGTAACTTACTTAAGCAAAATACATAAGACTATAATTACTAAATGAGTTTTTAAGCCAGTTTCAAAACCTTGAAATCATTGATTAATTTTTGAAAATATTTTAGTGGAACGTTGATTTTAGAAAATGTTTGATGGTTGCTTGTCATGAAAATGCATAGTATAGTTAGAAAAAATAGTCTAAGCTCTAAGGCTTATAGGGATAAAAAAATACATAAAAAAGGGAAATAGACCATAGAGCCATAAGTGGCTCCCAATAAGTCTAAGCATAACCAAAACATAATGACATAGTCTAAAAACAAAATAGGACTCGATCGTAATAATAGTCAACAAAATTTATATCCGTAGTTTTATCCTAGATCTCCTCTTTAGAGCCATAACCCATCAAATCTTAAAGTAGATCAGTATAATCCTCACTTAAAAAAGAAAAAGAGGATTGAGCCATAATGTCCTAATACATAGAAATATAAATACATACATGTATGTCAAGTAGGCTTATAGATTAATGCAGTAGACAATTACTCAATTCAGTTAATTATCTTATTTAAAATTTAACATAGGAGTACTCATAACTTCAAACATTAAGATAGAGGATAAGGTGTTTGATTCCACCATAGTGGATATTAGGGGTTGATGGGAGCGACTAGACTCTACATTGCAAAAAATTATGTACTTAAGTAGTCTTGTCTAAGTAATCTCGTCATTATGTGGCCCCACTGATTGTAGTACAATTATACTGCATCACCCGCCTAGACTTATAATCCTGGGATGACTCTCGATATACCTTCTCTCCATTTACAGTTCCTATTATCAAATGTAATTTTACTTATCAACTACTCACTAAACTATATACCTCAATGACTTAAGCACCTAACTATTATGTCATTTCGGGCCATATGATCTTAGCCATAACTTCAATCTAATATTTGTCACTTGTTGGCTCAAATAACCATGTATAAGCAACAAGTAGTCATATAGTCAAGTTGATTATTAATCAGGTTTAATTTTCTATCCTAGCACATAACACGCAAGCTACTACATACCTGAAAGGTTAAGATTTCTCGAATCACAATACGAGTTCTAATTAAGTCAATTGAGTTGGTTTTATGCATCAAAGAGAAATTATAAGTTAGTTGGTAATTCTAAGTGGTAGAATCCTACTCTAAAGTTGGTTTAAACTACTTAAGGCTCATACTAATTATGAGCCCAATTAAGGCTATGTAAGCTTGATTAACATTTAGCTAATTGTGGCCCGAACCATTTAAGGTTTATTTAATTACTTAATAAGTTATTTGAATTTTTAAGTCAAATTTTGTTTTAGGCTTAATTGTATTTCACAATATAACTCCATTCCATTTTAATGCCTAACTCATTTCATTTTAATTAATTAGTTTAATTCAGGCCTTAAATTCATTTGAGGCCCAATTGAGTTACTTATCATTTTAAAGCCTATTTAGGATATGAGCCTTAGGAAGAAATAGGTCCAATTACATTTTGAATTTTGGATCTTGGGCTCATAAGTTATTAGGTTTACATTATCATGTCAAATCTTATTTCGGCCTAAATTAGGATGGTTTAATTAATTAAGCCCATTTAAGCAAATTATGTTTAATTAAATAGGCTACCTAAAAGGAGGGTAAGAGGGTGGTCTTTGGGTCTATTTAGTTGGGCTGACTTGAGGTTGGGTCGACCTTGACCCAATTTATTTAAACCATTATCCAACTTAATTTCAATTCATCACAAATGAAGACCTTAACTTTAAAGAGTTACAATTTACTCAATTTAATCCTAAATTAAGTAATACCAAAGCCATTTGTCTCCTTATCACTTCAGTTACCCATTTTATTATAAATAACGTAATTTTATTCAATTTAGGGCCTTTAGGCCACTAGACCAAACATAATTATGAATTTCCAACTTCAAGAGCTCATAATTTATTCAATTTAGGTTTAACCCACTTCAAACCAAATCTCACTTGATCCTATTCCTTCCTAGTGTCTAATACATCATTTATTTTTCATTTTCAAGCTCAAAATACCATCAAAATAGAGCAAATGAAATAGGATAGGCCCCAACTTAATTTTATCCAATCGAAATCTTATTCATAATTAAGTCATAATTCTACCAAATTTGTCTAAAATAAACATAATTCACCATATGTTTTTCTAGAATCAAATATCATATAGAAATATGTAAGAAAATCAAAATTCTAAGTTCATACCCTTCTCCAATTCAACCTAATTCATCCTCAATTTTTTCCAAACTCAATACTTATCTTACAACTTCAATTTCTATTAGATTTATCACATCAAAAACATGTTAACATGCTAGGAATTGATAATTTAGTAATCAATTGATTCTATTTAATCATCTAGTTCAAATATATCACCAATTTCAACTCTTAACTTTACATATATACCATTAAATCACCAAAATCAATCTAGGTATCATAAGTTCTTACTTAAATCCTCAAATTGTCATCAATTAACACTTTAATCAAATTTAACTAGAACAATTTAAGCCTCAAATTCATCATCATAGTGGCAGTCACAACAATGCTCAACATAATCTCTATTTAAGTGTATCAAACTTGATTTTTAACCACATTTCCAATACTTAGTAGCACATTTGGCACATTAAATCCTAAATTAACTCTTAATTCATCAAATGACACTTAAGGGAAGCAAGATAAATGGTGGTCACAATGGATTTCTACAATACATCATTGATATTCAAGAAAATCATCAAACCTTTGTGTTCAGTCATTTCTAACTTCACTAATTTACCCATTTAATCTAGGTTTTGAGCTTAACTTAATGGAAATCTATGACTTTTCCCTTGCTCTTGTTTAGGCTACCACTTTTAAAGAGGAAGGAAGAAAATTCCTATGACTCCACCTTAATTCTTTACATCAAATCAACTTATTTAACATCTAAACTATAGATTAACACTATCATTTTTAGCTAAAACTTGCAAAATTTCACTTATAACTAAGCTTCTTGGCATGTGGAGATGAACTGCCTTTAGCTAAGGTCTTTATCTTGTTCTTGACCTAAAACTCACACTAGAATAACTACAACTAGTAGCTAGTAGGATAGATGAAAGACTAGGTTGAAGGTTTAGGGTTTAAGCTAGAAAAAGAATGGGTTTTTCTTACCCTTGCTTCATGCCAAGTTAGAGGAGAGGGGGCCATGTTTTCAATCCTAAAATGAGTTTATATATTATGGTTTAAGGGTTTAGGAAATTGGGGGCCTCTATGGTTTAGTGGGTTAAACTTTAGAGTAACATATGTCCACCTTTTTAATTCTAATTCCATCTTATTTTTCTTCCAATTACACTACCTTTTTCCAGTTGATAAACATTATTTTCTTTTCCCTAAAATGCCCTTGAAACTCAATTTAAATAATCACCTGTTGGTCCCGATTATGCAAATAAGAGGGGAGGGGTGAATTGTTTGCTTTTAAAACTTTTTGAAAAACACTTAACAAAATTAACTTCAATACTTCTTTAGAAGAGAAACTTTTCTTTAAAATAATGTGAAGCTCCAATTTAATATTTTTCTTAATTCTATTTTCATAAATTAATATTATATATGGATTATGATCAATGACTCACAAAGCTAAATTATACAATTAATAAATAAATTGCATAAGTAAAAGAGTCAAGAATTTTATAGAGGTTCCTCCTTTTGAGTATGTCCTCTCCTCCAGCTTCACTATTGGGGATCTGGT
The DNA here is from genome assembly GCA_037954665.1 of Laguncularia racemosa. Lineage (NCBI taxonomy): Eukaryota > Viridiplantae > Streptophyta > Magnoliopsida > Myrtales > Combretaceae > Laguncularia > Laguncularia racemosa. The sequence goes on from JBBMOL010000028.1 coordinate 2,600,345, forward strand.
TATCCACACCAGTCGTTTTACTAAGTTAATAAAAGAAATTACAAACACCAATCAAATCTCGCTCTATCTCACAAGCCTATCTCTCTTGGCTAAACATAGAACTACAAGACTATATGTAATTCTCCCAATTAACTCACAGTCAAACTTAAAAAAGAGTAAAAGATTTTCAACGTTGAGTTACAATGGAAACTCAAAGTATTAAGCTCAAGAACAATCAGATAATAGTTTTACGCAAAATATCATCTGACTAAACATCTGATCATTTAGATATTGTCTGACTAAATCAGAACAAAAAGCTTCGATAGAAAATTTCAGCATTTTTCTTGAATAATTTTCTTGCTTTCTGATCTCTGTTTTTTTCTTTACTCCTTCTCTCGTTGTTTTGCTTTTTGAACCGGTGGACAATATATATTTCTACAAGGGATAAAAACAAATAAAGATAATTTGACCGTTTGAAAGTTTCATGTTTGTTGCTTCATTATTCCTGATTTTCGAGATATGAAATTTTGAATACTTCAATATCCTGAATGAATAGATCTTCTGACTTGGATCTTCTTCTATTGAATCAAAGATTAAAGATAATGAAGAAATCTGTTTTTCCAGTAGTTATAGAAAAAATCTTTACTTGATATTTGAAGTGGATACGTAAAAGTAAACTTCTCCTAATTTTTTACGATATACTTTGAATAAAATTGTTAGTATCTAAAATAGATATATCACATAATTTAGTTATAATTCAACCACATGAAACAAGGTGATTAGATAATTATATATCTTTTCATGAGATTAGAAAAAGAATGTTAGAGATTTTGACATTTAAATATTTCTTTTGAAAATATATCTCCTCTCATGATAATTAAAAAAAACAAGTTATTATTTTCTGTATATTAAGAACTCTAAAAATCTAAGCTGATTTCAGACACATGAAAATTATTTAAAACATAACTAGGTGATTATAATGTGAACACAATAAAAAAAACATGTATTCGAGAAATCCTTTATGGAATAGATTTGACATATTTCCAATTTTATCTTATTTCAATGGAGCTAGTCCTTTATTAGTACAACAACCATAATTCATAATAAACTTAATGAATTTAAGTTCTTTTATAAAACTGATTATCAACATGAAGGATCTCATACTGTTTGACCAAACATCTACTATCTGACTAAGGAAATTTGTTCCACATCCATATACTAAAGGATATACTCTTGTTATCATCAAAACCTATAAGAAGAGAACCTAACATTCTCTCCCTTTTCGATGATGACAAAACCACTTTTTTAGAAAATAATTTTGTTTAGAATTTCAATTTTTTACAAAGTCAGGTCAAGTTGTTGAGCTGGACACTATTTCCAAAAACTTGCAATGCAATAAATTTCATCAATTAAAAACATTCCATATAAATTGAATTGAACGTAATCACCACAATCAATCAACATATTCCATATAAATTGAATTGAGCACAATCACCACAATCAATCAACATATTCCATATAAATTCTCCCCCTTTTTGTTATCATCAAATACTAACTCCCCTTGAATAAATGCATATATATAAAATAAACAAACAAGGATAACCATTCACTCAAGGATAATTAGGAGTTGTTATAACATTGTCTGAAAATAAAAGGCATAAATTCATCAAATTCAATCTTTTGTTGGAAGAGAAGGTTCTTGTTTCTTTGAAGATTTGGAAGATTTCTTAACAACACACATCTTGATTCTTTTATGCATTGTTTGAGGATTAGATCCAAAAGGAACATTTGAAGTAGCAACTAGTTATAAAGTTGCTTTAATGTCTTCCTTTCCAACTTCATAAGAACATTATGAGGATTGTTTCTGAGGAGAATGAGGAGTAGTGTCTTGTTGAGAGGAGGGAACAAATTTTGAAGAAGATGGTTAAATGGTAGGTGAAGGAGGAGAACTCAAAAGAGTTTCCTTTATAGAAGGTGGAGCTTGATTGGATTATCTTGTAGATGGTTGAGATTAAGGTAGCATTTGATTTATCATGTTCTTTATAGCCACAAGTTCATTTCCATCTTGCTCATCCTATCAAAGTCTTTGCTCATTGAAGCATGAGGATGTACTATTTGATGAGGTAATAGATCGTTTGACTCATCAGAATCAGTGTCTGATTCATGAATTTGACCTTCTTTTATCTCTACACCTTTGATACCAGTAAAGGTGCCTAACGTCTTCTTCTTCCTAATTTCTAAAGGTTGTTTCCCTTTCATCTTATTTTCAGTAAGAGCTTCTTCACTTTCAGGAACGTCAACTGAAGGTTGTTGTTCATCCGTTTTTGTGCATCCTTCCACAAATACTCCTCTTCTATACTTCATCTAACTAGGCATTTCTCTAGAGAAGCATCTTAGATCAAAGTACACAACCAAGTCACTCGAATACCAGACTTTGTTTTTTACATATATTCCCATGTGGTGCAAGTGACTGGCATTGATATGTTTTACTCTAAATTCCTAATAAGATTTTTTGGGAATTTTGACCTTTTTCCATCGTAGTAGACTCGAAATTAGATTTTCATAAGGTCAACTTTTGACATTGTTCAACATAGGACCTATTATTTTTCCGGTAATGTCTACCTTTCTCTTTTGAGTCGTTCCTAAAATCACTTTTGCTTCATCTGTAGAAATTGATTTTCTATTTCCTCTCTTCGGAAATAAAAACAAGCACACTACCTTGGGTAACAATTTGACAATTAGAGGAAATTGAAGGACAAACACATCTTTTTCAACTTTAGTTTTAAAACCATCATTTAGTAAATAAAAAAGATGTTGCCTTCCTAGACAATCGATATCCACGAAATCCTCACAGTCCTTGACTTCAAGAAACTTTACTAAGTCTTTCCTAGTTATACTCACATTCTTACCACAAACATATGAGTCCCATTTATTATGTTTCCTTAAGTCTAATTTCTTGTAGAACTCGAGTACAATTTCTCTATAAGCTACATTGTTTAGACTACACATTTTACTACGCTTAATTTCTTTCATAAACTCATCTATGTGAAATCCTCTATGTACAAAGAAATTAATATCCATGAAAAAACAATCAGTAATATCATATCTATTTCTAGCATAAACTTTAACTAATTTTCTCTTCTTTGAAATCTCAGATCTTCTTACCATTTTCGAAGAAACCTTAGGTTTGTCTGACTTATTGTCTGAAGAACCTTCTTTGAACTCACTGTCTGACTCTTTCCTTTTGTCCTTCTCTGATTTGTTCTTGGACTCACTTGCTGTCGTTCGCTTAGGAGAAGTTGATGAAGAGTTGATAGGGTTTTGTGTTTGATTTTCTGAGGATGAATTGGTTTTGTTTGAAGAATTAGATATCTCTATAGGAGTTAGAGATGATCTAGACTTAGAGAAAATAGTTGCTACACGAGAAGATTTGCATGGAGCCATTTGAAGTTCAGTTAAGATTGAGAAGAGAAATAGAGTAAAAATCAAAAAGTTTTTCATTGAGTGAGAGAGAGACAGAGAGAGAGAGAGAGAGAGAGAATGGGGCTCTAATCAATTTGAACAAGGTTACGTTAAGAACTTTCTAACAAAGCGTTGGGGAAAGAAAGAAAATTAAATTTGAAAACGGGAGGGTATGATTACCACATAAGCCAACCTCTTTTCCCAAAAATTTCAATTATCCAAAACAACATTGAAGAATCAGATAATAAGTAATTACATAAAAAAAATAAACAAAAGGATTACATACTCCAATTTCATTTCTGATGAATTCAAATCTTTTTTTATCTAGAGGTTTTATAAAAATATCAGCAAATTGAATATTTGTAGGTATAAATTCAACCTCTATATCACCATTTAAAACATGATCTCTTATAAAATGATGATGAATTTCAATGTGTTTAGATCTCAAATGTTGAATCGGATTTCTTGTAAGATTAATGGCACTAGTATTATCACATTTAATAGGAGCTTTTTCAAAGATTAGGCCATAATCACTTAATTGTTGCTTAATCTAGAGAATTTGAGCACAACAATTTCCAATAAACACATATTTAGCCTCGGCTGTTGATAAGGCAACAAAAGTTTTCTTCTTGGAAGACCAAGAAACTAACTTGTCACCAAGAAACTGATAAGTAATTGATGTAATTTTCCTATCAATTTTACAACCAGCATAATAAGCATTTGAGTATCTTATCAAGTTAAAATTTTCATTTTTTGGATACCATATGCCCAATTTTGAAGTATTTGAAAGATACTTGAAAATTCTTTTAACAGCAAACAAATGTGTTTTTGTTGGTGCACTTTGAAATCTCGTACATAAGCACACGCTAAATAAAATATCAAGACGAGAAGCAGTTAGATATAATAGTGAGCCAATCATACGTCTATATAGCTTCTCATTTACCTTTTTTCTAGAAGAGTCAAGATCTAATCTAGAAAAAGAACTCATTAGAGTTGAATTGTGTTTGGCTTTCTCAAATCCATACTTTTTGATAATTTGTCTTATATATTTTTCTTGATAAACAAATATTCCATTAGTTGTTTGGTTGATTTGTTGTCTAAGGAAGAATATTAATTCTCCCATGAGGGACATCTCAAATTCAGCCTACATTAACTTAGCAAACTCTTTGGATTGATGTTCATTAGTTGATCCAAAAATAATATCATCAACATATATTTGTACAACTAAAGGATCATTATCAGTAATATTCAAAAAGAGTGTAGTATCTATTTTTCCTCTTTTGAAACCATTTTTAATCAAATAAGAAGTCAAATGTTCATACCAAGCTCTTAGAGCTTACTTTAAGCCATATAAAGCCTTTTTGAGTTTAAAAACATGATCTTTTTAAATGGATCTTCAAAGCCTAGAGGTTGTTCAACATATACCTCTTCTTTAATATGCCTATTTAGAAAGGCACTCTTAATATCCATTTGAAATAATTTAAAATTTTTGAAACATTCAAATGTAAGTAGCAAATGAATAGCCTCAAGTCTAGCAACAGGTGCAAAAGTTTCATCAAAATCAATTCCTTCTTCTTGAGAATAACCTTTTGTCACCAATCTAGCTTTGTTTCTATCTACTTTTCCATTTTCATCCGCTTTATTCTTGAATACCCATTTAGTTCCAATTATAGTTTTTCCTTTAGGTCTAAGAACTAAATTCCAAACTTCATTTTTTTTAAATTGATTTAATTCTTCTTGCATATCATTAATCCAGCTATTAACTTTCAAGGCATCATCAATACAAGAAGGTTCAAAATCAGTAGACAAAGAAAAATAATTTTTAATATCTTTAAAACTTGATCTAGTTTCAACACCACTTCCAACAATACCCATTACTTGTTCTAGTGGATGATCATGTTTAAATATCCAAGGTTTAGAAGATTCAGCTTCACTTTTTGAGAGTTCTGCTATACTGTTTGATGAAACATCTGACTTAGGATCAGAAGGTATTTTAACTGTATCTTTTCTTCCTCTTTGATCATTTGAACGTTCATCCTTATTCTTTGTTTTGATATCGCCATCAATAAGATCAATTACATATGGATCAATGAATTTCATATTTATAGACTCTTCAATAGTCTTGGAAGAGTTATTAAAGACACAAAAAGCTCTACTATTTTGAGAATAGCTAAGGAAGATTCCTTCTTTAGCTCGTTCATCAAATTTTCCCAAACTCAGCCTAGATTTCCTAATGTAGCATTTGGCTCAAAATATATGAAAATAGGAAACTTTGGGTTTTCTTCCTTTGTATATTTCATAAGGTGTTTTCTATATCAAGGGTCTTACATAAACTCTGTTAATAATATAACATGAAGTAGAAACCGCTTCAACCCAAAAATATTGTGTAATGCCACTTTCATTTAAAGGACCTCTAGTCATTTCTTGAATGATTCTATTTTTTCTTTCAACTACTCCATTTTGTTGTGGAGTATACGGAATAGAAAAATTATGTCTTATACTATTTTCATCACAAAAATTCATAAAGCCTTCATTTTCAAATTCCTTGCCATGATCAGTTCTCAAATTGATAATGGAAAAGCCTTTTTCATTTTGAACTTATTTTGTAAATTTTTCAAAAACCTGAAATGCTTCACTTTTGTGTCTTAGAAAAAACACCCAAGTGAATCTTGAAAAGTCATCAACAATCACTAGACCATATTTGTTCCCACCTAGACTCATCATACAAATATGACCAAACAAATCTAAATGAAGAAGTTCTGAAGGACATTTTATAGAAATTAGATTTTTCAATTTGTATTATATTAAAACCATTTTGTTCTTTAAACAAGTATCACACTTAACATCATTTCTTATTGAGATTTTTGGCAAACCATTTACTAAATTTTTCTTTGAAAGATTTTCCAACTAAGAAAACTAACATGGCCAAGTTTTTTATGCCACAAAAATACATTATCATTTAGAGTTAGAAAATAACTCTCAATCTCAGCTTTCGCAGGTTCAACCATGTATCTCTGAAACCTTCAAAAATCTTTTCTCCATTTTGATTATAGGCATCTACTTTATTCTTACCAAAAATCATGCTGTATCTTTTGTCACACAGTTGACTAATACTTAAGAGATTGTGTTTAAGACCTCTTATCAGAGATACATTTTCAATTGTAGTTAGGGGAAAACCTATAGTACTAATGGCGATTATCTTTACTCTACCGTTGTCTCTAAATTTGATATATCCTCCATCTTTCCAGTCTATTGTTGTGAACAGCGAAGCATCTCTAGTCATATGGCATGATCACCCACTGTCAAGGTACTACATTCCTTTCATCTTAACTTCATGTTCCTATAACCACAGAAGGAAGAATCAAACCTTCTTAGGAACCCAAACAAGTTTGGGTCCACCTGGTTCCGCATTACCACCAAAACTTAAGCTCGTAGAAATTTTGTTTGTTACTTGTTGTTTGCTAAGCTTGTTGTTCTTATAGAAACAATATTTTTCAATTTTTCCCAACTTGTTACAAAATAAACAAGCATAAGTATTTGATCTTTTGATATTGGTTTGTATACCTCGTGTCAAACTGTCTGACGAATTGTTTGAAGTACCATCTAACTGAATAATAGTTACTCCGCTAATGGTATCATTTTACATTCTTCTTGTCTTGTACAAAAGCTCTAGACTTCATGGAGCTTTGAATAAGATTATTAGTTACTTTTTCTTTTCCCTTTAAAAAAAAAATAGTTATCTTTTCAAGTCTGTTTGATGATTCAGCTTGATCAAATCCTAACATAATTTTTAAATTACCAATTCTTTGAGATGAGATTAACATTTGAAGCTTTTATCAGTTTCTGAAAATTTATGAAAAGTGGTACTCAAGCCTTTTGAGATAGCATTCATTCTTTCCTTTAATTCCTTAATTTCTGAACACAATTCAGAATTTTCCTTCTACAAAATATCTTGAGCAACACGTAATTTTTCATTTTCTATATGCAAAACTTTAGTATCGCACTTTAAAATGTCATTTTCATCAACTAACAATTGGTTGGTTTAATATAAGGCTTCTTTTTCTTTTTTCAAAATTTCAAATTTTTCATTTGCTTTAGAAAAACCTTTTAGAAGTTTTCTAACTTGTTTACTTAGACTTTCAAACATCTCTTCTTCCTCAAAATCAGAAGTTACCTCAGATAGAGCCATAAGACACAGGTTTGCTTCTTTTGTATCATCGGATGCATCGTGTGACTTAGTGTCTGACTCATCCAAGTCACTTCATGTTGCCATTAGAGACGTATGTTTTACCTTCTATTTTTAAATTTTCTTTAACAATATAAGACATTCATACTTGATGTGTCCTGGTTTTTTACATTCGTAGCATATAAGCTCCTTCTTTTCTTTCTTCTTCTCTTTCTTTTCTTCTTTTTCTTTGATCATTTTTCCTATAACATCTTTGAAATGATCATTAGCATAACATTAACTTTGGTTAGTATGCTTAACTTTCTTCTTGAAGAACTTTGAGAGTTTTCTAGCCAATAGATTCACATCTTCCTCTTCATCATCGTTGTTTAATTCATTGTCTGATAAAGATTCTTTTTCAACAGATGCTTTAAATGCAATGGACGTCCTTACTTTCTCTTGTTCTTGCTGATGTTTTAGCTTAGACTCATAGGCTTGAAGCTTTTCTCGAAGTTCACTAAAGCTTAGAGTATCAAAATCATGAGCTTCCTCTATTGCATTAGTCTTTGAATCCCATGAACTCGATAGAATTCTTAGAACTTTTCTCACTAGTTCATTGTCATCAAATTCTTTACTAAGCAAAGCAAGTTCATTAGTGATTAAAGTAAATCTATTAAAACCATCAGAAATACTTTCACCAGTTTTGAATCTGAATGGTTCATAGTCGTGTATAAGAGCACTTCTTCTGGTATCTTTGATCATTGTTGCTCCTTCATAGGTTTCACAAAGCTTATCCCAAATTTCTTTAGCAGTTTTGCTTGATGAAACCATTACAAAAACAGATTGAGATATGCTCTTCAAAATCATATTCTTAGCTGCATTGTTCATCTGAAGCTTCTTCTTCTCTTCATCATCAAGTTCATCTTTGCTATTGAGAACAACTAGCTTGTCACCATATTGGATAATTTACTAAGAGGCGAAATCAGTAGCCTTGATGTATGTTTCCATCCTACACTTCCAATAAGGAAAATTAGTTCCATCAAAAAATGGAATCCGATTTGAAGCAATAGTAATTATGTTTTCCATTAGATCGAACTCTTAAAGAACAAAGAGAGCTAGGCTCTGGCACTAAATGTTGGTCCTGATTATGTAAACAAGAGGGGAGGGTAAAATTGTTTGCTTTTAAAACTTTTTGAAAAATACTTAACAAAATTAACTTTAATACTTCTTTAGAAGAGAAACTTTTCTTTAAAAAAATGTGAAGCTCCAATTTAATAATTTTCTTAATTCTATTTTCATAAATTAATATTATATATGGATTATGATCAATGACTCACAAAACTAAATTATACAATTAATAAATAAATTGCATAAGTAAAAGAGTTAAGAATTTTATAGAGGTTCCTCCTTTTGAGTACGTCCTTTCCTTCAGCTTCACTACTGGGGATCTGGTTATCTACACTAGTCATTTCACTAAGTTAATGAAAGAAATTACAAATACTAATCAAATCTTGCTCTGTCTCACAAGTCTATCTCTCTTGGCTAAACACAAAACTACAAGACTATATGTAATTCTCTTAATTAACTCACAGTCAAACTTAACAAAGAGTAAAAGATTTTCAATATCGAGTTACAATGGAAACTCAAAGTATTAAGCTCAAGAACAATCAGATAATAGTTCTATGCAGAATATCATCTGACTAAACGTTTAATCATTTAGATATTATCTATCTAAATCAAAACAAAAAGCTTTGATAGAAAATTTTAGCATTTTTCTTGAATAATTTTCTTGCTTTTTTATCTCTATTTTTTTCTTTACTCCTTCTCTCTTTGTTTTGCTTTTTGAACATGTGGACAATATATATTTTTACAATGGATAAAAACAAACAAAAATAATTTAACCATTTCACTGTTTCATGTTTGTTGCTTCATTATTCTTGATTTTCTGAGATATGAAATTTTGAATACTTCAACATCCTAAATGAATAGATCTTTTGACTTAGATCTTTTGCTATTGAATAAGAGATTAAAGATAATGAAGAAATCCATTTTTTCTAGTAGTTACGAAAAAAAATCTTTTCTTGATATTTGAAGTGGATACGTAAAAGTAAACTTTTCCTAATTTTGTGCGATATACTTTAAATAAAATTATTAGTATTTGAAATAGATATATCACACAATTTAGTTATAATTCAACCACATAAAACAAGGAGATTAGATAATTATATATCTTTTCACAAGATCAAAAAAAGAACGTTGGAGATTTTGACATTTAAATATTTCTTTTGAAAATATATCTCCTTATGATAATTAAAAAAAGTGTTATTATTTTTTGTTTATTAAGAACTCTAAAAATCTAAGTTGATTTCAAACACATGAAAATTATTTAAAATATAACTAGGTGATTATAATGCGAACATAATATAAAAATCATGTATTCGAGAAATCCTTTATGGAACAGATTTGACGTATTTCCAATTGCATCTTATTTCAGTGGAGCTAGTCCTTCATTAGCACAACAACCATAATTCATAATGAACTTAATGAATTTAAGTTCTTGTATAAAACTGATTATTAACATGAAGGATCTCATACAGTCTAACCAAACATCTACGGTCTATTTAAGGAAATTTGTTCCACATTCGTATACTAAAGGATATACTCTTGTTATCATCAAAACTTATAAGAAGAGAACTTAACATCACCCTTCAATAAAAATAAGCTAAAGGGCATTTTTGTTGTTTTACCCAATTGACGTATGAATTTAAATCTTTCTTTTCCAATTGTCTCCGAATATTTTGTATTTGATTTTGTTCACCTAACTAACGTCTTTAGGGTCATATTTAGGGCCTCTAAGGAATTTCAAGTCCATTTTCACTAAAACTGATTTCAAAGATAAAAGGGTCCTTTTTAGAAAAATAAAATTTTCCAACTTGAAATCCCTTCAAAATTAAATCTAAAATTTTCCTTTTTATTTCCTTTGACCTTAATAATTATTTTTGGGGTTTTCAACTATTACTTCCATTTTGAAGATATGGAGAATGGTTATTTAATGAGAGCTACACAAGGACTAATGGATGATAGGAAAATGATAAGAAGAAAATTATTAAATGGCAGTATGTGATTTTATTTTAGTAGGGTATTGTGCAAAATGTCATGCCCCTAAACTTTTATGGTAACTATAGTTCATCACATAATCTACTTAAGTAGAGTATGTAAGACTTAAATTTCTAAATAGTTTCTAAAATAATATTAGGACTTGAAATTGTTGATTAGATATTAAAAATGCTTGATGATTCATTTGGACTAAGAAAATGTGATGGTGAATATTGAAAAGGAAAAAGCGATTTCCTATGTTTAAGGGGCACACAAAAGATATAGACATAAAGGAACAAGCCATGGAGCCATAGGAAGCTCCTATAATAAGTCTAAATATAGTACTGATTTGAAAGTCTACACAAGAAAATAAAATTAGAAGTAAGTGTCATCTAAGTCCTTGTCCTCTCTTTAGAAGTTCTCCTCAGAGTCATTTCCCATAAAATTGTGTAGTAGATCTAAAAGTAAGTTTTCACCTGAAAAAGAAAAAAAGTGAGCTAAATAGACTTAGTATATAGTGTAAACACATACATATGTCAAGTAAGCCTACATTCTATTGTAGCAAGCAATCATATAGTTTATATTTATCTTAATTAATGCAAACAATCAACATGTGGAGTACTCATGACTTTGAATAACACCACGAGGGACTAAGGCTTCAAATTCATTGCAACAGTAATCACAAATTGATGGGAGTAGCTAAACTCCACGTTGTGACACAAAAACTAAGTAGTCTCATCTAATTGTTAACTTTGTTATGCAATTCTAATTAATCATAGTCTAGCTATATCATATCACCCTGTAAGGACCCATAATCCTTGAACAACTTCCAATGTACCTTTTGTTTGCTTACAGTACTTGTTATTTGACATGATTTCACTTATCAACTACCTATCGAACCATTCCTTTGTGACATAAGCACTTAGCTATCAAGGCTATTGAACTATGACCATTGCCCCAGTCTAGGCCTAGGGCAATGATCTTTGGCTAGACATGACTACACACAAGCAACACCTAAATACTTAACCAAGTTTTATTATTAGTCCAGTTTAAGTTTTGTAATCTAGTAAGAAATATCATGTTACTTTGTACTTAGAAGGTTGAATGTTCTCTAGCTATAAGCTAAGTCTAGCCAAGCACAATTATTTAGTTTTGACGCATTAAGAGAAAAATTAATGTCAATGAGTTATTCTAATTAATTTGATTTCTATACTATATTTGGTTTAGGTTAACTAAGGCCTATACTAGTTATAGGTCCATTAAGGGGTAAGAAGGCTCTATTAGCTTTTTAGCTAATTTAGCCCATATTACTTTAGGCTTGTTAATTAGGTTAACTCAAATTATTATAACTCCTAATTATTAATTTAATTGTGCATTCGACTTTATTGCTTTTATTTCCTAAATTTAAGTTCATTAAGTTTCTTTATTGGCTAGGTCCATTACTAGATGGCTTTTACAAAGGCCCAATTAAGGTTTTGGGCTATAAAAGAAGTGAGTCCAATTATTTCTTATATTTGGGCTCACTAGCCTTAATTAAGTTTAATTAACTACCAATTGATGTAATTTTATTCAATCAAACCTAATTACTTTAGTTATAGTTAATTTACCTAATTAGGGGTAAAAGGTCTTAATTAAGTGTCTAGGTCCAATTTGAGTTGTTTATGTGCAATTAATCTATTTAGGCCCAAATTAGTTATCTTATGCCTATTTTAAATTTCCTTAATTGCTTAAGCCCATTTAGGCCCAATTAATACATTTTAGCCCATTAGGTGATACGATGTTAAATTAAGCCCATTTATTTTGTCATGCCTAATTCTAGCCTATTTTAGGTTTTTATTGATTTTTCCTGATGTTATATACAAGGTCCATTTAGAGATCTTATTTTAGGTATAACTGTATAAGACCCATCTAAGGTATGAGCCCTAAGGAGAAATGGGCTCAAATTAACTTTGGGTTTTGGGCCTATTGAGTTCATTTAGATCCATTTTAGTCTAGTTAAGTTTTATACACCAAGTTAATTCTCAATTGGGTCCCACTTGGTTAATTAATCTATCTATGTCCAATTACTTAAATTATGTATTGCCATGTAAATCACCCATAGGGAAGGGGTTGGTCAATGGGCCTATTTGGATGAGCTACCCTTGGCCTAAATTGTTTACATCATTTAATCTTTATTTCAAATTCGTTTTTCTAAATGCCCATAAATTTAAGTAGCCATATAATAGGAATCAAAATCCGACAAGACCTATCATTAGGGCAATAACTAAAGGATTTCGAATCTTGGTGATGAAGACCCATTTTGAGCAAATCGACCCTGGAATTATTCGTTTACTAACGTCTTTTATCTTATTCATGTATTTTATATTCCAACAGGAATACTTATCATGCTTTACAGGGCAATGGACAAAATCACTTAAACTCAGCTTGTGGATTATCCATGGACCGACCTGAACCGACGATGAGCTGGGTCGATGGATCCTATAGAAGACCGGCATCTTGAAGAGCATTTCTTTGATGTATTTTTCATTTTTATGCACTATTTTTGGTTGTATTTTGTTTTGGGATACTTTTATTTTCTTGTAATTTTCATTTAGGGTTAGCCACCTTAAAAGTGGCAAACTTGTAATTTTGAGCACTTTTTAACCCTAGGAGTAGCAAGTATAAATACTTGCTTAAGAGAGGGTTTGAGGAGGCTAATTTTGCAGAACAAACACTTCACTTTAACATGAGAGGGCTTAGGGTTTCCTAATTCCAAAATTCTCTTATCAATTTCAACCCAAGAATTGGAATTGTGGCGAGTGCAACAAGGAGAAATCATGAGTAATATCGATTCATCTTTGTTGTTGTTGATTTCGGTTGATTTGGATGTTCTTGGGCTTGTTTTAATTTGAAATTCGTGATCAATAGCTTGTTATAGGATTGATTATGTTGATATATGATATCATTCTCTTTATTGTGGCGTGAATTGGATAGTTGAAGGAAGGATTGGAATTTGCGGTTTGACCCATTTGGTTTCTTGATTTGATTCACGTGGGTTTCAATTCTAATTGTTATTATTTGATGAAGATTACTTGTTTGGATTGATAATAGCAATTAGAGCTCTTTGGATTTCATTCCATTGCCTTTGGATTTCCGCATTTTCCTAGTCAAGTGAACCAGTTTTGTGTTTTGTGAATTAAGGTGTTTTCCTTGATTCTTTTGATTGTGCTTAAGCTTGGAATTAGGCACATCATATTTTGGTATCAGAGCACATTTTGAGAGAAGGTAATTGGTTGTATTTAATTTCGTGGAAGTGATCATCAATTAGGGTTGAACAAGTGAAAAAAAAAACGCAATTTGTGTTGTTGTTTTTGTTTTGAGATTGTGAAATTACCTTGGATTGGGATTTGATTTGCTGATTGTTGGAGTTGGTTTGGGAAGGTTATTATATCATTTTGTGGTCACTAATTCACGTGGAAGAGCAGAGGTACAAAGTGTTGTTTACTTTAGCAATTTTTGGAACTTGCAAAACTTACCAAAATCCTTGCCGTGATTAGCTTGTGGCATGAGGAGGTTGTGTTGTTTGTTGTCTTTGATTTCCATTGTGTAATTTTGAATTGGTGGAGTACAATTTGCAGATTACATTAAGTTTGATTAGTAAGGAATTATTTGAATTCAAAACATATGCAATTAAGTTGTGGGAGTTAATGATTGCTATTTGAATTTGAATTCATTGTTACCAATTGATGGAGGCTTGCAATAAGTGAAGTTATTTGAATTTCAAATTGAAAGTTGCTGCCTATAGTGGGATTCAGAATTCATTTGGGGAAAGTCACTTATTAGTCTTTTGTTTTCATTATTTGCCGTGGAAGTTGAAGTCTATTTCCATTTAATATCCATCTTGTTGTTACCGTGGAAGTAACACATCATTATTGTTGTTGTTGCTTGTGTGTTGCCGTAGAGTGACTTGTGGAAAGTAAGTTTGTTGCACCGTGATCTTAAAAGGAGTGGGAAATATTGTTCACGTGTTGATTGAGTTGAATTCCACAATGTCTAGTGAAATTCTTCAATATGCTAATGTGTTACGACGCTCATTAAGTACATTTGCTAGTAAGGAGGAAGAACAAAGGGAAAATTTGTTCCACACTTCTTGTAGGATACAAGGAAATTTGTGTTTCCTAATAATAGATGGTGGTAGTTGTATTAATGTAGTAGCTGCATCATTGGTATCAAAGCTAAAGCTTTCAACTATTCCACATCTTAAACCTTATAAACTGCATTGGCTTAACGATTAAGGGAGTTTGTATGTTACCTAAAGAGCTAGGGTACCCTTCAGTATAGGGGACAAGTATTGTGATGAAATTGAGTGTGATATCTTGCCCATGTGTGCATCTCATATTTTGCTTGGTAGATCTTGGTTATATGATAGGAGGGTCTTACATGATGGCTTCAGAAATACATATTTGTTTCAAAAGGAGGGTAAGCGAATTATTCTGAATCCTATGCCACCTTTAGAGGTCCATAATGTCCAGCAACAGATTAATCGACCATTCGAGGCTAAGAAGGCTTTGATTCAAAATAACATCTCTAAGGGGAAAAAGGTATTGTTGATGGAGCAGAGTCAGATGAGTCAATCATTAGAGGGCCAAACTGTTCAGAGACAGTTATGTTCACCTTCAGAGGTTTCAGAGGGTAATGAGAAGTTGGGCCAACCATTAGAAGACCTTGAAGATCAGCATCATATAGATGAGTCAGAAAAAGAGGAAACAAACTCAATGGAATGGGTTGAGACAGGGGAGACATCAATAGATAATGAGTCCTTGTTTGTGTTGCAGATGAGATACATCCTAGAAATGGAGGAGAGAAAACAATCACCTACTATGGTATTCCAGATATTGAGATTCTGTAGAGATACTTCTTCAGATGGATTGCTTTTAGAAAATAGAGTCTCTACTGCATTTGATTTGCCAGATTTGAGGACAAATCTTTTTAAGGCCCGAGGAGATGATAGGAATCAAAATCCGACAAGACTTATCATTAGGGCAATAACTAAAGGATTTCGAATCTTGGCGATGAGGACCCATTTTGAGCAAATCGACCCTGGAATTATTCGTTTACTAACCTCTTTTATCTTATTCATGTATTTTATATTCCAACAGGAATACTTATCATGCTTTACAGGGCAATGGACAAACTTACTTAAACTCAGCTTGTGGGTTATCCATGGACTGACCTGAACCGGCGATGAGCTGGGCCGATGGATCCTATAGAAGACCGGCATCTTGAAGAGCATTTCTTTTATGTATTTTTCATTTTTATGAACTATTTTTGGTTTTATTTGGTTTTGGGACACTTTTATTTCCTTGTAATTTTCATTTAGGGTTAGTCACCTTAAAAGTGGCAAACTTGTAATTTTGAGCACTTTTTAAGCCTAGGAGTAGCAAGTATAAATAATTTCTTAAGAGAGGGTTTGAGGAGGCTAATTTTGCAGACGAAACACTTCACTTTAATGTGAGAGGGCTTAGGGTTTCCTAATTCCAAAATTCTCTTATCAATTTCAACCCAAGAATTGGAATTGTAGCGAGTGCGACGAAGGCGAATTGTAAGTCATATCAATTCAATTTTGTTGTATGTTCATTTCTTCTCTAGTGAGTCATATCTAGGGTAGATTTGGATCTTTCTTGGATCTATTTGTAGTTCTATTTTCGTGAACAACAATCTTGTAAGATTGATTGTTTCATTAAACACTTGGATTACATACTTCATTGTTATTGTTGGCGTAAACTAGTGATTGAAAGGGAAAGTGGATTTCATTGGTTTATTGCTTTCTTTGATCTGATTTTCATGTGATATTTCAATCCTTATTGTGGTTATTTGGTTTATATTATCATTAGAGATTACAATTGAATCATTTGAACAATAATTTCCATTAAAATCTATAAGGTGTTCACGTGAAATTGCCCTTTTGTGGATCCAGTTTTGCCTTGACTTGAGATTGTTTTTCTTAAGTCTTTTGATTGTGCTTCTTAGTGGAATTAGGCACATCACCATAACTTCCTCATTTGAAGACCAAATTGATTCAAACCAAAGCCATTTCACTCCTAATCACTTCCTCTATCGATTTTATTAACAAAGCCCCTATTTTATCCAAATCAGTCTAGAATGTCTAGGCATTAAAATTGCATCCAACCATGTACTTAATTTGATTCCAATTTGATATTTATGTGTCATTTGACATTCAAACAACATGAGATCAATCATTTATCATATCTCAGCATCTTTTTACTCCAAATTTATCATAATTAACATAAATTTTCTAGATTTAACCTTAGAAATCACAATAGGATTGGCGGCTTAATTTTATTATTGTTATCATGCACTTTCTCATCTTATTTCACCTTTTAGCCTATCAACTTTTGTTTAAAGACTTATATCATCATACAAACTTCAAATCAACCCAAAATTTCATTTGAGCCATACATGAAGTATGTTGGAAGAAAAAAAAAAAAGCTTGATTATAGTCCCTATTAATTGGTTTGCATATCAACTTGTTAATTTCAATCGATTCCAACATGTAGTCATCATATACTTAAAAATCATCACCTAAACTATTTCATAATCCACAATTTATCTTGTCAATCATCAATTTAATACATTTTAATATCTAATTCACATTTCCAACCAAAGAATCAATCTCAAACTCCTCAAATATGTGGCGACACTATGGAAACTATACTCTGTTTACAAATTTGTGCTTTAAGCTCATCCTTATCCACTTAAGCCTATATTTAACATTATCATTAACATGCTAGATCTTCAAATAGAATTTAAGATTAGAAAAAAAGCATCAAGAGGGGATATGGGAGGTGGTGGCATAGTGGTCTAAGTTCTCTATCTATTTGATTTCACCAAACCTACTTTTATGGGCTTTTAACACTTTGAAATCATCATCTGTTACTACTTTAAGTTGATTTGTCTTCTTACCTTTGAAAAGCTTTCACACTTCTTTCCTTCTAAGGGTTGAATTCCACTTGCAAGTGCTTTAGAAGGTTGTTTTTCTCCACTTCAACACAAGTTTTAGCTATAACATTAACTAATTAGCACTTAGGATCAAGATTAAGGCACTAGTCTTTGATTACTCTTAGTAAACCACCTAGTTACCTTTATGTTGGCTTGGTTCAAGCTTGATGCTTCCTTTTCCTAGAGCTCTTTACTTTGATTTATACCTATAACTCAAAGAAAGTCACTAGACTAATAAGCAGATTATTAGATAATTAGGGTTAACTAAGGAAATTAGGGCATTAGTCAGGTTTTTAGAGTTCTTACATCAAGAAACTCTTTAGAGGATTAGTAAGGGGATTGTTGGTTTATTTTTTGTTGCCGGGGGGGGGGGGGGGAGGATTTATGTGGGTTTTCAAAACTACATGGTTTAAGGGATAAAGGGGGACCACTAGGGTTTATGCTAAAATTCCTCAAGTTGAAAGTGTCACTCATTTGGCATCTAAAGAACTTTTCTTCTATTTTTGTTTCATCATCTTAAGTCTCCAAATTAGTCTACTCATCTCAAACCAATCTTTAGTAGAGTTGAGCTTAGGGGCATTTTGATTAATTTGCAAAATTGATCTCCAAACTTTAGTTTCTTCTTTCCCATTGACTCCAAATATTTCTTTATTGATTTTATTCACTCAATTAGGGTCTTTGATCTTTACTTAGGTTCACTAAGTTAATTTGGAACTAGTTTCACTAAAACCAAGTTCAAGGGCAAAATTGTCATTTTGGAAAAACTTAGCCTTAAACTTTATATATTTCTATTTAATTGACTTTGAAATTTCCCTTTTTAAATCCATTGACTTTATTTATGAATTTGGATTTTTTCACGAAAACTTGATGAAACTCTATATGTAATTCTCTATTGATTTGCTTACTCTTTCTTTAGTAGATTGTGAGACTATTTGAGAGAATTGTGAGCAGACTTCATAGACTTGCACTATTCCTATAGTAAGGAATAGGGAGGGAAGGTAGAGTCATAACTGATGGCTTATGACATAGCTTGTACACCTCATCTTGATTTCTCTTAGTTAGTAGAACAAGTAGGTGTGAAATATTGGATCCTTTGCTACGAGTTAGAATAAAGGTTGATTCATAAGGAGGAACATCTACAAATCACTACTTGATCTTCTTAAGCCTCATCTCTTTTTTTACATGCAATTTATTTATATTAATATCCATTGCAACATTTAATCAAATATCATCAATAGTAATGAAAAGGGGTAATTTATGAAATTTTTCAAAATGAATTTCAAATCTTAAGGAGTCAATTCATTCCCCTCTTGATTGCTAATGGGGACTAACAAGAACATGTTCTTTCCTAAAAAAAATTTTGAAAAGAAAAAAAAGCATCTTGAAGGCCTTTATTTATTTATTTATTTATTTATTTGGAAAATTTCTTATTGGAATTTTAGAGGTTTCAATATGGTAGCCTTTGAATATAAGAATTTCTAGTTTCCATTTTTCTGAACTTGTTTAGAAAAATAGCAACCTTAATTTTACACTTCTTGACTTTATTGGGTCAGGACTCTATTTTTAAAAAATATTTTTTTCGAAAAATAAAAATTTCCTTAATTTGGTCAAGTAACTTTCATTAATGTGAACTAAGCCTAATACAAGTTAAATTAAGCAAAAGGAAACCAAAATTTGAGCTCATCAATATATATTAGAGTCAAGGTTTGCAATTTGTTAATTTTCTCATTAGGATTTTTATTTAAATCTTAGATTTAAAAATTATAAATTATTCTTCTTAGCTAATTACTTAAAATCCCCTTTATTATTTAGTTTTCTTCAACTTTGATTTAGGGTGCTTCACAAGTCATAATGTAGATTGTAAAGGGCTAAAATTATTATATTATCATATTTACTAAAGCCCACTAAATATTTGTTTTGACTCATTGGATTAGATGATAGGGCTCAAGGAATTTAGTTGACTCATGGAGAATTGACTTGGTGAGCTATGGACAAGGATTGTTGAATTAGTTTATTTTCCTTTAACTTTTCTCAAGTAGGCGCATGTTGATGCGAACCCTAGGTTGAGATGAACCTAGAACTCAATCAGATGGAAAAAAACCTTAGGATAGTCTTGAAAACAAGCACAATGAAACTTGGCCCAAATTGCAATCTCGATTAGAACCAAAGTTATAATGGGGGTTTGATCGCCACAAGTTGCCTTGATAAGATCAAATTAAGTTCTTAATAAAGAACAAAGAAGTTTTCAATTTCATAAGAATGATGAGTCCCCCTATAATTCAGCCTTAAAAGACTATTTAATAGTCTTTACAAATAAAGGAAACAAAAGACAAAAGAAAACACAAAATGAAAAATAAAAGTTACCTTCAAAAGCTAGCCAAAGATCGATGGCCTAGAATTACTAAGCCAACCAAGTAAGTCGACGACCTACATTTACAATGATAATAGCCTTTAAAGGCAAAGTTAGCAGCCTTCACATTTCCCAGGTGGCCTTCAATGTCTTCCATGCAATGACAACTTTCAAGCTTAGAAATTCCATTTGCTAGTGTTGCTCTAAGCTTTGATCTTCATTATTATTATTGAAGATGCTTGATAAATGGAAAATGAGCTCTTCATCTCTTAGATTGCTCACTTTGGCTAACTTCAATGCTTGATCTTGATGATCTTGAACAAGTCCATTCAAAGCCTACTCGATGCATTTTATCTTTGCCTTTGTCATTGGTCTTCTGATTTCTTGTAATCGATCATTAGAAAGAGTTGGTGCAAGCTAATTCCTATCATTCTAAAGAAAAAAAAATAGACAAAATCATTCCTTTTTTCTTTTTTCTTTGTCATTACTTCTTGTTTAGTAAGATCATTGATAAGGTTCTTATTAAAGAGCTTGTAAGGAGAAGTTTACTGGATAAAAAAAAATTATTTGAGTGAAACACGAGTGATTCAAATCCATATTTTTTACTATAAACACGTGAGGGAGTGTTTGAGAGGAAAATTTTCTTTTTCTTTTTTTTCTTCTAACTAATAAACTCTTTTTGTAGGTTGTGAAACATGAGTAATGGGGGAGATAATGTGGATTTTGATGTGAAGTTGTTTATGAAGGCTGTCCAAGATCAATTTAATCTTCTAAATAGAAGGTTAGATGATCGTGAATCCCCCTCTAAGCCTAAATCTTTCCAAAGGAGTATGGATGAGAAGGGGGAAGATGAGGACTTTGATGTTGCTGTAACTAGTTCGAGGAGAGGTAAAAGGGGTGTTTAGAAGTAAGATAGTAATTTAGGAAGAATTAAGATGAAAATCCCTACTTTTCTTGTGGGAATCTACCCTATAGTTCTAATAGTGGGGGAACCTGATTTGGATGTATGATCCAAGACATCCACATATGTTCACTTTTTATCTAATAATGTTTGGTTTTGCATTATAGCAGGTACATTGATTGGTTTTTTACGGGATGGCCAAATAATATGCACTAATGATCAACTTGCAGGACATTTATTTAGAGTCACATCCAATGGCCCACAAATTGCTCAATTAACTTGATGAACCGGCCATTTGAAGACCATCTTTTGCACTTGTATTTATCATCATTGAACTAACCATTTTTGCTCATTTTTGGGACTTATAATTTGTTTATAGAGCCAGCCACTTAGTGGCATATGTGTAATTTTTTGAACATTTTTACTCTAATTGGAGCAAGTATAAATACTTGCTAACTAAGGTTTGTATGGAGCTTTTGACATTTTGAACAAACACATATTGTTGCCATGAGAGAGAGAGAGTCCTCTTGCTAAAACATACACTTATCAATTTCTAAGAAATTGTGGTGAGTGAGGCTTGGAATTCTTGTGAGTAGTATCAAGAACTTCTAAGTTGCTTCCTTTTTATTACTAGTATGTAATATCTAGTGATAATAGGTTATTTTCCATCATTTGTTGTTCACGCCAATTAGGGTTCATATTGCTCCGATTTTAATAGATTGGAATTGAATGTTATATATAACTTGATTGGTATTGAAGTCCTCTGTGTTACTTTCAAATTGATTAATGCAATTTGGATTTATGTTATACTAGGCATCTCGCCATTTGCAAGTCCACTTATGCATTTAAGATTGATTAATCATTTGGATTTTGTTGATGTCCTTTATATTCACTTTTGAGCACATCATTTTCAAGGGAAGAATGACCTAGAGTTGTATTTAGAGTAGGAGAGAAGGGGAGAACATGTGTTTGACTGTCATAATTACTTTGAGGAGAAGAAGGTTAAACTAGTAGCAGTTGAGTTCACTGATTATGTTAGTACTTAGTGGGATTAGCTTGTGATTAGTAAGCGAAGAAATTGTGAGGACCTATTTGGTCATGGGAAGAGATAAAAGTAGTGATGAGAAAAAGGTTTATACCTAGTCATTACTATAGAGACTTGGATAGGAAGTTATAGGGGTTGACTCAAGGCTCCATAAGTGTTGAGTATTATTACAAGGAGATAGAGGTAACTATGATTCAGCCTAACATAGAAGAAGATCGTGAGGCAACAATGGCTAGATTTGTCAATGGCTTGAATAAAGAGATAACTGATGTGGTGGAGTTGCACCATTATGTGGAGATGGAAGAATTATTACATAAAGCTATCAAGGTGGGGAGCCAATTAATGTTTGAGGTTTGATTCCCATCACATACCTAGAGGTTTGATTCCCATCACAAACCTTTAGGTTCGGCGTTGGGAAGCCTACTTGAACCAAATGGAACCTAGACATTCACATTTTGTCTTTATTTATTTTATAATAATTGTTTTTACATTTTAGCAGGTACATTTTTTTTCAGTTTTACAAGAAGACGACTAAGTACAATAGCAATTGGTTTGAGAATAAATCATAGTCTACAATGAACCAAATTGAACTAAAGGAGAACCGGTCTTGTTTTCCTCATTGTGACGTGATTGGAGCTTGAAGTGACCAGCCATGTGTGCTATTTTATTTAGGTTATTTTTCCATAATTGTAATAGGGTATAAATACTTGTTATGTAGATTTTGTAAAGGACTTTTGAAACATAAATTTTCAAATATTGTTGCCATGGAAAGCTTACCCTTTCATGCCCCTACTCTTATCAAATTCTCTTAGAATTTGTGGCAAGTGGATTTTGATTGTGTTGTGTGTAATATCAACAACATCAAAATCAAACCTAATTCCAACTAGTGTGTAACATCTGGGAAGGAATTAGCTCCTCTTATCTATCTCTTGTTCACACATATTAAGGTCCATTTTAATTCAAGGTTCACACCTCAATTGATTAGACATTTGTTCTTCTTCTCTCTTGTTTAACGTTAAGAATTAAGGTTCATAACGATTAGGGGTTCATGCCATTTTGGATTGCTTATTGTCAAGTGAATCTTCAATTACATTGTGTACTTGTAATTGGCCCTGAGCACTTTAGTATGGCTCCACTTTTAGCTCTTCATGGAAGTCAAATTAGAAGAATAATAAGGATGCCTTTAAGAAAAAGGAAGATGTAAAGGTTAAGAAATTAGTTGCTGATTCCAAAGGTAAAACTGAAACTAAATCCTCTTCTAGATTACGTGATATTAAGTGTTTCAAGTGTTAAGGATTGGGGCACATTGCATCTCGATGTCTAAATAAGATGGTTTTGGTTATTTTGGATAATGGTGATGTAGAGAGTATCAATTCAACTACGGAAGAGATGCCACCATTAGAGGATTGTAGTGATGTTAACATAGAGGATCCTATGAAAGGAGAGATGTTAGTCACTAGGCATGCTCTAAACATATAGCCTAAGGAAGGTGTTGGTGAGGAACAAGGTGAGCACATCTTTCATATTAGGTTCCATGTGAGTAGTGAGGTATGTAGCTTGATTATTGATAGCGGTAACTACACCAATGTTGCGAGTTCTTTAATGGTTGAGAAATTGCATCTACCTACACTAAAGCATCTTAGACCATATAAGTTGTAATTTTTGAATGAATATAGTGAAGTTAAGGTGACAAAGCAAGTTTTAGTTGCATTTTGCATTATCAACTACAAGGATGAGGTTCTTTATGATGTAGCACTAATGAATGTTGGACAAGTTCTTTTAAGGCATCCATGGCAGTTTGATAGGAAGGTCACTCATGATGGGTATAAGAATGTGTACAAATTTATGATGAATAACCGACTCATTATGCTAACATCTCTCAAACCTTTGGAGGCATATGAGGATCAGGTTAGGATAGTTAAAGAGTGTAAACTAAGAGAAAACAAAGTAAGTGCACAATAAAAAGAAAAGAGTGGTAAAAAAGTGAGTGTGTGCAAAAGAGTGGAAAAAGTAGTGAGGAGAGAAGAAATTTAGAGTGTGGAATTCAAAATAAGGAGACAAGTGAGGAAGTGAGTGCTTTTGCTGCAAAGGGAGAGATTAAGAGAACTATGTTGGCGAGGTAACAGCTACTTATACTTTTGTATAAGGATGTTTATTTTTCAATTAACAATCTTACCTCCTCTTTACTTAATTTAGTTGTGCCCTTATTATAGGAATTTGAAGATTTATTTCTAATGTGACACAAACTATGATATAGTCAAATAATTCTAACTCCGAGGCGATAATCTATAGTAATAGATTCCACAATCAAATAACGAACAATGACATAAAATAAACCGTAACCCCATATCGGATATGATGCACCAGCAAGAGAGTAGTCCTAGTATGGATTAGTTGATATGACGCACAATAATCCAATACCGTCACTCACCAAAATCCAATGGATTGATAAGAGTATATGAAGAACAAAATCCATTATATAATTCTTAAATGTTCAAAAGTCCCCCATTCTTACATTATAATCTTATTTATAAGAAAAGGAAAACAAAACTGGAAAAGCCACAAACTCAACCGACTTAAGTACATAAGTCGTCAGCTTTGGAAGTAGGATGGCTGCTAGCTTTGGAGGGAAGGCTACTAGCTTTGGTGTTTTATGTTGCTGGCTTTGATGGCTAGCTTTAGAGGTAAAGCTGTCAACCTTGGTGACCAGCTTATCTTCTACGTCGCTAGCTTTGAGGCCAGTCTAAAGGGTAAGTTGCCAACTTTTATAGCCGGCTTAAACGGGTTCCCATCAATTTCTCAAGGGCATTCTAGATGGACTACCTCCTTTAAGAGGTATTGAACATTGAATCAACTTCATTATGAGATCATCAACCCTTAATAGACCCACTTATAGAGCCAAATTGGAAGAGACAAAAGAGATCCAAAGGCAGTTAGATGAGCTAGTGTAAAAGGGATTGATAGGACTCATACACCTATAGGACCCATCACCAGAGCAAGAGCTCAAGGATTACAAAATTTGGTGATGAGGGTCCTCTATGAACAATTAGACCCCGAAGACATTTGTTTAGTGTCTTCATTTTCATTGTATAATTACTTTGCATTTCGTTAGGCACATTTTTCAGTTTTATAAGAAGATGATCAAACACAATAGCAATTGGTTTGTAAATAGGCCACAGTCCATAATGAATCGAATTGAAACAAGTGAGAACCGGTCTTGTGTTTCCTCCTTGTGACCATGATTGAAGCTTGAAGGGATCGGCCATGTGTACTAGTTACTTAGGTTATTTTTCATATTTTGGTAGAGTATAAATACTTGTAAATAACAACAAAAAGGGACTTTTTTTACAATCATTTTTATAGCTATATTCTAATTGCCTTTCTCTTACAAAACACACTTATCAATTTCAATTTAGGGATTGTGGCAAGTAGCCTTCATTTGTTGTCTGTCATATCAACTTTTGAAGTTATTCCTAATTCTACTAGTGCATTACATCTGGTATGTTACACAAAGGGCAAAGGTGCTAGTCAGTGTAGGAAAAAAAATACAGTGATGTGATTATCTGTGATGTGCTTCTTATGTGAGCCTTTCACTTATTGTTAGGTAAACTCTTGATGTTTGATAGAAAGGTGTTACATGACGAGTTCAGAAACACTTACATGTTTTGAAAGGATGGTATATGGATAGTCCTGACGCCTATGTCTCCATCTGAGGTGTGCTCTTTCCAAGAACAAATTAGAAATACCTCCGGTTCTTCTAAAAGTTAGGTAAATAGGTAAACAAAGTCATCTGGTTTCAGTCGAAGAGATGACCCTCTAGATTTGAGGGCAAATCTTTCAGAGGCCTAAGGAGATGATGAGAATCTACCCTACGGTTCCAGTAGTAGGGGAACCTGATTTGGATGTATGATCTAAAACATCAACATGTGTCTATGTTTTGATCTAATAATGTTTGGTTTTGTACTATAGCAAGTACATTGATTGATTTTACAGGATGGCTAAATAACATGCACTAATGATTAACTTGCGGGACATTTTTGGAGTCACATCCAACAACCTATAAATTGCTTAATTGACTTGAAGAACATTATACTTATAATTGTTGTTTTGAGAACCGGCTATTTCATTTAGCAATTGTACTTTCTTTTCTTGGAATTGGCCACCTAAGTGGCTTATTTGTATTTTTCATGTTGTTTTTACCCTAATTGGAGCAAGTATAAATACTTACTAACTACGGTTTTTAGGAAGCTTTTGTTATTTTGAAGAAAAACACATTGTTGCCATGAGAGAGTGAGTCCTCTTGCTCAAATGCACACTCTTATCAATTATCTAAGAAAATTATGGTGAGTGAGGCTTGGAATTTCTTGTGAGTAGTATTAAGAATTTCTAAGTTGCTTCCTTTTTATTACTAGTTTGCAATATCTAGTGATAATTAGGTTGTTTTCATCTATTTTTTGTTCACACCAATTAGGTGATGTGCCTAAAACTAATATTAAGCACATACAAAAGACTTAAGAAAAACAATCTCAAGTCAAGGCAAAATCGGATCCAAAAATGGCACTTTTCAAATGAACCCTAATGATGAAAGGATGAAATTCAAACAACCAATGATATAATAAGAATAATTCAATGAAAATACCTTCTAACAACACTCTAATTTCATGTAATCCATGCAAATGAAGCCTCAATTTGACAAAGAAAAACCGTAACAAAACAATCCCTTTCCAATGGTGAAAATCACGTTATCAAGGAAATCCTTAAAGATGAATTGGATCAATATGATAATTCCTTCAGATAATCACAAGAATTCATGAATAACAACAAGGATATCTGGCCAAGAAATATCTCAATTCAACCCTAGATATGACACACTAGAGAAGAAAAGAAATCACAACAAAATAAAATTGATATAACTCACAATTTCAAGATGTAGCACTCGCGACAATTTCAACTCTTGGTATTGAAATTGATAAGAGTTTGGAACCAAGGTATAAACCCTAATTCTCACATGAAAAGAGGTGTATAATCTGCAAAATGATAAGCCCCCTCAAACCCTCTCTTAAGCAAGTATTTATACTTGCTACTCTTAGGGTTAACAAGTGCTCAAAATTACAAGTTTGCCACTTTTAAGGTGGCTAGCCCTAAATGAAAGTTACAAAGAAATAAAAGTGTCCCAAAACCAAAATACAACTAAAATAGTTCATAAAATGAAAAATACATAAAATAAATGCTCTTCATGATGCCGGTCTTCTATAGGATCCATCGGCCCAGCTCATCGCCGGTTTAGGTCGGTCCATGGATAACCCACAAGCTGAGTTTGTCTATTGCCCTGTAAAGCATGATAAGTATTCCTATTGGAATATAAAATACATGAATAAGATAAAAGAGGTTAGTATATAAATAATTCCGGGGTCGATTTGCTCAAAATGGGTCCTCATTGCCAAGATTCGAAATCCTTTAGTTATTGCCCTAATGATAAGTCTTGTTAGATTTTCATTCCTATCATCTCCTCGGGCCTCAAAAAGATTTGTCCTCAAATCTGGCAGATCGAATGCAGTAGAGACTCTATTTTCTAAAAGCAATCCATCTGAAGAAGTATCTCTATAGAATCCCAATATCTGGAATACCATAGTAGGTGATTGTTTTTTCTCCTCCATTTCTAGGATGTATCTCATCTACAACACAAACATGGACTCATTATATACTGATGTCTCCCCTGTCTCAACCCATTCCATTGAGTTTATTTCCTCTTTTTCTGACTCATCTATATGATGTTGATCCTTAGGGTCTTCTAATGGTTGGCCCAACTGCTCATTACCCTCTAAAACCTCTGAAGGTGAACATAACTGTCTTTGAACAGTCTGGCTCTCTGGTGGTTTGCTCGTCTGACTATGATTATCAGGATCCTCTGAAGGTTGGCACATCGGTGTCTGACAAATTTTATGCTCTAAGGGTTGGCTCGTGTCACTAGAGCCCTCAAGAACCTTTGAAGGTTGGCATACTTGCGTCTGCACAATTTGGTCCTCCTAGTCTAGGTAATCATCTGCGGAACCCCTACCATCAAATGAAGGCATCTGTAGCTTCGCACACTCTGGTCCTCGAGGTGGTCTAAATTCGCTGTCCGGGTATGGATTAAGCCTAAAATTATCATCTCTATCTTCCCTAAGAGCATGATAATCTCCCTTTACTCTAGGTGGTGCCATAAGGTTTACCATAGGTGATGGTGGTAATGTCATCCTATCAATCCTTATTGCTAATGTAGCAACAAGTTTGGAAAGGTCCCGAAGTTGTTCATCTAGAGTTCTTCCATTTGTATTTCGACGACTTGGTTTGCTACCCACTTGGCTATTGGCCTCATTGCCAATGTACCCATTCACACTATCATATGACATGTTTGTGGATGCGATTTATCTAAAGTACAATTTTAATCTCAAATAATTTGTAGCACACTCCTTTCACTTCACCACGTCACAATAACAAGTTTGGATAACAACACACACACTTATACACCCACAGTGCAACAAGTCACCAATGCAATAAATACTTTTTATCACTTCAAGTATATTAGAATAAGTGAAGCACAAATAAATACTTCTAAGTAGTTGAGAAATTAAATTCAACTCACAAGTGTTGAAGTAATAAGTTCAATTACTTTCACACTTTAATGTTTGTTTTTGAATTCAAATTCTACTACTTCAATTTTCCTTTATTGCCACGGTTTCACACCTACAATTGATCTTAATGTGCAGCACCTTTAATCCACATAAATCCACAAATTTACACCACCACACACACCTTCAATCACGGTGCACTCACTCCACCAATAACTCCACGGCAACAACAACAAGTTGCACTCCACCTCCACGACAAAAATAAGAAATGGAAACAACAACAAAATACTCTAATTCCACAGCAATAATAACAAATATACTTCACTCCCCACAAGTTCTAACCGCAACTCAGAACAAAATAGGCAGCAACTTCAATTTGAAATTCAAACAAATTCACTTATTGCAAGCCTTCTTCAATTGGTAAGTAATGAATTTAAATTCAAATAGCAATCATTAACTCCCACAACTTAATTGCATGTGCTTGAATTCAAATAATTCCATAATAATCAAAACCAATGTAATCTGCAAATTGTAATCCACCGATTCAGAATTTACACAATGGAAATCAAACAACAAACTTCACAACCTCCTCACGCCACAAGCTATTCACGGCAAGGATTTTGGTAAGTTTTGCAAGTTCCAAAAATTGCTAAAGTAAACAATACTTTGTACTTCTGCTCTTCCACGTGAATTAGTGACCACAAAATGATATAATAACCTTCCCAAAACAACTCCAACAATTAGCAAATCAAATCCCAATCCAAGGTAATTTCGCAATCTTCAAACAACAACAACAACACAATTACGGTTTTCACTTGATCAACCTTAATTGATGATCACTTCCACGAAATTGAATACAACAAATTCCCTTCTCTCAACAAGAGCTCTGATACCAAAAATATGATGTGCCTAAAACCAATATTAAGCACATACAAAAGAATTAAGAAAAACAATCTTAAGTCAAGGAAAAATCGGATCCAAAAATGGCACTTTTCAAATGAACCCTAATGATGAAAGGATGAAATTCAAACAACCAATGATATAATCAGAATACTTCAATGAAAATACCTTCTAACAACACTCTAATTTCATGTAATCCACGCAAATGAAGCCTCAATTTGACAAAGAAAAAACGTAACAAAACAATCCCTTTCCAATGGTGAAAATCACGTTATCAAGGAAATCCTTAAAGATGAATTGGATCAATATGATAATTCCTTCAAATAATCACAAGAATTCATGAATAACAACAAGGATATCTGGCCAAGAAATATCTCAATTCAACCCTAGATATGACACACTAGTGAAGAAAAGAAATCACAACAAAATGAAATTGATATAACTCACAATTTCAAGATGTTATACTCGCGACAATTTCAACTCTTGGTATTGAAATTGATAAGAGTTTGGAACCAAGGTATGAACCCTAATTCTCACATGAAAAGAGGTGTATAATCTGCAAAATGATAAGCCCCCTCAAACCCTCTCTTAAGCAAGTATTTATACTTGCTACTCCTAGGGTTAAAAAGTGCTCAAAATTATAAGTTTGACACTTTTAAGGTGGCTAGCCCTAAATGATAGTTACAAAGAAATAAAAGTGTCCCAAAACCAAAATACAACTAAAATAGTTCATAAAATGAAAAATACATAAAATAAATGCTCTTCATGATGCCGGTCTTCTATAGGATCCATCGGCCCAGCTCATCGTCGGTTCAGGTCGGTCCATGGATAACCCACAAGCTGAGTTTAAGTGAGTTTGTCCATTGCCCTGTAAAGCATGATAAGTATTCCTGTTGGAATATAAAATACATGAATAAGATAAAAGAGGTTAGTATATAAATAATTCCGGGGTCGATTTGCTCAAAATGGGTCCTCATCGCCAAGATTCGAAATCCTTTAGTTATTGCCTTAATGATAAGTCTTGTCAGATTTTGATTCCTATGATTAGGGTTCATATTGCTCCAATTTTATAAGATTGAAATTGCATGTTATATGAAATTTGACTGGTATTGGAATCCTTTATAATACTTTTCAATTTGATTCACGCAATTAGGTTTCATGTTATACTTGGCATCACGCCATTTGTAGGTCTAATTGAGCATTTGAGATTGATTAATCATTTAGATTTTGTTTATGTGTTTTGGATCATTTTTATTTGAGATTGATTAATGTGACCACGAAGGTTGTGCTGAATTGTTCTTGTGTGTTGTGAAGAGTATTGGTTGGAGGAATTGGTGTGTGAAGCTGTGATTGTATAAAAAAAAAAAGGGAATTATTAAAAAGCTTAATTCAATAGCTATGTCGAATGATGGTGTGAATGGGGGAATTGGCAATGAGGCCAATAGCTAGGTTAAAGGAGGTCAGGGTCATCATGTTGCAGGTGGAAGAACACTAGAGGAACAATTGTAGGATCTCACCACTATTGTTGCTACATTAGCAACACGAGTAGATCAAATGACTATTCTACAACCACCGGTGGGAAATCTACAAGCACCCCCACCTTAGGTTGTCCATTAGAATGTTCATAGGGAAGGAGACATTGGAGGAAATAGGGGTAGGAGGTTGGAAGGAGTTTATCATGCTTTTAAGGAGGAAAGGGATGATAATTTTGAACATGAGCCTTATCTAAATTGTGAGTTCAAATCTGTTCAGGGCTTAGAACATGTAAAATTGCATATGCCTTCATTTATTTGAAGGGGTTCTACAGAAGACTATTTGGAATATGAGGATAAGGTCGAGGGCCTATTTGAATGTTATGAGATTAACAATCACACTCGGGTTCATCTTGTAGCTGTAGAGTTTGTTGGTTATGCCACCTTATGGTGGAAGAATCTTGTAGCTAGTAGGTGAAGAGATGGTGAGGCCAAGATATATACTTAGTAGGAAATTAAATGGGTGATGAGGATGAGTTTTATATTAGAGCACTATAGGCAGAAGTTCTTTATGCATCTCCAAACACTGAGGTAGGGAGGCAAAATAGTTGATGAGTATGTATAGGAGTTTAAGACACTAATGATCAAATGTGGGTTAGTCAAACCTCCTAAACAAACCTTAGCATGATTTGTGTCGAGGTTAAAGTATGAGATTTCTTGCATTATGGAGCTCCAATAGTATGACACCCTTAATGAGGCCATCCAGCTAGCTCTGAAAGTGGAAAGATAGAGGCGATCTAATCCATTTAGAGAAGCAAGCACTAGGTATGGGACTTCTACAAAACTATATGGTTCTAAAGGTAAACAGGCTGATAGAGGGGGATACAGTAGAAATGTAGAAAAGAGCCAGTGGTGTAGGATAGTAAAGGGGAGAAGGAGATAGTGGGGAAAGGAAAAACAATTATAGGAAATGATAACAAACAATCAGAAGTTGGGACATCAGGAGGACGAAGTCGTCAAATCAAATGTTTTAAATGCCTGGGTTTTTGACATATGGCTGCTCAGTGTCCAAAAAGAAGGCTCATGACTACTATGGAGGTCAAGAGTGACGAAGATGAGGAAGATATGCTTGAGGCCATAGATTTGTCAGCGGTAATAGATGAGTATTATAGTGACATAGATGTTGTAGTACATGAGGATAAAGGAAATGATTAATATTTATCCATTAATGTACTGTGACGAGCTATAACTTCTTTTCCTACTAATGATGATGAGTAGAGGGAAAATTTGTTCCACATCTCTTGTAGGGTACAAGGTAATTTATGTGCTCTTATTATTGATGGTGGTATTTGTACTAATGTAGTAGCTACACCATTAGTGACTAGAATGAAACTAGTCACTACCCTACATCCCAAACTCTATAAATTGCATTGGCTGAGTGAGCAAGGTAGTCTACATATTACCTAGAGGGCTAAGGTACCTTTTAGCATAGGGGATAAATATCATGATGAGATTATCTGTAACATCCTTCTTATGTGTGCATCCCATATATTTCTTGGCAAGCCTTAGTTGTATGATAGGAGGATTTTACATAATGGCTTTAGAAATACTTATGTGTTTTAGAAAGAGGGCAAACATATAGTGTTAAACCTAATGCCACCTTCAGAGGTCTAAGAGGCTCAGAGGTAAATAAATAAGACAGGGAAGAAGAAAACCTTATTGGTGGGACAGTATGAGTTGGAGGAGGCCATAATAGTTGAGAGACTAATATATTTATTACAGTTGAAGTATGCCCTAGAGATGGATGGGCGTAAGCATCTACCCCCTATGGTATCTTAGGTACTAAATGACTACAACGATCTTTTAATGGATGAATTGCTAGAGGTATTACTGCCTCTAAGAGGTATTGAGCATGCTATTGACTTTCAACCATGATCAATTTTACTAAATCGACCTACATACCACATGAATCCTGAGGAAGCTAAAGAATTGAAGTGTTAGGTGGATGAGTTGGTAAAACGAGCTTTTGTTAGGGAGAGTATCAGTCTTTATGCTATTCCTACCCTTCTTGTCCCTAAGAAGGATCGCACTTAGAGGATGTGCATTGATAGTTGAGCCATTAACAAAATCACCATCAAATATAAGTATCCTATTCCTAGACTTGATGACATGTTAGATAAGCTATATGGTGCACAAGTATTCTCCAAGGCATGGTTGTCAAAATCGCGATTTTACCTAGAATTAAATGGTATAGAATAAGTAGAATCATATGAAATCGTATAGAATTGGTAGAATTGGTAACTTGTAGAATCGTACATCTAAATTCATAATTATATCAAAAGTGTATACTTAAATGATTTTTCTTCCATTTTGATTATGAAAAAATTCATAAAATTGCAAACTTGTAGAATCATACGATTGACTTATGATTTTGACAACCATGCTCTAAGGTAAACCTTAAAAGCGGATATCTCCAAATTCAGATCAGGGAAGGAGAAAAGTGGAAGATCACTTTTAAAACACACTATGGATTATATGAATGAATGGTCATGCCATTTGGTTTGACTAATGCCCCTAATACTTTTATGAGGCTAATGAATCATGTAATGAATGAGTTTCTAGGTAAATTTGTTGTTGTTTATTTTGATGACATTTTGATCTACAACAAAAACCTAGAAAATCATGTGGAGCATCTACGAGCTGTGTTTTCAGTATTGAAGGCGCAACAATTGTATGCTAATCTCTAAAAGTGTTCTTTTTATCAAATTGAGGTAACATTTCTAAGATTTATTATATCTGGTTCTGGTGTTAGGGTAGATGAGGAGAAAGTGAGGGCTATTAGAGAGTGGTTAACACCAAAATTAATTGCTAAGGTAAGAAGTTTTCTTAGACTAGCTTCATTTTATAGACGATTTGCCCATAACTTCAGTAATATTGTTAGTCCTTTAACTGAACTGACAAAGAAAAATATTCCTTTTGTTTAGGGT
Organism: Laguncularia racemosa; assembly: GCA_037954665.1. NCBI lineage: Eukaryota > Viridiplantae > Streptophyta > Magnoliopsida > Myrtales > Combretaceae > Laguncularia > Laguncularia racemosa. The sequence goes on from JBBMOL010000028.1 coordinate 2,634,312, forward strand.
GAGAAGGCTCAAAAGAGTTTTGAGAAGATAAAGGTAAATCTTACTAGTGCTCTAGTATTGGTTTTACCTGATTTTTATAGAGTTTTTGAATTGATGTGTGATGCTTTAGGGATAGGGATTAGTTCTGTGTTGATGCGGGATAAAAAGCGCATTGCATTTTTCAAAGAAAAATAGAGTGGTACACCTTTAAACTACTTAATATATGATAAGGAATTCTATTCCTTAGTGAGGGCATTGATGACATGGCAACATTGTCTTCTTCCAAAAGAATTTATTATCTATATAGATCATGAATCCTTAAAACATTTTAGAGATCAGTAAAATTTGTCAAAATGCCAAGCCAAATGGGTGGAGTTCCTAGAGAGTTTCTCATATGTGATTAAGTACAAGAAAGGTAACACGAATATGGTAACTAACGCTTTGTTATGTAGGTATGTACTTATCACCTCTCTATAATCGAGACTACTTGGATTTTAATTGATGAAGGAACAATATGTGCATGATGAATTTCTGAAAGTAATAACTGAGAAATGTTTTAGGGGGAAAATATTTGAGGGGTATTATATGATTGATGGCTTTTTGTATAAGGCTAGAAAATTGTGTATACTTTATGGGTCTGTTAAAGAATTGTTAGTGAGGGAAGCACATGCTGGAGGGTTATTTGGTCATTTTGGAGAAAAAAGGACTATAGCTTTGTTAAAAGAACATTTTTATTAGAGGGGTATGATGAAGGATGTTCATATGGTGCTAGAAAGGTGTGGGGTCTGTAAGAAGGCACAAGGAAAGAAAGGAGTTCATAGTGAATATATGCCTTTGCCTATACCTACTCAACCTTAGACTGATATCAGCATGGATTTTATTTTAGGTCTACTCAGGACACAAAGAGGAAATGATTCTATTATGGTTGTTGTTGATTGCTTCAGCAAAATATCTCATTTTGTGCCTTGCCTCAAAATGGATAATGTACTCTTTATAGCTAAACTTTTTGTGTAGAAAATTGTAAAACTAAATGGTGTTCTATACAATATAGTGTTTGATAGAGACACTAAGTTTCTTAGCTTTTTTCTAAAAGACACTATGGAGAAGACTTGGTACTAAAATCATGTATAGTACCTCGTGCCATCTATAGATAGACGGCCAGGAAGAGGTTGTTAATCATACTCTTAGTACCTTACTAAGAGCAACAGTTGGCAAGAATCTTATTGATTGGGACTTGTGTCTCCCTATTGTTGAGTTCGCTTACAATAGGTCTACTCATTGTTTAACCAGTAAGTCTCCCTTTGAAGTCGTGTATGGCTACAATCCTACTCTTCCATTGGATTTCATAGCTAATCCAGCAATAAAGGTGGAAAGCTTGAGTGGAGTAGAATGAGCCCAAGAGATTCAAAAACTTCATCAAAGGATAGCTGAACATCTTCAAAAAACACAGGAACAATAGAAACTTCAGGGTAACAAAAATAGGAAAACCATAATTTATAATCCAGGTGATCTAGCCTGGATTAATCTTAGCAAAGATAAGTTTCCTCATAAAAAGTCACAAAAGCCATCACTTAGAGCAGATGGACCTTTCAAAGTTGTTAAGTCCATCAACAACAATGTATAGATAATAGAACTGCCAGGAGGATATGGTGTCTTTGCTACATTTAATATTGCAGATCTATTACTATATTTTCTAGATGATTTCATGAAGACCTATCAGATTTGAGGGCAAATCTTTCATAGGCCCGAGGAGATGATAGGAATCATATACCTACAGGACCCATCACCAAAGCAAGAGCCAAAGGGTTATAAAATTTGGCGATGTAGGTTCTTTATGAACAATTAGACCTCGAAGACATTCATTTAGTGTCTTCATTTTCATTGTATAATTGCTTTGCATTTCATCAGGTACATTTGTCAATTTTATAGGAAGATGACCAAACACAATAGCAATTGGTTTGTGAATGGGTCACGGTCCATAATGAACTGAATTGAACCAAGGGAGAACTTGTCTTATGTTTGCTCCTTCTAATCGTGATTGAAGCTTGAAGGGATCGGCCATGTGTACTTGTTACTTAGGTTATTTTTCCATATTTAGGTAAACTATAAATACTTGTAAACAACAACAAACGGGAGGCATTTTTGACAATCATTTTTACAACTATATTCTAACGTGGAGAGGGTTGCCCTTTTCTTACAAAACACACTTTTATCAATTTAAATTTAGAGATTGTGGCAAGTGGCCTTCATTTTTTGTGTGTCATATCAACTTTTGAAGTTAATCTTAATTCTATTAGTGCATTACATCTGGTATGAATTCGGATTCCTTTTACTTCTTCTTGTTATTGAAATTTTGGGGTTTACATGAAGAAAGGGGGGGTCTTTTGTCTCGTAGGATTCCTTGATCTTTTGTTTTAAATTATTGTTCAATTGATTAAAATAGAAGAGCACGTCATAATTTGGTACCAGAGCCATAGTTAAATAGGAGAAATGCACGTGTGGATTCTTAATTTTGAATTGGGAATTAAGGTTTATGCCATGCAATTGTTTAATTGTTGATTTCACATAAATTGTGTCATGTTCTACCTTAGTTATTGCAGATTGAAGTTAAGGGAAGTATAATTTAGGGGTTGTTTCCATGAGACCTTGTTGTGAAGGATGGAAAATATTTTCAAATTGATTCCATATTTACCTTATGTAGTAATTGTGCATTAATTCCCTTTGTATGCACTTTGACTAAAGCTTGGAATCATTTTTGTATTGTGATTGTGGAAGTGTGTTGTGATTGTGAAGTGTGCCGTGAGGTGTGTGAGTCTTGGTAGAATGTGCATTGTGTCTTGAAGTGAGTTGAACTTTGATGGAGTTTTGTATATACTGTAGAAATGTTCTTGTGTGTGTTGCACCGTGGGTGTGTGTGTGAAGCCATAAAGTGTGTGTTACATTGGTTGTGTGTTGAACACACCGTGGGTGTGTGTGTGAAGCCATGGAGTACGTGTTGCATTGGTTGTGTATTGAACTGTGGGAGTATGTGTATCGTAAAGTGTAAGTATTGTGTAGTGGGTGTGAGTGATGGGAATCTACCTAGTGGTTCCAGCGGGGGAACCTGATTTGGATGTATGATCCAAAACATCCACATGTGTCTTAGCCCATGTTCAGTTCTCATGCTTTTGATTCCCAAGAAAGATGGAACATGGTGCATGTGTGTTGATTGTCAAGCCAGCAATAAGATCACCATAAAGTATATATATCCTATCCCTTAGTTAGATGATATGCTTGATGAGTTGTATGGTTCATGTTTGTTTTCTAAAATTGATTTAAAAAGTGGCTATCATCAAATTTGCATAATGGAAGGTGATGAATAGAAAACTACTTTTAAGACAAAATATGGGTTGTATGAGTGGTTAGAAATATATTTTATATTAAGGTTGCATTCATTTATTGATTAAAAAATTTAAAAATAAATATACCATTGTTATTAAGCCTTTATTTTGAAAACAAGTTTATAATTTTGTTTTAAATTTGATAATTTCTTATAATAGTGATGTGCCTAAATGATTAAATCCAAGCACATGAACCTAATTGAAGAACCACTTTAACTAATCCTAAAAAGTGGCATGACAACAAGTATATTATGAGCCCTAATAGTATGAACTAGTAAGCTCAGATGATCAAAAGATGATGTGTTCAAGGGATCGTAATACCAATCAACGATGACACACATACAATTGATTCTATTATAATGAAATTACCATGAACAAATTGTAGATAAGATCCCCAAATGGCATGAAATTAATGACCCACAACCCTAAGTGATGTGAACCAAATTAGAAGTACAATAAGTGGATTCCAATGCCATTCAAATTCAATGGAACAATTCAATTCCAATCCTTACAATTGACATGAATACTAAGCAATATATGAACCCTAATTTAGGCGTGAATGGAACAAACAAAGATCAACCTATTATTACTAGATATTACATACTAGTAATAACAAGAAGCAACTTAGTAAAATCTTGATACTACTCACAAGATTTGCTAAGGCAACTCACCACAATTTCATAAATGAAATTGATAAGAGTAGATGGCGTGAAGAGGGGGCTCCCACGGCAACAATTTTTAGATTTGTAAAATGTTCAAAAGTCCCTCAAAAACCCTAGTTAGCAAGTATTTATACTTGCTCCAATTAGGGTTGAAATGACTAAACAATTACATCTATATCACTAAAGGATGGCCAGTCCTAAATCTCCCAATACAACCAAATAAAATTTCCCAAAAGCTTACAAAATAAATGGTTCAAAGAAAAATGACAAATATAAAAATAGTCTTCATAAGCTAGTTCTTCAAATCAATTCTTTGGTTCAACTCATTTTCGGTTTAGGTCGGTCCATGGATAACCCACAAGCTGAGTCTTAATGAGTTTGTCCATCACCTTGTAAAGCCCAATAAGTGTGCCTACTGGAATACACAATACATAAGTAATAGAAAAGATGTTAGTATATAAATAATTTTAGGGTCGATTTGTTCAAAAAAGACCCTCATTGCCAAGATTTGAAATCCTTTGGTTCTTGCCCCAATGATAAGTCTTGTAGGATTTTGATTCCTATCAAAAAGCTTCCTAAATCTAAGCTAAATGTGCGGACAGGTTTTACGAAAACTTAATAGCTTAGGAAGATGACCACAGATTTAAATTTTCAATGCTACATGGTTAACTAAACCAGAAATATACCATAATTGTTTAGAAAAGCTAATGCATAACATGCCTTAATCCAGTCATAAAAGTTGTAAGTAAGTCAAGCTTGCTTGCAAACTATTCCAATTTGATTAGGCATTAACTTGAGTTCAATTTAATTGCAATCAAGTTGAACTCATGCTTTAACTTGAAAATACTTATTCAATCACCTCATTTTCTTAATCAAGCTTTCTATTTATTAAAAATATATACATCTTCCATAAAACATTCTATAATAACGATGATAAATAAAATAAATAAGATAATTAATGATTTTAAACTTAGGGTCATTCTTGGAATTTCAAAGATATTTAAGGGTGTTACAATCTAATTAAGAGGTTTTAATTATTTAAATCTAAATAAACGTATATTCTTCCCTATTGTCTCTTTCCTTCTTTTCTCCTCTCTCAAAACCTACACTTACTGTGGTAGTTCTTTACTCCAATCAATGGGAGGATCCTCCAAACGAAGGTAGGTAAACAATTCTCTTTTGTATTTTCTTTTATTTTTAATGTTGGAATTATAATGAAAGTGGGGAAAATTATTTTAAAGATATAATTGTCACACAACTTTAGAGGAGAGACTGTGTAGGAGCGATCTGGTATTTGAGATAAAAGGTAAGTGGTTTAATAGTGGTCTTGAGTACTATAAATTCCACTTACATAATGAAAACGTTGTTAACACAATCGCATTAGGTTTGATGGTTTATGTAGAATTTTTGCAAGATAGTTCAAGGGGCTACAATTCTGAGTAAGTGTCACTATAGAAATTTTTACATTTGGTAGTGTTTGTATATTTTATAAACGTTGCCAATTCTAATGTATTTTAGTCATGTTTGTTCAATGTCGCACAAAATATATTATTATTGACATCTATGACTAAAGTTAAAGGTATAAACTCTAAATCAATAATAAATTTTTTATTGTAAGACTTGATTTTTTTTTGTAACTTTTTTTCCCTTAATAAAAACATTAAAAAAAATTTTAGGTTTTTTTTTTTTAGATTTTATGACATTATAAATTATTAAAAAAAAACTAAGTCGTTGAAAAGAGAAAAACAAAACCAACCACAATTCTCAACCCTGCCTTTTATATCCTAAAAACGTTTTCTCTCATCTACGATGTCTTCCCCAATTACGTTAACAATGTTTACTGCTTAAGGAATGAAGAAATTTACTTCGAAACCATTCATCATCACCTGTGAGGAATTGTCATCTTTAAACCATAGGCTTTTATTTGTATCAAAGTGAGATTTTTGTTCCTAAGCATTCACTAAAATTAGGGTTTGAAGAAAAGTTTTTAGGTAAATCATCTTATTTTTAGGTAAATAGGTCTCAAGAAAATTTAATCATCAAAATAGTTATAATGCTGCTCTATTTTGTTTCGATAATGGCATTCTATGGTGTTATTGTTGCTCATACACAATCACTAGATGCCCACTTCTTCCCTATTACTAGGCTCCTCCTTTTTATGATTCTCGAAAACTTAGTTAGAAAGATCCCATGCAAGGCATTCTATTTGTGAAAGCTTTGCTATTGTCTGGCTTCCTCATGATCTTGCTCTTCTTGGTACATTGGTAACAGAAAAAAAAATGTAATTTTGAAAGACAAAAATGTTATGAAAGGTTTCATTGATAATCAATATTAAACAAATGAAAGATAATGGAATTTCAAGATAATAAAATAAAGTATACATTTAAAGTATAGATTAGGGCCTAATGAATTATTACTAAGTGGTGTATAAAGTTTTATTGAAAAATGTTATAAGATGTGGTTGTTAGATAGTGTTTTAGTAAATTGTTTTGTGTCTAAGATGTTATTAATTTCCATATAGGATGAGGAAATTCTTACTTGCTGTGGGATGGCATTGAACTTAAGTTGAGTTTGTTGTGTTGAGAGCATGTACCTAAAGGTACAGGGATGTTATGCAACCAATGTCAAGCATCCAAACAATTAGGTCTTATATAATGTAACCTGATTTTTCTTCGATCCCTTTTCATCCATCATTGAAATGTCCCTCTCACCTTAGCTTCCTTGCATTTAATTGAAATAGTTTTTAGGTTGTTGCGTAGTTCTTTGCTCATTTAGAACTACTAAGGATAGCTTCGGGATGAACCATTAGTGTCATTACAAAGCTGACGCCATTTGGATTCTGATGCAAGTTTGTAGAACTATTAGTGTCTTTATACATGGCATAATGATCTTCATTTACTTCCATTTTAATTATTGATTGGAAATTTCAAGTGCCATCAAGAAGTTGGCTTTTTAAAAGCATAGGATATCATTGGTGGTGTGTTTAACAAGAAGCTAGAGCAACTTTAGAAGACAACCAACAGTCGGATTCGTGGGGTAATTTTCAACATCAATTAAGGCTATAGGTTTGTTCTCTTTTGTATAATCATTACATTTTTTATTTTAAACAAAAGTGTAAAGCTATTTTTCGAAACATTTATTCATCTAGGCTCTATCTTAATTGATCACTACCTTGAACAGTTATACAATTTACAAAGATAGCAAATATGATTGTTGTCCAATTTCTATTGGAAACACTCTATGTAATGCATTGACGTTGACAATGTTAGGAGCATTGTTTCATGTATGAGTTAGGAGTGTTGTTTTTTGTGTCATTCGTGTGCTAAGAGTGTTGTTTGGTAAGCATGGTGTGGCAAGTGCTATTGTTATGCCTAGTGGACACTAAGTACACTTATAATTAAGGGATCTAATGACAATATCATATCCCTTTTATTTGTTTCTATCATATTGGTCTCCCTTATTATTGTCATGCCGATATTATATGAAAGTATATTCCATGAAATCTTACAGCATAACATAGGTTATGAATTTAACCAAATGAGGAGTATTCATTGTAAGGAACTGAATGTAGCCTCTTTTGGCTCAAACTATCATAGCCAAACCTCTTAGACAATAAGGAGTACAACTTTTGTGACAATGTGCTTATGGGGATGATTTAATATATATACTAAATATCAACTTTTTAAGATAATGTTATTGTTAGAAGGAAGTGATTAAAGTAGCTAAACGTAGGAAATTAGGTGTACAACCCTCTAGTTTAGTTATCACAAATCCCTATTTTTGTTATTGTAAACAAACCCTCTTGTTTTGTCTACATTAATGAAATTACAAGGCAAAGAATGAAATTTGTTGGTTCAACAAAAATAGTGTGTCATGGTTGATTTAATCAACTTTTTTTGTGTTCTTTGCTATAAAAAGATTTAATTTTTCTTTTTTTTAGTAAATGATTACAAAGACTCAAGTGTGTTTGATTGTTACTATTGGAGTTTTTACATTTAATATTGCATTTAGTATCATCTAGTGTCTGAAACCAATTTGCATTTATAGATAATCTTTCTTTAGATTGTGACATTCGCTATTTGTCATCTTGGTTTATGATGGAGTGGAAATTTTAATTTTTTTTTAATATGTTGAAAATGCAACATTCCGACGTCCAGTTGTAGCATTGTTCTCATTAAATAGTGTGCGGCTTCCAGCCGTTTGTTTTAGTTGAACAATGTCTAGCGTCGAACAGTAGCTTTGCTATCAAGGTAAATTGATCGACCATATAACATGATTGTTTGCAAAATGAAGCTATGCTATTGGGTTGTGTGATGTTTAGATACCATGCTGTCTTATCATGCCCCGTTTGAAGGGTTGTACAATGATTCCTAATACTCTAGCCGTAGAATACACCTCTTTCGGTGTTATATATACGTGTACAACATGCATCAGTTTCAACCTAGTGGAGTTAGAAGAGGGATCATGTGAGAGTTAGTGAAGACAAATGTTGTCGTTAACTTTTAAATACGACTGTCATTAGTGAAGATAAATGTTACTTCTTTGCTCAAAATAATATTAGAGAAAAGGGGGTTTGCTTTACTTAAGGTGCATGATCTTGAAGGTGTTTACAAGCCACAGCTTCCTAAGTTGCTAAGGAAATTGCTTTTTCTAAGGTACTTAGCCTTGAGGTTGACAGTCTTAGATTCACTTCCAAAGTTCTTAAGAAACCTGCCTTCTTTAGAAGCATTGGATGTAAAGTACACAAATACAGCAGCTAAAGAATAACTACCACCACTTGCAAATATGTGAGTTTAAGGTAAATTTTTAGTGTTAGTTGTGCCCACCAAAAATAACTACTGCAAAAGTCAAAGTTATACAATGATAGGGTGATTTATGATGTTTCCATGTACTTAGGTCATGAGGATGTATAACACATAAAAGACTGATATGGAGGAATAGCTTAAAAAGAGTGCAATTGAAAACAAATCTCTTCTTCTTTTAATACATTGTTATGGCATATACAGTTAGAACAAAATAGGCAGGGCGCTTGGGGTAGAGGTGAGGGTAGTGTTGTTTTGTGGGAAAATTACTATTATTTGAAGGATTGAGTATGCATTTTGACAAATGACTCACAAACCTTGAATATGAATGAGGCAGATTGGATAAGTTGCTTCTATATTGTCTAGCCTCTTTTAATTTATCCATCATCTCAATGCGTACAAGATTCTCTATGCAACAAGAAGAGTTTTAAGTTTTAATAAGAGATAGAGCAAATTAAAACCATTGCTAATATAAAGATGAAAAACAACCAATGAGCTCATTATTCTCCCCAAAAAGATTGTGTGAAAACATGCTAAAGTTTCTTAATTTCACTTTTTTCCTTCTTTATCTGAAGTGATGCATTTCTTTTTTATGCAATGGATTCAGCTATGACCTATTGTCATTGATCTTTCTAATTGCAAGAAACCATTAAAAGAAAAGTTGTTTTATACCCGTAACTATAATTGTTAACATATTCCTAAGAACCAAACAATCTTCAACCCAAAGTTTTCATGATAGATTTATCCCTGAATTGCCATAAGCCAACCTTTTCTTTTAGTGTGTGTTGATTACACTTTTTTCCCATACAATCTTATTATTAAACACTTTGTTATCTTACATTTTGATTTGCTGTGGGATTTTTTTACAGTCATGGATAAGAGATGGATGAATTGTCACATTGAAAGCAAAAAGTACCTATAAGGTGTAGAGTTTTTTTATTGCATACTTGCGCATGAAGTATGAAATGGAAAAGAGGTTAAGTTGTCCATATAGGAAATGCTTAAATGTGTCATCGCACACTATGAATGTAATAAGAGCACACTTGCTTGTTGATGGAATAGATGTAACTTACTATTGTTGGATATACCATGGTGAGGAGCTGACCATTGAATTGCTAAGGAGAACTTGAGGTAGGATACATCATGAAGACTATGATTTCAGAACAAATAGAAGCAAAGGATTCAATCAGGAAAAGGACGACGACATCGACAGACTTGATGAGATGCTAGAAGATTTAGAGGCATTTATTGATAATCAAGCTGAAGGTCTAACTCTTACAGATGGATTTGATTTTCCACCCAATTTTGTTGTTGGGCTAAGAGTTGACTCGCAACAAGAGCTTTATTCAAGGTGTAAGTTATCAAAATTCTCATTTATCGTAAAGCTAATACACTTAAAAGTATACAATAAGTGGAACAATAAGTCTTTTGATATGCTTCTCTAACTTCTTCATGACGTGATCCCTAATGGAGAGTCTTTTCCTAAGTTATACTATCATGCAAACAAGTACTTACAAGGATTGGGCATAGGTTGCCATTATATTCATTCATGCAAATATGATTGTTGCTTATTTTGGGATAGTAATAAGCACCTCACACAATGCCCTCAAGGTATAAGGTGTGTCGTGGATTTAGGAAGGGTATTCCTTAAAAGGTTTTGTGTTACTTTCTTGTGAAACCAAGGTTGCAATGCCTTTTCATAAATGCTAAAGTTGCCTAAAATATGCATTGGCATAAAGAGGAACAATACAAACAAGATAATTGTATAGGTCATCCTATAGATGTGCTATCTTTGGTCAATTTTGACATTCAATTCCCTGAGTTTTCTAAAGACTCTCATAATGTTAGGTTAGGGCTATCTAGTGATGACTTCAATCCCTTTGGATCTATGGCCCAATCATACAACATGTGGCTTATGGTTCTGCTTACATATAACTTGCTACCTTGGATGTGTATGAAGAAAGAGTTCTTAATGATGTCATTATTAATCCCAGGACCTAAAGCACTGGGGAAGGAGATTGATGTCTACTTGCAACCTCTAATCAATGAACTGAAGGATCTTTGGGTTAATGGATTATAGACATATGATGCATATTCGAAGTCTTCTTTCAAAATGCTTGCCACTTTGTTGTAGACTATCAATGACTTTCCTGCCTATAGGAGCTTGTCTAGGTGGAGTACAAAAGGCTACAACGCTTATGATACGATTCCAAGAGCTAAGATATGAGCACCAAAGAAATCAAAGTCAATCCGAGCTACAGGTAGTAGTACGGGATCCAAAAAAGGAGGATATAAGCATCGGGAGGACCCAAGGAGAAGTTCGGCCAACCTTAAGTCGGCTTTGAATAAAGGCCGGCCGAATTAACTTCAACACCACCGGCCTTGGTGTCGGCTTATATGTAGGCCGCTAACCTTGGTGCCGGCTTACATGTAGGCCGCCGGCCTTTGGCTGGTCTTGAATGGCCTTGCACAATTTTATTAATATGTCCTTAGGTTATTTTTAAGCATGATATAAATAGTGGTCTTTAGGTATTTCAAGGAGAATGTTATTTTTGTTGAATAGATAAACACTTTGAGTGTGTGTGAATCATCTTGGAGAGTTCTTGAATATTAAGAATTTGATTTCACTTTATTCTAGTTATTCTTATCAAATTCTTGGTTCCTATAGAATTTGTGGCGAACATCGTTATTGAATTCTTGAAATTCTTTAACTTTAGTGATTGATTTATAGAACGTGGTCTCTATCGTTCAATGATTTGATTGCGAATCAGTTTAATTTTATCAATCTTGGCATCTATAGATTGGTAATTTTATCCATATCCTTTGTTTTTATTTCGTTAGTACTAAAATCCAGAAAACCCTAAAATTTGTAACATTTGATTGTCATTGGAGATTTGATTTACGTGAAGTGTTCCGTATCATTTGGTAATTCTATAACATTTGGTATCAAAGCAATTCATATCATTTAGTATCAGAGTGAAGGTTGGTGGATTTGGGAATCGATGCGGGTTAAATCGGTAAGGCTATTGAATCTCAATTCAATTGTAGTTTTAATTCAATATTGCAATTGGTTGGAAAAATTGGGAATTTATTTTGATAAGTATTGCTGTGAATTCAATTGTTGGGTGGTGAATTGCTGTGAATTGGTGTTTTAGGCTGTTGTTGACAATTGGGGTTTTTGTGAATATCTTTGCTGAAATTTTGATTGGTAGAGATGTCGCATGGAAGTGTTAATAACAACAACAATGGGAATGATGCTGATAATGGGGGTGAGGTTGTGACTAGGGCTGAGTTTAATCAAATCCAAGAAAATATTAGATTGATTATGGAGAGATTAGAGTTTAAGGATAGAAGAAGCCATAGTGGTGCAGGAATTAGGAGGTGACATTCTAGTGGTGAATCTGATGCCGATAGTGAAAGGAGTAGGAGAGGAAACAATGATAACAAGCGTAAGGGGATTGAAAACATAAAGCTAAAAATTCCACCTTTCACTGGTAGTAGAATACTAGAGGAATTCCTAGAATGGGTGCTACGGGTTGAGAAAGTGTTTGACTGCTATGAGTGGGATGAGCGCATGAAGGTGAAGATGGCATCTCTAGCATTCTCTGAATATGCTAGTCTGTGGTGGAATAAATTACAAACCGAGAGACGTAGGGTAGATGAGGAGAAAGTGCGTTCATGGGCTTTGATGAGATGCAGATTTGTGCCAGATTACTATAAACAAAAGATGCTGATGGAGTTGCAATCTTTGAGGCAGGGTAAGAAAAGCATAGAAGAGTATGTAAAGGAAGTTGAGACACTAATGGCAAGGTATGATATTAAGGAATCATCAGATGAATCCATAGCTCGTTTCATCAATGGGTTGAAGATGGAAATTGCCAATGTAGTGGAACTCCAGCATTATCAGACTCTAGAGGATGTGATTAAATATCTAGTCGGGTTGAGCGACATCAGTGTAGGCGGGATCAGAAGTCATATCACCACCATAAGTCAGATGATGGTGAGAGGGAGAAGGAAAGGAAGGAAAAAGGAAAGGCAGTCGCTAGTGAGGCTGTTGACCAAACACAACAAATGATGAGCAGGGATATAAAATGTTTTAAGTATTTAAGACTTGGCCATATTACTTCTCAATGTCCTAATAAAAGGGTTATGGTCATAAAGGGTGATAAAGTCGAGAGTGAGGAAGAAGAACAGAAGGGTATTGAGGCAGAAGAGGAAGATGAAGACATTGTAGCGAATCCAGTACAGGGAGACTTGTTAACGGTTAAGCAGGATGAAGCTATTCCTAATCAGAGAGCCAATTTATTTCATATCCAAGGTATAGTGCAGGGGAAGACTTGTTTGATTATGGTTGACACAGGCAGTTGCACTAATGTTGCTTTAGCAAGTTAGGCTACTAAGTTGGGTTTACAGGTGGAGCAACATCCAAGGCCTTATGCACTTCATTGGTTGAGTCCACAGGGAGCTGTTCATGTACACAAACAGGTTCGTGTTCCACTAATTATTGGTGATTATACTGACGAGATTGTTTGTGATGTAGTTCCCATGGAAGCTACACACTTGATTCTCGGAAGACCTTAGCAGTATGACCTCAGAGCTAAGTATGATGGATATCCAATGAATATACCATTCAGTAACAGCACAAAGCATACAAACTTCTTCCTATGAGTCTAATTGTGGTACAACAAACAAGGTTGATTTGCCTTAAGAAGCCCAAGGGAAAGACGAGTCTGTTTATGTGGTCTAGCAAGATGGACGATACAGATTCGAGGTCGAATCTTTTTCAACATGGAGGGAATGATACGATTCTAAGAGCTAAGATACGAGCACCAAAGAAATCAAAGTCAATTCGAGCTATAGGTGGTAGTACGGGGTCTAGAAAAGGAGGACATAAGTGTCGGGAGGACCCAAGGGGAAGTTCGGCCAGCCTTAAGCCGGCCTTGAATAAAGGTCGGCTGAATTAACTTCAAGGCCGCCGGCCTTGGTGCCGACTTATATGTAGGTCACCGGCCTTGGTGCCGACTTACATGTAGGCCACCGGCCTTGAATGGCTACGCACAATTTTATTAATATGTCCTTTGGTTATTTTTAAGCATGATATAAATAGTGGTCTTTAGGTATTTTAAGGAGAATGTTATTTTTGTTAAACAGATAAACACTTTGAGTGTGTGTGAATCCTCTTGGAGAGTTCTTGAATATTGAGAATTTGATTTCACTTTATTCTAGTTGTTCTTATCAAATTCTAGGTTCCTATAGAATTTGTGGCAAACATCGTTATTGAATTCTTGAAATTCTTTAACCTTAGTGATTGATTTATAGAACGTGGTCTCTATTGTTCTATGATTTGATTGCGAATCAGATTAATTTTATCAATCTTGGCATCTATAGATTGGTAATTTTATCCATATCCTTTGTTTTTATTTCGTTAGTACCAAAATCCTGAAAACCCTAAAACTTGTAACATTTGATTATTATTGGAGATTTGATTTGCGTGAAGTGTTCCGTATCATTTGGTAATTTCTTAACATTTGGTATCAGAGCAATTCGTATCAGCTTATCAAGTATGCAAAGACCAAACACCATCAATAAGGCTGAACAGCAAGATTGGGTATGTTGGTCATAGAATGTGGTTACCGAATGAACATCGGTGGAGACACAACTTAAAATTTGATAGAATGTGTGATAATCATGAAGCCCCTAAAGAATATTATGGCAATGATATAGTTCACCAATTACAATCTGTAATAGATGTGCTTATGGGAAAGCATCTAGACAAAGTGAAAAGAATCCATTACGTTGATGGGTTTAACTAGACAAAAAGGTCAATATTCTTTTAGTTACCATATTGGTCAAAGTTGATGCTTAGGCATAATTTAGATGTTATGCATATTGAGAAGAATATTTGTGAGAATGTTCTTAATACAATTCTTGGGGTTGAGGGTAAAATAAAAGACACTTACATGGCTTGGCTTGATCTAGAGGACCTTAGCATTAGAAAGGAATTACATTTGTTAAAGCAACTCAATGGTAAGTATTCCATGTCATGTGCTAGTTATTGATTGAGCACTAGCGAAAGGAGATCATGTTGTCAATTTATAAGGAGAGTTAGATTATCTGATGGTTATGCATCACATATTGGTCGATGTGTCAATAATTAAAACTTGAAGCTTTCCGATTTGAAGAGCCATGATTGTCATGTTTTGCTCGACAGGCTATTACCTGTGTGTATTTGTGGCATATTGCCTAAAGAAGTCACCATGGCCATAACCGAGCTTGGAACCTTTTTTCAAAAGCTTTGTAGACACATTCTAAATGTTGAAGAGGTACAAAAGATGCAAAGTGATATTGTTACTATACTATGTAAGCTAGAGTTGATCTTCCCCCCTGCATTTTTTGACATAATGGTGCATCTAGCTATCTACTTACCTCAAGAAGCATTGATGGCTGGACCAGTTGCTTATCGATAGAAGTATCCCATTGAGAGGTGTGATATTGGTTTTCATATTCACCAATTGTGTGTTAATATTATTCTACCTTCCAACACTCCATGTAAATTTATGAGTGTAGGTACCTAGGTTCATTAAAGCAATTTATTAGAAATAGAGCTTATCCAAAAGGCTCCATTGTAGAAGCATATGTTGTTAACGACTGCTTGACTTGGTGCTCACTTCACATATAAGACATTGAAACAACATTTAATCGTCCAGATAGGAATTTTGATTCCTTGAAAGGTGGTGTTGATGTTTTCACCAATAGAGTTGGTCTCATTTCCCTTCCTACATATGTTGTGTTATCGAACAAGGAGGTTAAAGTCATGACATGGAGTCGAGTCTAATTTTTTCATTTTTTTCATTATATTCCTAATCTGATTCATATTAGATCCTATGCCCGTCCAATATAAATCCTCAACTTGAACTAAGAATTTTATTATTTACTTAAAGTTGCCACCCAACTGGAGTTGGGAAAAAAATATTGAATTAGAACTAATTGAGTGGATTAATTATAATTTGGACAACTAATTGACAAAATCTCCTCTTTTTTATTTTTTGTAAATGAAAAAGAAGAAAGAAAAAACCAGAGATTCTCAACTTGGGGGCTATCCTATTAAAACTTTAAAGTTACCACCTTATCCTTTTGAAATTTAGGTCATGTTATGATATTTTTTGTTTATTTATTTATATATTTATTCTTATAAAAAGGAAGATTAAAAAAATTACACTAGTAACGATTTGAAAAATGATTTTTTTATTCTTTTTAGAGTTGCCCTATAAAAGTGTCTATGTACCTACTATTTAAGATCAAATAAGCTGTAGTTTGCCTTTCATGAAAAACTTTAGTGGATTAGTTTAAGTTTTAATTATGAAAAAACCTCAGATTTACATTTACTATCATTTTTTGAGATTTTAAAAGAAATTCTAAACCTAAACTTTAATATTTTCTTTTAAAAAAAACTTTAATTTAAGGAAAATCATTTTAGATTTATTCTGGAAAAAAAAAAAGAATTTTCTAAGTAATAAAATAACTCATTTTTTATTAATCTACCTTTATTTAATCCTAATTTTCATATTTTTTTTGTTTTTTATTTTATTTTTATGTTTTATTATTTTTATATTATATTAGACATATTTGTTTTTCAAAACCCTAAAACCTAATTAAAATCCAAAGATTTTTTTTTTAATTTTCAGATTGTTAAAAAAATTCTTTATTTCTAATAAAATGACTAAATAATTGGATAATTAAAGTAAATAAAAATGAATAAAATAAATAAATAAATTAACTAACCTGGATGCAGATCGGGGGTCAGATCAGGTCAGCTCGGTCAGGTCGGGTCACAGCGGTCGGAGGATCCTCATCGGTGGCATTCTAGTGGCTTTTGAAGGTGGTTGAGGGCTATTTCTAAGCTTTCTGAGGTCGGGTAATCCAACTGTGGTGGTGGATTTCTTCAAAAACTCCTTTAAGTGGTAGTTTGTAGCTTAGTCAACGGTTGTGGCTAGGAGTAACTCCGACAAGCCTCGAAACCTCTGATTTTTCACTCTTTTCTCACTTTTGATCCGTGATTTACCTTCCCCTCATTGTACTCTATTTATAGGCACCGGGAATCGAGCTAGATAAGCTTAGATTTCCTTCTGATCGGCTCGAATCGTATCTACGGTTAAAACCCATCTCCGATTTACTCTAAATTTGTGTAAATTTTTTATTTTGTTATGATTTATGTTGATTGGATGATGTTTATCTTATTTTTGTTAAAGATTTGATGGATTTGTGCAAAAAATCATATCAAAATGGCTGGATTTCATTTTTTCCCACGACCGGCGATCGTTTCGAATAGAGGTTGAAGACGATCACGTGCCTAGCACGTGTACTTTCTCCGTCCAATCAAAAGCTAACGCGTGTCCTAGGCGAGGAAAAAAATTGCAAAACTCGGATTTGCTTCCCCTGCATTTCAATCCCCTGACTAAGCACCTACCCCCTCCCTTGGCGTGCACGCTAAGGTCGAAGCCCGGACTAGCTGGGCTAGCCCATTTCTCAATTTAGTATTACACAAATACTGTACATAAGTGTAGCAATTTTTATTAATTTTATATTATTTTGAAATTCTAAAAATTTATAAAAATTATTTAACCTCTTTTATTATTGTTTCTACCATTATTTTCCAAAATTAGTATATTTTTCCTATTTATTTTATTTTTTCAATATTTTTCCTTTATTTCCGCTAAGTAGAAGAAAAACTAAAAAAATGAAAAATTGAGAAATTGAACACTATTTGTGATTAAAGGAAAAAATGGAGTGTTTACTGCTGCCCCTCTTTATAGTAAAGTTTGAAAAACTTAACTTCAAAGACGATAAAAACACCATTTTTGGTCGATAGACTGAGTAGATAACACCATAGTTAGCTGGTTATCTAAACTTGGTTCTAGTAGGGAAAATGCTCTATGAGCTAATAATCCCACAAATGCTTTGTGATGATTAATACTGCTTAAGGAGTGATCTTATACAATCTAACAACCTAGAGTAAGATATCATCTAGATAAGTGCTATATGGGCTAACTAATCGATGATAGGAAACATCTTAGAGATTGTTTAGGAATGTGTTATTGTGAGTGAACTAACTGATAATAGGAAGCGTCCTACAGGACTAACAACCGTAAAGAAGAGATTGTTTATGGAAGCGCTCTTATGAGCTGGCCACCTAGTAACAGAGAGAGTCTTGCTAGACTAGTGACTGTTGAAGAAGAAATGTTCTAGAAGAGTTCTCTCATGAGCTAACTAATCGATATTAAGAGGTATCTTATAGGACTAACAACCTTAAAGAAGGAAAGTTTCTAGAAAAGTGCTCTTACAAGCTAACTAATCGATAGTAGGAAGTGTCTTATGGGACTAAAAACCTTAAAGAAGGAAATTTCTAGAGAAGTGCTCTTGCAAGTTGACTAATCGATGATAGGATTTATCTCATGGGACTAATAACCTTAAAGAAGGAAATGTCTAGAAAAGTGTTGTTATGAGCTAACTAACCGATGATAGGAAGCATCTTATTTAGACTTGCAACCCTAAAAAGAAATTATCTAGAAAAGTGCTCTTATGAGCTGACTAATCGATAATAGGAAGCGTCTTATTTAGACTCACAACCTTAAAAAGAAATTATCTAGAAAAGTTCTCTTATAAGTTGACTAATCAATAATAAGAAGCATCTTACAAGACTAGCAATTTGTAATAGGAGGATATTTAAGAAAGTGCTCCATTATAGGCTGACTAATTGACTGTGGGGAAACATTTCTTTAGACTTGCAACCATAAAAGAGGATATCTAGGAAAGTGCCCCATTGTGGGCTGACTCTAAGAAAGTATATCTAGGAAAGTGCCCCATTGTAGGCTGACTTTAGGTTATTGTATCTGAGAAAGTGCCCCATTGTGAGCTAACTCTAAGAAAGTATATCTAGGAAAGTGCCTTATTGTAGGCTGACTTACAAATAATGATAGCGGGGTATATCTTATTAACCTAGCATTTCTAAAAATGCTTATGGTGAACTAGTCCAATAATGATGAAAAGAGGCGTCTCTTAGACTACCTAACTTAAAACATATGACTCATGATGAATGATGATTATTTACTCTAATTGCTTATCATTTTATCATAGATAACAACCAAACACTGCACCTTTGCAATGGTTTGCTCCTTCTTTGCCTACTCTTACTTCAAACAAAGCTAAGGGCTTTGATGCATTTTCTTTCTTGTGAGCAAGGCTCTTGTGATTGTGATGTTATCCTATTAATGCACTAGGTTTAATGTTCAAAAATAGGTGGAATTATATAAAAGAGAAAAATCCATTGAGATTTATCAATATTTCAATTTTCATTATTCATTGTGAGGCAATGGGTAGTGTGTGTATATGAAAGTTTTCTTAATGAAAATTGGTTAAGATAATTGATCATTTAGAGACATTAACTTTGCTTGTAAAAGGAATAAAAACTAAGCTCAACGAAATTTATATTGAATATTGACATTCATGAACCTTAGCAAAATTTCAATTTCTTATCGAATGATAGTACATCTTAATAGCATCCATATTAATGTGGTCTCTTAATTTTGGACCATCCATTTGGGCTAATATCAAGGCCCCTCCTGATAACACCTTTTTTAGAATATATGGGTCTTCATAGTTTAGGGTAAACTCGCCCTTTGAATCTTGAGCATTTGAGAGAACTTTCTTCAGCACCAGATCTCTTTCTTTGAAATATCGAGGTGTCATTTTCTTATTGAATGCTCGAGCCATTCTTTGTTGGTAGCGCTAGCCGTGACATAACGCAGCGAGTCTCTTTTCGTCGATCAAGTTCAATTGATCAAGCCTCTTCTTTACCCACTCTGATTCATCTAACTGCGCTTCTAATAGGATCATGAAGGATGGTATTTCAACTTCAATTGGCAAAACTGCCCCAGTTCCATATACTAGAGAATATGGGGTAACTCCAATAGATGTTCGAATTAAGGTTCTATAAGCCATGAGGGTGAATGGTAGCATCTCAAGCCAATCCTTATAAGTGATTGTCATCTTCTCTATAATTCTTTTAATGTTCTTGCTAGCCACTTCCACTGCTCCATTCATTTGAGGTCGGTAAGGAATTTAATTTTTGTAGTTTATATAGAACTGTTGGCACAAATCTATCATCAATTTGTTGTTGAGGTTGGCGCCATTGTCGATGATAATTGATTCAAGAACTCTGTATCGGGCTATTATGTCTCTCTTCATGAATCGGACTATTGCCCCTTTTGTGATGTTGGCATATGATGAATCTTTTACTAACTTGGTGAAATAATCAATGGCTATTAGTATGAATCTGTGACCATTGGATGCCTTTAGAGTGATTGGCCCAATGATGTCAATCCTCTATATAGAGAAAGGCTATGGTGTAGAGAACGAATGAAGTTCTTTAGGTGGGGCATTTATTCGATTTGCATAAACTTGACACAAGTGACAGTGCTTGACATATTTGATGCAGTCCAATTTCATTACTAACCAATAGTAACCTATTCTCATGATTTTTTAGGTAAGCATGTATCAATTCATGTGAGGTCCACATACTCCTTTATGCACTTCTTTCATCAGTTCACATGCCTCTTTTTGTCCAAAAATCTTAGCTATGTGGTGTTAGGTGATCTTCTATAAAGCACAGACCCATTTAATAAGAAATGACTTGCTAACCTTCTGAGTGTTCTTTGGTCATTCTTGCTAGCCATTTTAAGGTATTTTCTTTCTTGGAGGAAAATTTTGATATCGTAGTACTAGGGCTTATCATCTTATGCTTTTTCGATTACCAAATAGTAGGTGGGCCGATTTTCAATTTCTATTTTTAGTGGTTGGACTTCAGCTCCCCCTATTATCTGAATCATAGATGCTAGTATGGTGAGGGCATCTGCAAATTGATTTTGAGTCCTCGGAATGTATGTGAAAGTGACTGCCTTGAATTAGTCAATCAGCCCTGTTAAATGTTGATGGTATGACACCAATTTAGGGTCTTTAGTTTTGTATTCCCCTCGTGTTTGTAATATGATGAGTGAAGAATCTCCATATACTTCTAATTCACAGATTTCCATGTGGCAAGCCATTTTGAGGCCAAGGATACACGCCTCATATTCCGCGATACTATTAGTAGATGAAAATGTAAGTCTCGTTGTTGAGGGGAATTGTGTTCCTTTTGGTGATATTAGTATTGCCCCGATCCCATAACCAAGTACATTGGCAGCTCCGTCAAAGAACATATTCCATTCAGGACTTTGTTCTGTCCCGTAGTCTTCTACCGGTTCGCCCTCTGCTGTTAATATATTTTCATTAGGGAATTGGGCTTGTAATTCCCGGAGATCTCTCTCCTTTTAGTGTTCTGCCAACTGATTGGCTAATGATTGCCCTTTTATCGAATTTTGATTTATGTATGTGATATCAAATTCTAATAAGAGCATTTGCCATTTGGAGATTCTCCCTAATAAAATGGGTTTCTCTACTAAGTACTTCAAAAGATCATGTCTTATTAGCAACTCAATAGGATAGTAAAAGGTATACTGCCTCAACCAGTGCATGACTTAAATCAAAGCATAACAAGTCCTCTCTATTTCAAAATACCTCTACTCCCCTTCTATGAACTTGTTACTCAAATAATATATGGAACATCCCTCCTCTCTTCATCTTTTTGCCCTAGTACGCATTCCATGGATTCAGGTAGTATCGTAAGGTACAAAAATAAAGGTTTTCCTTGTTTTGGGACTACTAAGACCGGGGGATTTGTGAGACAGTCTATAATCGGTTTGAATGCACTTTCGCATTCATTGTCCCATTTTACCGTGGTGTTCTTTTTCAATAGACGGAATAGTGGATGACATTTATCCATGAGTTGTGAGATGAAGCGGGCTATATAGTTCAACCTTTCCAATAAACCTCTCGCCTCCTTGATAATATGAAGAGAAGGTAGTTCTAATATGGCCTTTACTTTGTCAGGATCAATTTTAATACCTTCTCGGCTTATGACAAACCCTAACAGCTTGCCTGTTGTGACCCTAAAAGTACACTTTTCAAGATTTAACTTGAGCTAAAACTTTCTCAATTGCTTGAACAATTTCCTCTGGATAATCGCATGACTTTCTTCTCCCTTAGATTTGGCTATCATATCATCGATGTATACTTCAACTTCTCGATGCATCATGTCATGAAGTATCGTGACCATGGCTCTCTGACACGTCGCCCCAGCATTCTTTAAACCAAAGGGCATAACTTTGCAACAGAAAGTTGCCCATGTTGTGATAAAGGTTGTTTTAGTCTTATCATCTTTCGCCATTTTTATCTGATATCCTGAGAAACCATCAATAAATGAGAAGAGATGGTTTCCTACGGTATTATCTACCAAGACGTTAATATGAGGTAGAGGGAAATTGTCTTTAGGCATAGCTTGATTTAAGTCTCGAAAGACTACACACACCCATACTTTCCCATTCTTCTTTAGAACGGGCACTATATTTGCTACCCATTCTGGGTAGTCTAACACTTCAATGAACCCCACTTCTAGTAGTTTCTTAACTTCCTCTTTGATCTTTAGTAAGATGTCAAACCTAAATCTTCACAATTTTTGTTTTTTTGGTTTGACATCTTCTCTCATGGGAAGCTTGTGAACTACTATTGATCGGTCGAGTCCTGCCATGTCACCATATGACCAAGTGAATACATTCACATATTTAGTCAATAGCTCGGTTATCTCACGCTTTTGCCCGTCACTCAAGTTAGCCCCATTCTTGAGGTTTTTGGGTTCCTCTATTCTTCCTAGATTAACTGTCTCCATTAGCTCGTCAATTGAGATTTTACTTTGTTCATGTTTTTGCCAATTTTCTTGTATTACATTGTGGTTAAGGACATTGCCTCTAATAGCTAACCTAGCAATGTTGGAAACGATATCAATGTTTTTATTACTTACTTGTGCGAAATGTCCCTAATGTTCGACAGTAGGGAATCTATGGGGAAAGTGAAGTGACAGTATATAAGTAAAATAAATAAACTGTAATTTATTAGCATTTTATTTGAAGAATCACAATGGAAATTTGTTTACTAATTGTTCCTTATATTTAAGCTGACCTAGTGCTATTAACTGGATAACATAATCAATTGTTAAGAGTTGGATGCTTATTGGATGTGGGAGAGGCTAAGCCCTCATTGCTAACATCGACTTAGCTCTTCTCTAGCTCTTGAATGGTAGCCGCCCACAAGAAAGATTGTTAAAGGGGTGGAAAATGCATCTAGGTATCATTCAACTACTCTTTCCTTCTGCTTTTGATACCTCTTACTTACACCTCTTCTTGAGATGTAGGAGCGCACCCTAGTCCAAACATCCCTTGTTGTCCCTCTTTGAACTGATGCCTTTCTTTGCTCATGACCATGCTTACTTCATTGAACATTTGGAGCCCCAAATCTTCAGGACCATTTTCCCTGATGTAGGGTATAGTGGTTTCTTTGTAGATAGCATAGTCTTGTTCTCCTAATACAGTGATGATCTGCCCGTTTGTTACGAACTTGACCTTTTGGTGGAAGCTCAAGGGTATGTTTTGCCTATCCTCCATTTCCTTTTTTATGTCATTTGAGGTTGGGCCGAAGTTGACTCTTGGGTCATACTCGAATGCAGAATTGAGGTGGGTGTTGATCTCCTCATATTCTAGAGGCTGATTTTCTACTGCCTTTCCCTTTCTAGCTCCCAAATGTTCTTCATAAGTCAATTGGGTGGTACGAAGAAGGCTAATGCTCTTAGTCAAGAGGTGGACTTGTGCCACCAGTTGTTGGACCATTTGTTCTAAGGATAAGATCCTTGGGTCCGAGGCGGCATCAGCGCTGGTGTTGTCGTAATTATCATTGTTGTTGCCACTGCTTGCCATCTTGGTCTTGGAGCAGGTGTGGATTGAACTCTTTGGAGGTTTTGCTTATTTAGGAGCTATCTTTGATACTTGGATTCACATTTCTTAGTTTGATGTATGTATCGCACAGATGCTTGAAAGAAAAAGGGGCTAACATTTGTGATGTGAGATCGGTTTGATCGGATTCCTAACCGATACGAACCACGCCAACCTGTGACGAAACCCAATACCAATACGCTCGAAACTCGTTACCTTAGAAGCCTAACACCTAAAGTGGAAACCGAGACCCGTTATCTATAAGCGAGACAAGAACCTTGGTATAATGTGAAGACGCCACAATCGGGATGAATGACCGATTGATAAGTTGTGATGAATGCCACGGAAATTAATCCGATAAGTTCTAGTTAGTTCTTGAAGAACCAAGAGAGGAGCCTCTCAAAAGTGTTTGTAATGTTCTAAGATGTATGTTATGACTCTATTCTAAACCCTAGGAGCTTTATACTAGGGTTACAATTCGTGAAAATACAAGTCCAAAACGACGTCTGATAAATCTATTTTAACTCTTATAATTGGAGATGATTAAGTCAATTTTTGAGATAATTGGGAGTGAAAATATAAGATTATGATGCTTAATTGATTTATATTTCATGTTCAGGTGTGGAAAAGGAGGATTTGATGAAAAGTATTTAAATTCAAGACGAATTGGAGATAAAAGCAAGTAAAAAGGGAATGCTTTAAAGTTAAAGGAAGTCACACGGTTTTACAAATGACCGTGTGAAGGAATCAGGAGACTACACGGTTAGGATACATGCCCGTGTATACAACCGTGTATCAACGTGGAAGAGTTTGTAGGACAGATCAGTACACGGTTGGAATACACACCCGTGTATAGGAACACATTGAGGAGGACATACGGTTGAGTTACACACCCGTGTAGTCAACCGTGTATGAAGAACAAAGAAGCCAGAGGCATACACGGCTATTACAAACGGCCGTGTGGGATATATACGCCCTGAGTTCATTGAGTCAGAGAGATACACGGTTTGTATACACGCCCGTGTAGTATGACCGTGTATCTATTGAAGGAAGGATATCTTCAAATCGATTTTAAATCTTTTGTCCAATTTTGAAGGATATCTTCTACACGCCAGAGAGGAAGCTACCCTAGGTATAAATAGTCATCTTTGAAGAGAGAGAAAGGAGTTTTTGAGAGAGAAAAAAAGAGGAGAGCGCAAAAGAGAAGGCCAAGAGGCCGAAAGGCCGAGGAGGCCGAAGGGCTCATGCATAGGAGTTTTCTCTTTCTTTTTCATTCTATTTCATTGAGTTATATCTTGAAAATCCTTAGTGGCTAGTTGTTTCATTCCCGAACCTTATGAATTCTAATTGTTATGTAATATGGGATTGATTGCATAGTTAATGAATTTTGGAATTCTCTGAATTTATTCATGTTGTTCATGTAGTGTTGCTAATTTGATGTATGGCCAACATTGGGTTTGCATTGATTTCTTATAAGATGATTGGGAAATCTCTTGTTTGAATAGATCTTACATGAATAGAGGAATTCGTATGTAATCTAGGAATAGAGAACGTGAATTTTTCGTATTAGGTTAAATTAGATAATTTGATCTAATTGAGGGTTCAAGAGTGTTAATGCAATTCTAATTGATTTTGATAGAAGAGGGATCTTTATCAAATCGATTAGGGTTAGGAGCTAGTGATTCTGGGAAGAACATTAGTGTAGTGCTAGATACTCCGCGGTTTAGAGATAACCATTGTTCATTAACTAGTTTATTGAAAGGGCAAAGTCACATGACAATTAGAGGAGTAGTAAGGGTAGGGTATATTCTTAGTTATCAGATTAATAATTAAGTTATAGTATTAATTTTAATTGCTATAGGTTTTGTTAAGTATTCCTAATTTAATCTGAAATCTCTCGAATTTGTGCAGTTAGATAGTTGGTTTAGAGTTAGTATTAGTACTTGCTGATCCTTGAGGAGACGATATCCGTGCTTAAACTCTATACTATTGTAATCGATAGGTGCACTTGCCTAATTGATCGCAAGGAAGAGTCGGAGTACAAAGGATTTTAATTTGTGTGATTGCGATACATTCAACAAGTTTTTGGCGCCGTTGCCGGGGATCGACAATATTAAGAAAGCTCAACGTTAACTACTTTAACCAATGCATTTCTTTAGGTAAGTTTTTATTTCTTTAATGCATTCAATTACTCTTTATTTAATTTCAGAGATTCTGTTAGATGTGTGGAATACATGACTTTAGTCATGAGAAGGTCGGGGATATTACATGTTGGGATTTCTTTTCAAGAACTCATGGTCCTGTGCACATGAATGCTATTGAATGCAGTGCTTCTGCAAAAGTGGATGCTAGATGTGCGATTCTGATATCGATTCAGGGGAGTTTCAATTTTCTTTCTCCTTTTATTTTCCTTGTTTCTATTTTCCTTCCTTAGTGTACTTTGTGGGCAGACATTGGGGACAATGTCTGATTTTGAGTGTAGGAAAGGGAATAGAAAGAACAGAAAGATATCACAAGAGCAATGAACTTATGGACTTTTAAATGCTAAATTTCCCTTGTTTAAGTAACATGTGGAAGCTTAATGATGATGAGAAATAGTTGCTCAGGAAACATAAAATTCCACTTGTATAGGCAGTTATTTCATGGAAATTGTTTTTTGAATTTTGCATTATTCTTTTATTTTGTATTCTCTTTACCTTTTTAGAGTTATAGTATGGTATCCATGTGAGGGAGACTTACTTGTTATTTAGGCTTTCATTTAAGAATTAGGATTTAATTTTGTGATCTTGAATGAAGGAACAAGTGATACTTATAGCTTGGTGACTTTCCCCTACAAAAATAATGGAATAGAACACAATTTGGGAGTAATTTGATGAAAAAAAAAATGATGAACAATAACAAATAGTTTAGAAGTGGATCTCATTGACTCGAGTAATTAAGTCCGAGGGGTGCCTTTTCTGGGGAATAACATCTACTGACTTGGGTGATGAACTCGGGATCATTGGCTGAAAGCTCGCTACAAGGGTTATGAGTAAAATCCTAGAAAACTGAACTAAATGAGGCTTTAAATTAGAATATTTGGATTCGAGTGGTAGAGGTTAGAAGGGGTATCTTAAAACCTAATAGCCTAAGATTGTCTGGTCTGGGACTTACTGGCCAAGGAAACCGCTCTTATTCACTAAAAGAAAGGAATTGATTAGTTAATTCAACCCGAATAAGTAAATCCGAGGGACGCCCTCTATGCTTGAGGGGATAACGTCTGTTAACTTGGGTGACGAGCCCGGGATTATCGATTAAAAGTTCGTTACATGGGTTAATTAACTAAGAAAAGGTACTAAAAGGTTGAACTCCGAATTTAAAAAGGGAAAAAGATCCAGGAAATAAGTGGATGTATATGCCTGAGTTCTATGATTGCAAGTCTGATCTTAACTTTGAGATTTTTAGTTAAATGATAAAGGGTAAAAGTTTCACTTGGATTAATACTAGAATTCTACTATTGGTATTTTGAATACAAGTGCTTAATAAGATTGAGTGATAAGAAAGGCGAATTGTGGAAAATGGTGGCTATCCTGGTATAAAGTGGGGTTAATGATTAAAATTCCTCTTGAGTTTTAAGAATTCTGAGAATTGAGACTTCCATATGTGTAATTTGCTTGAGGACAAGCAAATGCTTAAGTGTGGGGAAATTTGATAAATCTATTTTAACTCTTATAATTGGAGATGATTAAGTCAATTTTTAAGATAATTGGGAGTGAAAATATAAGATTATGATGCTTAATTGACTTATATTTCATGTTCAGGTGTGGAAAAGGAGGATTTGAGGAAAAGTATTTAAATTCAAGACGAATTGGAGATAAAAGCAAGTAAAAAGGGAATGCTTTGAAGTTAAAGGAAGTCACACGGTTTTACAAATGGCCGTGTGAAGGAATCAGGAGACTACACGGTTAGGATACACGCCCGTGCATACAACCGTGTATCAGCGTGGAAGAGTTTGTAGGACAGATCAGTACATGGTTGGAATACACACCCGTGTAAACCAACTGTGCATAGGAACACATTGAGGAGGACATACGGTTGAGTTACACACATGTGTAGTCAACCGTGTATGAAGAACAAAGAAGCTAGAGGCATACATGGCTATTACAAATGACCGTGTGGGATATACACGCCCAGAGTTCACTGAGTCAGATTTCTTCTTACACGGCCGTGCCTTTTAGCCGTGTGTTTGGCTGTGTATGATTCTATGCAATCTTGAGATTCCTACACGGCCGTGCCTTGGAAATACACGCCCTCTTCATCCCGTGTCCAGTGTGACTTGTATAAGAGCAAGGGTCTTCCCATGGTTGTTCCAATCGTTTCCAACTTCATGATTGCTCCAATCCTTTCTTGCTTCATGGATATCCTTTATCAGCCCGTTAAGTGCTTCCTTGAGTCGTTTCACTCGACTTCTTGTGATCGGTGCAGGCGGCACTTCAAGAGGATCCACATTTCTTCTTCCGGCTTGGCTCTCATTATGGATCTCATCATTCCCCTCCTCTTGAAAAGGATTTGTCCTCAAATCATCACCTACATCAAAAGGACTCAGATTAGTAACATTAAATGTGGCACTTACTTGATACTCACCAGGCAAATCTATCTTGTATGCATTATTGTTGATGTGCTCAAGAATTTGAAATGGTCCATCGCCTCTAGGAAGTAGTTTAGATCGACACTGCACGGGAAATCGCTCTTTGCGCATGTGAACCCAAACCCAATCTCCAGGTTTAAAGACAGCTTGTCGACGACCCTTGTTGGCTTGTTTCACGTACTGCTCTGTTCTTCGATCAATGTTTAGCCTAGCCTTCTCATGGATCTGTTTAACAAATTCTACTTTCTTCTTGCCATCTAGATTAAAATACTTAGAAATAGGCAAAGGTGATAAATCCAAAGGAGTTAGTGGATTAAAACCATACACAATTTCAAAAAGAGTAAATTTAGTAGTAGAATGCACTGTACGTTTATAGGAAAATTCAACATGCGGCAAACAATCCTCCTAACTTTTAATATTCTTTTTAATTACAGCCCTCAACAAAGTATATAAAGTTCGATTCACTACCTCAGTTTGACCATCAGTCTGTGGATGACAAGTAGTACAAAACAATAACTTAGTTTCTAACTTAGCCTACAAGGTCTTCCAGAAGCAGCTCAAGAACTTAACATCTCTATCAGATACAATTGTTCTAGGCATACCATGCAATCTCACAACTTCCCTAAAGAATAAATTAGCAATATTACAAGCATCAGCCACTTTGTGACAAGGAATGAAATGTGCCATCTTAGAGAATCTATCAAAAACTACAAAAATAGAATCCCGACCATGTCTAGACCTGGGTAATCCTAACACAAAGTCTATAGAAATATCTACTCAAGGCTCATGAGGAATGGGAAGTGGGGTGTAAAGCCCTTGAGGTTGGACTTTAGATTTTGCTTGCTTACATGTGACACATCGCTCACAAATCCTCTCAACATCTCATTTCATGTGAGGCCAATAGAAGTGTTCCTGCAATACCCCTAAGGTTTTAGCTACTCTAAAGTGTCCCATTAGACCTCCTCCATGAGACTCCCTCACTAGTAATTCTCTTAAAGAGCAAATTGGAATGCACAGTTTACTCTCCCTAAACAAGAATCCTTCATTCTTATAAAATTTACCATGCCCACTCTTCTCACAATGCACATACTCCTCACAAAAATCTCGATCAGCAGCATATAATTCCTTAATGTGCTCAAAACCAAGCAGTCTAGAACTAAGAGTAGAGATAAGAGTATACCTTCTAGAAAGTGCATTAGCAACGACATTCTCTTTACCTTGCTTGTAGTGGATGACATATGGAAATGTTTCGATGAACTCTACCTAACGAGCATGCCTTTTGTTCAGCTTGTGTTGCCCCTTCAAGTACTTCAAGGATTCATGATTAGTGTGGATCATGAACTCTTTTGGCCAAAGGTAGTGTTTCCAAGTCTCCAGGGCTCGAACCAATGCATATAACTCCTTGTCATATGTAGGGTAGTTCAAGGTTGCCCCACTTAGCTTCTCGCTAAAGAATGCAATCGGTCTTCTCTCCTGCATAAGCACTGCTTCAATACCTAATCCTGAAGCATCACACTCAATTTCAAATGTTTTAGCAAAGTTAGGTAAAGCCAGTAATGGCGCCTAAGTCAGCTTATTTTTAAGCATCTGAAAGGCCTTCTCTTGTTGCCCTTCCCATCTGAACCCCACATTCTTCTTAATTACCTCAGTAAGTGGTGTGGCAATGGTGCTAAAATCCTTCACAAATCTCCTGTAAAAGCTCGCTAATCCATGGAAACTTCACACATGACTTACAGTAGTTGGACTAGGCCATTCTTGGATCGCATAAATTTTTTCTTCATCAACCTGTATTCCCTATGCACTAACAACAAAACCAAGAAACACAAGTTTATTTGTGCAAAAAGTGCACTTCTTGAGGTTAGCATATAATTGTTCCTTTCGAAGAACTTCTAAAACATCCCTCAAGTGAGATATATGATCTTCCAAACTCTTGCTATAAATGAGGATATCATCAAAATAGACAACCACAAATTTGTCCAATAAAAGTCCTCCAAACATGGTTCATAAGTCTCATAAAAGTACTAGGTGCATTAGTTAAACCGAAAGGCATTACTAACCACTCATACAATCCATATTTTGTTTTGAATGCAGTTTTCCATTCATCACCTTCTTTCATTCTAATTTGGTGATATCCACTTTTTAGATCAATTTTGGAAACGACACTAGACCCATGTAACTCATATAACATGTCATCTAAGCTAGGAATGGGATAACGATACTTTACTGTGATGTTGTTGATGGCGTGACAGTCAACACACATTCTCCATGACCCATCCTTCTTAGGCACTAAAATCACAGGCACTGCACATGGACTCATGCTTTCTCTTACGTACCCCTTCTCCATTAATTCATCGGCTTGCCTTTAGAGTTCCTTTATCTCCTCCGGATTGCTCCTATAAGCTGGCTTGTTTGGAATCGATGCTCTGGGTACAAGGTCAATCTGGTGCTCAATATTACGAATAGGTGGTAATCCCTTTGGAATCTCCTCAGGGAAGACATTTTCAAAGTCCTGCACAAGAGACATAACCACACTAGGCAAAGAGTTAGATAGTTCGTTAGTAGTCAAACATGTTTATTTAAAAACGAGCAACAACATAGGTTGCTTCATCACTAACGCTCTCCTCACTACACTCGCTCTTGCCACACAACTATCCTTTTGCAAGGCTGCCCTCTCCTTTTCACTCACCACCAAAGTTGATCCCCCTTCAACTTGGTCTCTCACACTCTTTCCAGCCTTCCTCTCTTTTTCCTTTTGATCTTGACTTTTATATTCCTTTTCTTTCTCATTGTCTTTTGCTCTCTCACTCTCCCTCTGCTTTTCACTCACCTTATGTTTTGCAAAAGACTGTTGTAGCTGCAACTGATCCTCATACACTTGTTTAGGTGATAAAGGTTTAAGATTAAAGCTTTTCCCCTAGTGAACAAGTGTATACTTGTTAGAAAAGCCATCATGAACAACCTTCTTATCAAATTTCCATGGCCTCCCCAACAACACATGACATGCTTGCTACATCGCATAACACCTCATCCTCATACCTACCAATGCGAAAACCAATCAATGCTTGCTTACTCACCTTAGTCTCTCCACTATCATTCAACAACTGCAATTTATATGGACTAGGGTGTCTAATAGTTTTGAGCCCCAGCCTCTCAACAATAAAATTACTCACTACATTGGTGCAACTCCCTCCATCAATGATCAAACTGCAAATATGATCTCCTAGATAACATTTAGTATGAAATATATTCTCCCTTTGCACCTCCTCTTCTTCCTTCACCTGCACATTTAAAGCTCGCTTCACTACTGCCACTAGCCTTCCCATTGCAGGCTCCTCATCATCACTAGCATCCTCTAATGGAGGCATATCATCTTCTTCACTATCCCCTTCAGTCTCATACTCATCATCATCACGCAAAATCATAACACGCCTATTTGGACATTGACTAGCAATATGGCCTCTACCTTGACATTTAAAACATCTAATGTCACGATTTCTAGAAGTAGAAGAATCAAGGTTACCTTGGTTACCAGGAGTAAAACCCACTTACCTCAACTCCCCTTTCGGTTTGGTGGGTAAAGGCTTTTCTTCCTTCTTCCATTGGTTAGTTTTCAGGTGGATGAACCAGTACCCTATTGAACCCGTGCATTACTACTGCCTTTTCGCTTGTGTTGGTTCTCAACCTTTATAGCCATATGGACCATATCCTCCAATTCTACATAATGCTGCAATTCAACAACATTTTGAATTTCTCTATTCAACCTAGTAAGAAATCTAGCTATGGTAGCCTCTCTATCCTCCTCTACATTCGCCCTGATCATAGTAACTTCCATCTCCTTGAAATACTCATCTACACTTTGGCTTCCCTGCCTCAGAGTTTGCAACTTGTTGTGCAATTCATGATAGTAATACGCAAGCACAAACTGCTTCTTCATCACCCTTTTCATCTCTTCGCAAGACTCAATAGGTGGCTTGCCATTCCTTCTTCTATTCAACATTAATTGATCCCACCACACTATGGCATAATCCGAAAATTCAATGGCAGCAGCAAGTTTCACTTTCTTTCTCCCACTATAGTTATGGCAATCAAACACCATCTCCACATTTTTCTCCCACTCTAAGTACACCTCGGGATCATTATTCCCTTGGAAAGGAGTAATCTTCATCTTTATGCTACTCAATTGATCATCCTCTCTATTCCTATCTCCTCTATCTTCCCAATCCCTAATTCCTCTATTCCGACCACTTTATCCTCTATAACTCCCGACAGAAGGCTCATCAAAGTCATCATCCAACATTTCATCTCTACCCCTTTGTACTCTCCTAGAACGACTCTCCCGCTTATGCCCTTGGAAGACGTTTGTAGATTGCTCTAGTCTTTGCTCCACCGTCTCATGAATTTGTTCCATTCCCTCCTGAAACATTCTCTTCATTTCACCCCCCAACGCCTCAATCACTAACCTAGCATCAAACCTTCCCCTCTTACCCTTAGGAGAATATTGCCACGACATTGTTCCTGTAGAAAAGATTAGTACTAACACAAATATATATATGATTAAATCTCACAATACACTCCCTTACGTGTTTCGCTCAAATGATGATATCATACAGTCACTCGTGTATTCTCACAAACAACGATGATATCAACTCGCCAATTTCCTCTTCTCAATTCTCTTGGAACTAACCCAAACTACACCAATTCCCTTCCGTAGAATTCAAAACAACTCTGGGGTTTGTAAATTTTCCTCTATTTTTCTATCCGAATTTTTTTTTTCTCGTGATTCTTCCTTTTCTTTTTTGTAACAAATCGACTAGTAGATACTAGAATTTCAATAAACAATTAATACTATGAAATTAAATACTAACAATTGATATGAACGATTAGAGTTAGGGTTTTGATGCCGAACTGATGTTTTGATAAACCTAAGCTTTGATACCAAAATGATGCGAGATCGGTTTGATCGGATTCCTAACTGATAGT
Source organism: Laguncularia racemosa (assembly GCA_037954665.1). Taxonomy (NCBI): domain Eukaryota; kingdom Viridiplantae; phylum Streptophyta; class Magnoliopsida; order Myrtales; family Combretaceae; genus Laguncularia; species Laguncularia racemosa. Next base: position 2,667,657 of record JBBMOL010000028.1, read on the forward strand.
GGAAACCGCGACCCATTGTCTATAAGTGAGACAAGAACCTTGGTATAATGTGAAGACGCCACAATCGGGATGAAAGACCGATTGATAAGTCGGGATGAACGCCACAGAAATTAATCCGATAAGTTCTAGTTAGTTCTTGAAGAACCAAAAGAGGAGCCTATCAAAAGTGTTTGTAATTTTCTAAGATTTATGTTATGACTCTATTCTAAACCCTAGGAGCTTTTATACTAGGGTTACAATTCGTGAAAATACAAGTCCAAAACAACGTCACTTCAATAAGTGCATAAAAATAACAAACAAGACATGATGGCCGGCGTGGCATACATGGCCGTATATGATTCTGTAGAAATTCTTTTCTCCTTACATGGCCGTACCTTTTAGCCATGTGTCTGGCCGTGTATGATTCTGTGCAATCTTGAGATTCCTACACGGCCGTGCCTTGAAAATACACACCCTCTTCATCCCGTGTCCGGTGTGACTTGTATAAGAGCAAGGGTCTTCCCATGGTTGTTCCAATCCTTTCCAACTTCATGATTGCTCTAATCCTTTTCGGCTTCATGGACATCCTTTATCAACCTGTTAAGTGCTTCCTTGAGTCGTTTCACTTGACTTCTTATGATCGGTCCAGGCGGCACTTCAAGAGGATCCACATTTCTTCTTCCGGCTTGGCTCTCATCATGGATCTCATCAATTTGATTAATGATATAAACTGAAACTTTATTTTTATTAATATTGGAGTTCAATACATGAAAAAGGAAAGATACAATATTGATCTATTTCCTAATTCCCAGTCTTCTTCTTTGGCTGTGTAGGTGTCGATTTTCCGCCAATGATGGCTTCCAATTCTCTGATTTTTGCTTGGGTCTTTTCCAGTTGAGCTTCTAAGGCTTTATTCCTTTGGTCAGACTCTTTAAACCTACCTTTCTAAACATCCCTCTTGTAGTCTGTGGCTTCAAAGTGGACTTCCATCCGCACTTTGACCTATTCCATGTAGGTTTTCAGTTCTAGGCCTATATTGCTCAACACAGGTTGAGTGACATTCGAGACTCGGTATGCCCTTCCTCCAGTCTAGTACAATTGGTGGATTACGAAGTCTCTTGTGGCTCGATGTTTGCTCACTTCACTATCTAGGTCTCCAAGGTCTATATTAGGGCTCTTAATCCAGGCTTCCCATAAGGCTTTGACCTCCGCTAGCTTAGCGATCTTCTTAGCTACTAGTAGACTTGGATCTTAGTATTCGAATGTGATTCCCTCTAAAGATGGCTTGTAGACTATATCTTAGATAGTATCAAACTGACAAACTACCGAATTCGGATGATAACTTGTGCACCCATTGATACCAATCATTAGAATAACTTGAAGGTTCTTGCATGTTAGGATGACCTTGTTGCAGCAGCTCCATCTAATAATGCAAAGGATGCCATTAGCACTAAAACCCTTGAGTACTTCTACCTAACTGTGGTTTGTAAGATCATTGGGTAGCTTCACCTTTCCTACGTAGGAATTCATGAGGTCTACCCATTAGGCTAGACATTTTCGAACCATGTTTAACCTGAAACATTTGAGATAGCTCATAAACCAAATCAAGATAAGGTTAATGTTTGAGCGGAGGATTCCATGGCTCCGGATCTATTCAGCCAATAGAGTCGGGATGTAAGACTTTCCTTCTCAGAATTGAGCCACCAACTCTGCGACTCTATAGTAGATATGAAAGATCCTAATAGGGAAAAGTATGGTTGCAAATGCTGTTAGGATGAAAGCATAAACCCTTCTTTGTTTATAACCCTTGGGATCCCTACACAGGATGTCCTTCCTATTTCCATCATCACTCCTAGCTATGAACCAGGCTTCTAGTTTGTCCATTCGGAGGCAATATCCATTACTGTTTCCCAATTCTCAGTTGATCGTTGTCTTGCAAATGCCTAGGAGTTTACTGAAAATACCAGCTGACCTAGCTTCGAGGTCTTGCACATATACCCCGTTGGTAAGTGATGGGGCCTACAGAAGTTGGGTATATTCTTCCAAAGTTGGTGTAATTTCATGTGGCTTAATAAAGAAAGCCGCGGGCTTAATTTCCCATAGGTGTAAGATAGCTCAAATCAAAGGTAGGTTGATTTCCATCCTCATTAGTGATAGAATGGGCCCTATCTTTTCCTGGATGAAAGCCTATTTTTCAGGGTCGTACAAAGTAAACCAATGGTCTAGTACCAGTTTTAGATCCAAAGGTTTGTAGACCTGAATTTCCTTACGGAGGAGATGGTCGATTATGGGACTGGCCATTTATCAAGATTACAACAGAAATTTCTAATTACACAAATTCTTTTTTACAAAGTAAATTGATTCTGTTATAGATAAATGTATCCGAACTCTAGAAAATAAATAAAGGAATTATATCATTAATCATTTGTTAACCCATGACTTCATGCATGTAGATAGGTCGATTGTAGCAAGTCTCTAAGCTGTATGGCTTGCCACATTCTTGAAGAAATGGATCTCATGCCATATCAAAGCATTGAGTGGGGTAGCCTAATCGGTCTCGAATGGTGATCATATCACTTCGCCTGGAACCCACACAATGGCCCCCCAACTTAGGGTCCTAAAATGGCCTAGGTTTGACCATATCTAATCACACAATTGCATGCGTGTAGACTCAACAATAATAAAAGATAAGTAAAAAAAAAAAATTCTCATCAAATCCCTAAAAGAAAAGGTTAGTACCAATAATATTTTACTGTGTAAAAGTTAAAAGATATCTAAAAATGATTATTTCAGAAGGTTTGGGTGGCTAGCCCACTAAACTATCCCTAGTGGAGTTGCCATCCTATCGAGTCTAATTTTTTCAGTTTTTCATTATATTCCTAATTCGATTCATATTAGATCCTATGCTCATCCAATATAAATCCTTAACTTGAACTAAGAATTTTATTATTTATTTGGAGTCGCTACCCAACTGGAGTTGGGAAAAAATTATTGAATTAGAACTTATAGAGCAAATTAATTCTAATTTGGATAACTAGTCAATGAAATCACCTCCTTTATTTTTTGTAATTGAAAAAGAAGAAAGAAAAAACTAGAGATTCTCAACTCGGGAGTTATCTTATTAAAACTTTAAAGTTACCACCTTATCCTTCTGAAATTTAGGTCATGTTCTGATATCCTTTTTTATTTTATTTTATTTTTCTTATAAAAAGGAAGATGTTAAAAATTACACTAATAACAATTTAAAAATGATTTATTATTATTATTTTTAGAGTTGCCTCATAAGGGTTTCTACGTACCAGTCATTCAGGATCAAATAAGTCGTAGTTTGCTTTTTATGAAAAACTTTAGTAGATAAGTTTAAGTTTTAATTATGAAAACACCTCGAGTTTGCATTTATTATCATTTTTTGAGATTTTAAAAGAAATTCTAAACCTAAACTTTAATATTTTCTTTTTAGAAAAACTTAATTTAAGGAAAACCAATTTTGGATTTATTCTAAAAAAAAAAAGAATTTTCTAAGTGATAAAATAACTCATTATTTATTAATCTACCTTCATTTAATTCTAATTTTCATATTTTTTATTTTTTATTTTATTTCTATTTTTTATTATTTTTATATTATATTAAACATATTTATTTATCAAAACCTTAAAACCTAATTAAAATCCAAAGAATTTTTTTTTTATTTTTAAAAGAATTCTTAATTTCTAATAAAATAACTAAATAATTAGATAATTAAAGTAAATAAATAAAAATGAATAAAAAATAAAAAAAATTATCAAACCTAGATGTGGACTGGAAGTCGGATCTTCGTCGACGGCGTTCTAGTGGCTTTCGATTGCTGTTGAGGGCTATTTCTAAGCTTTCCGAGGGTGGGTAATCCAACTCTGGTGGTAGATTTCTTCAAAAACTCCTCCAGGTGGTGGTTCGTAGCTTGGCCAACGGTCATGGCTAGGAGGAACTTCAGCGAGCTTAAAGACCTCTGATTTTTCACTCTTTTCTCACTTTTGATATTTGATTTACCTTTCCCCCATCGTGCTCTATTTATAGGCATTAGAAATCGAGCTGGATAAGCTTGGATTTCTCTCTAATAGGCTCAAATCGTATCCACGGTTAAAACCCATATTCAATTTACTCTAAATTCGTGTAAATCTTTGATTTTGTTATGATTTGTGTTAATTGGAAGATGTTTATCTTATTTTTGTTAAAGATTTGTTGGATTTATGCAAAACATCGTATCAAAATGGCCGGATTTTGTTTTTTCTCATGGTTAGCGATTGTTTTAGATGGAGATTGAAGATGATCACGTGCCCGCTATATGCGCTCCCTCCGTCCAATCAAAAACTGACACGTATCCAAGGCGAAAAAAAAAATTGCAAAACACGAATTTGCTTCCCTCGCGATTCGAACCCCTAACCGAGCACCCTACCACCCCAGGTGCACACGCTAAGGCTAAAGCCTAGACTAGTTAAGCTAACCCATTTCTCAGTTTAGTATTACACAAATATTATACATAAGCATAGCAATTTTTATTAATTTTATACTATTTTGAAATTTTAAAAATTTGTAAAAATTATTTAACCACTTTTATTATTTTTTTTACCATTATTTTCCAAAATTGGTATATTTTTCCTATTTATTTTATTTTTTCAATATTTTTCCTTTATTTATGCTAAATAGAAGAAAAACTAAAAAAAATGAAAAATTGAGAAATTGAACACTATTTGTGATTAAAGGGAAAAAATGTAGTGTTTACACATGGTACATCATCAACAACTATCATGAAATTCAACCTTATTTAGAGTAAGTGTGAATAGGTGCATCTTGAATGTTACAATATTGCTATAAATTAATGACTAAACATAGTTGAAAACTATGATGTAGGGAACATAAGGTCATTTTAGGAGCACAATATGGTGAAAACATATATGAGCACCACAAAAGGGAATTTCGTCAATGGTTTATGGATAAGGTAAACATAATAACATAATGTTGTGTATAATTGAGAAGTTAACTTTTTCAGATAAGCATTCACTTTTTAATTTATGGATGGTGCAGATGAGACTATGGTATGATAGTTCTAACTTAGTGATCAGTGCATTATATGCATTGTCCATAGGACCCGATTCATGCTACAAGAGATACAACAAGTTGATATGTAATGGTGTTCAATTTCACACATCAGACTTCGATAGTAAGAAGAAGACTTATAATAGTGGAGTTCTTGTAGAGGGGAATCATGGGGATGTGCAGGCATTAATAGAATTTTATGGGGTTGTAACAGATATATATGAGTTCAGTTATATATGGAACAAGTGAGTGTTCTTATTTAAATGTAAGTGGTGGGACACAGATAGCCGACATCATAATGTTTAAGTTAAGAGTGGCATTAAAAGTATTATGGTTACTCATACTTGATATGTAAATAACCCATATATGTTAGCATCACAAGCTAAACAGGTATATTACTTGGATGACATGAAATTAGGTGCTATTTGGCATGTAGTGCAATGTTTTGAGCATCACTATATTTACAATATAGACTATTTAATTGGTAATGTAAATTTCTTCACTGATGTGGAGGCTCAATTAGCAGATGAGAGCCTGGACGATCTAGTCATAGGGGATGAGGGAAAAGGAAATGGGCAACATCTAGTTGTCGATTATCATGTTGATGTGCTATTAAGAACTGATATGTGTCCTGATATGATCTGAGGAGAATTAGTAGAAAGGACAGTTGAAGCATCTAGTAGAGCGCAGCACGATACTAATGTCGAATCTAATGATGATGAGGATATAGATGAGGCACTCAATGATACACTTGTTGAATATGATACGACTAATAATGATTGTATGAATTTTATTTATTTTTCTTCTACATGAAATTTATAATGTTATTTTGATTTTATTCACATATTCATTATTCATATATACTTTTACTATATTTTACTGAACTCTAATGGTAGGGCAATGGAGGAAGACCTAAAGAAGGCGAGGAAAGGTTAGTTGAGACACTCAACATGAAATTAGAGATGAGCGAATTCACACCATAGTGATAGGGAGGTGCATGATAATGCTTTGATAAATGCCTCCATAAATCAACAAAGAGAGCCCACAAATTCTTCTATGGAACATGATATACACCAAATGCTCCCACATAAAATGATGCTTCGACTAATAATGTAGTTGATGTGTCCACATAAGCCAGTGGCATTCCCTTTAAACCTACTCGATCCTTAGGTAATCTACATAACTGTATATATGAAACTAAAATCAAAGTTTAGAGTTAACCTTCATTATGATGGACTTGTTTTTCAAATATTTGCATTAGCGGCGAGCTCAATGCCATATATAGGCAAGAGGAGTGCGTATCGGGGACAAGCAATAGAAAGAGAAAATAGAAGACAAATGAGTAAAATAGTCATTTAATTCACAACATCTGGTAGTAGTCCGTTAACACCAGACCAATAAGCCAATATGGCATCAAAAATAGGGAAGGCTGGTTGGGACTTGCTACCACTCTGTATTGAGGATTGGAGAAATTTTGATTTATCACAAAAAAAAAAGTGCTTGGGAAAGAGTATAGGTGAAAGCAATAACAAATCTGGATTATCTCTATTTCAATTGGTTTCTCAATAAAAATTGAATATGTTAAACTGTTATTATAACCTATTGCAAGGTGTTTCTGACATGTATATTACACCCTTATCGCATTTTTTTTTTGTAGAATCGTTTAAATATTGATGACATCACAAAAAATCTTGAAAAGTTTCGTGCTACTGATCGATGGATGGGAAATATCCATAGAAATCATCGAAGTAAAACTAAATGTTCATAGATAAAGATTGGTGATGCAATCTGACCCAATGGTTCAAGTGATGATGACTGGAAAAAGAAAACAGAGGAATGGAGGAGAGAGATTGCAGAAGAGAAGGAGATTCTACAATTAGGAGATCCATTTACAAAGGTAAGCTAACTTAAGTCCTGTTTTTTTTTAAGGTTTTGACTAAATGATGTCATTAACTTAACGATGTCTATATAAATAAAAGACTAGGGCAATGAGTGGGAAGGTTACACGTAGGAAAGTAAAATATTTACACAGGTTGGGATCTAGATCATTTGAGAGCAGGAGGAATGAATATGTGAGTAATTCATTTAATTTAAGTATATAAGACTTAAATTGATGAAGTCCTTAACTTTATGTATATTGTGTGATTAGATTGAGAGGAATCACCAACCACTGGATGCAATCGAGTTCTTTAAGGTCACTCGATATAGTGATCTAAGGTTTAATGGTGGTAATGATTGGATTTCCCAATAAGCTAGCCATGATTATGTAAGTTGATGGGTTAATTTACAAATAAGCACCACACTATGTTTTATGTTTCTATCTACATTTCTATTATGTTTGCATTGTATATTATTGTCATCGTTAATCTAGGAGGATATAGTCAAGATGTATCAAGAATCTTAGTCCTTAGACAATCTTAAGACTACGAAGGAGATAGTTGATGAATTTATGGGTGTAAAGCATGAACTAACTATCATCCTGGTAAAGGATATGGACCACCAACCATTGGGAAACCTATACATTCACAAATTTATATGGAAAAGATGGAAGCAGCGTTGCAAGAGGCATAAGGAAAGCTTGAAGAGGAATGACATCAACGTAAACAATTGGAGGGAAAGTTCAATGACCAACGTCAACAATTGTTGGCAATGCTTCAAGAAGAAAGGTATCTACGTATCGCTCAAGCTCAAGAGGTTAGTTTAAACTTGTACATTGGAGTTAAAAGTATATGTGCTATGATGTAAATGCATGCATATTGCTTCTATGTATAGAGTAGGAATGTTGTGGGTATTTTTATCAAATTATCAAAAAGCTCTCTAAAAACCGTAGTTAGCAAGTATTTATACTTACTCATATTAGGGAAAAATAAACCAAAAAATTACAAAGTTACCACTAGGTGGTCGGTTCAAAAATCACAATTACAAATGCAAAAATGGTCTTCAAGTGGCTAGTTCTTCAAATCAAGTTAATATATTATGGACCATTGGATGTGAGTCAAATAATGTCCCTAATTTGATCCTTAACACGTTTTTATTCACCATCCTGTAAAATCGATAAATGTACCTACTGGAATGCATAACAATTATATAATACAAAAGTAGATGCTAAATCAACATCCTCAGTGTTTAGTTGTACATGGAGGATCCTCATAGTTAGGTTTTGTAAACCCTTAACTCGGGCTCTAGTGATTAGTCTTGTGGGAATTTGATTCCTATCATCTCCTCATGCCTCAAGAAGATTTTCTCTTAAATCTGATAGGTCTTCATGAATGTCATCTGGTAAATATGGTGATAGATCTACAACGTTAAAAGTAGTTATTATACCATATTCTCCTGGTAACTCTATTCTGTAGGTATTGTTGTTGATGCACCTAACAACTCTAAAAGGTCCATCTGATCTAAGTGATAGCTTCTGCAACTTCTTATGAAGAAACTTGTCTCTGCTATGATTAATCTAGACTAACTCAACTGGATTATAAATTTTGGTTTTCCTATGCCTATTTCCCTGAAGTTTTTGTTGCTCCTATGTCTTCTAAAGGCGTTTAGTTGTCTTCTTATCAAGTTTCTAAATCTCTTTAGCTCGCTCAACTCCACTTAGGCTCTCTTCCTTTGTTGTTGGTCCTACTATAAGATCTAATGGAACCGTAGGATTATAGCCATACATAACTTCAAAGGGAGACTTACTGGTTAAACAATAAGTAGACCTATTGTAAGTGAACTCAACAATGGGAAGACTCAAAGCCGAATCACTAAGATTCTTGCCAACCGTTGCTCTTAGTAATTGATGTGCCTAAAATCCAAAGCACAATGCACACATTCTAAATGTTGAATCAACTATATAACTTCACAAATATGGCACAACAATTGATGAACAATTCTCCAAAATAATGTGTACTAAATTAGATAAAGACCAATCCAATAACAACACAATTGATTTGAAGTTTCAATTAACAAATAGCATGACCCACAAATTGAATAAGGAACCCTAAATTACGTGTAATAAGAACAACATAAGTTAACTAATTCCTTACCAGATATGACACACTAGTTTGGAATTAGGATCAACTTGTAATTTGTTGATATTACTCATAACAAATCCAAGTCCACTCACCACAATTTCACACTTGAAATTGATAAGATCAAAATGCTTGTAAGAGGGTGTCTCTCACGGCACAAAAGTGTATTTTTCTCAAATTATCAAAAGGTCCCTAAAAACCCTAATTAGTAAGTATTTATACTTGCTCCCTTTAGGGTTAAAATGACTAGAAAATTACAACTATAGGATGGCCGGTCCTAAAACACAAATTACAACCAAATAAAATGTCCCACAAAGCCTACAAAATAAATAGTTCACAAATAAATTACAAATACAAAAATAATCTTCAACAAGCTAGCTCTACAATGGAATTAGTCGATGCAGCCCATCTTCGGTTTTTAGGTCGGTCCATGGATTACCCATAAGCTGAGTCGTAGTGAGTTTGTCCATCGCCCTGTGAAACTAAATAAGTATGCCTGTTGGAAAACACAATACAAGAATAATAGAAAAGAGGTTAATTTATAAATAATTCCGAGGTTGATTTGCTCAAAATAGGCCCTCATCGCCAAGATTTAAAATCCTTTGGCTCTTGCCCTAATGATAGGTCTTGATGGATTTTGATTCCTATCAGTAATGTGTTAAGAGTACGATTAACAACCTCGATCTAGCTATCAGTTTGCGAATGGCATGAGGTACTATACATAAGTTTAGTACCAAGTCTTCTCCATAGTGTCTTTTAAAAGAAGCTAAGAAACTTAGTGTCTTTGTCAAACACTATACTGTGTAGAAGACCATGCAATTTAACAATCTCCTACACAAAAGGTTAGCTATAAAATGGACATCATCTATTTTGTGACAAGGTATAAAATGTGACATTTTGTTGAATCTACCAACAACCACCATGATAGAATCCTTTCCCCTTTGTGTCCTGGGTAGACCTAATACAAAATCCATTCTAATATTGGTCCAAGGTTTAGTAGGTATAGGCAAAGGTATTTATTCACCCTGAAAGCCTTTCTTTCCTTTTTCCCTTTTGTAAACTCCACACCTTTCTAGCATCCTATGAACATTCCTTATAAAACATTCCAATAAAAATTTTCTTTCAACATGGCTAGGATTCTCTTCTTGATGAGAGCCATGATGGGAGCCAAGCTAGAAGATGGAATGTGGATCCTCTTGAAGTGCCACCTGGACCGATCACAAGAACTCGAGCGAAACTATTCAAGGAAGCACTTAACAGGTTGATAAAGGATGTCCACGAAGCTGGAAAGGATTGGAGCAACATGAAGTCAGAAAGGATTGGAACAACCATGAGAATGCCTTTGCTCTTGTACAAGTCATAACGGATACGGGTTGAAGGGGGTGTGTCTTTACAAGGCACAGCCGTGTAGTGAGTCTGGAGGCTCCACAGAAACATACACGGTCGTATACACGGTTCAAAGGCACTGCCGTATATGGTGTCAAGAATATCTACAGAAACATACACGTCTAAAAAGGCACGGCCGTGTATACACTATGCTGGCTCTAACGCCGCCGGCCTTTAATTCCCTGTTTTTTTATTTTTCCGCAACTTAATGATGTTATGTCGTTTTGGGCTTTTATTATTACAAATTGTAAACCTACTATAAAGCTTCTAGGGTTGAGAATAGAGATATATAACATACAAGTTTGAATAACACTTTTGAGAGAATTCCTCTCTTGGTTCTTTAAAGAACTTCCCTTGAACTTATCGGATTTTCTTCCGTGGTGTTCATCCCAACTTATCAATCAGTTTTTCATCCCGATTATGGCGTCCACATAATATACAAAGGTTCTTGCCTCACTTATAGGCAACGGGTCACGGTTTCCACTCGATTGTTTGGCATCTTGGGTAGCAATTCCGAACATATTAGTATTGGGTTTCGTCACACGTGGGCGTGGTTCATATCAGTTTGGTATCAGAGCCTAGGTTTGTTAAACATCAGTTCGGTTTGAGGAAGGTAACATCAAAACCCTAACTCCAATCGTTCATATCAATTGTTTATATCAAGTTTCGTGTTGTCATAGCCTTGTACTCAATTTCATAGTGTTAATTGTCTATTGAAAGTGTAGTGCCTCTTATTCACATTTGTTATTAAAAAAAAAAAAGGAAAGAAAAAGAGGAAAATTTCGAGCCTTAGAGTTGTTTTGAATTCTATGGAAGGAATTGGTGTAGTTTATGTTAGTTCCAAGAGAATTGAGAAGAGAAATTGGTGAGTTGATATCATCATTGCTTGTGAGAATACATGAGTAACTGTATGATATCATCCTTGGAGCGAAACACGTAAGGGAGTGTATCGTGAGGCTTAATCATATATTTATTTGTGTTAGTACTAACCTTTTTTTCTGTAGGAACTATGTCGAGGCAACATTCTCCTGAAGGTGAGAGGGGAAGGTTTGATGCTAGGTTAGTGATTGAGGCGTTGAGGGGTGAGATGAAGAGGATGTTTCAGGAGGGCATAGAACAAATTCATGAGATGGTGGAGCAAAAACTAGAGCAATCTAAAAACGTCTTCCAAGGGTGTAAGAGGGAGAGTTGTTTTAGGAGAGTACAAAGGGGTGGAGATGAAATGTTTGATAATGAATTTGATAAACCTTCTGTCGGGAGTTATAGAGGTTTTAGTGGTAGGAATAGAGGAACTAGGGATTGGGAAGATAGAGGAGATAAGAATAGAGAGGATAATCAATTGAGTAGTATAAAGATGAAGATTCCTCCTTTCCAAGGGAAGAATGATCCCGAGGCGTACTCAGAGTGGGAGAAGAAGGTAGAGATGGTGTTTGATTGTCACAATTATAGTGGGAGAAAGAAAGTGAAGCTTGCTGCCATTGAATTTTCGGATTATGCCATAGTGTGGTGAGATCAACTGATGTTGAATGGAAGAAAGAATGGCGAACCACCTATTGAGTCTTAGGAAGAGATGAAGAGGGTGATGACGAAGCGCTTTGTGCCTGCGTATTACTATCGTGAATTACACAACAAATTGCAAACTCTTAAGCAGGGAAGCCGAAGCGTGGATGAGTATTTCAAGGAGATGGAAGTTACTATAATTAGGGCGAATGTAGAGGAGGATAGAGAGGCTACCATGGCTAGGTTTCTTGCTAGATTGAATAGAGAAATTCAAAATGTCGTAGAATTGTAGCATTATGTAGAATTAGAAGATATGGTTCACATAGCTATAAAGGTTGAGAACCAACATAGGAGGAAAGGTAGTAGTACTACACAGTTTCAACAGGGTGCTGGGTCATCCACCTGGAAGAAGGAAGAAAAGTCTTTACCCACCAAACCAAAAGGAGAGCAGAGGCAAGCGGGTTCTACTCCTGGTAACCAAGGTAAGCCTGATTCTTCTACTCCTAGAAATCATGACATTAGATGTTTTAAATGCCAAGGTAGAGGCCATATTGCTATTCAATGTCTGAATAGGCGTGTTATGATTCTGCATGATGATGGTGAGTATGAGACTGAGGGGGATAGTGAAGAGGATGATATGCCTCCATTAGAGGACACTAGTGATGATGAGGAGCCTACAGTAGGGAAGTTAGTGGCAGTAGTGAAGCGAGCTTTGAATGTGCAGGTGAAGGAAGAAGAGAAGGTGCAATGAGAGAATATCTTTCATACAAGATGTTATCTAGGTGATCATATTTACAGTTTGATCATTGATAAAGGGAGTTTCACTAATGTGGTGAGTACTTTTATTGTCGAGAGGCTGGGACTCAAGACTACCAAACACCCTAGTCCATATAAATTGCAGTGGTTGAATGATAGTGGCGATACTAAGGTAAGTAAGCAAGCCTTGATTGCTTTTCGCATCTGTAGGTATAAGGATGAGGTGTTATGCGATGTAGTGTCGATGCAAGCGTATCATGTGTTATTGGGGAGGCCATGGCAGTTTGATAGGAAGGTTGTTCATGATGGCTTTTCTAACAAATATATGCTTGTTCACCAGGGGAAAAGCTTTAATCTTAAACCCTTAACACCTAAACAGGTGTATGAGGATTAGTTGCAGCTACAATAGTCTTTTGCAAAATATAAGGTGAGTGAAAAACAGAGGGAGAGTGAGAGAGCAAAAGACAATGAGAAAGAAAAGGAACACAAAAGTCGATATCAAAAGGAAAAAGAGAGGAACGCTGGAAAGAGCATGAGAGACCAAGTTGAAGGGGGATCAACTTTGGTGGTGAGTGAAAAGGAGAGTGCAGCCTTGCAAACGGAGAGTTGTATGGCAAGAGCGAGTAGTGAGGAGAGCGTTAGTGATGAAGCAACCTATGTTGTTATTGGTTTTTAAGGAAACTTGTTTGAATACTAACGAACCTTTTAACTCTTTGCCTAGTGTGGTTGTGTCTATTGTGTAGGACTTTGAAGATGTCTTCCCTGAGGAGATTCCAAAGGGTTTACCACCTATTCATGGTATTGAGCACCAGATTAACCTTGTACCTGGAGCATCTATTCCAAACAAACCAACTTACAGGAGCAATCTGGAGGAGACAAAGGAACTCTAAAGGCAGGTCAATGAATTAATGAAGAAGGGGTACGTGAGAGAAAGCATGAGCCCATGTGCAGTGCCTGTGATTTTGGTGCCTAAGAAGGATGGGTCATGGAGAATGTGTGTTGACTGCCACGCCATCAACAACATCACGGTAAAGTATCGTCATCCCATTCCTCGCTTAGATGACATGTTAGATGAGTTACATGGGTCTAGTGTCTTTTCCAAAATTGATCTGAAAAGCGGATATCACCAAATTAGAATGAAAGACGGTGATGAATGGAAAATTGCATTTAAGACAAAATATGGGTTGTATGAGTGGTTAGTAATGCCTTTCGGTTTAACTAACACACCTAGTACTTTTATGAGACTTATGAACCATGTTTTGAGGACTTTTATTGGAAAATTTGTGGTTATCTATTTTGATGATATCATCATTTACAGCAAGAGTTTGGAAGACCATATATTTCACTTAAGGGATGTTTTAGAAGTGCTTCGAAATGAGCAATTATATGCTAACCTCAAAAAGTTCACTTTTTTCACAGACAAACTTGTGTTTCTTGGTTTTGTTGTCAGTGCACAGGGAATACAGGTTGATGAAGAAAAGATTCGTGCGATCTAAGAATAGCCTAATCCAACTAATGTAAGTAATGTGTGGAGTTTCCATGGACTAGCGAGCTTTTACAGGAGGTTTGTGAAGGATTTTAGCACCATTACAGCACCACTTACTGAGGTAATCAAGAAGAACGTGGGGTTCAGATGGGGAGAGCAACAAGAGAAGGCCTTTCAGACGCTTAAAAATAAGCTGACTCAGGCGCCATTACTTGCTTTACCTAATTTCTCTAAAATGCTTGAAATTGAGTGTGATGCTTCAAGATTAGGTATTGGAGCAGTGCTCATGCAAGAGAGAAGACCAATTGCATTCTTTAGTGAGAAGCTAAGTGGGGCAACCTTGAACTACCTTACTTATGACAAGGAGTTATATGCATTGGTTCACGCACTGGAGACTTGGCAACACTATCTTTGGCTAAAAGAGTTCGAGATCCACACTGATCATGAATCCTTTAAGTACTTGAAGGGACAACAACAGCTAAACAGAAGGCATGCTCGTTGGGTGGAATTCATTAAAACATTTCCCTATGTCATCCACTATGAGCAAGGTAAAGAGAATGTCGTTGTTGATGCACTTTCTAGAAGGTATGCTCTTATCTCTACTCTTAGTTCTAGACTGCTTGGTTTTGAGCACATTAAGGAATTGCATGCTGCTGATCGAGATTTTTGTGAAGAGTATGTGCATTGTGAGAAGAGTGGTCATGGTAAATTTTATAAACTTAAAGGATTCTTGTTTAGGGAGAGTAAACTATGCATTCCAAATTGTTCTTTAAGAGAACTACTAGTGAGAGCGTCTCATGGAGGAGGTTTAATGGGGCATTTTGGAGTAGCTAAAACCTTAGGGGTATTACATGAACGCTTCTATTGGCCTCACATGAAATGAGATGTTGAGAGGATTTGTGAGCGATGTGTTACGTGTAAGCAAGAAAAATCTAGAGTCCAACCTCATAGGCTTTATACCCCACTTCCCATTCCTCATGAGCCTTGGGTAAATATTTCCATGGATTTTGTGTTAGGATTACCCAGGTCTAGGCATGGTTGAGATTCTATTTTTGTAATTGTGGATAGATTTTCTAATATGGCACATTTCATTCCTTGCCACAAAACATATGATGCTTGCAATATTGCTAATTTGTTCTTTAAGGATGTTGTAAGATTGCATGGTATGCCTAGAACAATCATATCAGATAGAGATGCTAAGTTCTTGAGCTACTTCTGGAAGATCCTATGGGCTAAGTTAGGAACTAAGCTATTGTTCTCTACTACTTGTCATCCATAGACTGATGGTCAAACTAAGGTAGTAAATCGAACTTTATCTACTTTGTTGAGGGCTGTCATTAAAAAGAACATTAAAAGTTGGGAGGATTGTTTGCCGCATGTTGAATTTGCCTATAATCGCACAATGCATTCTGTTACTAAGTTTACTCCTTTTGAAATTTTATATGGTTTTAATCAACTAACTCCTTTAGATTTATCACCTCTGCCTATTTCTGAGTATGTTAATCTAGATGGCAAGAAGAAAGCAGAATTTGTTAAACAGATCCATGAGAAGGTAAGGCTAAACATTGAGCAAAGAATAGAGTAGTATGTGAAACAAGCCAATAAAGGTCGTCGACAAGATGTCTTTAAACCTGGAGACTGGGTTTGGGTTCACATGCGCAAAGAGAGGTTTCCTGTGTAGTGTCGATCTAAATTACTTCCTAGAGACGATGGACCATTTCAAATTCTTGAGCGCATAAATGATAATGCATACAAGATAGATTTGCCAGGTGAGTATCAAGTAAGTGCTACGTTTAATGTTACTGATCTGAGTCCTTTTGATGTAGGTGACGATTTGAGGACAAATCCTTTTTAAGAGGAGGGGAATGATGAGAGCCATGATAGGAGCCAAGCCAGAAGATGGAATGTGGATCCTCTTGAAGTGTCACCTGGACCAATCACAAGAACTCGAGCGAAATGATTTAAGGAAGCACTTAATGGGTTGATAAAGGATGTCCATGAAGTCGGAAAGGATTAGAGCAACCATGAAGTCGGAAAGGATTAGAGCAACCATGAGAATGCCCTTGCTCTTGTACAAGTCATAACGGATACAGGTTGAAGGGGGCATGTCTTTACAAGGCACGACCGTGTAGTGAGTCTGGAGGCTCCACAGAAACATACATGGTCGTATACACGGTTCAAAGGCACGACCGTGTATAGTTTCAATAATATCTACAGAAACATACACATCTAGAAAGGCACGGCTATGTATAGACTCTACGTCGGCTCCAACGCCGCCGGCCTTTAATTCCCTGTTTTGTTATTTTTCCGCAACTTAATGATGTTATGTCATTTTGGGCTTTTATTATTATGAATTGTAAACCCTACTATAAAGCTTCTGGGGTTGAGAACGGAGATATACAACATACAAGTTTGAATAAGACTTTTGAGAGAATTCCTCTCTTGGTTCTTTAAAGAACTTCCCTTGAACTTATCGGATTTTCTTCTGTGGCGTTCATCCCAATTGTGGCGTCCACATAATATACCAAGGTTCTTGCCTCACTTATAGGCAACGAGTCGCGGTTTCCACTCGATTGTTTGGCATCTTAGGTAGCAATTCCGAATATATTGGTATTGGGTTTCGCCACACGTGGGCGTGGTTCGTATCACTTCTCACCAAAATGACCTGATAATCCTCCTGCATGTGCTTCCCTCACTAACAATTCCCTCATAGACCCATAAGGTATATACAATTTTCCAGCTTTATACAAAAATCCCACAATTATGCAATACCCCTCAAACATCTTTCCCTTAGAACATTTCTCAATAATTGTTCTCAAATAATCATCATGCATATACTATTCCTTTAGCGATTTAAAACTAAGCAATTTCGATTGAAGAGAAGTGATAAGTACATACCTATGTGACAAAATGTCAGCTACCATATTCTGATTACCCTTCTTGTACTTAATTACATATGCAAAAATCTCTAAAAACTCCACCCATTTGGCTTGGCATTTAAATAGATTTTGCTGACCCCTGAAATGCTTTACTGACTCATGATTTATGTAGATGATGAATTCTCTCAAAAGGAGATAATGCCGCTACATCATCAAAGTCCTCACTATGGAATAGAATTCCTTATCATATATGGAGTAGTTCAAAGTTGCACCACTCAAATATTCACTAAAGTAAGTAATAGGCCTCTTATCTTATATTAACATAACACCAATCCCTATCCTAGAAGCATCACATTTTAACTCAAAAACTTTATCAAAATCAAGAAAGCCAATACTGGAGCACAAGTAAGTTTTTCCTTTATTTCTTCAAAACACTTTTAGGCCCTCTCACCCCAAATAAATGGAACATTTTTCTTGGTCAGTTTAATTAATGGACTGATAATGCTACTAAAATTATGGACAAAGGGCCTATAAAATGATGCTAGTCCATGGAAACTCCTTACCTCCGTGACTAATTTTGGTGTTAGCCATTCTCTAATAGCCCTCATTTTCTCCTCATCAACCCTGACACCAGAACCAGATATAATAAATCCTAAAAATGTTACCTCAGTTTGGTAGAAGGAACACTTCTGGAGATTTGCAAACAACTAGTGCACCCTCAAGATTGAAAATACCTCTTAAAGATGCTCTACATGATTTTCTAGGCTTTTATTGAATATTAGAATATCATCAAAATAAACAACAACAAATTTACCTAGAACTCCTTCATTACATGATTCATTAATCTCATAAGTGTGCTAAGGGCATTACTCAAACCAAATGGCATAACCATCCATTCATACAGTTCATAGCGTGTTTTAAAAGCGGTCTTCCACTTATCTCCTTCTCTCATCCAAATTTGATGATATCCGCTTTTAAAATCCACTTTGGAGAACGCTTATGCACCATACAATTCATCCAACATATCATCAAGTCTAGGAATAGGATACTTGTATTTGATGGTAATTTTGTTGATGGCTCGACTATCAATGCACATTCTCTAAGTACCATCCTTCTTAAAGACAAGAAGGGCTAAAACAGCATAAGGACTAAGATTCTCCCTAACAAAACCCCATTTGACTAGCTCATCCACCTGACGTTTTAATTCCCTAGCCTCCTTAGGATTCATGCAATACGCAGGTCGATTTAGCAAAACTGACCCAAGCAAGAAGTTGATGGCATGCTCTTTACCTCTCAAAGGTGGTAAACTTTCTAGCAAATTATCAATAAAAAGGTCACTGTACTCATCCAATACCTGAGATATTGTAGGGGGTAGATGCTAACATCCCTCCATCTCTAAAGCATATCTCAATTGCAACAATTATACTAGGCTCTCATCTGTTATGGCCTTCTTCATCTCACTCTGACCCATTAATAAGACCTTCTTCCCTCTAAATCTCTTGGCTTGTATTGGACCATCTTTGATCTCTAATGGTTTACTAATCTGTTGCTAAACCTCTTGGACCTCTAAAGGTGATATTGGGTTCAAGATGATACATTTACCCTCTTTCTAAAATACATATGTATTCCTGAAGCCATCATGTAAGACCCTTTTATCATACAACCAAGGCCTACTAAGTAATATATGGGATGCACACATAAGAAGAATATCACATTAAATTTCATCATGATATTTATCTCCTATAGTGAAAGGTACCCTAGCTCTCTAAGTCACATGAAGTCTCCCATGTTCACTTAGCTAATGTAATTTGTAGGGTTTGAGATGCAAAGTAGTTACAAATTTTAATTTCAATACTAATGAGGCAACCACAACATTAGTAAAATTACCATCATCAATAATAATGACATATAGGTTACCTTGCACCCTATAAGAAGTGTGAAATAAGTTTTCCCTCTACTCATCATTAATAGTTGCAAAAGAGGTCAAGGCCTGGTACAATACATTAGTAGACAAATATAAATCACTTGACATTGTTGCTTACTAACTTCAACAAGCCAATAATACATTACACCACACACACCACGACAACACACTCCTATACACCTATGGTGCAATCAAGCAACCAATGCAACACACACTTCCCTACACTTCAATTATGGCAACAATAAGTTGAAGCAATAATTAAACACTTTCAAGTAGTAAATTAATGAATTCAATTAAGTAAGTTTTTAAGCATCAAGACTTAATAACTTACACACTTTAATATTTGTTTTGAAATTCAAATTTTACCACTATAATTCCCTTTCTAATCACGTCACAAATATACACCTACTTCTACGTGCAGCACCTTCTTCACAACACAAGTCCTAAACAATTTGGAATTCCCTTCACTACACACTCACACCGCTACACATACACAACACAAACATGGTGCAACTCCCTTTCAAACAACAACACCACTTCACATGAAGCACTTCCTCACCTCAACACACACAACACTTTAAGGCAATAAATTCAAAATACACTCTTAATGCAACCTTCTCCACAAATGGTAAGAAGCAATTTAAATTCAAATAACACTCAATTAATGCTACTCAATGATTTTCTTCAAACTTTAATGAATGTTTTTGAATTTTCAAATAACTTCCTCATCTACACTAAGGCAAATCTAGAAATTGTAAATGACAATCTCAATTGCCGAAATCACAACAAGAAATCCTCTCTTCTTTGTTTAAATTTCTACTTTCCCCAAATGATCACAAAAGATAAAAGAATACTCCTCCTTCCTTATGGCAAGCTCAAGGAAAACAATGCTATCTCAAGTATTCCACATCTGCTTCAATCAACAACAACAAGAATGCAACAAAATCCACAATCACTAGTGTAAATCACTTCAAAAATTTCAAATCAAGAAATTAACTTCAAGAACCCTAATTGTCAAATGAAGCTCATGCAATTCCCTTCCTCAATTTCTATGCTCTAATACCAAATTATGATGTGCCTTAATAATTCCAAATTCACAAGCACATAATATAAATGATTAAACAATCACACTAATTGGACTTAAGATGACGTGATGAACAAAATGAAATCAAAATCTCCAAATTGATGTGAACTAAATTAAAAGTATTATAATGGAATTCCAATACTAATCAATTACATGTAACAATGCAATTCCAGTCTCTAAAATTAGCTTATAATCCTAGCAATATGAACCCTAATTTGGCATGAAAGAACAAGTAGAAAAATCAACCAACTATCACTAAATATTACACATTAGCAATAATAGGATGCAACTTAAAAAATTCTTGATATAACTCACAAGAAATTCCAAGCCAAACTTGCCACAATTTTCAAAGAAATTGATAAGAGTGGATGCTAGCAAGAGGAGACTCTCTCAGATAGCACAAAGTGCATTTTTATCAAATTATCAAAAAGCTCTCTAAAAACCCTAGTCAACAAGTATTTATACTTGCTCCTATTAAGGTAAAATAAACCAAAAAATTACAAAGTTGCCACTAGGTGGCCGATTCAAAAATCATAGTTACAAGTGCAAAAATGGTCTTCAAGTGGCCGGTTCTTCAAGTCATGTGAACACATTATGGACTGTTGGATGTGAGTCCAAGAATGTCTCCAATTTGATCCTTAGTGTGTTTTTATTCGCCATCTTGTAAAACCGATAAATGTACCTATTGGAATGCACAACAATTATGTAATACAAAAGTAGATACTAAATCAACATCATTAGGGTTTAGTTGTTCATGGAGGATCCTCATAGTTAGGTTTTGTAAACGTTTAGCTTGAGCTTTGGTGATTGGTCTTGTGGGAATTTGATTCCTGTCATATATAATCACATATGTTATGCTTTATATTTCAATCATAAAAGTTAAAACCAATCCAAGTAAATTGAGTTGCGAATTGATCTCAAATTCATGCTCAAAACCAACTTTTTTTTTGTCCAATAGAGTTTTACAAAAATAATCGAGTCTAATTAAGTTGAGTTAGAGCTTATTAAGTATCATTTTTAGTCAAGCTCAAGCTTTAAAATTAAAACTCGATAAAGTTTGAGTTGAACTCAAGTTTCAAGTTTTTTATTTGAGTTGAGTTCAAGCTTTGGATTATAACACCTCGACTCAACTTGTTTACAATCCTTATTTTAACTAACTTAAAAACTAATTTAGTTTTTATTAGTAATACCAAGTGATTTCTCTAATGAGGTTAGGATTTAAACAAATATGCATTATAAATGGGTTTGTATACATACAAATAAAGCTTGAAATTTCTCACACTCGGATATACATGCACATATACGCGCACACACACATAGATATATATTAATGTGTTTATGTATATATGTATGTATGTATATGCTATTATTTTGTTTTTAAATGTTCAAAATTAGGGTTTAGAAGAAAATAAAGAGTTAAGAGTTGAGAGTATCATTTTTATAAGAACATGGTTTAAAGTTGATAAAAAGAAATGACAATTAGAGAGAAAACGAGAGTAACTAGTGGCAATAGTGGATGGCATGTAAGAGAGAGAGGGGGGTGTGGCGGGGGGGTTGATGTGGTGGTGGTGGGGGAGGACATAGATAGACATTAGAGAAGAGATCAAATTTAGTAGATAATAGAGTGTAATATTAAATGGGAAAACCTAGATAGAAAGGCTTGGAATTATAGAGCATTATAGGGTTGATATTTTTTAGAGTGAGGTTGAGGACCTAATTTTTTAGAATACAAAGAATTAAAGATTTCTATTATATTATTGTCATTACGATATAATGTGTCACTAATTTCACTAAGGAAATTTGTAAAAGCTAGATCTGTGTTTGTATGTCCTATTAGTTAGAATTTATATTTTTTAAATATGGATTTAAGAGCCTATATTTCGAAAAAATTGTACATTAAGAAATTTAATATGCTTGCTCCATATCTCTTTTGAACATGGCACTCTAAAATATCTCTTCTTATTGATATGGCTTGAAATGCGTTATTTCAAATGGAAATAAGAAGTAATGGCTAAACCTCATATAATTAAATCAAACTTTATTTGTAGATAACAATATACATAATATACTCAACCTTCTAAAACTATCCTCGAAAATATTTACCTTAATTTTGAACATCCTAATATTGAATTAAATTATATAGAATGTATACACCACTACTAATGGGTTATAAAAATGCATTTGTTTTACAAAATACTAAAGGAAAAGGCACTTCACATTTGCACAAAAAATTAAAGCAAATACAATAATAAAATGGTAACTTCCCTCTCACATTTACATAGAATTCTTAATTAATTTCTCTCACTACTTTACATTTTTAGCTTTCATTCTAATTATAATATTGATATCTATTTTTATTTATTATATTATTATAACATTTTTAGATATATAAGATATCAAATCCATTAATTGCCTTTAATAGTATAAATAATCATGAGTATAGATTGCTTGACCATAAGAAAATGGAGGAAAAATATCAACACAAATAGATAAATAGCTTTAACTATTTATGATCATATTTTCATTTTCGTGCAAATTTCGCTACCAAAAAACTTGTTGAGCATAGGAACTTAATAAATGTGCAATTTTACACATTGATCCTAGTTTAAATTATACCTTCTTATGTAATTTATGGCATTTTTATTGATAAAACATGATAAAGTATATAATTTTATCGATCACACAAGTAATGAGAAAAGGATTAAAAAATTGGCTTAAGTGGATTATATATTGCTTATATGATTTTACTTCGGTGATATAAATTTTTACAAGTGAATTTTTGTACTTGCAATAGGAAAAATGTATAGAGTAGAGAAATATATGCATATCATCTTTTACTAATGCAAAAATACATATGAAAAGAAGTTCAAAATGATCTTGTCATGGGGAGCTCAAGTAACTAATAACTAAAGGTTCAATCTAACAAAGGTTTAGATGTGGACCATTGCAACAAAATAGGATTTTAACAAAGTTTAATGAATGCCACTAAAGCAAAATAAATGTTGCCAAAGATAAATTAATCACACAATGGTAGAAATTTTATAACATACATGTAGAGAAAGAAGAGCCATTCCATCATTAGCTTCCTGTGCATCACTAATAGGCTTAAGCTTAGGCCTAGGTGGCAATTTAAGGTAAAACTCCCAATGATACATAGTAGGTGCACAAAGTGTATGACCTATTGAAGCAAAAGCATATGCTAAAAAGTCTTGCAAGAAATTTGACCAATATGTTAGCTAACTAGGAAAAGAAAACTGGGAGCAACTTGTAGAAAGAAAGAATAGTTGGCACACTTCTAGGTGAATGTTTCTGAAGTCATTTGGTGAGAGCGATTGACAACGTAACTCGAACTTTTCAATAACGTTAATCATATGAGGTACCCCTTGGTCAAAGCCAAGCTGGCGTTCGACTTTATGAGGAGAATATGCCACAACCCTTTATTCTAAATAGCACTCAGAAAAGTCTTCGCTATCAAAGAGGGAGAGTAGACCTCTTAGAGTACACTATAAAATAAATCTTGCCTCAATGTTGTGGAGACTCTTACATTTATCTACTAAAGTCATCTCATCCTTTGATCCTGAAGGATATAATTCACTCTTGTCTTCGTACCCGGCAAGCCATTTCACATAAAGGCAAAATGTAAAATTGCTCTCAATGTCAATAAGCTGATGAATGCCTACTTAATAGTTCCTTCAACCCAAGCCGACGCTTTAGGAAGAGCAAGATCAAACTTAACACCATCAAGAGGAGGAGTAAAGTGTTTCTAGAATTGCTAACAAAAGAAAAGTTGAAGGAATTTTAAGTCTACATGCGACACGTTCACATAGTAGCCTTTTAAATGAACAAAAGCCTTATAATATAGATCCAAGCACTAATATAAAGAGCCTAGGCAAAAGGGACCTAGTGTGAAGCACTTACCCTAGGTAATTCATATAGCTAAGGAAAAAAGTTGAGTGCTCACACATTCTTTTGGTCCTCTTAGGAACACAAACATTGATAGCCAATATGCTAAAAAAGCTACAAGTTCAGACCTATAGAAATGACCTAAAAGAAAAAATGCATAAGCATATGACTATAAGGATATACATGAGAATAGCTAAAAGTACTTACTCCTGTCCACAACTCGAGCCATAAACATAAGGCCTATCTTTTCTATGCTCTTCAAAAAAATATTGATAGGAATCATACATCTATAGGACCCATAACCAAAGTGAGAGCCAAAGGATTACAGAACTTGGCAATGAGTATACTTTTTGAACAATTAGAACCTGAAGACATTTGTTTAGTGTCTTCATTTACTTTATATAACTTTTTTGCATTTCATTAAACACATTTGTCAGTATTATAAGATGGCGAACAAACACACTAATGCTTAGTATGTTAGTTATTCATGGACCTATAAAAATTTAGAAGAAACTGGCCATATGTTGTTCCATTTAACATAGAGAACTTGCTGGCACTTGTTCCAATTAATGTTAGAAGAACCGACTTATGTAATATTTTGTCTTATTAATTTTTCCTTATTTAGAATATGTATTGGCCATCTTGTAAAATTGATCAATGTACTTGCTAAAGTGCAAAATCAAACATTATTAGATAAAATGTGGCCTTATGTGGATGTCTAGGTTCACGCATCGAAGTCAGGTTCCCCTACTACTGGAACCACAAGGTAGATTCCCATCACAGCTTCTAGCTAAAAATACTCAACAATACCACTTTCATTTAACATAGATCTTGTCATTTCCTAAATTGTTCTATTCTTACGTTCTACAACTCCATTTTGTTGAGGAGTATATGGAGTTGAAAAGTTATGAGATATACCTTGTTCTTCACAAAAATTTAAAAATTTTGCATTTTGAAAGTTGGCTCCATGACTAGTTCAAAGACTAATTATGGAAATTCCTTTCTCGTTTTATGTTAGTTTTACAAATTTTTAAAAAGAATCAAAGGTATCTCTTTTATGTTGCAAGAATATAATTGATGTGCCCAAATTAGGGGTTAAGCACATACGATTGGAGTAAATTATAACCCCCAAATGCACTAAACCAATCTCGACTCAATTGACTAGAATTTATGTGAACCGTAGTGAAGATGCAATGAGATTCGAATACTCAAAGATAATTTCCTCCAACATAACACTAATCACAAGTAAATCCACGTGAATAATACACAAGAACAACAAATTCAACTTTGTGTTCCACTTCCCACACAAAATGATCCACGGTTCAAGTGGCTAAATTGAAGGTTAAAAACCAAGGATAAAAACCAATCAATTAAGAAATAAAAATTTGATTACAAATGCAATCAAATCTAACCAAGAAACATCCAATTCAACCCTAGATATAACTCACTAGTGATGAAAAGGAAACATAACAAAAAGGAATTGATATTACTCACAATTTCTCCTTGTTGCACTCCCTACAATTCCAATTCTTGGGATTGAAATTGATAAGAGAAATTGAACTAAGGAATGAACCCTAATTCTCTCACGTAAAAGGTGAAGCGTATTCTGAAAAATTCTCCCCCAAAAGACCTACTTAACCAAGTATTTATACTTGCTCCCTTTAAGGTTAAAAAGACCAAAAAATTACAACTATGCCACTTTTAGGGTAGCTGATCCTAAAACTCAATTATAACCAAATAAAAAGTGTCCTAAAAGGAAAATTACAACATAAAATAGTCCAAGTAAATAAAAAATATATAGAAATTAGTCTTCAAGATGCTAGCTCTTCCATAGGATTCGTCGGCTCAGCTTATCGCCAGTTTAGGTCAGTCCATGGATAACCTACAAGCTGAGTCTTAGTGAGTTTGTCCATCGCCCTGTAAAGCATAATAAGTGTGTCTGTTAGAATATATAATACATGAATAAGAGAAAAGAGATTAGTAAACAAATAATTTCGGGGTCGATGTGTTCAAAATGGGCCCTCATCGCCAGTATTTGAAATCTTTTGGCTCTTGCCTTAGTAATAAGTCTTGACAGATTTTGATTCCTATCAATAACCCATGTATATCTTGAAAAAACATCGACAATAATAAGCTCAAATTTACTTCCACCCATGGTTGGAACCCTAGTAGGTCCAAATAGATCAAGATATAATAATTCAAGAGGTCTTTGAGTAGAAATTGCTTCTCTAATTGATTAAAATTAACATGTCCCAATCATTTATGCTAAGAAAAAATATGATCATTCATAGATAACAAACAAACATTTTCAACATCAGTTAGATTTATAAAGTAAATGTTCTTTCTCCTAAATCCTTCAAATAATTTTACTCCTTTTTCATTAAAAGAATAAAACTTGTGTAGTTTAAATATCATCTTGTAACCTTTATCACATAATTAATTGATACTTAGCAAATTATGTTTCAAACCTTTCACAAGATAAACATTTTCTAATAGGAATCAAAATCCTACAAGACCTATCATTAGGGTAAGAGCCAAAGGATTTCAAATCTTGGCGATAAGGGTCTTCTTTGAACAAACCAACCTTGAAATTATTTATATACTAACCTATTTTCTATTACTTTGTGTATTCCAGCAAGCATACTTGTCGGGTTTTACAGGGTGATGGACAAACTCACTAAAACTCAACTTGTGGGTTTTTCATAGACCGACCTAAACCGAAAATGAGTCGGACTGACGAATTCCATTGAAGAGCTAGCTTATTGAAGATTATTTTTATACTTATAATTTATCTTTGAACCATTTATTTTGTAAACTTTTTAGAACATTTTATTTGGTTGTGTTTGTGGATTAGGATCAGCCACCTAAGTGGCATAGATGTAATTATTTTGCTATTTTAACCCTAAGTGGAGAAAGTATAATTACTTGCTTAAGTAGGGTTTATAGGAGTTAGTTGAGAGATAAAAAGATTGCTGCCTCTTTTACGTGAGAATTAGGGTTTCATGCTCTAATTTCCATAAGACTCTTATCAATTCTTTAAGGATTGTGGTGAGTGGTAACTTAAGGATTTGTGAGTAATATTAAATTCTTAAGTTGATTCCAATTCATGCTAATGTGTTATATCTAGTTATGATTTGGGTTGTTCTTATTTGTTCTTGTTATCACGTCATTTTAGGGTCATTTCTATCATTGGATTGCATGCAATTTTAGTGGAATTAGATCCTAAATTGTATTTTTAATTGTGATTATTCAATTGTGTAGAAGCCTTTTTGCTTAGGAGATTCACACCATTCTTTTATAATTTCGTGATTGGATTTTCCATTTGATCTTATGTTGTGTGCTTAATCCTATTGAGCACATTATCATTTGGTATCAAAGCTACTTTTTTACAAGTTGGATTCATAAAGGATTAGGGTTCACACCATTTGTGGACTTAGATTTAGTGATTGGAGTTGTTTCAATTGGTTGTGTGTATGTGCTTAGATCCTTCAATCTTTTAGGCACATCATTTTCAATAGTGTAAGGATGTATACCAACTATTTCGAAAGCAATGATTTTACATTTACTATTGTCTCCAAACTTCACATATCCTTTTTCTTCCCATATTATGCTATTGAACAATGAAGCATCTCTAGTCATATGTTTGGAACATCCATTATCTGGATACCATGTTCTTTTGATTTTAGCTTCATGTTCCTGCACACATAAAAAAAGGATCAAACCTTTTTGGGAACCTAAATTGATGGGAAAATTTCTGACACTGTCAACCTCTTCAGAACCCAATTTGGATGATTATCCAAATTGCTCATATTTTACCTTATGTCTTTATTTCTAATAAAATTTGAGAATAATCTTATAGGTACAATTATAATTCTCCATGGGATGCCAAAATGTCCTACAACTTCAGTTGTATACTGAACAATTTTCAGGATAACAATCAAAGACCCGCTGCGATTGTTCTCTATTCTGAGGCATTGGATCATGAAGACTTATGTTATTTTGTATCTTGTAAATGTTTATTGAACTATTTTGGTTGTATTTTGGTTTTGAGACACTTTTATTTCCTTGTAATTTTCATTTAGGGTTAGTCACCTTAAAAGTGGCAAACTTGTAATTTTAAGCACTTTTTAACCCTAGGAGTAGCAAGTATAAATACTTGCTTAAGAGAGGGTTTGAGGAGGGTTATTTTTGCATAACAAACACTTCACATTTCGTGAGAGGGCTTAGGGTTTTCCTAATTCCAAATTCTCTTATCAATTTCAATCCCAAGAAGTTGAAATTGTGGCGAGTGTAACAAGGAGAAATCGTGAGTAATATCGGTTCCTTATTGTTGTTTTCCATTTCATCACTAGTGCGTCATATCTAGGTTGATTTAGATGTTCTTGGACTTATTTTAATTTGCAATTCGTGATCAATAGCTTGTTATAGGATTGATTGTGTTGATATATGATATCATTCTCTTCATTGTGACGTGAATTGGATAGTTGAAGGAAGGGATTGGAATTTACGGTTTGACCCATTTGTTTTCTTGATTTGATTCACGTGGGTTTCAATTATAATTGTTATTATTTGATGAAGATTACTTGTTTGGATTGATAATAGAAATTGGATCTCTTTAGATTTCATTCCATTGCCTTAGGATTTCCGCATTTACCTAGTCAAGTGAACCGATTTTTATGTGTGTGAATTGAGGAGTTTTCCTTGATTCTTTTGATTGTGCTTAAGCTTGGAATTAGGCACATCATCTTTTTGGTATCAGAGCATCATCACATTTGGATTCATTATTGATTACATCCTAATTGAAGAATTGGTTACATTCATTGGAAATTGACACCTTTGTTCATAAGATTGAGACTAGTTTGATTGACATTGTTTGTTTGTCTTTCAAATTGGTTTTTGTATGTGCTTAATATTGGTTTTAAGAACATCATATTTTTGGTATCAGAGCTCGAAGGTTTGTGAGAAGGGGTTTGTCGATTGAAGTTTAGGAATTGAAAGTTTTTGTCTTACCATTGTGAACCGAATTGTAGGAGAGTGGAAGTTCGGAACAATTGAATTTTTTTTTTTTATCACCTTGATCTTTACGTGATTGATCTTTGTTGAAGTGGATAGATGAAGCTTCTAATTTGAAAGGAAAGTTTGGTTATTGTCTTCATCCTTGCCATGTGTTGTTTACGTGAGGAAGGAGAGGAATTTCTGGTTATAGAATTGTTAATTAGTGTATATTGTTTCTTCATTATTGCGGAATTGAAAGAGTCATTTCCTTAGCAGATTTCTTCAAGTGGCGTGGAGGATTAGGAAACAAATTTGAATTCAAATCAACCATTAAGCTATAGAGTTATTGTGTGTTAATTACCTTGATTGCACATTAACATGTTGGAATTAATTGCTTGCCATTTAGAGGAGTAGCTTTAGTTAGTTCCATTGTGTTTGTTGCTACCGTGGAAGTGAAGGATTGTAACATATTATTGTTATGTGGATTTAGTGTGTTGTGTGTGTAGTGTGCAAGTGGCGGTGTGAATTAGTTTTGGCGTGAAGTTGTTTTGTGAAGTGAGTGTGCTACAATTATTAGAGATTACAGTAGTACTTCAAATAGATTGCATCCACAAACATGTCGAATAATAGCGTGAATGGAGGAATGAGTGATGAATCCAACAATCGAGTTGGTGGAGTTCAGGGTCATAATGTTGCAGGTAGGAGGACCTTGGAGGAATAGCTATAGGATCTTACTACTATAGTTGCTACTCTAGCAACTAGGACTGATAGGATGACATTACCACAACCACCAATGGTAAAGCATCAAGCACCACCTCGAGTAGCTCCACAAAACCCTCATCGAAACAGAGTAGTGGGAGATGGGAATTTAAATAGAAGGATAAGTGAGGAGCATCTTCCAAACATAGAAGAAAGGGATGACAATTTTGGGGTAAACCTAAATCAGAATAGGGATTTCAGGCCACCTCGGGGTTTGGAGTATGTGATAGATGCCATCCTATGATGGTAAGGGATTAGCAGATGAATACTTAGACTGGGAGGATAAGGTCGAAGGTCTCTTTGAATGTTATGAGATCGATGACAGTACCAGGGTCAGATTGGCTGCTGTTGAATTTGTAGGGTATGCTGCACTTTGGTAGAAGAATCTGATCATCAACAGGCATCGGGATGGAGAGGCTGAGGTTCAGACCTGGAGGGACAAGAAGAGGTTGCTAAGGAAAAGGTTCATTCCTGAGCACTACAAACAGGAGCTGTTTATGCGACTGCAAAACTTGAGGCAGGGGGGCAAAACAGTGGATGATTATGTGCAGGAATTTGAGACCCTTATGATTAGGTATGGGTCTGTTGAGCCTCCGGAACAAACTATAGCACGATTTGTCTCAGGTCTAAAATATGAGATAGCATGTATTGTTGAGCTGCAGCGCTATACTACACTTGATGAGGCTATTCAGTTGGCCTTAAAAGTAGAGAGACAGAGGAGGTCCAACTTCTTTAGGGCTCCAAGTAGTAGGCCCAATACTGTTAATAGACCCATCTCAGCCGACAGTTGTTCAGGAGGAACAAAGGAGGTAGGTGAGGGAGTCAAAGTAGTGGACACTACTACCCTAACTATTATAAGAGAAAACTTACCTATTGGGAAGGGTAAAGAGGTCATGGCACCAGAAACGAGGCAAACTGTTCCTGGATCTACTAGTGGGAAAGCGCACTAGATAAAACGTTTTAAATGCATGGGATTTGGGCATATGGCTGCACAGTGTCCAAATAAGAGGGTGATGACTGTTATAGAAGACATTGGAGAGGATACTGAGGATGACCATGATCAGATTGAGCCTACAGATCTACCAACAGCATTGCAGGAATATTATGATGATCAGAATGCAAATGCGCCTAAGGAGCATACTGGAGGGAAATATCTACCCCTTAATGTGTTATGCAGGATTTTGTCCACATCTCCTGATACCGGTGATATTCAGAGGGAGAACATATTTCATACCTCTTGCAGAATCAGAGGTAACCATTATGTACTCATTATCAATAGTGGTAGTTGCACGCATGTTATATCTGCTGCACTGGTAGACAAATTACAACTGTCTACTATACCATATCCTAGTCCTTATCAATTGCATTGGCTGGATAATAGAGGTAGTATGCATGTTACCCTTAGGGAAAAGGTTCCTGTGAGTGTCGGGCAGAACTATCATGATGAGATCCTTTGTGATATAGTTCCAATGCATGCATTCCATTTGCTGTTGGGTCGGCCTTGGTTGTATGATTGACGGGTGAGACATGATGGGTTTAAAAATACCTACATGTTCAGCATGGGCAAGTCACGCATAGTTCTATTACCGATGACTCCATCTGAGGTCCAGGGTTTTCAGAAACAGATCAGGAATCCATCCACTACCATGGTTAGCCGGAAGAGTAGGACAACAGAGATACTAGGGTTCAGTTCCACAGCTGATCCTCTAGATTTGAGGTTGCAAATCTGTCAACCTCTTTAGAACCCAATTTGGATGATTATCCAAATTGCTCATATTTTACCTTATGTCTTTATTTCTAATAAAATTTGAGAATAATCTTATAGGTACAATTATAATTCTCCATGGGATGCCAAAATGTCCTACAACTTCAGTTGGACACCGAACAATTTTCATGATAACAATCAAAGACCCATTGCGATTGTTCTCTATTCTAAGGCATTGGATCATGAAGACTTATGTTATTTTGTATCTTGTAAATTTTTATTGAACTATTTTGGTTGTCTTTTGGTTTTGGGGCACTTTTATTTCCTTGTAATTTTCATTTAGGGTTAGCCACCTTAAAAGTGGCAAACTTGTAATTTTGAGCACTTTTTAACCATAGGAATAGCAAGTATAAATACTTGCTTAAGAGAGGGTTTGAGGAGGGTTATTTTTGCAGAACAAACACTTCACATTTCGTGAGAGGGCTTAGGGTTTTCCTAATTCCAAATTCTCTTATCAATTTCAATCCCAAGAAGTTGAAATTGTTGCGAGTGCAACAAGGAGAAATCGTGAGTAATATCGGTTCCTTATTGTTGTTTTCCAATTCATCACTAGTACGTCATATCTAGGTTGATTTGGATGTTCTTGGACTTCTTTTAATTTGCAATTCGTGATCAATAGCTTGTTATAGGATTGATTGTGTTGATATATGATATCATTCTCTTCATTGTGACATGAATTGGATAGTTAAAGGAAATGATTGGAATTTGTGGTTTGACCCATTTGTTTTCTTGATTTGATTCACATGGGTTTCAATTATAATTGTTATTATTTGATGAAGATTACTTGTTTGGATTGATAATAGCAATTGGAGCTCTTTGGATTTCATTCCATTGCCTTACGATTTCCGCATTTACTTAGTCAAGTGAACCGGTTTTTGTGTGTGTGAATTGTGGAGTTTTCCTTGATTCTTTTGATTGTGCTTAAGCTTGGAATTAGGCACATTATCTTTTTGGTATAAGAGCATCATCACATTTGGATTCATTATTAATTACATCCTAATTGAAGAATTGGTTACATTCATTGGAAATTGACACCTTTGTTCATAAGATTGAGACTAATTTGATTGACATTGTTTGTTTGTCTTTCAAATTGGTTTTTGTGCTTAATATTGGTTTTAGGCACATCACAAATAAGTTTAGGTCCTCCAAAAGACAAGCTCGTTTGATTTCTTTATTTACTTGTTTGCTATTGCGCTTATTCTTCTTATAAAAGCAATATTTTTCTATATATCCAAGTTTATCACAAAAGAAACAAGAATAAGTATCATTATTCCAATACCTATCGTTTACCTACTTCTTGTAATTTTGATTTGTATACCTTCTGGTATACCTTCTAACATTGCTTCTGTAGTACCCATTATATAGATACCTTCTCTTAGGATAACTTCTATCATAACTTCTAGTGTTTCTCATAGAATTTCTTTTCACATGATTATTATTTGATTCATTCTTTTTAATGATAAAATCATCATTAACAACTTGCTTTGCCTTAAGAAACATAGTATTATGATTTGTTTTTGAATTAGTACCAAGCTTATATCCAAAACCATGTTTTTCATTTGATTTTTAGAGGAAATTAGCATGCCCAATTTCTTATCACTTTCATCAAATTTATTAAATGTGTTTTTCAATGAGTTAGACAAAGCATCAATTCTTTCTTTCATACTATTGGATTCTTTCTTAAGCACGTGATTCTCTTTTCTTAAGTTAACAAGATTAACATGCATAGATTCATTTTCATGCTTCAATATGTCATTCTCATCAACAAGCAATGAATTGGTTTGTCTTAATGCTTCTTTTTCATTTTTAAGAGCCTTTATTTCATTATCAAATTTAGCCAATTTTACAACAACCTTTTTAAGTGATCTTAGTAATTTCCTCATTTCTACTAACATATCATCTTCAATTATATCATCATCGGATTCAGAATGTACCTTGGAATTGGTCATGAGACAAAGATTTGCCTCCTCTTCCTCTACTTCTGACTCTTCTGGATTAGTTTCTGAGTCCTCCAGATCACTCAATGTAGCTAGCATTGCATGACTCTTCTTTTTGTATTTCTCCATCCTTTTTATCAAAGTAAAACATTCATACTTGATATGTTCTAGCTTCTTACATTCACAACATTGGATTTCCTTTTTCACTTTCCATTTCTCTTTCTCCGTATAGGCTTTTCCTGCATCATTTTTCTTATACACAGTAGTTTTCTTAAATGTACTGAACTTCTTACCTCTTTGCTTCTTGAGTAGTCTGTTAAGCCTTCAAGATAGTAAATTTATGTCCTCTTCTTCCTCATTGTCAATGTCGTCAGATTCTGAATCATTCTGCATAACTTCCTTAGCTTTGAATGTTATTCCTTTAGTACCACTTTCTACTCCTTACATGGTCTTTATGTGAGACTCATGGGCCATGAGCATTTCCCTTAATTGACTAAAAGAGGGCTTGCTAAGGTGTTGAGCTTCTTCTATAGCTATTTTATTTGCATCTTAAGATGGTGGTAGTATCTTCAGCATTTTTCTCATAAGATCAAAATCAGGAAATTTCTTCCCTAGTGATGCAAGCTCAATGGTGATTGCTGTGAACCTGTTAAAAGGATCTTTAACAACTTCATCAAATTTAAATTTAAATAATTCATACTATTAAACTAAGGAATTTATCTTAGTTTCTTTGATTGTATCTGCCCCCTCATATGTGTTGCATAGAGTATCTCATATCTCCTTTGCATTTGCATAAGAGGATATCAGATAGAACTCTATTGTAGTAATGGTGGTTAGCAACAAACTTTTTACTTTATTATTTTTCTCAATGGTTTTCTTCTTCGAGTCTAATAGAATTGAATCTCCATGTAAATCGATTGTTCTATCTCCTATGGAAATAACCTACCATGAGTGGGATACTCTATGGAAATAACCCACATTTTCTAATATGAAAAATTTAAACCGTCAAAGAAAGGTGCTTAGCTAATTGTAACATTGTTCTTAGTCATTTGGCTCACTCAATACAATAAGAGAGTCCTTCTTTGATACCAATTGTTAGTCCCATTAAATTAATCAAGAGGGGGGCTGAATTGATTAATTATTGAAAATTACAATTTTTTGCAGCTTTGTAAAAACACTCTTAAATGGAAATTCTAATGGCGTGAGCTACAAATAAAAAATAAGCATGCAATTAAATAGAAAATAGAGTGAGAGAGAAAATCAGGCTTAGTGATGTATAGAGGTTTCACCTTGCATGTACGTCATCTCTTCCAACTCCACGCTAAGGACCCAGTTGTCTCTACTAGTTGAATTTCACTATACCAAAATCAAATTGAGAGTACAAAACACACCAACACTTTAGCAAAGTCTCACTACTAAGTTTCCCTAGCTTTTACACTAAGCTAATCACTTAACTACAGTGATAAACAACTCTCACTCACTCACAAGAACAATCAAATAAACAAAGATGAGAAATAAAGTATCCTCTATAATTAGATTTAATAACAATTAAATGAGAACTATTTTGTATACCTTTTGAAGAATAACAAGATCAAGATTTTCTGCTCATGTTCTTTATTGATCATCATAAACTTCTGAAGCCTCTTTCTCTTTTACAGAAGAAGAACAACGGTTAGCTAGTAAAAAATGCAACAACAATTTAAATTTCAAATAACCCTTTTGATAGAAATGACTGAGATCTCCTCTTAGATATTTGAATTTAAAATCTAGCTTATCTTTAGTCAAAATCCATCCTATGATGTGTATTTTCTTGTTGTAGAGATCTTTTCTTCGATTTAGATATCTAAAAAGCTGGATAAGCTTGAAAGATAAATTTGCTGAGATTTTTTTGGATAAACTTCAAGAGATTTCATGATATCCCTCATGTTGTGGAGCCTTATCGTCTCATAATGCCATATCTTCATTATAGATATATCCTTATCTTTGTAACAACTTAACCTTATCGTCCTTAAACATATATCCAAGAATAAATGATGTGTCCAAAACCAAGATTAAGCACATGCAAAACTAATTTGAAAGACAAACAAACAATGTCGATCAAACTAGTCTCAATCACATGAACAATGGCATCAATTTCCAATGAATGTAACCAATTCTTCAATTAGGATGTGTTCAATCTTAAATCCAAATATGACATAGCTCTAGTGCCAAATTATGATGTGCCTAAAAGGGGATTAAGCACAATAAAAAACAACCCAAATAACAACCCCAAACAACAAGATCAAATTCGGTTCAAAATTGAGACAATTTGCATGAACCCTAATTGATAGATGATGATCCAAATGATAAAATCAAGGAGATGAAAACCACAAAGATGATAAGTCTCAATTGAATCACTTAACCAACTTAATTTTTAAGAGAATTCTAATAAAAAATACACAAATTAAGGTCGTGACCCTCTTCACAACAAGGAAAATTCCATGTTACAAAGTATAAAGAAAATTTGATGGTAATAACAAGTGCTAAAACCAATTAATCTTATAACATAATGAAATGATCACAAATGTAATCAAAATCTGACCAAGAAATACTCCAATTTAACCCTAGATATTATACACTAGGGAAGAAAAGAAAACACAACAATTGAAATTGATATAACTCACAGTTTTAAGTGTTGCACTCGCCACAATCTCAACTCTTGGGATTGAAATTGATAAATGGAAATTTGAACTAGGAAACCCTAATTCTCTCATGTTAAAGTGAAGTGTATATTCTGAAAATTGGACTCCCAAAAACCCTACTTAAGCAAGTATTTATACTTGCTCCCTTTAGGGCTAGAAAGGACATAAAATTACAACTATGGCACTTTTAAGGTGGCCAGTCCTAAATGAGAATTAGAAACAAAATGAAAGTGTCCCAAAAGAAATTACAACATAAAATTGTGTAAAGAAATAATTATAAATAAAAATAGTCTTCATTATGCTAGCTCTTTCATAGGATTTGTCGGCCCAACTCATTGCCGGTTTAGGTCAGTCCATAGATAACCCACAAGCTGAGTCTTAGTGAGTTTGTCCATTGCCCTGTAAGGCATGATAAGTGTGCATGTTGGAATATACAATACAAGAATAAGATAAAAGAGGTTAGTAAACAAATAATTTTGGGGTCGATGTGCTCAAAATGGGCCCTTATTGCCAAGATTTGAAATCCTATGGCTCTTGCCTTAATGATAGGTCTTGACGGATTTTGATTCCTATCATCTCCTCGGGCCTCAAAAAGATTTATCCTCAAATCTAGTAGATAAAATGCAGTAGAGACTCTGTTTTCTCTTAGCAATCCATCTGAAGAAGTATCTCTACAGAATCCTAATATCTGAAATACCACAAGGGGTGATTGTTTTCTCTCTTCCATTTCTATGATATATCTCATCTGCAACACAAATAATAACTCATTATCCATTGAGGTCTCTCCTGCCTCAACCCATTCCACTAATTTTGTTTCCTCTTTTTTTAACTCATTTGTATGTCGCTGACCCTCATGGCCTTTTAATGGTTGGCACAACTGCTCATGGTCCTCTGAAACCTTTGAAAGTAGACATAATTGCCTCTAAATAGTTTGGTCCTCTAGTGGTTGGCTCATCTGACCATGACCCTTAGGAACCTCTAATGGTTAGCACGTCTGTGTCTGACAAGTGTTATCCTCTATATGTTGGCTCATGTAACTAAGATCCTTAGAAAACTCTAAAAGTTGGCATGTCTGCTTTTGCACAATTTGGTCCTTTGAAGGTTGGTTTATGTGGTCATGATTCTCAGGAATCTCTGATGGTCTATAGATCTGTTACTGAACCTTTTGGACCTCCGAAGGTGACATTGGATTCAAAATGATATGTTTACCCTCTTTCTAGAATACATAAGTATTTCTAAAGCCATCATGTAAGACCCACCTATCATATAACGATGGCATGCTAAGCAATATATGGGATGTACAAATAGGAAGAATATCACATTCAAGCTCATCACAGCACTTATCCCCTATACTGAAGGGTACCCTAGCCCTTTAGGTCACACAAAGACCATCTTGATCATTCAACCAATGTAATGTATAGGGTTCGAGATGTGGGATAGTTTCAAGTTTCAACTTTGATACTAATGATGCAGTTACAACATTAGTACAACTACCACCATCAA
Organism: Laguncularia racemosa; assembly: GCA_037954665.1. Taxonomy (NCBI): domain Eukaryota; kingdom Viridiplantae; phylum Streptophyta; class Magnoliopsida; order Myrtales; family Combretaceae; genus Laguncularia; species Laguncularia racemosa. Next base: position 2,705,283 of record JBBMOL010000028.1, read on the forward strand.
TAATGATTATGCATAAGTTTCCTTGTACCCTACAAGAAGTATGGAATAAGTTTTCTCTTTGTCCCTCATCAATGGTTGGCAAAGAAGTCATGTCCCAACGTAATATGTTAGTAAACAAATACAACTCACTTGACATTTTTGCTTGCTAACTTCAACAACCACAATATACTTCACCACACCATGGTAACACACCCTTACACAGCCACGGTGCTCACACTCAACCAATATAAGAAATAATTATTGTTACTTCAAATAAAGTCAAGTGAAATAATTGAAGAACAAATAAATAATTATTGGTACTTCAAGTAAAGTTAAATAAATGAAGTACACACGATTATTTCTAAGTAGTTAAAAATTAAATTTACCTACAAGTGTTAAGTAATGAGTTCAATTACTTTCACACTTTAATTGTTTTGTTTGAATTCAAATTCCACTACTCAATTTTCCTTTTCTTGCCTTGATTCTACACTACAAATAACCACAAAGTGCAGCACCTCAAAAAATACAAAATACACAAATCCACCGCTACATTACTCCTCTTTTACTCACGGTTCCACACCAATCACGCCTCCAACAACAATTGTCTATACTACACACACCAAAACTCACACCAAATGCGCACACTTTTCACTAAATTTACAAAAACACAATTCCACACATACATCTCTTCAAGTCACGATGCACTTTCCCCACTTTCACACAAATATAAAACCACAACTCCAACAATAAAGGCAGCTCAAATTTCAAATTCAAAATGAGTTCAATAAGTGCAAGATTCCACAAACGGTAAGGAGCTATTTCAAATTCAAATGACACAGAATTAAACAATCACTTAATGTGTGTTTTGAAATTCAAATTTCTTCTTAGTTCACACCTCAATTCTGAAAATTCAAATCTGAAAATTACAATTATGATTCCTCCAATTTCGAAAATGCACACACTACACAATTCCACTTCACAATTGCAACCCTTCCACAATTGGTAAGAAGTAATTTTCAAATTCAAATAACCATACATTAACTTCTTCAATCTTAATGTTTGTTTTTGAAAATCAAATAATTTCCAAATCTTCCACACAACTCAAATCTGGAAATTGCTCAATTGCATCCACTATTTTCGAAAAACAAACAAGTAAAGTTCACACTTCTTCTTTCTACACTATTGGAGATATTTCACACTTCCAAATTTACATTAAAAAACACTAGCTTTCCTCTTCCTTTATGGTGAATTCCACAACATAGAAGCTTCAACAAGTACTCAAAATCACTTCTACAAGCAGCAAGTTCAACTCCCCAAGTAAGATAATCACGCCACTTCAAGTAACAACATAAACAATTCAATTTTCCACTTTCAATTTTGGAATCAAAATGTAAACTCAAGAACCCTAAATTTCCGAAATAAAAAATCAAATAACCCCTTCTCACAACCACAAGCTCTGATACCAAAAGATGATGTGCCTAAAACCAAGATTAAGCACATGCAAAACCAATTTGAAAAACAAACAAACAATGTCAATCAAATTAGTCTCAATCACATGAACAATGGCGTCAATTTCCAATGAATGTAACCAATTCTTCAATTAGTATGTTTTCAATCTTAAATCCAAATACGATATAGCTCTGGTACCAAATTATGATGTGCCTAAAAGGGGATTAAGCACAATAAAAAACAACCTAAATAACAACCCCAAACGACAAGATCAAATTTGGTTCAAAATTGAGACAATTTGCGTCAAGCCTAATTGATGGATGATGATCCAAATGATAAAATCAAGGAGATGAAAACCACAAAGATGATAAGTCTCAATTTAATCACTTAACTAACTTAAGTTCTAAGAGAATTCCAATCAACAATACACAAATTAATGTCGTGACCCTCCTCACAACAAGGAAAATTCCACGCCACAAAGTGTAAAGAAAATTTGATGGTAATAACAAGTGCTAAAACCAATCAATCTTATAATATAATGAAATGATTACAAATGCAATCAAAATCTGACCAAGAAATGCTCCAATTCAACCTTAGATATTACACACTAGAGAATAAAAGAAAACACAACAATTGAAATTGATATGACTCACAATTTCAAGTGTTGCACTCGCTACAATCTCAACTCTTAGGATTGAAATTGATAAGAGGAAATTTGAACTAGGAAACACTAATTCTCTCACATTAAAGTGAAGTGTATATTCTGAAAATTGGCCTCCCAAAAACCCTACTTAAGCAAGTATTTATACTTGCTCCCTTTAGGGTTAGAAAGTACACAAAATTACAACTATGCCACTTTTAAGGTAGCTGGTCCTAAATGAGAATTACAAACAAAATGAAAGTGTCCCAAAAGAAATTACAACATAAAATAGTCCAAAGAAATAATTATACATAAAAATAGTCTTCATCATGCTAGCTTTTTCATAGGATTCGTCAGCCCAACTCATTGCCGGTTTAAGTCAGTCCATGGATAACCCACAAGCTGAGTCTTAGTGAGTTTGTCCATCGCCCTGTAAAGTAATGTAAGTATGCCTGTTGGAATATACAATACATGAATACGAGAAAAGAAGTTAGCAAACAAATAATTTCAAAGTCGATGTGCTCAAAATGGGCCTCACCGCCAAGATTTGAAATCCTTTGGCTCTTTCCCTAATGATAGGTCTTGAAGGATTTTGATTCCTATCAATAAATTATGAAGAATTTATAGAAAACGTCTTTGCAATATACCAACGAACTAGCAGTCAAAATTAAAGTAGAAAAAAAATAAATTTTGAATAAAACTTTTGATAAAAACATCAAGCGATGAAATCCCTAAGATGATAAATCCCAATTTAGTGAAACACATCAAGTATAATACCCAAATATACTTGACAAGTGGAGCTAGGTCTAGAAAAAATTATAAGAATATGAAATTTAATCATTTTCTTCGAATCTAGAAAAATTTATGTTGAGACACAAAGATTCTAAACATACTTTTGTCAAGCATATACTTCTTCCCGCTGAAGGTTCTAAAATAGCTTCTGACTAGAATTACATATTGCTCGTGTAGTCCTAATGGTTCTGTTAAAACTTTTGAAACAAAATCCCATAATGTCTTTGTGGAGCAAAGGTTCTGAAACAGCTTCTTTCCAAGAACTTCGTACTTCTCTCTTTGTTTTAAAGGTTCTAAAAGAACTTCTATCCAACTATTAACAAGATTAAGGACTTTTATAAAGTATCCAGAGATTCAAAACTACCTTCTACTACTTTATTTTTATTGAAAACTCTATTGTTAAACTTTTGAAACACCTTCTGTCCATTTCAAAAATCCATTAACAACTTCTATATAATTTGAAACTCTTGTACTCAAGAATAAACATATTAAATATTTCAATCCTCTTTTGTTATCATCAAAACTAAACTATAGAACCTAACACCTTAGATTGTGGTGAGTGATGGTATTGGGCTTGTTGTGCACCATATCAATAAATCCGTGTTAGGACTATCCTCTTGCTAGTGTGTAATATCTGGTAAGGGTTTAAGGTTTCATCTTGTTATTATTGTTTGCCTGATTATCATAATTGTTTTATTGTGATTTGTCGAGTGGGGTTTGTGATCGCTTGATTCTTAAATTGGAATTAGGCATATCACAACCCCTTTTCGAATTAGGGAATGGTCTAAAGTAGGCAAAGAGTGTCATTATGGTAAGGCTCCTACTAAACTTCTAAGATGGTGTTAAAGTAAGTGTTAGAACATAAATAGTTTTGATGTAAAGAAAGTAATTTTTATGTTTCTATAGTAAAGAAGAAATTAGAAAATATTAAAACCAAACATATAAGAGAAAAGGTATACTCTTAATATAGAGCTAACACTTTTATTGAGTGTGTAAAGATAAACTTTAGAAGTAATAAACTTCAAAAGAAATGAGTTTTGAAAATAGTATATGTCAAAAAGATCAAAAGAGAAAAGTCTTAGAAAGTTTAGTAACTATAGCTATTGATAAAGAAAAGCATTGAAATAACTTAAAAGAAAAAAAAAAAGAGTCAAAAGCAAATGTTCTAAATTCTAATAAGGACTAGTAGAGTGAAACATTTCTAAATGGATAGATGGAAAGTAAACTCTAATGAATTATTAGTTGAAGAATATCAAACAAGATTTTTGAAGATGTAATCTTAGTGGTTCTCCAATAGCATACGTTTACTATAGTTATATGAATCTTAAAAAGAAGTGAAGTACAAGTCAAGACCTATCTCTAGTTCCACGTATGTTGGAAATTTTTATCTTGGAAACAATGATTGAGAAGCATATTAGAGGAAAGTTAATCATTTGAATAAGAGATTATGAAAGAAGGAATTATAGAAGCATTATGAAATTATTGAAAACAATTATTAAAGCTAACCAAAATAATTGTTGGAAGAAGAACAAGAGTAAAATATTTTTGGACAATATTGTAAGAAATGAAGAAAGAATGTTGATGACAAATATGATCGAGGAAGAATGATTTGAAGATGATTGTTGCAATGCATCAACAACTTTGAGATGAATGAAGCAAGGAAGTGGTGTAACACAAAAGAATAACAGCAACAAGAGAGAACAAGAATAAACAAACAAATGAACAAGTGAAAACTATTTTGTGTGTTTTTATGAAGTGCTAAACTTGCTGAGGGATTTTAAATTTTAATCCTTATAAGAATTGGATTTTTTTTTTTTTTGAGATTTTTTTTTATGATAGGTGACATTGTGTTCCTGTGTTTTTGAGTTATTAGCTTTGTTCATAAGCTAAGTGATTCAGGGCAATGAGAGCTTGTGCCAAAAAGGCTTGATTATTATAATCTCTATATTTTTTTATTAATTGTTCTAGTGGAATGACACTAGTGAAGTTGATTAGCTCTAGTGTGGAGACTAGAAGAGATGACATACTCATAGGATGAACCTCTGCAAATTGCCACATGATCTTCTCGAACCTCACTCTTTTACTTTGATTGTAATTTATTTTATATATCCACTACATATTTATTTGCTTATCTATCTAAATTTTCTTATAGTAATCAAAAAGGGAATTTCTAAATACTTTGAAAAGAAAAATTTTCAATTTTCAACAATTAATTCACCCAACACCCCCTCCCCCCAATTAACCACTAAGGTTGCCATTAACCACTAACATCAAGCTCCATTTTCCCATTAACCACTAAGGATGCCATAATACATTTCTCCCATAACTCCATCATTAGCATCTCGTGAGATTGATGTGTCTCCAAATGATAGCTATGCCTTTCATCTCCTAACCCAAAACTCAAGATCATGTTTCAACAATCAATGATTACATAGTATCATGTTAATCAATTCATTCCCAAAACTACATGAAATTAGTCATATTCAATACAAGCACATCAATAAGCATATTTCTATTAGCTATAGATACATAAATATCTTTATAGATTCTATTTAATACAAATCTAACACCTAGAGGAGAATTAACACATAACTCAATAGGTAATATGTTAATAGAAAATCCACATGTCATCATAAAGTCCTTAGAAATACAAGAATGAAAAGCTTTAGTATCAATAAACGCATAAACACACCGAGTAGAAATCTAGAGCATACCTACAAGGGTATCATTCTCAACAGTCTCCTCATGCTAGAAAGCAAACACTCTAGCTCTTGGCTTCCTTTTCTTAGCTAGCTTACCACCATTTCCCTTTGGCTTCTTCTTACAATTAGTTGTTTAGTATCCCTTCCAGTTACAGTAATATTAAAAAACTAGCTTTAAAGTAGGATTAGAACACCTAAAGCTCTTATAACCCTCTTTCCTACATACAAAGCAATTTTTCGAATTCCACTTACACCCTTCAATTTTATGTTGCCGAAAGCATTTGGGGCACCTTTAATCAATACCAATAAGAATAAGTCTTGATCACAAAATTGGCTAGGCTTTCTTAACCATCATCATGGGCTTCTTAATAGCTAGCCTACTAGGGAATCTAGCACTTGAAGGAGTAACTATAGAAATGGGCCTCTTTCCTTGCCTTAAGGCCTATCTTACGTCATACTCCCTAATGTTCTTCTTACTTTACTCCATCAATCGAGCTTTATTCACCATAGCAATGTATGTCTTCAAATTGAATCCCTTTACTTCATGTTGCATGTTGATTGAATCGCAATCACACAAATTAAAATCCTTTTTACTCCGACTCTTCCTTGTGATCAATTAGGCAAGTGCACCTATCGATTACAATAGTATAGAGTTTAAGCACGGATATCATTCCCTCAGGGATCTACAAATACTAATACTAACCTCAAACCGACTATCTAACCGCACAATTTCGAGGTGAATTGATTTAACCAAATTACCTAAATTAAACTAAATTATCTAATAGAAATGAAATCAATGGATATCAAACAATGAGTTAAATTATCAAATTCAATGTTCCAACGCATACCCTAATCTTACTACTCATCTAATTACTATGCAACTTCAATCCTTAGAAAACTAATTAATGAGTACTGATTATCTCTGATCCGCGGGGCATCTAACACTAAGTTAATGTTTCTTCCAAAATCACTAACTCCTAATTCTAACCTTATTAACAAAGATCCCTCTTTTATTAACAACAATCAGAATTGCATGATTATACCACAACCCTCAATTAGATTAAATCATTATATCCAATCTAATACGGAAAACTTATGCTTTCTATCCCTAGATTTCATACAAGCCTTTTCATCTGATGTATGATCTATTCAAATAAGAGATTTCCCAATCAACTTATCAAAAATCAATGTAATCTAATGCTGGCCAAACATCAAATCAACAATATATAATAAACAACATGGATGAAATCAGAGATGCTCAATCGTCATTAATTTTCCAATAAACCCAATGTTACATAGTAATCAGACTTTCGTAAGATTCGGGTACGAAATAATTAGCTACACATGGTTCTCAAGGAATAACAAAACGAAATAATCAAATCCATGTGTGAAACACTTCTAGAATTAAAGCTCGAAAATTCCTTTGACTGTTGTTGTTCTCCAAAATTCCAAGATGTGTTTTCTACCTTCTCTCCTTCCTACTTTCTCTCTCTTTAAAGACGACTATTTATACCTAGGGTAGCTTCCTCTCTGGCGTGTAGAAGATATCCTTCAAATATGGACGAAAGATTTAAAGATATCTTTCCTTCGATAGACACACAGTCATACTACACGGGCGTGTAGATAAACTGTGTATCTCTCTGAGTCAGTGAACTCTGGGCATGTATTTCCTACACGGCCGTTTGCAATAGCCGTGTATATCTCTGTCTTCTTTATTCTTCATACACGGTTGATTACACGGGTGTGTATTCCAACCGTGTGTCCTCCTCAATGTGTTACTATGCACGGTTGGCTTACACGGGTGTGTATTCCAATCGTGTACTGGTCTGTCCTGAAAACTCTTCTTCCACGCTAATACATGGTCTGATACACGGGCGTGTATCCGAACCGTGTAATCTCCTGATTCCTTCACACGGCAATTTGTAAAACTGTGTGACTTCCTTTAACTTCAGAGCATTCCCTTTTTACTTGCTTTTATCTCCAATTCATCTTGAATTTAAATACTTTTCATCAAATCATCCTTTTCCACACCTGAACATGAAATATAAAACAATTAAGCATCATAATCTTATATTTTCACGCCCAATTATCTCAAAAATTGACTTAATCATCTGCAATTATATGAGTTAAAATAGATTTATCAAATTTCCCCACACTTAAGCATTTTCTTGTCCTCAAGAAAATTACTCATATGGAAGTCTCAATTATCAGAATTCTTAAAATTCAGGAAGAAATTCAATCATTAACCCCACTTTATACCAGGATAGCCACCATTTTCCACAATTCGCCTTTCTTATCACTCAATCTTATTAAGCACTTGTATTCAAAATACCAATAGTAGATTTCCAGTATTAATCCAAGTAAGTGAAACTCTTACCCTTTATCATTTAACCAAAAATCTCAAGGTTAAGATCAGACTTACAATCATAGAACTCAGGCATATACATCCACTTATTTCCTGGATCTTTTTCCCTTTTTGGATTGGGAGTTCAACCTTTTAGTACCTTTTCTTAGTCAATTAACCCATGTAACAAACTTTTAATCGATAATCCTGGGCTTGTCACCCAAGTTAACAGACGTTATCCCCTCAAGCATAGAGGGCGTCCCTCGGATTTACTTGTTCGGGTTGAATTAACTAATCAATCCCTTTTTTTTTTTTTTTAGTGAATAAGAGCGGTTTCCTTGGCCAGTAAGTCCCAGACCAGACGATCTTAGGATACTAGGTTTTAAGATACCCCTTCGAACCTCTACCACTCGAATCCAAATATTCTAATTTAAAGCCTCATTTAGTTCAGTTTTCTCGGATTTTACTCATAACCCTTATAGCGAGCTTTCAACCAATGATCCCGAGTTCATCACCCAAGTCAATAGATGTTATTCCCCTGAAAGGGCACCCCTCGGACTAAATTACTCGAGTCAATGAGATCCACTTCTGAACTATTTGTTATTATTCATCATTTTTTTTTAATTCATCAAATTACTCCCAATTTGTGTTCTATTCCATTATTTTTGTAAGGGAAAGTCACCAAGCTATAAGTATCACTTGTTCCTTCATTCAAGATCGCAAAATCAAATCCTAATTCTGAAATGAAAGCCTAAATAACAAGTAAGTCTCCCTCACATGGATACCATACTATAACTCTAAAATGGTAAAGAGAATACAAAATAAGAGAATAATGCAAAATTCGAAAAATTTTCCATGAAATAGCTGCCTATACAAGTGGAATTTTATGTTTCTTGAGCAACTATTTCTCATCATCATTAAGCTTCCAAATGTTACTTAAACAAGGGAAATTGAGCATTTAAAAGTTCATAAGTTCATTGCTCTTGTGATATCATTCTGTTCTTTCTATTCCCTTTCCCACACTTAAAATCAGACATTGTCCCCAATGTCTGCCCATAAAGTACACTAAGGAAAGAAAATAGAAACAATAAAAGGAGAAAGAAAAATGAAACTCCTCTGGAATCTATAAGTGGCAAGTCATTCACAGGGGAAACTCCATTAAAGTGAAAAATCCTCGAATCATCCTTCTGAGATCATCAGCTTTCAACATTCAATCAGCACCAGCTAAAGTCTAAATGGGTATAGATAAAATCCTAAAAACAAAACACACTAAAAGAAATGATTAACACCAAAACAAATAAGCACAAGTTAATATCATCCAAGTTTATCACGGATAGTCAAAGTCACAGCAAATAGTCAACAAAAATAATTCAGGGTTAGACAAACAAGTTAGCAAATAGTTAGGAAAAATCAGTCATCATCCTTCTCAGACACATAGTCTTCATCGTCGGAGCTTTCCTCAGCAACCATTCGCTCCTTACCTGGTTTGTGGGGGCTTTCCTCTGATGGAGCAGGTGGAGCAAAAGACGATCCTCCCTCAGTATGCCTCTGTCGGCTGATCGGTTCGGGAGGGATCACATCTTCTTCGCTTGAGCTGGCACAGGAAGAGAACTGAATGTCTAACTTCTCACCAAGCTTGGTGAAGAAATCGATTAAAAACTTCTTCAGTCCCTTCTACTGTTTTTCCATCTTAGTGATCTTCTGCTTCATCATCTTCTGGCTTTTCTTTATTTCTCCCACATCACGCGATAGCTGAGAAACCAGCTCTAGCATCTGCACATGGATGGACGGTTCAGCCTGCAGTTGTGGTTCCTCTTCTTCCTCTTCCCCTATCTCCTCTTCAGCGCCAGTGTCAATTGGTTGAAAATTCCAATCGCTTAATATCCTGGCCTTAAGCTTCAGAGATCGCCCAATGAAATCACTAGGTGCTCGATGTGGGAATAGACCCAGATTTTTCAAAATTCTAATAATTAGAGCACCTAGGAAAACCCCTTTCGGTCCTTTCTCTGCCTGGCGCTGAAGACAAAAAGCGGCAAAAACACCCACATTGACGCGGGTTCTAGTATGCATGGCCCACAACTGAAATAAGTCTCTGGCGTTAACAACGCCCTCTGAATCGATCCTAGCAGTGGTAGAGCGAGCCATAATGTAATGTAGGATATGATGTACTCTATCTCTCAATTGAGAGGCCTTGGTGTGAAAGGCACTGTAGGCACCAATACCATACCGAGTCCATAAAGAGACAGAGTTCGCTGGGCCCCATGAAACTAAAAGGGCGCGAAACTTAGGGGTTTGAAGAAAACCCTCATCATAGATGCCCATAACCTCTATGAACTCAGTCATGGACATCTTATGGTACTCACCTTGGGCCAGAAACTCAACTTCGTTTCTTACACCAGCATTCATTGTTCCTGAGATCTTGAAGGTGGCCAAGAAAGTAAGAATTAACTCCTCGTATAAGTCTTCTTTGATCATGAATAGGTGAAACCAGGCTCGGTTAGCTAAGAGCCTCTCAAATTGTTGGACCAACCCAAATCTTCTCAAAACGTCCCAGTCCAACACCACATTCAGTTTGATGACCTTTTTCGACTTATATAGGGTAAAGAGTTCTTTATCCTTCTCTCGAATATTTACAGGGTATCGAAGAGCTTCAGATTGGCTTGAACTACCCGTTTCGGATCGGCTTCTTTTCTTCTTTTGAGCAACAGTCTTAACGCGTGGCATCTTGTCAAGGGAAATAAGCAGAACCTGATCATACCAAGAATAAAAGAGTTTAAAACAAACAAAGCCCGTAGGTAATACATCAAATAACCACATCGCAAACAAGGAACTCCACCATTAGCATCACGGAAGCACGCAAAATCATCAAAATTAAGGTTCACAGTATCATACACGGTTCCTAGGCACGGGAGTGTATTGTAGCCGTGTATATCAGAAAATCCCCGCCAAAATTTGAAAAACAACTCATAAACGACCGTGTATTGCAAGGAATTACGAGAGAATCATCAATCACATGCACTAATGGTGCTTAAAGCAAAAATCCCTTTAGCATGCAATCCAAAATACGTTCCAATCATAAAGGATCACGCATGAACGGTTCGAAACCCTAGATTTTCTAATCCAAACAGCTATCGAGCAATGGAGATTGGAAAAACTTCACAAATCACATGAAAAACATCATCCATACTCAGATAAACAAAAGCCCTAAGGTTTCATTATCCTCCACATGTCATAACATGCCACATTCACATGGAAATCTGACATTGAGTGAGAAAATAGAGAGGGAAGCAAGAGAAAGGAAAAAGAATGAGAAAGATCTTACCTTGTCAAAGCAATGGGAGAGGGAAACCAACAAGGGAATGGAAAGTAAATGATGTATAGAGAGTAAAGATATCTAGATGAGAGTGTACTGAAAATGAGAGGTACGGTTATCAAAAAGGGTATAAATACCCGAACACACACGGTCCCCATACACGGGCGTGTAATGTGCCCGTGTATAGGACTAAGCTGCGAAAGCACGGGTATAACACACGGCCGTGTTATACAACCGTGTACCCCTCTGACTTCTAGTTAGAAAACTTACCTCTCATGCACGGTCGGACACACGCCCGTGTGTCCTGACCGTGTATTCCTCTATGGCTCGCTCCCCATACACGGATTTGATAAACGGTCGTTTCCCTTAGCCGTGTCTACCTTGTTCATAATTTCCTTGTATACACGGTCAGGAAACACAGGCGTGTGTTTTGACCGTGTATTACTCTGTGGGTCACCGTTCTCTCTACACGGGCGCGATATACACCCATATATCTCATCCGTGTGTCTCCTGAAGGTTAAAATTTTCCTTCTCTTGATTATTTCTTGAAGTCCATCTCCTCAAAAAGCTTCTTCATAAATACTCCTCTACAAAACTTTGGAAAAAGAAAAAAAAATATGGTGATAACTCAAAACAAAAATGAAACTTACCTAATTGCATGGGTTGCCTCCCATCAAGTGCTTTTGTTTAACGTCGTTTGCTTGACGAAATGAAGCTCCTTCTGATTAAGTCACCAGAGGGTAGAGTCTAAACTCCTCTTAGCCCTCTTTCTCCCCTTGAGTCCCAAAATATAGCTTCAAGCGCTGTCCATTTGCCTTAAAAGTGTGCCCATCCGGGTGTTCCAATTCCGTAGCTCCATGGGGAAAGACTTTGTGTACTTTAAATGGTCCAGACCATCGCGATCTCAACTTTCCCGGAAAAAGTTTCAGCCGTGAGTTGAACAAGAGAACGTGATCTCCCTCACAGAATTGTTTCGGATGATGAATCCGCTGGTCGTGATACCTCTTCACCTTCTCTTTATAAATGCGCATGTTATCATAGGCCATCGCGCGCCATTCATCGAGTTCGTTCAACTGAAACTTCCTCTGTTTTCCAGCAGCTTCTAGATCCATGTTGAGAGTACGCATAGCCCAGAAGGCTCGATGTTCCAACTCCACTGGCAGGTGGCAAGCTTTCCCAAACATTAGTCGGTATGGAGTGGTACCCAAAGGAGTTTTGAATGCAGTCCTATAGGCCCACAATGCATTGTCTAGTTTTTTCAACCAGTCCCTTCGGTGGTACTCCACTGTCTTTTCAAGAATTCTTTTGAGTTCACGGTTTGAAACTTCCACTTGACCACTCGTCTGAAGATGATAGGGGGTTGCTAATCTATGGGTGGCTCCATACCGCTTCAGCACTTTCTCCAATTGCACATTGCAGAAGTGTGTTCCCCTATCGCTAATTAAAGCCCGTGGTGCTCCAAACTTAGAAAAAAGTTTCTTTAAGAATTTCACCACTACTCTGGCATCATTGGTGGACAAAGCTTGGGCTTCTACCCATTTGGACACATAATCCACTACCACGAGTATATACTTATTCCCGAAAGAATTTGGGAAAGGGCCCACGAAATCGATCCCCTACACGTCGAAGATCTCACACTCCAAAATGAAGTTCTGGGGCATCTCATCACGTTTTGATATACTACCCACATGTTGGCACCTGTCACATGTCTTCACAAAACTGAAGGAGTCTTTGAATATACTTGGCCAATAAAATCCGAATTCCAAAACCTTGTGGGTTGTCCGATTCACACTATAATGACCGCCAGTTGGCCCGGTGTGACAGTGCTTCAAAATCTCTTGCCCTTCTTGCTCGGTTACACATCATCTAATCACTTGATCTGCATAAACACGAAACAAGAATGGTTCCTCCCAAAAATAGTGCTTTAACTTAGCAAAGAACCGCTTCTTTTGCTGAGGCATTTTGTCACTAGGGAGTACTTTACAAACAAGATAGTTAGCAAAATCAGCAAACCAATGATCGAAAGTGTCACTTACCTCGTTAATCTGATAAAGTCCTTCCTCTGGAAAAGCATCATCAATCTCATCTTCATCCAATTTCTCCAAACGCGGGTTCTCCAATCGAGAAAGATGATCAGCAGCTAGATTCTCCGCTCCCTTTTTATCCCGAATCTCCAAATCGAATTCTTAGAGAAGCAATATCCACCGAATGAGTCGCGGTTTGGCATCTGTCTTAGATAATAAAAACCTGAGAGCTGAATGGTCAGTGTAAACAATTACCTTAGACAAAATTAAATAAGACCGAAACTTGTCAAAAGAAAAAATTATAGCAAGAAGTTCCTTTTCTGTCGTGGTGTAGTTCTCTTGAGCACCTGTGAGGGTCTTACTAGCATAATAAATAGGCTGAAAGTGCTTGTCCCTCCTTTATCCCAAAACCGCTCCAACAGCAAAATCACTTGCATCACACATTAATTCAAAAGGAAGATCCCAATCAGGAGCCACTATGATAGGTGCTTTGGTCAACAATTCCTTAAGCTTATTGAACGCTTGAAGGAATTCATTGGTGAATTCATAAGGTATGTCCTTTTCTAATAACCGTGTCAACGGACGGGCTATTTTAGAGAAGTCCTTAATGAACCTTCTATAAAAGCCAGCATGCCCAAGGAAACTCCGAATGGCTCTTACTGAAGAAGGTGGTGGAAGTTTTGCAATTATGTCCACCTTAGCACTATCCACTTCGATTCCTCTATGAGAAATTTTATGGCCTAGAACAATACCCTCCTTCACCATGAAGTGACATTTCTCCTAATTCAAAACCAGATTTGTCTCTTCACATCGAATCAACACTCTCTCCAAATTATTGAGACAAGAATCAAAGGAATCACCAAAGACGGAGAAATCGTCCATAAAGACTTCCATAATGTCCTCTACCAAATCCTCAAAGATGGCTAGCATACATCGCTGAAACGTAGCCGGTGCGTTGCATAACCCAAAAGGCATGCGCCTATATGCGAAAGTACCATAGGGACAGGTAAAGGTAGTCTTTTCTTGGTCCTCAGGAGTGATTTGGATCTGAAAATATCCCGACATACCGTCCAAAAAATAGTAGTATAGATGTCCTGCTAACCGCTCTAGCATTTGATCCACAAAAGGGAGGGGGAAGTGATCCTTGCGAGTTGCCTCATTCAGCCGTCTATAATCGATGCACACTCGCTATCCCGTAACAGTTATCATGGGTATCAATTCGTTCCTTTCATTGGGGACCACATTCATTCCCCCTTTCTTGGGTACCACTTGTACAGGGCTTACCCAAGAACTGTCGGAAATAAGGTAGATTAACCCTGCATCCAAGAGCTTAATCACCTCCTTCTTGACCACTTCTTTCATGTTAGGGTTTAACCTTCTTTAAGGTTGCACCACAAGTTTGAAATCCTCCTCCAACAGGATCTTATGGGTGCAAAAAGAAGGACTAATACCCTTTATATCAGATATCTTCCAAGCAAGAGCACTCTTGTGCTCCTTCAAGACCCTTAGTAAGCTATCCCTTTGCTCCCTTGTCAGACCAGCTGAAATAATGACAGGGAGTTTAGAGTCGGCCTCCAAAAAGGCATATTCAAGGTACTCAGGGAGTTGCTTCAACTCATGTTCTGGGGGTTCCTCAACCGACAGTTTCAATCTTCCATCCTCACTGACCCCAATCTTCTCAAACCCCTTTCTACAAACTACTTCCTCACAAGCTCTCAGATGAGCTTTCACATTTTGAATCTCCACATTTTCACTCACTTCATCATCATCTGCTATCAAACTCAATTCAAGAGGATCTCTACACATCAACTCTTGCATAACACTCATTACCGACCTGTCAACACAATCTATAACATAACATGTATCGTCGGCGTTCAAAGTTTGTTTCAGTGCTGCTGGGATTCTCACCACTAGTTCATCCTCCCCCACTCTCAAAACTAATCTTCCATCCGCCACATCAATCACAGCTCTTGCAGTAGCAAAAAATGGTCGTCCTAAGATCAGTGGGACCTCCACATCTGCATTCATATCAAGGATTACAAAATCAACAGGGATGATAAAGTTTTCTACCTTAACTAAGACGTCCTCAATGATTCCTCTAGGGAACTTGATCGAGCAATCTGCTAGTTGTAGACTCATCCTCGTTTGCTTTGGCTCTCCCAAGTTCAGTTGCTTGAACAATGAGTATGGCATCAGGTTTATGCTCGCCCCGAGATCCACCAAAGCTCTCTCCATCGGTAGTTCACCTATTAAGCATGGAATAATGAAACTACCCGGATCCTTGAGCTTCTTGGGCAACTTGTTTTGCAAAATCGCCGAACACTCAGCTCCAACAACTGCAGTAGAGATATCTTCCAACCGTTTCTTATTCGAGAGCAAATCCTTTAGGAATTTCGCGTACCTGGGCATCTGCGCAAGAGCTTCCACAAACGGTATGTTGATATGTAATTGTTTAAACAAGTTTAGAAACTTACCGAAGTGCTCTTGATCCTTATCCTTTTTCAAACGTCCCGGATATGGAATTGGAGGCTTGTATAGCTGAACAGTGGATGCCTTAACTTTCCCTTGAACACACTCTTTCTCTTTGATCTTGATAAGATCACATTATACTTATATTTTCTTTTGGACTTATATTAAATTTATTTTAATATTATAAGAAAATATAAAGAAATGATACTTAATGGTATTTATTGTGAAAATACAGGTTTTGAGGACCCAAAAGTAAATTACAAGTTAATTGGAGGAGTTTTTCACAAAATTGAAGAAGTGAGCGAAGGATTGCACTGAAGGCCGCCGTCCTTGGGCCGGCCTACATTCAAGGCCGCCGGCCTTGAGCCGGCCTTTAAACCGGCCTAAAAAAGAAGCAAAGCCGCCGGCCTTTAATCCGGCCTACATTCAAGGCCGCCGGCCTTGAGCCGGCCTTCATTACTCCCCGGATATCCATTGCGAGAATCTCTCCAAAATCATATCTTAATTATTTGCTGACTCAAATCCTCATCAGATCAACCTTATCCCCCTCCTCTTTGGATCTATAAATAGACCCCTTGTGTGAACCTTGGAGGCATCCTTTCTTTGGTTAAGCATCCTTTCTTTTGTTTAGAATCCTTTTGTTCTTCTTCTTTGTTTTAGCATCATTTGTCTTTTTTTTGAATCATTAGAATTTCCTTAGGTACTTTAGATTTTTCCAAAGTTTAGTTTGAAGGAAGAATGTCATTTTGTTGAAGTTTGCTTTCAATTGAAGAATTCAAGGAGTCATTTTTGAAGATTGAAGCTCTTGAAGATTATAACCATTGTTTCATTTACTTTATTTTCTTTTATGCCATTTATTAGTTGTTTAATATGAATTCCATTGCACCTCTTTATTTCAATTGTTTTTCTGCAACTCATACTATAATGTTCTAAATCATCCTTGTGGGAAATTGGATGAAACTCTAGAATGTTAAAAGGATAATTGTAGCCATGTTATGTAATTAGGAATTATTAGGATTATTCATGATTGCAATTCCTTTGATTTCAATTATAATCAGTCTTTGATTATAATTGTTAGAAATCCTTTTGATACGGGAATTGATTAGGATTTGTTAGGAATTCTTAATTAGATTGATTATCAATACGGGAGTTGCGATAATTGGTTTAATTAGAGTTTATGGAGGGCGCAATGCAATGTTTCTTGTTAATTAATCACTAAGGGATTAGGGTTAATTGATTTAGGGCATTAGTTGTTTGTAGCATCGGGAGGTGTATGAACATAATTTTGATTCCTTGGTTAATTGGAGACGCGGAAGCCGACTAATTGATTTAAGGTCAACATCCCTAAAAAGGATTTTCTAAACTCACTTGAATAACCTTATAACCACTAGTTGATATAACTTGGTAGCAATTTGATTAACAAATCTAGGGTGAATTCTAATTTCCCTTGTTCATAATTGATAGATTCTTCATAAAATTTTCCTTGTTGCTTTAAGTTAAATTTTTAGATTAGACATTTCAAAACCCCTTTTTAATCACCTAGATATTGATAAGAATTGCCATAGATCTAGTACTCTATTGGTTCCTCGAGGGATCGACAACCTTACTTTTCACCACTTTATTACTTGATACGACCAGTGCACTTGCTGCAATTTACGCTCCCATTTTATATATACGTTCTGAGCGTATCAGATCTCCTCAACCCCGTGTTCCTTCTCAGCACCCCCTTCTTCTTTCTTCTCAACCCCTTTTTCAAGCGCAACCCCTTGCACTCCAATAGTGTCAGATTGCAATTCCTTACCACTCCTTAGAGTCACTGCCTTTACCTGTTCCCGAGGATTGGGTTCGGTGTTTCCAAGCAAGGATCCTTGCGGTCTTTCTGAAAGCAATTTTGCTATCTGACCTACCTGAGTTTCCAAGTTATAAATGGACGCCTCATGATTCCTTAGAGCTGCCTCTGTGGATTGTTGGCGTTGCTCGGATGTTTGGATGAACTTGGAGATCATGTCCTCTAGATTGGACTTCTTTTCTGGAAGAGGTAGTGGAGGAGGCCTTTGGAATCCCGGTGCAGGTACATTGCCCCGAGGGAATTGTGGATTACTCCATGAAAATTTTGGGTGATTGCGCCAACCTGGATTATAGGTGTTGCTGTAAGGGTTGTTTTGAGGCCTTGTAGGGTTACCTACATAATCAATCTGCTCTGTAGTCCCTTGAGCCATGAAATCGGTTGATGAATCGGTTGGATAATATAGGGGTGGTGCAGATATCACCATCCCATCGACCTTTCTAGCTAGAGCATCGACCTTTGCCGCAATGGTGGTCATCATTTCCACTTCATGAACACCTGCCACTCTCGATCTTGCTCTGGCGTTTCTCCATTGATGGTTGTTCTTGGCCATGTTCTCAAACAATTCTAAAGTCTCTTCAGGAGTCTTGACATCAAGTGTGCCACTAGCAGCAGCATCAATGGTTTGTCGCGTCGGATAGTCAAGCCCATTATAGAAAGTTGAGGCTTGCAACCAGTTAGGCATTTGGTAGTGTGGGCACCGCCTAAGCAAGTCCTTAAATCGCAACCAAGCTTCATGGAGTGGCTCATTTTCCAACTGAAGGAATGATGTGATATCATTCCTCAACCTGGCAATTTTAGAAGGCGGAAAGTAATAGTCCAAAAATGTTTCCGCCAGCTGGGTCTAAGTCGTGATGGAGTCCCGGTCCAAAGAACTGAACCACTCCCTCGCTTTTCCTCTCAAAGTGAAAGGAAACAGACGCAACTTTAGTGCCTCATCGGACACCCCATTCTGTTTAACGGTAACACAAATGTCTAGGAACATCTGAATATGAGCATGGGGGTCCTCGTCAGGTAATCCATCAAATTGGCATTGATTGTGGATCATATTCATTGTAGAGGCCTTGACTTCAAAGTTGTTGGCCTCTATTGCAGGCATCACTATACACGATCCGGTACTACCCAAAGTAGGCCTAGTGTACTGAACCATGATCCTACATTCGTCCTCCATTGCTTCAATATGAGATTCGCTGCTGTTCACTGATTGACTGTTCTTATCTACTGAATTCTCACTCTCACTCAACAGCAATTCCTCTTCACTTACAGCAAGTTCAGCACTCTTTAATTTCCTTTTGACTGTCCGATCA
This sequence comes from Laguncularia racemosa, assembly GCA_037954665.1. Taxonomy (NCBI): domain Eukaryota; kingdom Viridiplantae; phylum Streptophyta; class Magnoliopsida; order Myrtales; family Combretaceae; genus Laguncularia; species Laguncularia racemosa. Next base: position 2,724,148 of record JBBMOL010000028.1, read on the forward strand.
ATCTCTGGGTCGAATTCAAGGAGTTTAGAAGAAGAACTCCTTGTCATAAACTACAAAGAAAACCAATTTAATTAGTTCCCTTTATAAGAAAGTAAAACCAAGGATAACAAATGATAAGAGAAGAAATGGTCAGATTAGTCAGCGTTTAGTGTTCTTAATATCGCCGATCCCCGGCAACGGCGCCAAAAACTTGTTGATTGAATCGCAATCACACAAATTAAAATCCTTTTTACTCCGACTCTCCCTTGCGATCAATTAGGCAAGTGCACCTATCGATTACAGTAGTATAGAGTTTAAGCACGGATATCGTTCCCTCAGGGATCTACAAATACTAATACTAACCTCAAACCGACTATCTAACCGCACAATTTCGAGGTGAATTGATTTAACCAAATTACCTAAATTAAACTAAATTATCTAATAGAAATGAAATCAATGGATATCAAACAATGAGTTAAATTATCAAATTCAATGTTCCAACGCATACCCTACTCTTACTACTCATCTAATTACTATGCAACTTCAATCCTTAGATAACTAATTAATGAGTACCGATTATCTCTGATCCGCGGGGCATCTAACACTAAGTTAATGTTTCTTCCAAAATCAGTAACTCCTAATTCTAACCGTATTAACAAAGATCCCTCTTTTATTAACAACAATCAGAATTGCATGATTATACCACAACCCTCAATTAGATTAAATCATTATATCCAATATAATACGGAAAACTTATGCTTTCTATCCCTAGATTGCATACAAGCCTTTTCATCTGATGTATGATCTATTCAAATAAGAGATTTCCCAATCAACTTATCAGAAATCAATGTAATCTAATGCTGGTCAAACATCAAATCAACAATATATAATAAACAACATGGATGAAATCAGAGATGCTCAATCATCATTAATTTTGCAATAAACCCAATGTTACATAGTAATCAGACTTTCATAAGATTCGGGTACGAAATAATTAGCTACATATGGTTCTCAAGGAATAACAAAACGAAATAATCAAATCCATGTGTGAAACACTTCTAGAATTAAAGCTCAAAAATTCCTTTGACTGTTGTTGTTCTCCAAAATTCCAGGATGTGTTTTCTGCCTTCTCTCCTTCTAACTTTCTCTCTCTTCAAAGACGACAATTTTACCTAGGGTAACTTCCTCTCTGGCGTATAGAAGATATCCTTCAAATATGGACGAAAGATTTAAAGATATCTTTCCTTCGATAGACACACGGTCATACTACATGGGCGTGTAGATAAACCGTGTATCTCTCTGAGTCAGTGAACTCTGGGCGTGTATATCCCACATGGCCGTTTGCAATAGCCGTGTATATCTCTGTCTTCTTTGTTCTTCGTACACGGTTGATTACACGGGTGTGTATTCCAACCGTGTGTCCTCCTCAATGTGTTACTATGCACGGTTGGCTTACACGGGTGTGTATTCCAACCGTGTACTGGTCTATCCTGAAAACTCTTCTTCCACGCTGATACACGGTCTGATACACGGGCGTGTATCCGAACCGTGTAATCTCCTGATTCCTTCACACGGCCGTTTGTAAAATCGTATGACTTCCTTTAACTTCAAAGCATTCCCTTTTTACTTGCTTTTATCTCCAATTCGTCTTGAATTTAAATACTTTTCATCAAATCATCCTTTTCCACACCTGAACATGAAATATAAATCAATTAAGCATCATAATCTTATATTTTCATGCCCAATTATCTCAAAAATTGACTTAATCCTCTCCAATTATAAGAGTTAAAATAGATTTATCATTGCAACTTCAACTCCAAAGCATTTGCAAACTTCAACACTTTGGACATCTCACCATTCCTGTAGGCTACTGGCATGAACTTTAGCTACCTATTGAATTTTGTCTCATACTCAGCAACACTATGTAACCATTGCTTCAACTTTAGGGATGTTACAAACATCTTCTCTCTCAAACTCTCAAGATAAAACCTATTAAAGAATGCTTCCATCTATGAGTTTACTGGCTAATCTCCACCATTTAGCTACATTACCCTTCAACATGTAAATTGCATAATCTAACTTCATTGCCTTTACTTCCCCATATACAGTAAAAGTCTTTTCCAACTTCTCTATCCAGCTTTCTTCTACTAAGGCTCTAGTGTGTTAATAGTGAAGGGAGTCACTAATTTCACAAAGTTTTGTAGCTCAACTCCTCCTTCAAGTCTCCCACTAACATGACTTACCTATTGATCAACCCTCATTTAATGCTATTGTAGGATCTACTAGTGCTACTACATGATTTGTTAATGCTACTAATGCATCATAGCCATCATATCCCTCACTAAGGTCATGAACTAGGTACCATCTACAATCTAAGTAGGAGGTATAGGTGCTATTAAAGGTGGTGGATTGTAATAGCCCTCATTAAGAGTGCCATATGGAAGCGGATGGGGGTCTAATATTACACCTATTCGTATATTTGAGATAAAGAACGCACAACAATCATATAGTTGCACGCAAACATCTAAAATCACATATATAATCTTATGATTCTCCAATTTCTTATTGATTCAACTTACTTGCTACCCAACTATACTATGTCTTATTGTGAGATGTTATGCTTCGATACCCCAAAGGGAGGGCCTATTTGTCTTTTCATTTTTATTCAATTTTAGAATTTATCGATCTTACTTGTAAATGCTATGTAAGGAACCTATGTATTATTTTAATCATGTGTAGGTTAGAGGGGTTTTTATGCCTCTCATTTCCAATTTCAAAGATTGTATGTTCTAAGTTCATTATTTTCTATTATTAAGTGTACTTACTAGTCTTTGCAATTTAGATATGAAAACTATCTAAGCCTCATCCATTTATTTTCATAGGTCTTGAAAACATTCACAATTTAATTCAACATCAATGGCATGGAATTACAAAATATTTGTCCCAATTTCATTTGTCCTTTACTACTTAGTCCAATTGAGCATGCATATTCATTTTAATACCAATAGCATTCAAGTTAAATTTCATCATGTAATTAGATAACTCATATACATCAAGTTCATAAATAAATAAAGCACATTATAACAATTCATAATCAAGTCTCAATTATTTGCCTTGTTTATTAAGTCTAGCCAGTAAAGAAACAAAACTAGAGTATCATTGCACAAGGTTCCCACTCTTGCTCTCACTATCCTAGTCACATCCTAGTTCATTTAGAAACTTATGCTTTGATACCACCTAAACCATCACGCCCTTAACTCACTATGATTATTACAATTCATCACTTAATCTACTTAAGTAAGATATGTAAAGTTACAATTACTATGAGTTTTTAAACCAATTTTAGGACCTCAAAATTATTAATTAGTTTTTGAAAACATTTCAGGGGAACATTGGTTTTTGAAAACATTTGATGGGTTCTACTTCTTGAAAAAGGAACGTTGTAAAGCAAGATAAGTGGTAAGCCAATATCCAATTTCAATTACATAATGCTAATTGAAAATACAAATGAACAATAGTTAATCAAATAGGCATGAACCCTAATAGATGTGAAACAAAAGTGAAAGAAGCTCCTAATTCCTTACCAGATATAACACACTAGTTGAAATTAGGAATGGTTTGCAAATGATGATGTAACTTACAACAATTTAAGCCCACTCGCCACAACCTTAATTTAGAATTGATAAGAGTGTTTTTGTGAAAGAGAGAAGACCCTTTTTCATGTGAAACTGCAAAATGATATCCAAAAGTCCCTTATGTTTTCTTTATACAAGTATTTATACTTGTTCTAAATATGGAAAATAACAAAAAGGAAAATAGCTACATAAGGTCAGTTCTTGAAGCTCTCCTTGGTCAATTGAACACAATGCAAGGCTGGTTTTTGTTGATTCATATAGGTTCATGAATCACCCCCACAAACTAAGCACTAGTGTGTTTGCTCGTCGTCCTATAATACCAATAAATGTACCTGATTAAATACAAAACAATTATATAAAGTAAATGAAGACACTATGTAAATGTCTTCGGGTTCCATTTGTTTAAAATGATTCTTGATGCTAAATTCTATAGTCCTTTAGTTCTTTGCTTGGGTAATGGATCCTATTGTTGCATTGATTTGATTCTCATCATCTCCTCGGGTCCGTGGAAGATTTACCCTATAATTTCTAAAAGTCACCTAGATTGAAAACCTTGGTTTGCAAATGTTTGTTGCCCTAAAGTGGTGATTGCCCTGGAGTCTTCTTGAGATGTTCAAAACTCTTAAGCTTCCAAATTTCCTATGACTGTTTCACTCTACTTAAGTTGTCTTCTAGTTCCTTCTTCCCCAACAATATAGACTTCTTTTCAGTAATTTTATTGATCTGTTCTTGGAATTCATGTACCTCAGTTGGTGACATAAGAGTCAAAACAACTCATTCACCGTCCTTCTAAAACACATAGGTGTTTCTAAACCCATCATGCAACACTCTCCTATCAAATGATCAAGGTCTACCCAATATTATATATGATGCGCACATAGGAAGAACATCACAAACAATTTCATCCTGGAAATTCTCCCTTATGCAGATTAGAACCTTAGTCCTCTAAGTGATATACAAATTGTCTTGCTCACTCAACTAGTGCAATTTATAAGGATTAGGATGTGGAATAGTGATTAGTTGCAATCTATTTACTATTGCAGCAACTACTACATTTGTGCAACTACCACCATCAATAAGAAAAGTACATAAATTACCTTAAACCCTAAAAGAAGTATGGAATAAGTTTTCTCTCTATATGTCCTCAACATCTGGAGATGTAGTTATTACCCTACACAACACGTTAATAGCTAGATATTTAACATTCCCCTTTACTTTATGTGCCTCAGCATCTAGATCATCATAATACTCTAGCATAGTTGACAAATCATTTGTCTCAAGTATCTCTTCCATACCATCCTTACTTTCTACCTCCATAGCAGTCATCACCCTTTTGTTAAGACATTGTGATGTTAAGTGTCCAAAGCCCAAACATTTGAAGCACTTTATTTGGTGATTCTTCCCACTCGATGACCCAGGCACTACCTGCCTAATGTTTGTCCCAACAGTTGCTTTCCCCATTCTAGAAATTTCCTTCTCCCTTCCAATATTAGTAATAGTTGCATTTGCTTCCACAATTTTATCAATTCCCCCTATTTTACCCTGTTGACTATCCGACCCATACAATTTAGTAGAAGATCCATATTTGTTACTTACTACTCGATATGGATTAGATCACCCTTGTCTCTTCACTTTCAGACTTAATTGAATGGTCTCATCAATGGTGTCATACCTCTACAGCTCTACAATACATGCAATCTCATGTTTTAGACCGGACACAAATTGTGCCATAGTCTGTTTAGGAGGTTCAATTGACCTACATCCGATCATCAATGTCTGAAACACCCGAACATACTCATCTACAATTTTACCTCCCCTGATATGAACTTCATCAACTCATGCCGAAACTCGAAATAAATTTGAATCGAACAGTCGACGATCGATCACGAACAAAGGGAAATTGTAACCTATTGCTTATAAGGAAGCAAGAACCTTAGTATAATGTATACGCCACAATCAGGAAGGAATACCGATTGATAAGTAATGGTATGAACGTCACAGAACAATTCCGATAAGTTCAAATTCTTTAAGAATAGAAGAAGAGTATTTGTAATTTTAATCAACTAAAAAGTGTCTACAATGGAGTCGTTGATGACTATTTATAGTCTCACCACAAAACATAACAAAAACATAAAAAAAGAAAAACCGACTTTCTCCCTAAGCTGGCAGCTTAAATCCACGTTCTAATTAGCCTATCCTCACAACATTGGCTGCCTAGGCCAGCGGCTTAGCCTCTTTAATGCCGACAAATTTGGTCTTCCATGTTGACAACTTTGGTTCTTCAACACTGGCGACTTTGGTTCTCAGAAAATATCTTCAAGTCATCTTCATTCTAAGACATTCTAGACTCCAATGACTTAGAATACTCTTGGTTCATTTTTAGGTTAATGCAAGCATTGCTCCTCATCTTGAATTTCTTTGATTAGCCCGTTTAGTGTGTCCTTAAGTTGTTTAGCTAAAAGTCGGGTCATAGGTCCAACTGGCATCTCAAGTGGATCCACAATCCATTTCCTTGCTCAATCGTCATCATTCCCCTCCTCTTGAAAAGGATTTAACCTCAAATCATTGCCTAAATCAAAAGGACTAAAATTAGTAATATTAAAAGTAGCACTGACAGGATACTCACTTGGTAAATCTAGTTTATAGGCATTGTTATTGATTCACTTAAGGACTTGAAAAGGACGATCGCCCCTAGGAAGTAACTTGGATCATTGTTGTGTTGGGAATCACTCTTTACGCATGTGCAACTAAACCCGATCTCCAGGTTCCAAGATTATTTGTCCACACCCTTTGTTGCCTTGTTTTTCATATTGTTCCATCCTCCATTAAATATTGAGTTTGGCCTTCTCATGAATCTACTTAATAAATTCAGCTTTCTTTTTGCCATCTAAATTTACATGTTTAGAAACAAGTAAAGGAGTTAAGTCTAATGGATTCAAAGGATTAAATCGATATAAAATCTCAAAAGATGAAAATTTAGTGGTAGAATATATAGAACGATTATAAGAAAATTCAACATGTGGCAAACAATCTTCCCATGTCTTAATGTTCTTTTAAAAGATAGCCCTTAGTAAAGTAGATAAAGTTCTATTAATTACTTTTGTTTGCCCATCAGTCTATGGATGACAAGTAGTAGAAAACAATAATTTAGTTCCTAACTTACACTAAAAGGTTTTCCAAAAGTAACTTAAGAACTTAGCATCTTGATCAAATATAATTGTCCTAGGTATACCATGCAATTGAACAATTTCTTTAAAGAATAAATCTACAACATGTGTAGCATTACCTATTTTGTTACATGGAATGAAATGTGCCATTTTTGAAAATCTATCCACAACAACTAAAATAGAATATCTTCCAAGTCTAGTCTTAGGTAAGCCTAATTAAAATCCATGGAAACATTAACCCAAGACACACTAGCAATAGTAAGGGGCTAGTACAAGCCATAGGGTTGCACTCAAGATTTCGCTTGTTTTCAAGTGATACATCTCTCACAAATTCTCTCAACATCCCATTTCATGCGTGGCCAATAAAAATGTTCTTGCAAAGTCCCTAAGGTTTTAGCCACTCCAAAGTGTCCCATCAAACCTCCACCATGAGACTTTCTTACTAACAACTCCTTAAAAGAGCAGTTTGGAATACAAAGCTTGTTTTCTCTAAATAAAAACCCTTCATGCTTAAAGAATTTTCCACTAGCTCCCTTTTCACGACAGGCAAAGTCATCACTAAAATCTTAGTCAAGAGGGTATAGCTCTTTAATATGTTCAAAACCAAGTAATTTAGAATTAAGAGTGAAATTAGTAAGTAACTTCTTGAGAGAGCATCCACAACAATGTTTTCCTTACCTTGTTTGTACCGGATGACGTACAAAAAGGTCTCAATAAACTTTACCCACCTTGCATGTCTCCTATTCAATTTGTGTTGACTCTTCAGGTGCTTCAAGGATTCATAGTCAGTGTAAATCACAAACTCCTTAAGCTAGAGATAGTGTTGCTAAGTTTCCAACATCCTCACCAATGCATATAACTCCTTATCATGTGTAGAATACCTCAATGCAACTCCATTTAGCTTTTCGCTAAAATATGCAATTGGTCTTCCCTCTTGCATAAGAATAGCTTCAATACCTAAACCAAAAGCATCATATTCAAGTTTAAATGTTTTAGAAATATTAGGTAAAGTAAGCAAAGGAGCATAGGTCAGTTTATCTTTAAGTAATTGAAAAGCCTTTTCTTGTTCTACTTCCCACTTAAATCCAACATTCTTCTTGATGATTTTAGTGATTGGTGCAGTGATGTTACTAAAGTCCCTCATAAATTGTTTATAAAAACTCGCCAGCCTATGGAAACTACAAACTTGGCTCAAATTAATTGGACTTGTCCATTCTTCTATAGCTCGAATTTTTTCGTCATCAACCTATATGCCTTGTGAACTAACAACAAAGCTAAGGAAAACAAGTCTATCTGTACAAAAAGTACACTTCTTAAGATTAGCAAATAGCTTTTCTTATCACAGCACTTCTAAAATAGAATTCAAATGAAATAAATGATCATCTAAATTCTTACTATAGATAAGGATATCATCAAAATAGACCACTACAAATTTTCCAATAAAAGCTCACAAAATATGGTTCATTAACCTCATGAAAGTACTTGGTGCATTAGTTAACCCAAAAGGGCATAACCAACCATTCATATAAACCATATTTTGTTTTAAATGCAGTCTTCCACTCGTCTCCTTCTTTCATTCTAATTTAATGGTACCCACTTTTCAAATCAATTTTAGAGAAAATACAAGAATCATGTAATTCATCTAAAATGTTGTCTAATCAAGGAATAGGATGACAATACTTTATCGTTATGTTGTTGATCGCTTGATAGTCGATGCACATCCTCCAGGACCTATCTTTCTTAAGGACTAAAATCATAGGAACTTCACATGGGCTCATGTTTTCTCTCACATACCCCTTGTCCATCAGCTCACTAACTTGTTTTTGGAGTTCCTTTGTTTCCTCAAGATTACTCCTATAAGCGGATCGGTTTAGAATGGTCACACCAAGTACAAAATCGATCTGATGTTCAATTCCTTGTATAGGAGGTGATCTTTTTGGGATTTCATATGGAAAAACATCTTCAAATTTCTGTAACAAAGAAACAACAAAACTTGGCAAAGAAGTGTCAAGTTGGTCAGAGCTAAAAAGTACTTCTTTGTATAAGAATACTAGCATAAGTCTCTTTGCTCTTAAGAACAAAGCCTTCTTAACATCACTAGCCCTCACATAAAAATTTTCTTTTCTCTCTGTTTCTCTCTCACTATTCAATTCTCGCCCATTCTTTTCTTTCTCTTTTCTCATATTCTCTCTTTGTTTCTTTAACTGCAACACTCACTCTTTTGTTTTCAACAGATCTTTTTTGCTCTCTCTCTCTCTATAATCTCATTTAATCCTCATATACTTCACTAGGAGTTAGGGGAAAAAGAGCAACAGGGCTCTGATCGTGTACAAAAGAGTATTTATTAGTGAATCCATCATGTTTCACTTGTTTGTCAAACTATCATGGCCTACTTAACAACAAGTGTGTAGCTTGTATAGGAACTACATCATAAAGAACTTCATCCCCATATTTTCCTATGCTAAAAGAAACTAACACCTATTTTGTAACCCTCACTTCACCACTATCGTTTAACCATTGTAGCTTATATAGGCGAGGATGCTTAATTGTTGGAAGCCCTAATTTCTCAACCATGGTCATGCTGGCAACATTGGTACAACTCCCATCATCTACAATCACACCACATACCTTGTTTTTAACAAGACACCTAGTATGAAATATGTTCTTCTATTGCACATTCTTCTTTTCCTTTGTCTGCACACTCAAAGCCCCCTAAGCTACTAACATCTCCCCCTGAATATGCATATTCTTCCCCCTCATCGACATCCTCTAGTGATGGCATGGATTCATGCTCTGACTCACTATTTGTCTTAATTTCTTCATCATCCTGCATCACCATAATTCTCTTATTCGGGCATTAACTTGCTATATGTCCTCGGCCCTAGCATTTAAAACATTTAATATCACGATTCCTATTAAGAAAAGAATTGGGATTACCTTTATTCCCATGAGAAGCCATTTCTGCTTTTTGTTCTGGCATTGGTTTAGAGTGGAACTTCTTCTCCTATTTCTTCCCTACATTAATCCTCCAGTTGGAAGAACTCGATGCCATACGTGTGGAACTACTACCTTTCCACTTAAGTTACTTCTCCAACTTAATCACCATGTGAACCATATCCTCCAGTTCTATATAATGTTGTAACTCTATCACATTCTATATATCTTGATTCAAACCTACCAAGAACCTAGCCATAATAGCTTCCTAATCCTTCTCAACATTTTCCCTGATCATAGTAACCTCCATCTCTGATGGGAAAATTTTTGGCACTGTCAACCTCTTCAAAACCCAATTTGGGTGATTAACCAAATTGCTCATATTTTACCTTATGTCTTTATTTCTAATAAAATTTGAGAATAATCTTACAGGTACAATTATATTTCTCCATGGGATGCCAAAATGTCCTACAACTTCAGTTGGACACAGAACATTTTTCTGGATAACAATCAAAGACCCGCTGCGATTGTTCTCTATTCTAAGGCATTGAATCATGAAGATTTATGTTATTTTGTATCTTGTAAATGTTTATTGAACTATTTTGGTTGTATTTTGGTTTTGGGAAACTTTTATTTTCTTGTAATTTTCATTTAGGGCTAGTCACCTTAAAAGTGGCAAACTTGTAATTTTTAGCACTTTTTAACTCTAGGAGTAGCAAGTATAAATACTTGCTTAAGAAAGGGTTTGAGGGGCTGATCATTTTGCAGATTATACACTTCCTTTCATGTGAGAATTAGGGTTCATACCTTGGTTCCAAACTCTTATCAATTTCAATCCCAAGAGTTGAATTTGTGGCGAGTGCAACATCTTGAAATTGTGAGTTATATCAATTTCATTTTGTTGTGATTTCTTTTCTTCTCTAGTGTGTCATATCTAGGGTTGAATTGAAATAGTTCTTGGTCAGAATTACATGTTGTTATTCATGAATTCTTGTGCTCATTTGAAGTAATTATCAAATTGATTCAACTTATCTTTGAAGATTTCCCTAGGAAACGTGAACTTCACTATTGGAAAGGGATTCTTATTTTTACGGTTTTCTTTGTCATATTGTGGATTATTTGCATGGATTATATAAGATTAGGGTGTTGTTAGAAGGTATTATCAGTGTGGTATTCTAATTATATCATTGGACATTTGGATTTCAACATATCTTCACTTGGTTCATGTCATTTTGCCCTTTTTTTGGATCCGATTTTGCCTTGACTTGAGATAGTTTTTCTTAAGTCTTTTGAATGTGCTTTCAAGTGTGTTTGGGCACATCAATCTCCTTATAATATTCCTCTACACTCTTGTTCCCTTGTCTCAGATTTTGTAGTTTATTATATAAATCCCTATAGTAATAAGTGGGAATAAACTGCTTCCTCATCACCCTCTTCATCTCTTCCCAAGTCTCTATTGGTGGCTCTTTATTCCTCCTCTTACTCGATAACAATTAGTCCCACCAAACTATAGCATAGTGAAAAAATTCTATAGCAGCCAATTTCACCTTCTTAACTTCATAGTAGTTATGACAATAAAAAACTAGTTCCACCTTTTTCTTACACTCAAGATAGACATCAAGATCATTCTTCCCTTGGAAGGAAGGAATTTTCATTTTGATATTTCCTAGATTGCTATCTTCTTCTTTCCTAACTCCTCTACTTCCTCCTATATTCCTCCTATAACCCATGAAAGAGTCCCGATCAAATTCAGCTACAGACCTTTCTCTACCCCATGCATCTTCCTCCATGTGCACTACCCTTTTAGGCATTTTATCCCTCCTATGTCCAGAAGAAGTAATCCGAGACTATTCAAAATTTTGCTCCATTTACTCGTGAAATTGATTCATCTCTACTGTAAACATCCTCCTCATCTCAATAGTCAAAGTTACCATGATCAATTTTGTGTCAACACCACCCACTACACTATTAGAAAAATTTCTATTATACATGCTTTTTCTACAACAAAAACAAAGATGATAATAGAAAATAAGATCCTCACTAAATCACTCCCTCACGTGTTTTTCCACTCAATCACTGAATATCTCTCTAATCACTCATGTTTTATTTCTCACAAGATTCAATTAGCTTTTGTGCACTGCAATGTTCTCACCAGTCTTGCCTCTCACCACTTACAATCTCTTCCTCAATTCTTTTAGAATTAAACAACAAATTAGAAGTCGTTTCGTAGATTTCAATAGATTCCTTTATTGTTGGAATTAACAATTCAACAAGTTACAACAGTTTCCCCAACACTTCAATCAACTTAATTATGGACTTCATCATAGCTATTGTTAAGAATCCTATTTCTCTTTCTTGACTATTCAACACGAAGTTAAACTTGAATCAATTGAATGCATATAGTGATTACTATAACAAGTCTAATAAAATCAATAGATACATAAAGATTCAAACTTTTCTCTTGTTTTTTTTTTTTATATGAATGTTTGAAATCTAGATACATAAAGAACAAAAATTGGATTCAAGATAGGCAATTCCAAACCAACCTAATTACTCTAACACCAAATGATACAAACTCCATCTACTTATGCCGAAACTCGAAATCAATTTGAATCAAACAGTTGTCGATCGATCACGAATGAAGGGAAACTATAACCCGTTGCTTATAGAGAAACAAGGACCTTTGTATGATGTATACACCACAATCGAGATGGAATACCGATTGGTAACTAATGGTATGAATGCCATGGAATAATTCCGATAAGTTCAAATTCTTCAAGAACAGAAGAAGAGTATTTGTAATTTTAATCAGCTAAAAAGTGTCTACAATGGAGTCCTTAACGACTATTTATAATCTCACCATAAAACATAACAAAATCGTATAAAAAAAACCTTACTTTCTCCTTAAGTTGGTAGCCTAAATCCACGTTCCAATCGGCCTATCCTCTCAACGTCGACTACCTAGGCCAATGGCTTTAATCTTCCATGCCAGTAGCTTAGCCTCTTCAATGCCAACAGCTTTAGTCTTTAACACTGGTAACTTTAGTCTTCTACCCTAACAACTTTGGTTCTTCAACACTGACGACTTTGGTTCTTAGCAGACACCTTCAAGTCATCTTTGTTCCAGGACATCCTGGACTCTAATGACTTATATTACTCTTGGTTCATTCTTAGGTTGACATGTTCATTCTTGAATTTCTTTTATTAGCCAATTCAGTGCATCCTTAAGTCATTTAGCTTGAAGTCAGGCCATAGGTCCAACTAGCATCACAAGAGGATCCACTATCCATTTCCTAGCTCAATTGTCATCATCCTTATCTCAATTTCTAGAGTCACATGAATAACTTCTGCTTGTAGTACTCTGGTATAAGAGTCCCCATCATAACTTGTTTCATTTCCTGCCAAGTACGGATCTTAACATCACCATCCTTTCATCTACTAGCTATAAGGTTCTTCCACCATAAGGCGGTATATCTTCTAAAATCTATTGCTGCTAGATGAAGCCGAGTGTGATCATTAATTTCACAACACTTAAAAAGGCCCTCTACCTTATCTTCCCAATCTAGATAATCCTCTGCAAAACCCCTTCCTACAAATGAAGCATTTGCAACTTTACATATTCCAAACCCCAAGGTAGCTTGAACTCACGATTCGGATAAGGTTCATACTCAAAGTTATCATCCCTTTCCTCTCAAAAAGCATGATAATCTCCTCCCATTCTCCTACCCCAATTTCCTCCAACTACTCCTTCCCTACATGCATTATTAGGGTCTACTTAAGGCGAGGGTGCCCATGGATTTGCCACTGGAAGATGTGGCAATGTAATCTAATCAACCCATGTTGCTAGTGTAGCAACAATGGTGTTAAGATCCTGCGATTATTCTTCTTCCACCTGCAACATGATGGCCCTGACCTCCTCTTTCAACCTGACTATTGGTGATAGGAATCAAAATCCGACAAGACCTATCATTAGGGTAAGAACTAAAGGATTTTGAATCTTGGCGATGAGAGCCCATTTTAAGCAAATCGACCCTGGAATTATTCGTTTACTAACCTCTTTTCTCTTATTCATGTATTGTATATTCCAATAGGCACACTTAACAGGCTTTATAAGGTAATGGACAAACTCACTCAGACTCAGCTTGTGGGTTATCCATGGACCAACTGAACCGGCGATGAATTGGGCTGACAAATCCTATGGAAGAGCTAGAATGATGAAGACTATTTTCTTTTATTTTGTAATTGTTATTTAGACCATTTTATGTTGTAATTTTCTTTCGGGACACTTTTGTTTGTTTGTAATTGTCTTTAGGACCGGCCACCCTAAAAGTGGCATAGTTATAATTTTAAGGACTTTTTAACCCTAAAGAGAGCAAGTATAAATACTTGCTTAAGTAGGGTTTTGAGGAGGCCATTTTTCATATTTGAACATACACTTTACGTGAGGGAATTAGGGTTCTTCCTAGTTCATTTTCTGTTATCAATTTAAATCCCAAGAATTGGAATTGTAGTGAGTGCAACAAAGGAAAATTGTGAGTTATATCAATTTCTTATTATTGTGTTTCTTTTCATCTCCAGTGAATCATATCGAGGGTTGGATTGAAGTCTTCTTGGACAAATTTTGATTGCATTTTGTAGTCAAATTATCATTGCATAATTGATTGGTTTTTAGCACTTGTTAATACCATCAATTTATCATTATACTTGTGCCGTGTAATTTCTTTGTTGTGAGGAGGATCACGGTTTGAATTTATGTATTGTTGATTGGGATTCTCTTGGAATTTAAGTTGGTTATTTGATTCAATTGAGAGTTATCATCTTTGTGGATTTCATCTCTTGATTTTATCATTTGGTTCATCTTCCATCAATTAAGGTTCATGCAATTTGTGTTACCTTTGAACCAAATTTTTTCTTGTCTTTTGAGGTGTATATTAAGGTTTTTTTTATTATCCTTAATCCCCTTTTAGGCACATCATAATTTGGTATCAGAGCTATATCATATTTGGATTTAAGATTGAACACATCCTAATTGAAGAATTGGTTACATTCATTGGGAATTGATGCCATTTTTCATGTGATTGAGACTTATTTGATTGAAATTGTTCCATGGTTCATTTGCATGTGCTTAAACCTTGGTTTTAAGAACATCATCTTTTGGTATCAAAGCTTGACATTTAAGAGGAGGGAGTTGTAATTTTGAATTTCAGAAATTTAGGGTTCATGTTCTTATATCTTTAATTCCAAAATTGGGGGTAAATTGAAATTGTTGTTGTAGTTGTCTAAAGTGGAGTGAATTGTCTTTAGTGGAAGTTGAACTTGCTGCTTGTTGGAGTGAGTTTTAAGTACTTATTGAAGCTTCTATATTGTGGACTTCACTGAGAAGGAAGAGGAGAGTTAGTGCATTTTTTTTTTAATATAAATTCGGAAGTGTAAAGTGTCTCCAATTGTGTAAGAAGAAGAATTGTGGACTTTACATGTTTGTTTTCGAAAAATAGAGGGTGTAATTGAGCATTTCCAAATTTGAGTTTTGTGGAAGATTTGGAAATTATTTGATTTTCAAAACAAACATTAAGTTGAAGAAGTTAATGTATAGTTGTTTGAATTTGAAAATTACCTCTTACCAATTGTGAAAGGGATGCAATTAGTGAAGTGGTTTGATTTTCAAATTTAAATTATTGTTGTTTGGTGTATAAGTTGCGGTTTGCTTTGGTGTTTGTAGTGGTGAAACTTGTATGTTTTGGAGTGTGAACTGTGGTTGTATGTGTGTAAGTTTTGGAGTAAAAATGGAAAATATTGAGTTGTTAGAGTTATGTTGTGTGTGTTGAATAAAAGGGACATTAGCACCGTGGCTTGAAGGTGTATGTGTGTAGAGTTGTGTTTGTAAAATTTTGTGAAGGTTGTGTGTGTTTTGGTGTGAATTTGTGGAGTTGTGTGGAGTAAGGTGCTGCTTGTTGAGGCTAAAGTGTGAGTATGTAGTGCATGAATAGCAAACCATGAAGGGGAAGAATGGTGTTTCAATTGTGAAGTAGAATTGTGTAGTGTGTGCATTTTCGAAAGTTGGAGGAATCATAATTATTATTTTCATATTTGAAATCAGAATCGAAAGTGTACATTAAGAGGTTAATTTGAAATCTCAAATACACATTAAGTCATAGTTAATTGTGTATCATTTGAATTTGAAAAAGCCTCTTACCATTTGTGGAGTTGTGCACTTATTGAACTTCTTTTTGAATTTGAAAGTAAGCTGCCTTATCTTGTGTTGAAGTTGCAGTTTTGGTTGTATTTTGTGGAAGTGAATTATGCCATGGCTTGAGGAGTGTATTTGGAGTTATATTTTTGTTAATTTAGTAGAGGTTGTGTACATTTGATATTAATTATTGTATATATTGTCAAGGACATTGTTAGTAGTGGCGTGAAGCATCTTGAACCGTGAGCATAAGGGGACTTTTGTGGCGGTGGATGGTGAGTTGTGTGAGTATTTTCCTTGCTGCCCATTGTGTATTTAAGTGGTGAGAAGTCAAGGCAAGAATAAGGAAAGTGAGTAGTAGAATTTAAAATTAAAAAAAGTCATTAAAGTGTGAAAGTAATTGAACTAGTTACTTAAACACTTGTAGTTGAATTTAATTCTATCTACTTGAAAGTAGTTGAGTGTACTTCACTTGTAGCTTGGTTGTGTACTCGGACATGGAAGTGTGAGGATAATTATTGTGTTATTGGGTTTGAACACAATCATGTCCAGTGAGATGTTTCATTATACTAATGTATTGCACTGAACATTGACTACATTTGCTACTAAGGATGAAGAAAAAGGGAAAAATTGTTCAATACCTCTTATAGGGTACGAGGAAATTTATGTGTCTTTATAGTCGATGGTGATAGTTGTACCAATGTGGTAGCAACATCATTAGTATCGAAACTAAAACTTGCTACTACTCCACATCCTGAACCGTATAAATTACATTGGCTTAGTGATCAGGGGAGTTTGCATATGACCTAAAGAGCTAGGGTACCATTCAGTGTAGGGGATAAATACTTTGATGAAAATGAGTGTGATATTTTTCCTATGTGTACATCCCATATATTGCTTAGCAAGACTTGGTTATATGATAGGAGGGTCTTACATGATGGCTTCAGGAATACTTATGTATTCTAGAAGGAAGGAAAACGAACTATTCTGAATCTGATGTCGCCTTCAGAGGTTCAAAGGGTTCAACAACAAATTAGTAGACCATCAGTGGGGCATGAGCAGTTGAACCAACCTTTAGAGCACAAAATTTATCAGTCACAGATGTACCAACCTTCAGAGGATCCTGATGAATAGAGTTAGATGAGCAGATTACCAGAGGACGAAACTATTCAAGGGCAGTTATGTTCACCTTTAAAGATATTAGAGGCTTATGAGAAATTGAGTAAACCTTCAGGGGATACCGAGGGTTAGAGTGATATGAGCAGATCTCCAGAGGGCCAGACTATTCAGAGACATTTATGTCCATCATCATAGGTTTTTGAGGGCCATGAGTGGTTAAGCCAACTATTAGAGGGCCATAAGGGTCAGCGCCATACAAATGAGTTAGAAAAGGAAGAAACAAAATCAGTGGAATGGGTAGAGATAGGGGATACCTCAGTGGATAATGGGTCATTATTTGTGCTGCAAATGAGATACATCCTAGAAATGGAGAAGAGAAAACAATTACCCCCTATAATATTTCAGATATTAGGATTTTGCAGAGATACTTCTTTAGATGGATTGTTAGGAGAAAACAAAGTCTCTACTACATTTGATCTACCAGATTTGAGGACAAATCTTTTTGAGGCCCGACGAGATGATAGGAATCAAAATCCAATATGACCTATCATTAGGGCAAGAACTAAAGGATTTCGAATCTTAGTGATGAGGGCCCATTTTGAGCAAATCGACCCTAGAATTATTCGTTTACTAACCTCTTTTCTCTTATTCATGTATTGTATATTCCAATAGGCACACTTAACAGGCTTTATAAGGCGATGGACAAACTCACTCAAACTCAACTTATGGGTTATCCATGGACCAACTTGAGCCGGCGTAAGTTGGGCCGACAAATCTCATGGAAGAGCTAGTATGATGAAGACTATTTTCTTTTATTTTGTAATTGTTATTTGGACCATTTATGTTGTAATTTTCTTTTGGGACACTTTCGTTTGTTTGTAATTGTCTTTAGGACCGACTATCCTAAAAGTGGCATAGTTGTAATTTTATGCACTTTTTAACTCTAAAGAGAGCAAGTATAAATATATACTTAAGTAGGGTTTTGAGGAGGCCATTTTTTAGATTTGAACAAACACTTTACATGAGGGAATTAGGGTTCTTCCTAGTTCATTTTCTGTTATCAATTTCAATCCCAAGAATTGGAATTATGGCGAGTGCAACAAAGGAAAATTGTGAGTTATATCAATTTCTTATTGTTGTGTTTCTTTTCATCTTTAGTGAGTCATATATAGGGTTGAATTGAAGTCTTGGACAAATTTTGATTGCATTTGTAATCAAATTATCATTGCATAATTGATTGGTTTTTAGCACTTGTTAATACCATCAATTTGTCATTATACTTGTAGCATGGAATTTCTTTGTTATGAGGAGGATCACAGTTTGAATTTATGTATTGTTGATTGGGATTCTCTTGGAATTTAAGTTGGTTATTTGATTCAATTGAGAGTTATCATCTTTGTGGATTTCATCTCTTCATTTTATCATTTGGTTCATCTTCCATCAATTAGGGTTCATGCAATTTGTCTTACCTTTGAACCGAATTTGTTCTTTTCTTTTGAGGTATATATTTGGGTTGTTTTGATTATGCTTAATCCCTTTTAAGCACATCATAATTTGGTATTAGAGCTATATCATATTTGGATTTAAGATTGAACACATCCTAATTGAAGAATTGGTTACATTCATTGGAAATTGACGCCATTGTTCATGTGATTGAGACTAGTTTGATTGAAATTGTTCCTTGGTTCATTTGCATGTGCTTAGACCTTGGTTTTAAGCACATCAATTGGCCTCATCACAAATTCCCCCATTCACATTATCATTCGACATGGTTGTTGAATTAAACTTTGGAAAATTCTTTTCCTTTTTTTTACTATCACACTTCCACAACACCAATTCCTTCAACCCAAACACACTATTCACGACACACACACAACACTTCAAGGTACAATTCACACATACCAACAGTTCAACACATCTTCACGGCAACACACACATATACCTTCACGATACAACACACATACCCATAGTACAAACACAACCTAAAGGCTCAACATACACTTAATCATGGCTCAACACACTCAACCATGACTCAACACACCTTACGGCACAACAAGCATTCACGGCACTACATAACTCCCATGGCACAATTACCTCAATTAGTTAAGTCAATATTGCAATTAAAGCAAATTAATGAATAATTACTACACAAGTTAACAATTATGGAATCAATTAAAAGAAAATGCCAACCTTCTACTCAAGTAACTCACAACAAGAAATGTAGATCTGATTTTCCTTAACTTCAATCTGCTAACTCTAATGTGGTCATGGCACAATTGAATCACTAATCCACAATTTCACTTCACAAAACAACAATTGCTCAATGGCACCACAAGAACCCTAAATTCCTAAATCAAAATCACGATCCCCACGTGTAATACCCTTCCTCAAACTGTAGCTTTGTTACCAAAAAATATGATATGCCAATATCCAATTTCAATTACATAATGCTAATTGAAGATACAAACGAACAATAGTTAATCAAATACGCATGAACCCTAATTGCCTATGAACCTTAATTGATGTGAAACAAGAGTAAAAGAAGCTCTAAATTCCTTACTAGATATAATAAACTAGTTGAAATTAGAAATGACTTGCAATTGATGATGTAACTCACAACAATTCAAGCCCACTTACCATAACCCTAAGTTAGAATTGATAAGAGTGTTTTTGTGAAAGAGAGAAGACCCTTTTCACGTGAAAGCAAGTAGCTGCAAAATGACATCCAAAAGTCCTTTGTGTTGTCTATTTACAAGTATATATACTTATTCTAAATATGGAAAATAACAAAACGGAAAATAGCTACATAAGGTCGATTCTTGAAGCTCTCTTAAATCAATTGAATACAATGCAAGGTTGGTTTTTATTAATTCATATAGGCCCGTGAATCACCCCACAAACAAAGCACTAGTGTGTTTGCTCGTCGTCCTATAATACCGACAAATGTACTTGATTAAATACAAAACAATTATATAAAGTAAATGAAGACACTATGTAAATGTCTTCCAGTTCCATTTGTTCAAAAATGATTCTTAATGCTATGTTCTATAGTCCTCCGATTCATTGCTCGAGTAATGGATCTGTTGTTGCATTGATTTGATTCCCATCATTGAGATAGTTTAAATCCTAAGGTCTATAAGGCTTGTAAAATACATCTAAAAAGAGAATAGGCCCTAGAGCCATAAACAGCTCCTAATAAGTCTAAGTATAAACTAAAACATAAAAATATAGTTTGGAGAAAGAAACATCGCTTAGTCATAATCGTAGATAACATAGTCTATATCTGTGGTCTCATCCTAACACTCCTCCTTAAAGCCATATCCCATCGAATCATAGAGTGAATTAGTAAAATCCTCACCAATGTAAGAAAATGAGTAAGCTATAAGGGCCTAGTATACAATTACACAACACGTTCATGCATACCAAGCAAGCCTACAACTAATGCAATAAACAATCAATTAATTCAGTTAATTATCTTATTTAAACATATAGCATAGGAGTACTCATAACTTTGGACATCACAACAAGGGAAATGGGGTTTGATTCCACCAAAGCAAACATCAGGGGTTGACGAGAGCAACCAACTAACCAAACAAAAACCATGTACCTAAGTAGTCTTATCTAAGGGACCTCACTATTATACATCCCCACTATTCGCAATCCAACAATATTGTATTGCTTATTAGGACCTATATGCTCAAATGACTCCTAATATACCTTCTCTCTATTCACAATGCCCATTGTTAGCCATGATTTCATCAGCTATGTAACTATTATAACATTTCAAAGAATATGACTACAACCACAATCTTGTTTCAAAGTTTGTCATTTATTAGCTCAAGTAACCACACATAAGCAGTAAGCAGTTACTTAGTTGGGTTGATTATTAGTTAGGTTTAATTTTGTATCCTAGCATGCAACACGTAAAGTTATTGTGTACCTAAAAGGTCAACAATTCTCAAATCGCAATCCAAGTTGCAATTAAGTCAATTGAATTAGTTTTATGCATCAAAGAGAAAATTATAAGTCAATTGGTTATTTTAAGTAACTGAATTCTATTCTAAGGCTAGTTTAGGCTACTTAAGGCTCATACTAGTTATAAGCCCAATTAGGATTACCTAGGCCTGATTAGCTTTTAGCTAATTGTGACTTGAACCATTTAGGATTTATTTAATCAAACCTAATAATTTATTTGAACCTTAAATTTAGTTATGTTTAAGGCCCAATTAGGATGTTTGAGCTCTTTAAGAAAAGTAGACCCAATTGTGTTTAAAATTAGGCCTACTAGCTTTAATTAATTTAGTTTAGTTATAATTACTAAGTCTATTTTAATTCTAATTAGGTTACTTCAATTTACTTTAATTACCCTAGGCCTATTATGTTTAATTAATCCTGTTTGTTATGTTTTAGGTCTATAGATTATTAGTTCCAATTTCAATTTCATTTTAAGTCTTTAGTTTATTTATGGCCACTATGGGTTTAAGGCCTATTTATGTTCAATTTATTCAATTTAGAGTATAGGCCCTAAAGATTAATGGGTCAAAGTATGATGTACCTTACAAATTAAATTGCATACACATCCACAAAAGGCATGATCACTAAAATCAAATCAACAATGGCGTGATCAACAACACTCCTTTGATCCCTAATTCACGTGGAACCAATTGATAATGATACTAAATTGTGTTGATGAATAATGCAATTGTATAAGAAACAATGGATAATAATATAAATGAATTAGAATTCCACTCAAAGTGATGTGATTTAAATATGAAATTGAAGAACCCTAAGTCACATGTAAAACAACACGTAACCAAACAAATTGCACCTAAATATGATGCACTAAATACAATTTGAAATAACAAGAGAAAGATTGATGTTACTCACAATCTCCTCAAGCTATTCTTGCCACAATTTCACTTGTGAAAATGATAAGAGAATTTTTGCATGCAAGGACTCTTCCTCACAACAAAAGATGTAGTTTTTTCAAGTGTTCAAAAGGCTCCCTCAAAACCCTATTTACCAAGTATTTATACTTGCACCAATTAGGGTAAAAAAAAAAAAAACAAATTACAAATAAGCCATGTTGATGTTAGGGGGAGAATGTTAAGTTCTCTAATTTAGTTTTGATGTTAACAAAAGAGGAATAATATGTAACGAATGTTTAAGATAGCACGTAATTTTTCTAAAGATGAACAAGGAGACAGAAGCTTGTTCAGAACCTTCAAAAGTGTTATATAGACTATTTTTGTTCTGATAGAAGGTGTTTCAGAAGTTGTGTAGTGTATCCATAGTTATCGTGATAACCTTTTAGAAGCACTTTCAGAACCTTCAGGTTTGTTTCAGAAGCACTTTTAGAACCTTCATAATAGGAGGACAGTTAACAGGTTTGCTTTAAAAGCACTTTCAGAACCTTTCATGTCTGTTACGAATTTTTCCAAATTACGTTCTAAATTTTATATCGATAGTTTTAATAAATTTCAAGGCCTAGCTCCACGTGTCAAGTATTTTTAGGTAACATACTTGATGTGTTTTACTAAAGTTGGATTTTATATCATGGGTTTTTTAATTTACATAAAGTTTTACAAGATTTTATTCAAAGATTTCATTTTATGATAAAGTGAGATCATATAAGATTTACAAGTTTTATCCAGATTTAAAATTGGATATTTGTACTATATTTTGGGAGATCCAGCAGTTACAAAGATAAGGATAAGAGATATGGTTGTTATATATCAAGATATGGTTCCACAATGTGAGGGATATCTTCAACAAACTTAATCCAAGAGATGTATCCAAAGAAGATCTCGGTTAAACTAATTATCCAGGCTTATCTTCATCAAGAATATCACGGAATGCAGATCTTTCTCAACAGATCCAACTTATTTTTGAATTGAAAATTCAAAAATAAATTCAAGACTATCACATGGAAAGTAGCCGTTATGTTTTCTCCATATATAAAGTGTTTAATTCAAATGAAAGAAAAGGAGTGGAGAACGTTGAAAAAAAAAACAGAAGAAAGAAAGTTGTTGAAAAATACACACGAGAAGAAAAGACTCATATATCTTCAAGCAAAAATCTTTACATATATGTGATCTAGAGGAAATCTGTTATTCCTCATTGATGTTATTGAGATTCCTTTCGTGAATAAGGAATTATTTGTTGTTTCATCACTGTAGTTGAGTGATTAGCTTAGTGAAGAAGCTAGAAAGACTCAACAGTGAGACTTTTCCTTGAAGAGGCTTGTGTTGTATATCTTCAATTTGTTTGATATAGTGAAACACTACCGGTATAGACAACCGGAACCCCAGAATGGAGCCGGAAGAGAGGACTGACGCTTAAGGCAGAACCTTTATAAATATCTCAGCATTCTACTCTTCTCTACTTTTTATTTACTGCACGTTATTGTTCATTATTGTTATTCAAGTAATTTTATTAGTCAAGAGTTTGGTTGATTTGCGAAAAAGTGAAATTTTAAGTAATTAATCAATTCACCCCCCCACCCCCACCTCCCCCTCCCCCCCTCCCCCCCTCTTGATTAATCTAATTGGGACCAACAATTGGTATCAGAGCGGGACTCATCTATTTTGAGTGATCCAAAATGGTTGAAAATAATGTTGCAATTAATCGAGCTCCCTACTTCAATGGCTCAAACTTCTCATATTGGAATATGCGTATGGAAACTTACATTAAAGCTAATGATTATGATTCATGGCAGGTCATTTCACTTGGAGACAGTTTGATCACCTTGAACGGAGATTTAACCCTGTCAGATTCGGAGAAGAAAATTATTGAAAAGAACAACAAAGCAAAAAATTTATTATTGACTACTATTGCTCCATCAGAGTTCTATTTAATATCATCGTGTGCAAGTGCAAAGGAGATTTGGGATATCCTATCCGATTCATATGAAGGGACCGATACCATCAAGGAAACTAAGATAAATGCTTTAATTCAACAGTATGAATTATTTAAGTTTAAATCTAATGAAGATGTCAAAGATGCTTTTAACAGGTTTACAGCTATCACAAATGAGCTGGCATCACTTGGAAAGAAACTTCCAGATCCAGATCTTATGAGGAAAATGTTGAGGATATTGCCACCATCTTGGGATGCAAAGAAAACTGCTATAGAGGAAGCTCGAGACCTAAACAAGCTAACTCTCAGTCAATTGAGAGAAAAGCTCATGGTATATGAGTCACACATAAAGATCACGCAACGCGAAGAAGACGGTACCAAAGGAATTGCTTTCAAAGTCAAGGAAATAAAGCAAAATGAAACTGAAACGGATGATAGTCACGATGAGAAAGAAGAGGACATCAGTCTTCTAGCACGTAGACTCAATAGACTGCTCAAGAAGCAAAGAGGTAAGAAGTTTAATGTTTTCAAGAAGAGTACTAAATATAAGCATAATGATGCAGGAAAAACGTACAAGGAGAAAGAAAAGAAGAAAGAGAAAAGGGAGATTCAATGTTGTGAATGCAAAAAGCCAAGACACATCAAATACGAATGTCCAACACTGATCAAGAAAATGGAAAATTATAAAAAGAAAAGTCGAGCAATGCTAGCAACTTGGAGTGATTTAAAGGATACAGAGACAAATTCAGAGGATTTAGAAGAAGAAGAGGATGAGGCGAATCTGTGCTTAATGGCTAGTTCTGAGGGACATGAAGCTAAAATAAGAGGAACATGGTATTTGGATAGTGGATGTTCTAGACATATGACTGGAGATGCTTCATTGTTCAATAGCATAATTTGGGAAGAAAAAGGGTATGTAGAGTTTGGAGATGATAGTAGAGGTAAAATAATTGCCACTGCAACGATTGGAATGCCTACGTTTCTTATTGAAAATGTATATCTTGTGCAAGGTTTAAAACATAATTTACTTAGTATTAGTCAGTTATGTGATAAAGGTTATAGGATGATTTTTTATCAAGACAAGTGCTATGCTTTTAATGAAAATGATGAAAGATTATTTGAAGGAATTAAGAAAAAAAATATCTATCTTATAAAACCAGATGAAATCAATAATGATTGTTGTTTAATTTCTTTGAATGATCATGTTTTTTCTTGGCATAAACGACTAGGACACGTTAATTTTAATCACTTAGAAAAATTATCTAAAAAGGATATTATTAAAGGATTACCTAAGATAAATATTAAACAAGATGTGAAATGTGATACTTGCTTAAAGAATAAAATGGTTTCTATTTCTCATAAAAGTAAAAATGTAATCTTAACTAAGAGACCACTTGAATTATTGCATCTAGATCTTTTTGGACCTACTAAAGTCTTAAGCATGGGTGGAAGCAAATATAGATTTGTTATTGTTGATGATTTTTCAAGATACACTTGGGTTATATTCTTGCGACACAAAAGAGATACCTTTGATTCTTTTCAAAAGTTTGCAAAACAAATACAAAATGAAAAAGGAGTTTCCATAACTAGTCTTCGAACTGATCATGGAACAGAATTTCAAAATGCAAGTTTTTTAGATTTTTGTGAAGAACATGGTATATCTCATAATTTCTCAGCTCCATACACTCCTCAACAAAATGGAGTAGTGGAACGCAAGAATAGAACTTTACAAGAAATGACTAGATCTATGTTAAATGAAAGTGGAATTGCTAAGTATTTCTAGGCAGAAGCATTTTCTACAGCTTCCTATATCATCAATAGAGTTTTCATTCGACCTATGACATCAAAGACTGCTTATGAGATGTTTCGAGGTAAGAAACCTAACGTTTCATATTTTCGTATCTTTGGATCTAAATGCTTTGTGAAAAATAATCCACTCAACCTTGGTAAGTTTGATGAAAGATCTGAAGAAGCTATTTTCTTAGGATATTCTCTAAATAGTCGTGCTTATCGTGTTTTCAATAAGTCATCAAAAACTATTGAAGAATCCATAAATGTTAAGTTTATTGAGGATTTAAAGGATGTTGATTCTGATGAAGAAAAGGACTCCAATTCTAAAGTAGAAGTTAGTTCAAAACCTAAGTCAGAAGCACCTGCTGTTAACATTCGAGGATCTGATCATCCAAAACCTATTTCAGAGGCAAATACAGAAGGTACTTCAAAAGTTGTAAGATCTGAACAAGAGGCTTCTAAAGCTTGGAGGTATAAGTCTGCACATCCTTCTGATCAAATAATAGGTGATATACAATCGGGTGTTAAAACAAGAGCTAAACTACAAAATCTTGAAAATCATTTTGTGTTGTTATCTGAAATCGAACCTAATAAGATTGAAGAAGCTTTGAATGATGATAATTGGATTATATCTATGCAAGAAGATTTAAATCAATTTCAAAGAAACAATGTATGGAATTTAGTTCCTAGACCTAGAGAAAAGTCTATAATTGGAACTAAATGGGTGTTTAAAAATAAATTAGATGAAGACGGTAAAATTATAAGAAATAAAGCAAGATTAGTAGCTAAAGGTTATTCACAAGAAGAAGGAATATATTTTGATGAAACATATGCACCTGTTGCTAGACTAGAAGCAATATAGTTAATGCTTGCATATGCATCTTATAAGGATTTTAAAGTTTTTCAAATGGATGTGAAAAGTGCATTTTTAAATGGTTTTATAAAGGAAGAAGTTTATGTAGAACAACCACCTTGTTTTGAAGATCCTTTCAAATCAAACTATGTTTTTAAATTAAATAAAGCACTATATGGTTTGAAACAAGCTCCAAGAGCTTGGTATGAAAGATTGAGTATGTTTTTTTATCTCTAAAGGTTTTCATAGAGGAAAAGTGGATACTACTTTATTCTTAAAAACTTTTGATAATGATATCTTAGTTGTACAAATATATGTGGATGATATTATCTTTAGATCTACTAAAGAATTGTTGTGTCAAGAATTTGTTGAGACCATGCAGGCAGAATTTGAAATGTCAATGATGGGAGAGTTGACATTCTTTTTGGGCTTCAAATAAAACAAATAAAGGAAGGAATTTTTGTTCATCAAGAAAAATACACAAAACAAATATTGAAGAAATTTGGATATGATGGATGCAAAAAGGTTACAACACCTATGAGTACTTCATCAAGGTTAGACTCTGACTTAAATGGAAAGAAGGTAAGTGAAAAACTTTATAGGAGCCTTATAGGTTCTTTATTGTATTTGACTACATCTAGACTTGATATTTTGTTCAGTGTGTGTTTGTGTGCTAGATTTCAAGCTGCACTAACAGAAATTCATTTATCAACTGTAAAGCGAATTTTCAAATACCTAGTTAATACTTCTAATTTAGGCATATGGTATCATAAAAATCAGAATTTTGATCTAATAGGATATTCTGATGTAGATTATGCTGAGTGTAAAATTGATAGAAAAAGCACATCTGGTACTTGTGAATTCCTAAGTGATAAATTAATTTCTTGGTCTTCTAAAAAACAAAATTATGTTGCTCTATCCACAGCTGAAGCTGAATATGTTTCTATTGGAAATTGTTGTGCACAAGTTTTATGGATAAAACAACAATTGAATGATTATGGAATAATGTTTAAAACTGTGCCAATTAAATGTGACAACACGAGTGCAATAAATTTGACAAAAAATCCAATACATCATTCTAGGTCAAAGCATATAGAAATTAGACATCATTTTATTAGAGATCATGTACATAATGGAGATATAAATGTTGAATTTGTGTCAACCGATAATCAATTTGCAAATATTTTTACTAAACCTCTTGAAAAGGTAAAATTTGAATTTATTAGAAATGAATTAGGAATATGTAACCCCTTTTGAATTTTTTTTTCTCCCCGAAAATATTTGAAAATCGTTATTCTTATAAAATATTTTTTCTTTTCATTCAGTTTCTTCCTTCTCTAATTCTCTTCTTTCGAAATCTATTCTTTTTCTCTCTCTCTATTTTCATTCTCTCTCATTGCAACTCCAATGGCGCCTAAATCTTCAGAACACCTCAAACAAAAATCATTCAAAACAAAATCATCAAACAAGCCTTTAGTGATTCATGATGAATCTTCAAATTCTTCGGAAAAATATCAAGAACTTTCAATAGAGGAGAATCCGAGTTCCCCTGATTCCAAATCCATCATAGGTTCCAAGAAGATTTCCAAAAGAAAACGAGTTGCATCGTCTTCAAAAGGAAAAGAAAAGGCTACTCAAGAAACCTCTCCGCTCAAGAAAGTATCCAAGAAGCAAACGAAACAAGAGAATGTACCAAGTCTGAAACCCTCAAATTTAAAATCTCTTCGAAAGAAGAAAAATGAGGTGTGTTCTTGTAGTTTTGTGGATTTTAATTTCTTTACTAGTAATGGATTTTACTGGAATGAATTGTTAGAACCCATAGGATGCATGGAACTTTGCTCTACTCAAGTTCTAGTTTATGGCGAGTGTGTCAAAGAATTTTATGGAAGTTTAAGTCTTGCGGAAGGAAATTTTTTTGTTTCCAGAGTGTGTGATCAAGACATTTCAATTTCTAGGGAAGATGTGATTAAATGTCTACATCTACATGATGTAAATGATGATGTAGAGATTACGAACATGCCTAGGAATGATCTGTTTGCTGCTATAAATGGAGGCTTACAAATGGATTATGGAAAAGAAGCAATGGTCATTGATTTCGAGTTGTTTCCTCGAATCATTCATAAGATAATTGTTGAATGTCTATGTCCAAGGAAGGGCAGTTCTACTTCAATGTCTATAGAACATGCTCAAATTATCTATGCAATGATTAACAAAAAGAATGTGGACATGGCTTCTAGAGTCATTGATCAAATTTGGAGGAATAAAGAAAGTTTGGTGTTTGGGAATATACTGATGCGATTGTTTGTGTTTAAAGGGATAGTTTTGCCTACCAGCTCATCTGAACCTATTAAATTAAAGAGGATAGGTAAAGAAGTTTTTCATCACATGTTTATCTTTGTTAAGGATTGTTTGTGGTATGCAAACGATGGTGCACATTTTGTCCATCAAAAGCATATGAAAAGAATAGTTCCTTTTGGAATATCTGTTCAAGAAGGAGGTTCAAAACCTAGTTCAGAACCTAGAATAGAAGTTGAAATAGATCATGGGAAGAAATCATATGGTGAAGAGGCTGGGAAGAGTGGAACAAGAGAAGTTATATCCAATGTTGATCTGGAAAAAATAAAGAATGTTGTTCAAGAAAGTTTGAAACATGAACTATCGGATTTGGTTAAGACAGCTTTGATAGATGAAGTTCTACAACGATCTGATCTGAAGAGACTTGAATCAATGGAGTTACAAGTTAAACAAACTTCTGATATTCTTTCTGATATCAAGAAGAATTCTGAGAAGATGATTACCAATCTCCATCACTATAGGATTCTCTATGATGAATTTAGTGCGAGAGTCAAAAAAGATTTATCTAATAATGTAATTGCGTTTGACAAATTTGTCTCTCAAGTGAGGAAGATTGGAGATTCAGTTACTAACTCCTTCAAGATTTTGGACTCTAAGACGAATAAAACCTCCCAATCTGTCACAAGTCTTCATAGTGAAATCAAACTCTTCTTATCCAACAAATTTCCAGATTATGTTCGCTCTGGCGCTCATATCATCGACTTGGATACTTCACTAGAGAAACCTTTGTCAACCAAACATTCCACCACTCCCTCTACCTCTCGAGTCACAAGATCCAGAAAATCTTAGTTCTTTATCTTAAAATTTGTTTTCGAATCAAGTTGTAAAAGACTTTTGTTATCTTTTATGCATCGTTTAAGGGGGAGATATCCCTTTTTCTGTTAACAAAAAGGGGGAGAAGAACGATTCTATTATATCTGATTCTATTATATTTGATTCTATTATATCTAATGCTGCTTATAATTATTCTATATTGCTTATGAGTGCTTATGATCAATGTGTTTATATCTAAGTGTTATAGGAATCTTGAGATTCTGTTATTCTGTGTTAGGAATATATGCTTAAACATGAAAACATGAAAACATGAAAGTTGTGTATATTTTGATTATCTAATGGTGTTTTGTTATCATCAAAAAGGGGGAGAATGTTGATGTTAGGGGGAGAATGTTAAGTTCTCTAATTTAGTTTTGATGTTAACAAAAGAGGAATAATATGTAACGAATGTTTAAGATAGCACGTAATTTTTCTAAAGATGAACAAGGAGACAAAAGCTTGTTCAGAACCTTCAAAAGTGTTATATAGACTATTTTTGTTCTGATAGAAGGTGTTTTAGAAGTTGTGTAGTGTATCCGTAATTATCGTGATAACCTTTCAGAAGCACTTTCAGAACCTTCATAACAGGAGGACAGTTAACAGGTTTGCTTTAGAAGCACTTTCAAAACCTTTTATGCCTGTTACGAATTTTTCCAGATTACGTTCTAAATTTTATATCGATAGTTTTAATAAATTTCAAGGCCTAGCTCCACGTGTCAAGTATTTTTGGGTAACATACTTGATGTGTTTTACTAAAGTTGGATTTTATATCATGGGTTTTTTAATTTACATAAAGTTTTACAAGATTTTATTCAAAGATTTCATTTTATGATAAAGTGAGATCATATAAGATTTAGAAGTTTTATCCAGATTTAAAATTGGATATTCGTACTATATTTTGGGAGATCCAGCAGTTAAGAAGATATTGATAAGAGATATGGTTGTTATATATCAAGATATGGTTCCACAATGTGAGGGATATCTTCAACAAACTTAATCCAACAGATGTATCCAAAGAAGATCTCGGTCAAACTAATTGTCCAAGCTTATCCTCATCAAGAATATTACGGAATGCAGATCTTTCTCAACAGATCCAACTTATTTTTGAATTGAAAATTCAAAAATAAATTCAAGACTATCACATGGAAAGTAGCTGTTATGTTTTCTCCATATATAAAGTGTTTAATTTAAATGAAAGAAAAGGAGTGGAGAACGTTGAAAAAAAAAACAAAAGAAAGAACGTTGTTGAAAAATACACACGAGAAGAAAAGACTATTAGATCTTCAAGCAAAAATCTTTACATATATGTGATCTAGAGGAAATCTGTTATTCCTCATTGATGTTGTTGAGATTCCTTTCGTGAATAAGGAATTGTTTGTTGTTTCATCACTATAGTTGAGTGATCAGCTTAGTGAAGAAGCTAGAAAGACTCAACAGTGTGACTTTGCCTTGAAGAGGCTTGTGTTGTATATCTTCAATTTGTTTGATATAGTGAAACACAACCGGTATAGACAACCGGGACCCCGGTGTGAAGCTAGAAGAGAGGACTGATGCTCAAGGCAGAACCTCTATAAATATCTAAGCATTATACTCTTCTCTACTTTTTATTTACTGTACATTATTGTTCTTCATTATTGTTATTCAAGTAATTTTATTAGTCAAGAGTTTGGTTGATTTGAGAAAAAAGTGAAATTTTAAGTAATTAATCAATTCACCCCCCTCTTGATTAATCTAATTGGGACTAACAAGCCACTCAAGTGACCGGTTCTAAAACATAAAACTATAAGTACAAATAAGTCTTCAAATGGCCGATTCTTCATTTCAATTGAACACATTGTTGGATTGGTTCTTCTTTGGTTCTTCTTAGGGTTTGATTGTTCAAAGAGGACCTTCATTGCCAAATTTTGTAACCCTTTCACTCTTGCTCTTATGATAGGTCCTATCGAAATTTGATTCCTATCAAAGTATGCTTTGATTTATGGACTCTATTGGGTTTTATTATAGTTAGGTAAGTTCATTCTATCTTATTAAGTTTATGTCTAGTTCTTTTTAATTAATTAATTCAATTTTAGGCCTTGAATTGGTTTGAGGCCTGATTGAGTTATTTATTGTGTTAAAGCTTACCTAGGGTATGAGCCTTAAGAAGAAATGGGCTAACTATGTTTTGAATTTTGGATCTTAAGCTCATAAGTTGTTAAGTTCACATTATCATGTTAAAATTTATTTTGGTCCAATTTGGATAGTTTAATTAATTAAGCTCATTTAACCAATTTATGTTTAATTGCTTGGGCTATCAAAGGGAGGGTAAGAGGGTGATCCATGGGCCTATTTTGGTGGAGCTAACTTAAAGTTAGGTTAGCCTTGGTCCAATTTAATTAAACTAATAGTTAACTTAAATTCAACTCTCCATAATTAAAGGCCTTAATTTTAAAGGGCCATAACGTACTCAACTTAAGCTCTAAAGTGAAACCAACACTATTTGATTCCTTATCACTTCCACTACTCATTTTAACTTAAAATCCTCCACCAAATTAAATGTAGTTACAAATTTCTAAATTTAAGAGTCCATAACTTATTCAATTTAGGTCCAAATCATTTCAAATCAAAGCCCACTTGTTCCTATTTCTTTCTAGAGTCTAAAACATCATTTAGTTTTCATTTTCAATTCCAAAACATCATCAAAATAGGGCAATCAAATTAGGGCATGCCCCAACATGTTTTTATCCATTCAACTAGTCTAATTTCTACACATCATCACTACTAGCCCTCATTTTTCATCCAATCCAACTCCTATATATAATTAAATGATAATTCCATTAAATTTGCTCAAAATAAACTTAATGTAACATATTTTTCCTAGACTTAAATATTTACCAAAATTATGCAAGAAAACTAAAATCTTAAGTTCTTACAATTCTCTATTTCAACTTAATTCACCCTTAACTTAGCCAAACTCAATATTTATCATGTAAGCTCAATTTTCATCAAGTTTATCATGGTATGAACATAGTTACATGCTGGAAATTATTACATTGATAGCTAAATTAATTTATTCAACCACCAATTCAATCACACCACCAAATTCCAACACATGTTATAATTAATCATCAAAATCATTCCATACATCACACGTTCATACTCCAATCATCAATTCATCATCATTCATCATCCAAAACAAAAATAGCAAGAAAGTCAAGTTCTAATTTCATCTTCCTTAATGGCGGCAACATCAAGACTCATACATATCTCCAATTATCATGCATTAATCTTGATTTCTACTACTAAATCCAATACCTAAAAACACATAAAATATATTAAACCATGGAATAATTTGCAAATCATCAAATGAAAGTTACGTATCTCCAATATGGGTGGTGGCAGCAAGAGTACATTCCAATATGGCCTTAACATTCAAGAAATCATAAAGTCATCAAGTACAATCATTTGTAACTATCATAAATCATCAACTTAAAAAAAGCTTACCTTTTTGGAAATCCAAAAATTACCCAGATGTTCTCCAAACTGTGCATACCTAACTCTAAGATGATGTTTTCCTTAAACTCCTAATTGATTTTCCTTCATAATAAACATCATACCTTACTTAAATCTATAATCTACGAACTAAAGTTCACTTGAATAAATTCATTTTTTCTTACCTCCACACCTAAAATCATGTGTAAGATGCCTCTTATTAGCTTGGAATCTCCCTTGATTCTAGACCTAAAACTTATAAGAAAAGATCTAGAATTAGTAGCTAGAAGGATAGGTTTTAAGGTAAGTTAATGATTTAAGATTTAAGCTTGGAAATTTGGGGTCTTTTTACCCTTGATATTCATGCCAAAACCAGAGGGAGGGACATCTATTTTCTGCCCAAAAATTAGTTTATATAGTAGGGTTTAAGGTGGGTTTAAACATAAGGGTAAATATAACCACAAGGATTAATGGTTTATAGCATAAGGTGACATGTGCCCTCAATTATAATCCATTTTAGTATTATTTATCTCTTAATTTCATCCACTTATTCCAGCTGCAAAATGGTGTTTCCTCATTACTAATATGCCCTTGGAATTTAATTTAATCAGTTACTCCTCCATAAGATAAGCCTAGGGGCAATTTAGTCATTTTACCCAATTGAACTCTAAGTTTAAAACTTTCTTTTTCAATTGCCTCCATTTTCTTTTTTTTTTATATATATATAATTGGTTTCATTCACCTAATTAAGTTCATGGGGCCATATTTTAGGTCTAATAAATTTCAAATTCATTTTCAATAAAATTGATTTCAAAGGTAAAAAGATCCTTTTTATAAAAATTAACTTTTCCATCTTGAAATTCTTTCTTAATTCAACCCAAAATTTTCCTTTTTTATTTTCTTGACCTTATTTATTTTTTTTGGGATTTTTCATCATACACAAGGTTATAGAGAATAAAAAATAAAAAAAATGAAAGATATATTTAAGAGACATATAAATAGCCATATCTTGCCATATGAGATGATACCGAGGTCATCATGATGACTTAATACATGCCATTTTAATTATCATATCATCTATCTATGGTGTGTGTGTGTATACAGCTTAAGAATTTGAACTCACATCCTTTAATGGTGACAAATAATCACAACTATGTAATGATAATAAATAATATTATTAACCACACTAGCAATATTCAAACCACCTATAATGACAATTAGCACTTACAATTATAAGTGAAGGTTTAAAAAACATTGTATCAATATTTAATAAAGGCATGCAAAAAAAAAAAAAGAGTATACCATTAATATTATTTTTATAGAGGAAATTGTGATATAATATATCCTTCATAAAAGAAATATAACAAAGCTAAAAATATTATTTGCGAGATCCAATAAATAAAAAATTACAACTTTACAACATTCATGAGAGAAATATATTAGATGACAAACTAATGGAAATGATTCTTGTGTGGACATAGTCGTTACCGTTAATAAATTACCTTCCTTTAATACTCTTAATCGCCGTATGAGAATAATCCCACGCTTTTATGTACACATATATATACATGTGATGTGACACAAGTGAAAATTTAATGAAGTTACCCAAAAAAAAAAAAGACCTAATCTAATTAGATTTTAAGTATCACTTAATCCTATAAACATACACAACCATTGAAATCAAATCTATAAACGTTTACAGCTAAAAAAATAATCGAGAGACAGATTTTTAAGAACTCGGTAAAGCCATAGAAATCCTATTAAGACTAAATTTATTTAAATCAACAAAGCTCTAAAAATGTGAATTAAAGCTTTAGATTAACATTTAAAATCTGAATTAAAGATTAAACCCTAAAGGTATTTGTCATTGAAAAAAAATAAAAATAAATTGCAATTTAAATATAATAAATCTAAATAGTCTAAACATTAAGTAAATAATAGCTATTGTCATGCTCAAGGGAGTATTGCATTACATCAAAAACTTTAAAAATTAATTCTTCCTCACCAACTCTAAGAATTAATTTACCATTTCCTATATCAACAATTGCTCTCATTGTGGCTAAAAAGGGTCAACCTAAGATTAATGGCACATCTATATGCTCATCCATATCTAATATTACAAATCAACTAGAAAAATAAAAGTGCCAACCCTTACCAACATAACCTCAATTATGCGTTTAGAAAATTTGACAGGCCTAACAAGTTGCAAACTCATTTTAGTTGTTTTGGCTTCTCCTAGTCCTAATCTATTAAATAGTTTATATGTTATTAAATTTATACTAGCACGCAAATTAGCCAAAGCTTTTTCAATTAACAAATCACTAATTACACAAGGCACATTAAAACTCCCCCAATCTTTTATTTTATTTTTTTATGACTTGTCTTGTAGGATGGCAAAACATTATTCGCCGACAGTGACTATTGAGATCTCCTCCAGTTTCCTTTTGATTGAGAGCAAATCCTTCAAATATTTTTCATATTTTTGCATTTGTGACAAGGCCTCAACAAAAGGTAAATTAATATGAAGCTGTTTGAAAAGTTCCAAAAACTTACCATATTGCTCATCTAAGCATTCTTTCTTTAATTGTGCAAGATAAGGAGTTTTTGGAACGTATTCCTTCACTTTTGAAGTTTTCTCAATATCTTCCTCTTGCTTTTTCTTTCTTACATAGCCTCTTGCCCACTGGATCTTTGTTTAGATTGCAATTCTTTGCGACTTCCTAAGATAATAGCCTTGACCTATTCTCTATGATTAATTTCAGTGTTACTAGATAGCGTATCTTGTGCTCATTTAGAAACCATCCTTACAATCTACCCAATTTGATTTTCTAAGTTTCAAATTAAAGCCTCTTGATTTCTTAATGATGTTTTTGTAGCTTGGAAGTGCGTTTCAATTGTGTAAATGAACTTTGTTAACAATTCTTCCAAATTTAGCTTCTTTTCTAATGGTGGAGGTGGATGTTAGAATCCAAGTGAAATATTCCCTCATTGATTTCCATTAAAAAAAAATTGGGGTGATTTTGCCATCTCGAATTGTAAGTGTTACTGTAGGGATTGTTTTGCTACCTGTTTAGAAGTCCTATAAAATTAACATGTTCATTAAAATTGGTTAAAGGATCTAACTAACCTAGATGCTAAGCAAATATTACTCTATCAATCCTTTTGCATAGTTTTTCTACTTGTGCTACAAGTGCAGTAACCATATCCATGTCGTAAACTCCTACAGGTTTACTTTGTCTTGCCCTAGTAACATTCCATTGATAGCTATTCTTAGCCATGTTTTTTTATCAAGCCTTGGGCCTCCTTAGGTGTTTTATTATTCAATGTTCCTCTGGTCACAACATCTATCATCTACTTGGTGGTCTAGTTTAATCCTCCATGAAAAGTTTGGATTTGCATCCAAAGTAGAAGACCATAGTGTAGGCATCTCCTCAATAGGCTTTTGTATATCTCCCATGTATTGTATAGTATCTTTGACTCTATTTGAGAATATGAGGAGATATCATTTCATAGTTTTGTAGTCTTAATTAGTAGAAAAATTCTTTGCTAAGAATTTTTCTGCCATTTGGTCCCATGTAATGATTGAAGCCTTAGGAATAGAGTTTAGCCAATGTTTAGCTCTATTTCTTAAAGAAAAAGGAAAAAGTTGTAACCTAATGGCATCATTTATAGCCTTACTAATTTTGAAGGTATCACAAATTTCCAAGAAGCTCACAATATGTGCATTTGGTCTTCTTCTTACAAACAATCAAATTGCACAAATTGTTGGACCATATATATAATATTTGATTTGATTTCAAAGTTGTTGGCTACAACTGTTGGCCTAACAACATTAGGCTTAACTCCAGTGAGTGCTGGTCTTGCGAATTCTAACATAATCCTTCCATCTTCACTAGCCAAGGCTACTAACCAATTTTCCTAAAACACATGGGAAAGAACTTGAAATCTGTGACTAAATCTTTGGCATCCCCTTAGCATAAAAAACTACAAGTTAAAAAAATGGAAAATAAAATTGAATAGAAAGTAAGTAATAAGAAAACTATGATTAGATTAATAAGATGTAGGTGTTCTTAATATCCTAGTTCCTAGCAACAGTGCTAAAAACTTGATATCAATTTATCCAACAATCCTAAGACCTTTAGACAAGTGTACCTATCGATTTTTATAGTATAATGGATAATAATATCAAGTATCAATCCCATAAGGACTATGATTACCAGTATTAGTTTTTCTCTTATTATCCAATCTACAAAATTGAATGAGAAAATTATTAAGAAAATTAAGGAAAACAACAAGTAATCTTAAGAAAATAATAATTTATAAAAGTGCACCCGAATATCGAATCCTCCTAAAATTACTAATGTAATTGACTCATTATTATTCAATTCTACGATTGTATTCTTGGACCATGAGAATTTCTAATTTGAGCTAATTCTTTCTAGGTTGATTAGTTAAAATCTCTTTCTAATTAAAATCCTTAAAATCACATTATTTTCACTTTGTAAATTCCACTATTAAGTTTAACCCTAATCTAGAATATTTATGTTATCCTATCTCTAGGATTACGTGCAGCTCCTTCCAATGATGCTAAATCTATTCTCATATAAGATCTCTCAATTTTTATATAAAAAATTAAATTTTAAACTAATACACCAGTAATATTAATTTGAAAACAATGAAAAACACATAATTAGATTACAAGAATATCAATAATTTCATTAAATAATAAACCAAAAAATCACATGTTCTTTCTAAGGTTCATTATACCCAAGTACAAAAAGAAAATTAAGCTATTGTCATATTGAAATTAAAAGAAAAATTATAAAAATAGTTCATAAAAAAGAATATCAATAAAAAAATTATATTAAAATCTAAAACTACACTATTACTAATTCTAAAACTTTATCTCCCCATCTATGGGTACTTCGTACTCCTTTTGTAGTGATCAAATGTATCTTAAAAAGAAGAGTTGTATTTTCATTGAATGGAAAGTTGAATTTTCATAAAATAGGAAATTTGACTTCAATAAGTAGGAAATTACATCTTAAATGTTGTTTATTAATTAAGAAAGTAATCTTGAGTAATTGAAATTGAATAGAAAAGTGGCATTCACGCTTAACATGACTATGTAAATGCGCATGTAACTCTTAACAATAGATTTTCTCAAAAAATTGCAATTTTGCTTTGACACGATCTCTAACATGTTCGTGTTGATAGGCATGTCAACCATTTCACTTGTATAACTTATTCTATCTAATTTCATATCTTATGAAACTTGTACAAATTTCTTCTTTTTTGTCCAAAGTTGCTTTTAAGAACCTAAAATTAAAATATAAGCCAATTAAGTAAGATATCTAATCAAATATGCTTATAAAATAGACCAAAACCAAATAAAAAATTAATTAATTATAAGTCTTTTTCACCACTTATCAAACCTTGATGTGTGCTCTTGAGGCCATCAATAGCAATTTTATCAAAATTGATTTTGTTGGAGCAAAACTATTAGATTATCCCTTAATTGAGGCCTATGTGGCGTTATTGTTAGATTAATTGATGGTGCATACCCTAGTGTCGAGATCACCAAGTTTAGCCCTTGTGGCACTCTTTTCTCAATTAAAGGTAATTGTTGAGTTTGTCTGGAAGGATTGAGCTTGCAAACAATCTCATGTGGATAAAGTAAGGTCTTCCATGCAGGTAGGCATGGAGGATATTCAATGTATAGATGACAGCAATCTACACCTTCCATGGTTCTAGACTCCTATGGATGTGATGTTTACATTCATCGTGGCTACATTCATTTTGTGTATAGATAGATTTGCTTGGTGTGTTAACTAATGCTTGATAACTTACTTGAATGGTAGTAGGGAGGAATGAACTCATTGAACCATGGTTTTGCTCACCTCCCAATAGTCTTTCTTACAAGGTATTTCAAAGTTGGGAATGGGCTAGGCTTAGAGTGATGAGTGTTCTAGACTCAGGTCTTGAAGGATAAGTATAGACCTTAGAGTATATTAAAACTAAAGTTAGATTGAGAGATAAAATATTAAGATTTATATTCTCTTTCAATCCAAATTTTTTATCATTTCAAAACTCATTTTGAACTTTTGTTTTTTAAAGTTTTAACTACTTGATTTTATGATTTGGTAAGGGATATTGATTTTTACGATTCCAACGAATTGTGATATATTGTTTCCATAGTTATTTTCATAATAACAAATTATATGTATTATTAATTAAAATGAGGAGAAAATATTTAATTAGGGTCTAGCAAACTGTAGCTTGTAATGCAATTTTCATATTATAAGATATACACGTGATATGAAGATTTGTAGGGTAATTCTACTGGCCCCTTTAGGATCCTTACAATAACTCTTCGAGGCCGAAAATATCTTGTCTTACAAGGCTATTCACTTTATCTATCTTTTCTTTTTTTTCCGTCTTTCACTAGGCTACTACTAAAAGAAAATATAGCTTGACCAAGACGTTTGAACAACAAAACAAAAGTTGACGAGTAAACAAGGGTTAAGGACCTTTCATGGGGATGACCGGGAGACCTTGAACAAGTAAACATAGACTTGGTACCAACTAGCATTTATGGCAAAATGAGTTTTCATCACAAAACAACGCAAATTTGATCTATCATGTTTTTATTGGATTTGTGCATATAATTAATGTAGAAATAAGATACTACTTTTATAAGCATTTTTATAATTTATAATGTAGAATACATTAAAAGAATTTAGCAAAGTGAAAATAATGTTGGAAACATGTTTTTTCTAATAGAAAAATGAGAGCTATTTTTTTTTTTATTTTATAAAATTTTTAACCAATAAACAGGTATAATTTGAACATAAAATGGGCTTATCAATGATCGAGTTTCAGGTTTGAATTTTGAAACGGAAATAATGGATATTTTGGTATGCCAAACTATTTCGACCACTCGCTAAACAACACCAAATGGAGACGTCACCCCAAATGCTCAGGACCCATACTTCAATTAAGACTGCTTAGTTTCCAGCCTGCCTCCACAACAGGAATCTTTTTACTGTTTATCTTCACTTATGGAGATGACAGCTGATTCCATCAATGCAAATCGCTCCGTTGTACCTGCAACTTTTAATGTAATTTCCTTGGTAGCTCTTCTGTTCCCAACTTTAGCATCCACTCAAAATTTATCTTTCGACTTCCCAAACCCTGATGGCTCCTGGACTACCCAGAATTTGCGTTTGGAGGGTGACGCATCTGTGTCACAAAATGGTATCGTACTCACCACCCCCTCAAGTTTTAAAGCCGGCTGGGCTACATACCATGAGCCTTTACACCTATGGGACCCTGCAACGGATCGTGTTGCTGATTTCACCTCGAATTTCAGTTTCGTAATACAAGCTGATTCTGGACAGTCTCATGGTGATGGCATGGCCTTTTTTCTCATCCCTACTGGGACAACCATGCCAGAAAATACATACGGAGGTGGCTTTGCCTTAGTAAATAAGTACATCCAGAAATATGATAAGTCCTATCCGCCTTTTATTGCTGTGGAATTGGATACTTTTGTAAATGAATGGGATCCACAATATGATGTACATGCCGGTATTGATGTAAACACGATCTATTCAGTGACGACTGCTAAATGGAATTGGGGCAGAAATACTTCCGGGGGACGAGTAAATTTTTTGGTCGTGTACAATTCTAGTCAGCAGAATTTAATTGTTAAGATGACAGATGCGGATAATGCCACCACTTCTCCTACAATAGATTTCACCATTAATTTGAAGGAATATTTGCCGGAATGGGTAACTTTCGGTTTCTCTGCTTCAACTGGCGCTTTTTTCGAGGCACATAAAATAGAATCTTGGAATTTCAAATCTAGTCTTCAACTTACTTCAAATGAAAGCAAGCAAGATCCTCCGGCGGCTAGTCCTCTGCCGCCCCCAGGAAAGAAGAACAATTATTGGCAATGGATCATCATAGGTGTTGGATCCTTCTTGCTTCTATGTTTTGTTTTGGGCTTTCTGTGGTCCCATGGTCAATCAAAAAGAAATAGAGGTAATCTGAATGAAGAAGATGATACAATAATACCTATGGATCGAGAATTCGCAAGGTTAGCTGGACCCAAAAGGTTCTCGTTCAGAGAAGTGGCTGCTGCAACCAATGATTTTTCGAACGATCGGTTGCTTGGAGAAGGTGGATTTGGAAGGGTTTATAAGGGGTATCTAAGAGAAGGAAATTGTGAAGTTGCTATTAAGAAGATCGCACCAGATTCCAGCCAGGGGATTAACGAGTATGCAACAGAGGTCAGGGCCATAAGCCAGCTAAGACATAGAAACTTAGTACAACTAGTTGGTTGGTGTCACGAGAAAAAAGAACTACTCCTGATATATGAATTCATGTCAAGTGGTAGCTTGAACACCCATTTATTCAAAGGAAGAAGCTTG
The DNA here is from genome assembly GCA_037954665.1 of Laguncularia racemosa. Taxonomy (NCBI): domain Eukaryota; kingdom Viridiplantae; phylum Streptophyta; class Magnoliopsida; order Myrtales; family Combretaceae; genus Laguncularia; species Laguncularia racemosa. The sequence continues at coordinate 2,765,745 of JBBMOL010000028.1, forward strand.
TTGACGTGGAAGATGAGACACAAAATCACTCAAGGATTGGCCTCGGCCTTGCTGTACCTGCAAGAGGAGTGGGAGCAATGTGTGCTTCATCGAGACATAAAAGCCAGCAACATCATGCTCGATTTAGATTTTAATGCCAAATTGGGAGACTTCGGCTTGGCTAGAATTGTAGACCATATGAAAGGATCCGAAACTACGGTTTTAGCTGGGACAATGGGGTACATGGCCCCCGAATGTTTTTACACGAGCAAGGCTAGTAAGGAATCAGATATCTACAGCTTTGGAGTTGTTATACTTGAAATAGCTTGTGGCAGAAAAGTTATTGATCCTAGGGATCTTCATGGTCGTATTCGTCTAGTGGATTGGGTATGGGAGCTATATGGAATTGGAAGGCTACTAGACGCAGTAGACCCCAAGCTAGAAGGAGACTATGATCGAAGACAAGTGCAATGCCTAATGATAGTTGGATTGTGGTGCGTGCATCCAGACTACAACCGTAGACCAACAATAAGGGAAGCATTAAGTGTTCTGAATTTTGAAGCTCTTCCACCAGTTCTTCCATCCACACCTCCCGTTCCAACATATGCCAATCCCCAAGTATATGGGCCTTTCCCATCACTCATTTCATCATGCGATATAACAAGTAGCAGCAGCGGAGGTAGATACACAACTACTGGTGGATCTTTGGTGCCTCCTACCGCCTCATCTTCTGCGATCGCTTCCTCATCAGATTTGTCCGCACTGCTCATGAACACGGTATAGTACTTCTTTTGTTTACTTTTTCATGTATTGTATTGACGAAGAAAACATCCAAGCACGTAACAATAAACCGATGTGTATGTCTTTGATCATGAGAACGTTCCGGTACGTCTGTCCAGTTCCTTGTTTATCTTTTTAATAGGTGTTTCATGGTTAATTATTATCATTTTCTTTTTCTCCCGGTTTGTAATTAATGTTTTGCTATCCCATATTATGTTTGATTTTTATGCTGTGAATTTCATTTATAATCTCTTCCGTTATATAATATACGGACTTCATTCCAAATTAATTTATATCTCTTTGATATCATTATTAGAAAGTAGCCTTATCTTTTGCATAATGTAATACCTATTTTCTTAACAAGTTTATACTGTAATATCCTATTTCCTTATACTTTCACAAAACTTTAGTGTTTGAATTATTAAATTATAGGCCATGCAAATAAATTTAACAAGTGTATACTGTAATATCCTATTTCCTTATACTTTCACAAAACTTTATTATTTGAATTATTAAATTACATGCTATGCAAATAAATTTACTTCCTCTTAATGTTAGATTGATTTATGTGACTTACTTGTTCCTTCTAGATCCTCATTCTCATTAGTACATAATAATTTTTTATGATATAAGAATACTAGAAAAAGATGAAGAGAATAATGAGCCATTCCCATTAATCTCTTTAGCATCATATTAATAACCTTTTTTTATGTAAACTCTTTCGTGATTTTTCTTGAAGAGCTGATAAAGAATTCTATTAATTGAATATGGTCATCAGTATCCCATTAAGCCATGGGTCAATTTAATATTATAATATGATATAGTAAATGGATGATTTACTTTGCTAACTTACTTTAATTAAGACTATTGTTGTCACATTGTAATTTATCGTATTTAAAATATTAAGCAATTTATTCTTTCATATTATGAAGCTTTTGTTTCTTAGTAATTATTTTATTAGGCTTGATAACCATGTAAGGATTATTTTTTTATTTGAGTTAATGATAGAATATAATCTTAACACGAAACATATATATATTAAACAAATTAGATTATAGAGTCAAACTTATATATATGGGCAGATTATGCTATAAATTATACTTTTAAATATAAATTCATTTAAATGAATATAAAATAGAACCTATTAATGCCGATTCTTGACACCAATCGCCAACTCGAAGACTTTTCCAGAATTAAGGTAACGTATGTGGCTTGACAATTCGATATAATATCTCTCTATTCAATGTCATTTGATAGACATCATTAAAAGGTCCGCTACATCAGTTGACCTTTGCTTTTGAAACAATAAATTAGGTCTTTTTAGTCTTTTCTTTATCTTAATATGCATCAGACACCACTTTAAAAAGGGGTTAAATGAGTTTGAACAAACTATTTTATGTTGGAGTTACTTTCAAATCTTATTGTGTTGTAAAAATTATGTCATAATAGGATTCAAAAATTAATACAACCAACACTTATAATAACATTTTACTTCAAATTAATATTACATAATAAACATAACTATTAATATATGTAAATAATGAATAACATAATATAAAGTCATTGCATGATATTACTATATATAGAATACCTAGAAAAGTTAATTATTATATACTTAAAAACCAAAATATACTCAATATATAATTAAGGCATCAATAATATAATTATAATTAACCAAATATAATAATTGTCGTGCCTTAAGACCATTAGGATGCAACCACTTCTACACATATTTGTACACTAAGATTGGCATTTATGTTAATAAGTAATATTTTATGTCTACATCTAAATAGATTTGTTTATATATATATATATATATAAAAAACTAAACTAGTGAAACGACTCATTTACCAATCATATTCGAAAACTTAAATCCATAACTCATCTTGTTTAATACACATCTTGCATATTCAATTGAATTTGCTTATCAATTAAAGCTTCTATAAAATAGATATACCATAATGGTAAAGTCTATTCTTTCCAACTTGTTTAATGCTTATAACGAATACTATATTGAAAACTATGAAAATGCTTGTACATGTGGTATTCTATTTCTAGGATAAATTCATGGATAAGCTAGATAAAAACATATAACATAGGAGTCTAAGTATTGATTCAGAACTTAAGTTTAATATAACTATTTTACACAAAATTAGTGGCATGGGTGTTTTATGAGTACATAGCATATCATAACTAACTTAAACAAAAACTTATTCATACATCCAATTTGATTTTATTAAGACTAACAAGTGGTTTTAGTATGGAAGTAGAGTTTTGAATATGAAATGAGCGTAAATGGCTTCCATATAAAAGCGAAGCATACGGTTGCTTGCATGCACACACAAAGATGGCCTTGATTTTGAATTTAAAAAATTAAAGCTCAAAAGGAATTAACTGATCATCAGAATTACTCTTACCTATACTAAAGTTAGGTTGTCAAGGATAACAATCAAAGAGAGAACAAAGGCAAGTAGCAACACTATTGGAGAAGTAGTAACCGTAGATGACCAATGTGAGAGAGCAAGAGAAGGGCGGAGTTAGAAACTAAACAATAGATTAGAGTAACATGATAGTAGAGTATAAAATTAATTTGTAAGAGATTAGAAATCCAAATTTTAAATGGGTTAGAAATTAAACTTGAATAAGATTGCTGGACTTATTTATTAAAGGATTTCTATGTACGTTTAGGTACAAGACTCAAATCCTGATATGTTTATAAATGGGTCCAAACGATTATTGGACTTATTTATCAAAGGATTTATAAATAGGTCTAGGTACAAGACTCAAATCCCAATATGTTTATAAATGGATCCAAGTATGTCTTAATGTGCATCAAGGATTGAATAAGATATCAGACACTTAGACAAGCTTTCATAACTTGTGGAGTTTAAGATGAAGATTGGTTGAGTTTAGGAAGATTATGAAGAATTTTTATGAGAATATCATACCACAAGATATCGTTTTAAAGGTAAGAGTCATAAGTGGATAACCCATGATCAATGAGCCTAAGGGAAAAAAATGAAGAGAAGAAAATGAGCCCTAAAATTTAAATTTTTTATCAAATTTAAGTAGCTTGTAAATAGATTGAACTCGCTTACAGTCTTATTAAGACCTCACTAAACAACAATCGATATATTTTTGTTTCATGTAGCACTCAAAATTTAAATTTTTTATTAGATTCTTAAGCTATTAAGTTCTCATAAGACTTGTCTATACATGTTACCTATATTTAGAAAGCTATTTTTATAAGCATTTTTGTAATTTTTTATTGGCAAATTTAAAATAATACCATGAATATGTTTCCAAATAAAGACTTAATAACTATAGTATATTTATTGCTGAATTTTTAATCAATAACTAAATGCAACGTATACACAAAATATATCTATTAAATAAATGGAATTTCAAGTTAAACGTTTAGAATAGATTGTGGTATGTGTTGGTGTTATGGATTAGAGTTTTTCAAACAAAACCCATTTACATCAGACTCGAATGATGAACACAGGCAAGGAAGCAACGACATAGGTAAAAATGTACAATGCCTTTCTTTATCCCATGTATGTCTTCTTGGTTAGGTACCCGCCTGGCTCGGCCCCCTCCATACTTTGAAAGGTTTGACACTCGCAACGGCTGTGTATGTCCGCTGATTTTTCCTAAGCATTATTGTATCCTGTCTTCCAAGGCTATTCACTTTATCTATCTTCAATTTCACTAGGCAACGAAGAGAAAATATATATAATATAGATTGACAAATAAATTTGAACAACTACACAGCATTTCACAAGGAAACAAGTGCAATGAACCTTCTACGAAGACGACTGGGAGACCTCCAACAAGTAAACGTAGAATTGGTACCGACTAGCATTTTTAAGGCAAAATGAGTTTCCATCACTGCAAAAAACGTAGATTTGAACCATTATGTTTTTATTGGAGTTGTGCATATATTTAACCTAAAAATAAAATGCTATTTTTTTATGAGTATTTTTATAATGTAGGATCCATTTTAAGCATTTAGCAAAGTAAAGATAATACTAAAACATTTTTTTCTAATAGAAAATTGATTGCTCTGGTATTCTTATTTTATAAAATTTTTAAGAGAAAAGTATATTTTTAATTATCAACATTTACCTAATTTTTTATTTGAATCATTAACTTTTTATTTATTTATTTATTCTATCCCTTAATATTTTCAAAATTTTACAAAAATAAGACTTCTACTAAATATGTTATTTTTTTTGTTTACCTTGAGCACCTATTAACTTTCATTTAGCCTTACGCTAGTTGACAAAGATTATTAGGGTATACACAAAATTTTCTAACCCCCTTTCTTAATTTTAATTATTATTTTTATATTTTTATTATTTTTATCATATTGTATCAGTATATACATTTAATATTTTTTTAAATATATTATGTAAATAAATATATATATATTTTTTACTACTAGCCTATTGGTTGAAGAGGGCTAGCTCGTGATGGCCTACATATAAGGCAGGCCAAAGAAGTCAGCTCGGCTTGCACAAAAAGGTTTTTTTTTTCATATTATAAAATTAGGAAGTCATTTTCATCAACTCTTTTTTTGTTTGTTGCATCTTATTTTCTTTTTGCAACTATTTAATTTGTTTGACTCTAATGTAATGTAAACTCTTTTTTTTCTTCCATATTCCTCAATCCTCCATTATTAGTTAAGGTTTCATCAATCTAATATAGAATTAGGTTAGCTTATTTTTAATTTAGTTTGAACTAGATTTAATTTAATGTAAAGCATCAGAAGCAAAGTATTCTGTCGTTGGAAAAAAAAAAGTATTATCTAGAAAATTTCATGGCCTTAATCTAACTCTCATTAAAGTAGTAATTATTGATTCAACTTGAACTTAGAAGATCATTTTTGTTCAATCAAAATTGCTACTCTATACAAACACAATTAATTATTGGTTTTGTCCAATTTCAAAATTTGAAAATAAAACAAAGGTTAAAGTATAGTTAAGGCTGCACAATTGACACTTAACCGATGTGCCTAAAACCAAGATTAAGCACATGCAAAACTAATTTGAAAGACAAACAAACAATGTCAATCAAACTAACTTCCAATCACATGAACAATTTCATCAATTCTTCACTACTTGTAACCAATTATTCAAACATTGGTGTAGTCAATATAAAATCCAAATATGATATAGTTTTGATACCAAAAAGATGATGTGCCTAAATGGGAGTTTAAGCACATGCCAATGAACCAACTAACAATCCCTAAAGGACAAGGTCAATTCGGTTCAAGGTGGAGCAAATTGTTGTGTGAACCTTATTTGCAATAGATGATCCGAATACTATATTCCATGGAATGAATTACAGAATGTTGTATTCCTCAATGAAGATCACTAATATTCTTATGAAAACCATGTGAAATAGCACACAAAATCAACAAGATCCAATTCCGTAATCCCCTTTTCCAACAATGTAAACCACGGTTCAAATGAAGCAAATATTGATGGTAAATAACAAGTGCTAAAAAACCAATCAATTAAGCAATAACAGTTTAATTACAAATGCAATCAAATCTGACCAAGAAGACTTTAATCTAACCCTAGATATGACTCATTAGAGATGAAAAGAAACACAACAATAAGAAATTGATATAACTCACAATTTCCCCTTGTTGCACTCCCCACAATTCCAATTCTTGGGATTGAAATTGATAAGGGGAATTGAACTAAAGAAGAACCTTAATTCTCTCATGTAAAGTGTGTCTAGTTTTGAAATTTTTTTTCCCAAAACCTTATTTAAGCAAGTATTTATACTTGTTCCTTTTATGGTTAAAAAATCCACAAAATTACAACTATGCCACTTTTAAGGTAGCCGGTTCTAAAAGCCAATTACAAGCAAATGAAAAGTGTCCCAAAAGCCTACAACATAAATAATACAAGTAAATAACAAATAGATAAAAATTAGTCTTGAAGATGCTAGCTTTTCCATATAATTCGTCGGTTCAGCTCAGCGCCAGTTTGGGTCGGTCTATGGATAATCCACAAACTGAGTTTTAATGAGTTTGTCCATCGCCCTATAAAGCATGATAAATATGCCTGTTGAAATATACAATACATGAATAAGAGAAAAGAGGTTAGTAAACAAATAATTTCGAGGTCGATGTGCTCAAAATCGGCCATCATCACTAAGATTTGAAATCCTTTGGCACTTACCCTGATGATAGATCTTGATGGATTTTGATTCCTATCATCTCCTCGGGCCTAAAAAAGACTTGTCCTCAAATTTGACAGATCAAATGCAGTAGAGACTCTGTTTCCTCTTAGCAAGCTAGCTAAAGAAGTATTATTGCAAAATCCTAATATCTGAAATACCACAGGGGGTGATTGTTTTCTCTCCTCCATTTCTAGGATGTATCTCATCTGCAACACAAATAATGATCCATTATTCACTAAGTTCTCCCCTATCTCAACCTATTTCACTAATATTGTTTCCTCCTTTTCTAACTCATTTGTATGGCGCTGATCCTTATGGCCCTCTAATAGTTAGCCCAACTGCTCATTGCCCTTTAAAACCTCTAAAGGTGAACACAACTGTCTCTAAACAATCTGGCTCTCTAATGATAGGCTCATCTGACTTTGACCCTTAGAATCCTCCAATGGTTTACTTAACTGCTCATGAGCCTCTAGTACCTCTAAAGGTGAACACAACTATCCCTAAACAATTTGGTCCTCTAGTAGTTTGCTCATCTGACTATATTCATCAAGATCCTCTAAAAGTTGGTACATTTGTGTCTGACAAATTTTATGCTCTAAAGGTTGGTTCAACAACTCATGGCCCTCTGATGGTCTACTGATTTGTTATTGAACCCTTTGAACCTCTAAAGGCAACATTGGATTAAGAATAATTCGTTTTCTCTCATTCTGTAATAAATAAGTATTTCTGAAGCCATCATGTAAGACCCTCCTATCATCTAACCAATGCCTGCCAAGCAATACATGGGATGCACACATAGGTGGAATATCACACTCGATTACATCACAGTATTTATCCCCTACACTGAAAGGTATTCTAGCTCTTTAGGTCACATGCAAACTCTCTTGATCACTAAGTCAATGCAACTTATACGGTTTAGGATGTGGAGTAGTGGTAAGTTTTAGCTTTGATACTAATGATGTGGCTACTACATTTGTACAACTATCACCATCAACTATAATGACACATAAATTTCCTTATACCCAACAAGAGGTATAGAACAAGTTTTCTCTTTGTTCTTCATCCTTAAGAGCAAATGTAGTCAATGATCGGCACAACACATTAGCATAATGAAACATCTCACTAGGAATTGTTGTGTTTTAAATCTAACAATACAATAATAATCCTTACACCTCCATGGCTCAAGTACACAAGTAAACCACAAATGAAGTACTCACACACAACTACTCTTAAGTAGATAGAATTTAAATTCAGCTTCAAGTGTTTAAGTAACTAGTTCAATTAACTTCACACTTTAATGACTTATTTGAATTTTAAATTCTATTACTCAACCTTCCTTTTCTTGCGTTGATTTCTCACTACTTAAATACACAATGGGCAACAAGGAAAATACACACACCACACACAATCCACCGCCAGAAAAAAAAAAAAAATCCCCTTATGCTCACAGTGTAAGATGCTTCATGCCACAATTAGCAATATCCTTGACAACACATATAATAACCAACATCAAATGTACACAAACCTCTACTAATTAACAATAATAACTCCAAAATTCACTTCTCAAGGCACGGTACAATTTCACTTCTACAATTATAACCAAAACCGTAACTTCCAAGCAAGATAAGGCAGCCTACTTTCAAATTCAAAAGATGTTCAATAAGTGCACAAATCCACAAATGGTAAAAGGTTTTTTCAAATTCAAATGATACACAATTAACTATGACTTAATGTGTGTTTGAAATTTCAAATTGACCTCTTAATGTACACTTTCAATTCTGACTTCAAATCTGAAAATGACAATTGTGATTCCTCCACCTTTTAAGAAAAAACACACACTACACAATTCCACTTCACAATTGAAACACCACTCTTCCCTTTCACGGTTAGCTATTCATGCACTATACACTCACACTTTAGCCTCAACGTGCAACACCTCAACAAATGAAAAAAAATACACAAATCCATCGCCACACTACTCCTCTTTGCTCATGGTGTTACTCCAATGATGCCACCAACAATTGTCTACAATGTACACACCAAAAATCCACACTAAAAATGCACACAATTTCACTAAATTTTACAAACACAACTCTACACACATACACCTTCAAAGTATTGCCACTACACAACTCCAATTCACATTGTAAACCACAAGCAATGGTAGCAACAAAAATTCAAATTCAATTTACTTCACTAAATGTAACCTTCCCCACAAATGGTAAAAACAATTAAAATTCAAATAACATTTATTCAATGCTACTCAATGAATTTCTTCAAACTTAAAGAAGGTGTTTAATTTCAAATATATGCTTATCCTTCCACACACTTTCAAACTTGGAAATGGTAAATTTTTCTCCCCAATTTCGAAAACAACAAAGGTCACACTTCTCTTTTCACCACAAATTATTGTATTTCCAATTCTAAAATCAAACATTAGGAAATACACTTCTTAATTTTCCTTCCATGTTCATGTTAACAACAAAATGATAAGGATTCACAATTGCTCCACGTCTAAAACAACAAGCAGCAACTACAACACCTCAACAACATAATTAAATAATTCAAGCTTCACGTCAAACAAATTCAAATCAATGTGGTATTCAACAATTCCCTAACTTCCAAATTCAAATTGCAATCAATCCCTTCTCATAGCCACATGCTCTGGTACCAAAAGATGATGTGCCTAAAACCAAGATTAAGCACATGCAAAACTAATTTGAAAGACAAACAAACAATGTCAGTCAAACTAGCTTCCAATCACATGAACAATGGTGTCAATTCTTCACTACTTGTAACCAATTATTCAAACAATGGTGTAGTCAATCTAAAATCCAAATATGATATAGTTCTGATACCAAAAAGATGATGTACCTAAGTGGGAGTTTAATCACATGCCAATGAACCAACTAATAATCCCTAAAGGACAAGGTCAATTGGTTCAAGGTGGAGCAAATTGCTGCAAGAACCCTATTTGCAATAGATGATCCTAACGCTATATTCCATGAAATGAATTACACAATGTTGTATTCCTCACTGAAGATCACTAATATTCTTATGAAAACCACGTGAAATAGCACACAAAATCAACAAGATCCAATTTCGTGATCCTCTTTTCTAATAATGTAAACTATAGTTCAAATGAAGCAAATATTGATGGTAAATAACAAGTGTTAAAAAACCAATCAATTAGGCAATAATAATTTGATTACAAATGCAATCAAATCTGACCAAGAAGACTTCAATCTAACCCTGGATATGACTCACTAGAGATGAAAAGAAACACAACAATAAGAAATTGATAAAACTCACAATTTCTCCTTGTTGCACTTGCTAAAATTCCAATTCTTGGGATTGAAATTGATAAGAGGAATTAAACTAAGGAAGAACCCTAATTCTCTCATGTAAAGTGTATGTATAATTCTGAAAAAAAAATTCCCCAAAACCCTACTTAAGCAAGTATTTATACTTGCTCCCTTTAGGGTTAAAAAATTCACAAATTACAACTATGCCACTTTTAGGATAACCGGTTCTAAAAGGCAATTACAAGCAAATGAAAAGTGTCCTAAAAGCTTACAACATAAATAATACAAGTAAATAAAAAATAGATAAAAATTAGTCTTGAAGATGCTAGCTCTTCCATAGGATTCGTCGGTTCAACTTAGTGCCGGTTTAGGTCGGTCAATGGATAACCCACAAACTGAGTTTTGATAAGTTTGTCCATTGCCTTGTAAAGCATGATAAGTCTGCCTGTTGAAATATACAATACATGAATAAGAAAAAAGTGGTTAATAAACAAATAATTTCGAGGTCGATGAGCTCAAAATCGGCCCTCATCGCCAAGATTTAAAATCCTTTGACTCTTGCCCTAATGATAAGTCTTAATGGATTTTGATTCCTATCATTAACACTCTTTCAATCTGTATATACTTGCTCTTAAATCTCATATGATAGAGAAGAAAATAACCTCAAACAATAATTAAGAAAATGTAGCAATTATCGCAAAGTCTTTTTCACTAATTATATATGAAAACAAAGTCAATAATAAAGAAAATAAAATCACACATGTAGATTAATCATCATCATCATCATCAACAACCAAATTAGAGTCTCCCTTTGATGAAGTAGTCCCACTCCCACTCGCACCATCGTCTTCTTCATCTACAATTTACCACATGACACATATAATTAGATGTTAAAAGCTTGAAATAATGCATTAAAAGAAAATATTATCAAAAGAATAAAAAGAAATCACCTTCACAAGAAAATCCCTGTAACCAATTGCGTGTACAAATTAAAGCATCCACATTTAATGGGAACATAGAAGTGCAATACTTATTAAGTACACAGGCACCAATACTGAAAACTAACTCAGACGCTACAGTGATAATTGGAATGCTGAGCACATTAGAGGCCATGATGGACAAATTAGGATTTCTCTAGCTTTGACCCTTCCAATGTTGTAATGCATTCAATTTTAAGTAGAAATCCATATCCATTATTAGCTCATCTAGATAAAATCCTAAGAAAATTTACCAAAACTTCGTAATTCATACTTCTACTTGACGGTACTCTAGTATTATTAAGGAAAAAACTAATTAAATACTAATATGTAATATGACAAAAACTATCATTAAAAAAATAAATGAAGTTATTATTAAACTTATATCTAAAGTAGCAAGATCAATTTCTAAACCCTTTCTAGACCTAAAGTGTCATGGTGTTGCTCCTTTATAGCCACCTCTACATGTGTCTTGTGCTTGAGAAGATGATTCAACCCGATGGCTTCTAGTTCGAGATATGTGATTTATTTTGCTCTTCTCATATTCTCCAAAGAGCTTATATAACTTGCTCTTTATATGAACGAACTTCTCTTCACAAGTGAGGGATCAAGTTTATTACAGCTAAACTTCAAAAAATTAAACTTCATCTCAAAATCAAAGGCTACTCCAAGTTCAAAAAATTAAACTTCAATGCCCTAATCTTTCAAAAATTCAAAAACTTTCTTAGATAACTCAAACCCTAAGTGAGAAGGGAGCATTTTACAAAATCAAGAATTTTATTATCAAGTTTCCATTTGTCATCTACATGATAACTAGTCAAACAAATATATCTTTCATTGGTGAAGGCAGTCCATACATCAAAAGTCAAACATACTCTTCCTATATGTCAACACAAGGAAGATGTTCCATGGCTATGTCCCCCAATAACATATTCCTTCCTACATGATTTACACTTTGAATTACTTTTACCATCTTTCCCAACACTTACTTTTGCAAATATATCCCAAGCCTCAGAAGAAGAACTATTTGCTTGAGCCTTTTTACCTACAAGTTCTTCATATTGAGAGGATCCTAGTTGTACATTATCATTACACCTACCAACTTCGGATACATCGTCTACATCAATAGGTTGTATTGTATTTGTAGTCTCATTACTTATAGGATCCATTTTGAAAATACATCAAAACAAGAAAATATCATAATATAGAATGAATACCATTAACATTACCTACAATTAGTCACACATCAAATGGATCTTTTAATGACAACCGAGCTAGGAAATGGATAACAAATCCTCTTGAGATGTTAGTTAAACGTATGACCTAACTTCGAGCTAAACGAAGGATGCACTTAACGGGCTAATCAAAGAATTCAAGATGAGGAGCAATATTTACGTCAACCTAAGAATGAACCAAGAATAATCCAAGTCATTGAAGTCTAAGATGTCTTGCAATGAAGACGGTTTGAAGATGTTTGCTAAGAATTAAAGCTGCCAGCGTTGAGAACCAAAGTTGCCAGAGTGGGGGATCAAAGCTGCAGACCTAAGTGGCTAGTATTGAGGAGATAAGTAGGCTGGAATCACGATCAAGGACGCCAGCTTTTGAATCGGCTTACTCCAATTTAAGCTGGCTAGAAGTTGGATTTAAGCCGCTAGCTTAGGTACCGACTTAGTAGAAATTATAGGTTGGCTTTAGTTAAATTTAGGTCGTCGGCGTATAATGTTTTCCTTAGTTGTAAGTAGGGTTTTTTTGTACTTTTTGTCATTTTTTTTGTGAGACCATAAATAGTCGTCAAAGACTCTATTGTAGACACTTTTTGACATTATTAAATTACAAGAACTCTTCTTCTATTCTTGAAGAATTTGAACTTTTTGGAATTGTCCCATGGCGTTCATACCTTACTTGTCAATCGGTCTTCCATCTCGATTGTGACGTATACATCATATCAAGGTTCTTACTTCTCTATAAGAAATGGGTCATGATTTCCCTTCATTCGTGATCAATCCTCGGTTGTTTGATTAAAATTGAGTGCCAGGTTTCATCACGGGTTAGCGAAGTTTGCATCATTTGGTATCAGAGCAATCAAGTTGGTTAGGAATTGCCTATCTTGAATCCAATTTGTAGATCTAGGTTTGAATTCAAAAAAAAAAAGAAAGAGAAAAGTTCGAATCTTTATGTATCTTTTGATCTTATTAGACTTGCTATAGCAGTTATTGTATACGTTCATTGATCTACGTTTGAATTCCTGTTTGAATGGTCAAAAAACAAATTTAGGATTCTTGGCAATTGATGTGTTGAAGACCGGAAAATCATAATTGTGTTGTTTGAATTGCAAGGGAAACTGTCATGACTTGTTAAATTGTTCATTCCAACAACGAGGAATCTATTGAATTAGTAGGATAAACCCTGATTTGTTGATTTGTACTAAAAGAACTAAGGAAGAGATCATGAGTGCTAAAAGGCAAGAGTGGTGAGACCATTAGAGTGTGCAAAAGCCAATTGAATCTTATGAGCCATAAAACATAAGCGATTAGAGAGATTCATTGATTGAGTAGAAAACACATGAGGGAGTGATTCAGTGAGGATCTATACTTTTCTATTATCATCTTTATTTCTTTTGTAGAAAAATATGTCTAATAGAAATTCTCCTGATAATGTGATGGGGGGTGTTTACATGAAATTGATCATAGAGACTCTGACTGCTGAGATAAGGAGGATATTTAGAGTAGAGATGGATCAATTTCAGGATTAGATGGAGGAGAATTTTGAGTAGTTCCGGATTGCTTTTGCTGGATGTAGAAGGGATAAAATGCCTAGAAGGGTAGCGCGTATGGAGGAGAATGATTAGGGTAGAAAAGGGTCTGTAGCTGAATCTGATCAAGATTCTTTCATGGGTTATAGGAGGAATATAGGGAGAAGTAGAGGAGCTAGGAAAGAAGAATATAGAAATCTAGGAAATATAAAGATGAAAATTCCTTCCTTCCAAGGGAAGAATGATCCTGATGTATATCTTAAGTGGGAGAAAAAGGTGGAATTGATTTTTGACTATCATAATTACTCTGAAGTCAAGAAGGTGAAATTGGCTACTATAGAATTTTCTAACTATACTATAGTTTTGTAGGACCAATTGTTATCGAGTAGGAGGAGGAATAGAGAGCCACCAATAGAGACTTGGGAGGAGATGAAGAGGGTGATGAGGAAGCGATTTATCCCCACTTATTACTACAAGGATTTGTACAATAAACTATAAAATCTAAGATAGGGGAATAAGAGTGTAGAGGAATATAGCTAGGTTTTTAGTAGGCTTGAATTGAGATATGATTCATATGGCGATTAAGGTAGAGAAGCAACTTAAGTGGAAAAGTAGTAGTTTCACACGTGCGACATCGAGTTCTTCTAACTGGAGAGCTAATACTAGGAAGAAGGAGGAGAAGCAGTCCCACTTTAAACCAATGCCAGAACAAAAAGCAGAATTGGCATCTCATGGGAATAAAGGTAAACTCAATTCTTTTCCTAATAAGAATCGTGATATTAAGTGTTTTAAATGCCAAGGAAGGGGACATATAGCGAGTCAATGGTCGAACAAGAGAATTATGGAGATGTAGGATGATGGAGAGATTGAGATAGACAGTGAGTTAGAACATAAATCCATGCCATCATTAGAGGATGTCAATAAGGGGGAAGAAGCCAGGAGGGCTTTGAGCATGCAAACAAAAGAAAAGAAGAATGTACAACGAGAGAACATATTTCATACTAGGTGTCTTGTTAAAGACAAGGTACATGGTGTGGTTATTGTGGTGGGACTTGTGCAAATGTTACCAACACGACCATGGTGGGGAAATTAGGGCTTCACATAAGTAAGCATCCTCACACTTATAAACTGCAGTGGTTGAATGATAGTGGTGAAGTCAGGGTTACAAAATAGGTGTTAGTTTCCTTTAGCATTGGAAAGTATGAGGATGAAGTTCTTTGTGATGTAATTCCAATGCAAGCTACACACTTGTTGTTAGGTAAGCTATGTCAATTTGACAAACAGCTGAAACATGATGGATTCACCAATAAATACTCTTTTGTACATGATCAAAGGCCCATTACTCTTTGTGCTCTAACTCCCAGTGAGGTATATGAGGATTAAGTGAGGTTACAGAGAGAGAGTGAACAAAAAAGAGCAAGTGAAAATAAAAGAGTGAGTGCTGTTGTAAAAGAAAAAGGGAGAGAGTTTGAGAAAAGAGAAAAATAAAAAGAATGGGAGAGAATTGAATAGTAAGAGAAAAACAGAAAGAAGAAAAAATAATGCGAAGGCTAGTGATGTTAAGAGGCTTTGTTCTTAGGAACAAAGAAACCTATGATAGTACTGTTATACAAAGAGGTAGTTTTTAACTCTAACCAACTTGACACTTCTTTACCAAGTTTTATTGTTTCTCTATTTCAGGAATTTGAAGAAGTCTTTCTAGATGAAATTCTAAAAGGATTGCCTCCCATTCAAAGAATTGAGCATTAGATCAACTCTGTACCTGGTGTAACCATTCGAAATTGACCCACTTATAGGAGTAATCCTAAGGAAACAAAGGAATTCCAAAAATAGGTTAGTGAGCTGATAGACAAGGGCTATGTGAGAGAAAATATGAGCCCATGTGTAGTTCCTGTGATTTCATTTCCTAAGAAAGATGGGTCATAGAGGATGTGTGTTGACTGTCGATTGATCAATAACATAACGGTAAAGTATCGTCATCTTATTCCTTGACAAGACGACATGTTTGATGAATTACATGGTTCCTGTATTTTCTCTAAAATTGATCTGAAAAGTAGGTACCATCAAATTAAAATGAAAGAAGGAGATGAGTGGAAGACTCCATTTAAAGCAAAGTATGGTTTATATGAATGGTTGGTTATGCCCTTCGGGTTAGCTAATGCGCTAAGTACTTTTAAGAGATTAATGAACCATATTTTGTGAGCTTTTATTGGAAAATTTGTAGTGGTTTATTTTGATGATATCCTTATCTATAGTAAGAATTTAGATGATCATTTATTTCATTTGAATTCTGTTTTGGATGTGCTACGATAGGAAAAGCTATTTGCAAATCTTAAGAAGTGCACTTTTTGTACAAATAGACTTATTTTCCTTAGTTTTGTTGTTAGTTCACAGGGAATCTAAGTTGATGAGGAGAAAATTTGAGCTATACAAGAATGGACAAGCCCAACTAATTTAAGCCAAGTTTGTAGTTTCCATGAGCTTGCGAGCTTTTACAGATGATTTGTGAGGGACTTTAGTAGCATAGCTACACCAATCACTGAAGTCATCAAGAAGAATGTCAAGTTTAAGTGGGGAGTAGAACAAGAAAAAGCTTTTCAATTAATTAAAGATAAACTAACTCATGCTCCTTTGCTTGCTTTACCTAATTTTTCTAAAACATTTGAAATTGAATGTGATGCTTCAAGGTTAGGTATTGGAGCTGTTCTTATGCAAGAAGGAAAACCAATCGCATATTTCAATGAAAAGCTAAATGGAGCCGCATTGAAGTAGCCGACATATGATAAGGAGTTATATGCATTGGTTAGGGCATTGGAAACTTAGCAACACTACCTCTGGCCTACGGAGTTTGTGATTCACATTAACCATGAATCCGTGAAACACCTGAAGAGTTAACACAAGTTGAATAGGAGACATGAAAGATGGGTAGAGGTTATTAAGACCTCTCCATATGTCATTCGATATAAGCAAGGTAAGGAAAACATTGTTGTGGATGCTCTCTCAAGAAGGTACTTACTAATCTCTACTCTTGATGCTAAATTCCTTGGTTTTGAACATATTAAAGAGCTATAACCTCTTGATCAAGAATTTAGTGATGACTTTTCCTATTGTGAAAAGGGAGCTAGTGGAAACTTCTTTAGGCATGAAGGGCTTTTGTTTAGAGAAAACAAGCTTTGTATTCTAAATTGTTCCATTAGGGAGTTGTTAGTAAAAGAGTCTCATGGTGGAGGTTTACTGGGATACTTTGGAATGGCTAAGACCTTAGGGATTTTGCAAGAACATTTTTATTAACCACGCATGAAGTAAGATGTTGAGCGAATTTGTGAGAGATGTATCACCAGTAGATAAGCTAAATCCCAAGTGTAACCTCATGGCTTGTACTAACCCCTTACTATTCCTAGTGAGCCTTAGGTTGATATTTCCATGAATTTTGTGTTAAGCTTACCTAGGACTAGACATGGTAGAGATTCTATTTTTGTTGTTGTGGATAGATTTTCAAATATGACACATTTTATTCCATGTCACAAACTGATAATGTTACACATGTTGCAGATTTGTTCTTTAAAGAAATTGTTCGATTGCATGGTATGCATAGAACAATTGTATCTAATAGTAATGCTAAGTTCTTGAGTTACTTTTAAAAAACCTTATGGTGTAAGTTAGGAACTAAATTATTGTTTTCTACTACTTGTCATCCACAAACTAATGGGAAAACAATAGTTAATAGAACTTTATCTACTTTACTAAGGGATATCTTTTAAAAGAACATTAAAACATAGGAAGAGTTTGCCACATGTTAAATTTGCTTATAATCATTCTATACATTTTGCCACTAAATTTCACCGTTTGAGATTGTATATGGATTTAATCCTTTGACTCCATTGAACTTAACTTTACCTATTTCTGAACATGTTAATTTGGATGGCAAAAAGAAAGCTGAATCTATTAAGCAGATTCACGGGAAGGCCAATCTCAATATTAAGCGAAGGACAGAATATGAAAAACAAGCCAACAAAGGTTACTGACAAATAATCTTTGAACTCGGAGATTGGGTTTGCTTGCACATGCATAAAGAGTAATTCCCAGCATAACAACGATCCAAGTTACTTATTAGGGGCAATGGTCCTTTCAAGTCCTTAAGCGAATCAATAATAATGACTACAAACTAGAATTACCCGGTGAGTATCCTATAAATGCTACTTTTAATATTTCTAATTTGAGTCCCTTTGATACAGGCGATGATTTGAGGACAAATCATTTTCAAGAGGAGAGGAATGATGACAATTGAGCTAGAACATGGATAACGGATCCTCTTGAGATGCCAATTAGACCTATGACCCGAGTTCGAGCTAAACGATTTAAGGATGCACTTAATGGGTTAATCAAAGAAATTAAAGATGAGGAGCAATACTTGTGTTAACCCAAGAATAATCCAAATCATTGAAGTCTAAGATATCTCGGAATGAAGATGGCTTAAAGATGTTTGTTGAGAACTAAAGCTGCTAGTGTTGAGAACTAAAGCTGCTGGCATGGAGGATCAAAGATGCTAACTTATGTGGAGAACGTTGAGGAGATAAGCCAGTTAAAATCATGATCAAGGCCACTGGCTTACTCCAATTTAAGTCGACTAGAAGTTAGATTTAAGCTACCAGCTTAGGTGCCGGCTTAATAGGAATTATAGGTCGGCTTTAGTTAAATTTAGGCCGCTAGCATATAGTGTTTTCCTTAGTTGCAAGTAGGGCTTTTTTATATATTTTGTTATGTTATTTTGGTGAGACTATAAATAATCATCAAAGACTCCATTGTAGACACTTTAGGACATTATTGAATTACAAACAGTCTTCTTTTGTTCTTGAAGAATTTGAATTTATTATAATTGTCTGTGGCGTACATACCTTTACTTATCAATTAGTCTTCTATCTCGATTGTGTCGTATACATCAAACTAAGGTTCTTGCTTCTCTATAAGCAACAGGTCACAGTTTTCCCTTTGTTCGTGATCAATCGTTAGTTGTTTGATTCAAATCGAGTATCGGGTTTTGTCTCAGGTTAGTCAAGTTTGAATCATCCTTCTTGTTCTTAATTTATTGACAATTGAATTTAAGATAAGATGTCTCAAACCACAACTCCAATTTTCCAGATACAAAACCATAAGCTCTATTTATGTTATACCCCCTAACCACAAACCACAACTCCAATTCTCCAAATACATAACCATAAGCTCTATTTATGCTTATCCCCCAACCCCAAATCGCAACTCCAAACCAAACCCCTAAACCCTAATCTACAACTCCAATTCTCCAAATACATAACCAATTAACCACAAGCTTTATTTATGCAAACCTCCAACCTTAAACCGTAGCTTTAAACCCAAATGCTAAACCCTAAACCATAACTGCAATTTTCTAAATACATAACAATAACTCTATTTATGCATACCCCCTAAACCTATACTCTAAATCCTAAATTGCAACTCCAAACCCAAACCCCAAACCCCTAAACCGCAACTCTAAACAAACCTATAGATCAAACATAGCAATTGGCTAACTAAAAAAAAGAACAAATGCAACAAGTGCAACACGATATAAGGTTAAGGAGAGGATTCAATACGCTACTTGATGATGATGAGGAGATGGTAATGATGATACAATGGATCGACGACTAAGACAATGATGAGACAACAACCAACAACTATGACTAGTATGTGCACGTGGTACTATGACTAAGCCATGACCCGTGACTCGTGAGAGCTGCCAAATCGAGACGAGAACGAGAACGTTGAGAAGACAACAGTGAGATGAGCTTGTGACTGACAATAAGAGATTGAGAATGAGACGAGGATGGGATGGGATGGCAAAACTGGCTGATCTAATTTCAATTTCTTTTTTCTAGTTTTTCCTTTTTTTTATAAATATTTATGTGGATTAACCCATGCCAACATCAAGATGGCCCGCCTTAACCCATGGGCCACACAAAAAGGGCCAAAACAGCCTATATTTCTTGCGAGCCAAATTTTTCTTGCCCTATCCTGCAAAAATTTGCGAGTTGGATAGGCTAGCCAGCCCCGCATTCCTAACTCATCGTTTGCTGTTTATCTTCACTCATGGAGATGACAGCTGATTACATCAATGCAAATCGCTCCGTTGTACCTGCCATGTTTATTGTAATTTCCATGGGAGCTCTTCTGTTCCCAACTTTAGCATCCACTAAAAATTTGTCTTTTAACTTCCTGAGCGCTGACGGTTTCTGGAATACCCAGAATTGCGTGCGGCGGGTGACGCAACTTTGTCAGAAAGTCGTATCGCAATCACCACCGGCAGTATTGACACACGCTTAAATTTTAGCACCGGTTGGGCTACATACCATGAGCCTTTACACTAGTGGGACCCTGCAACGGATCGTGTTGCTGATTTCACCTCGAATTTCAGTTTCATAACACCAGCTAATTCTCCATCGTATGCTGATGGCATGACCTTTTTTCTCACCCCTAATACGACAACCATGCCAAGAAATACATACGGAGGTGGCTTTGCCTTAGTAAATAGGCCCCTCCCGACATATCATGGACACTATCCGCCTTTTATTGCTGTGGAATTTGATACTTTTCCAAATGATTGGGATCCACAATATGAACATGTCGGTATTAACGTAAACACGATCACTACACGGCCAAAGTACACGGCCGTGTATCCCCTGTCGGCCATCATGTCTTGTTTGTTATTTTTACGCACTTATTGAAGTGACGTCGTTTTGGACTTGTATTTTCACGAATTGTAACCCTAGTATAAAGCTCCTAAGGTTTAGAATAGAGGAATAACATACATCTTAGAACATTACAAACACTTTTGAGAGGCTCCTCTCTTGGTTCTTCAAGAACTAACTAGAACTTATCGGATTAATTTCCGTAGCGTTCATCCCGACTTATCAATCGGTCTTTCATCCCGATTGTGGCGTCTTCATATTATACCAAGGTTCTTGTCTCGCTTATAGACAACAGGTCGCGGTTTCCACTTTAGGTGTTTGGCATCTTAGGTAACGAGTTCCGAGTGTATTGGTATTGGGTTTCGTCACAAGTTAGCGTGGTTCGTATCAATTAGGAATCCGATCAAACCGATCTCGCATTAGTTTGGTATCAGAGCTTAGGTTTGTCAAAACATCAGTTCGGTTTTAGGAAGGTAAAATCAAAACCCTAACTCCAATCGTTCATATCCAATGTTAGCATTCAATTTCATAATATTAATTGTCTTTTGATAGTGTAGTATCTACTAGTCAATTGTTACAAAAAGAAAAAAAGAAAAAAAAAAAAGAAAAGAGAAACGTGATCAAGAGCAACAACAAAGACAAAAAAAAAAAAAAATTCGGATAGAAAAAATGAGGAAAATTTACGAACCCTAGAGTTGTTTTGAATTCTATGGGAAGGAATTAGTATAGCTCGGGTTAGTTCCAAGAGGATCGAGAAGAGGAATTGGCGAGTTAATATCATCGTTGTTTATGAGAATACACGAGTGACTATGTGATATCATCATTTGAGCGAAACACGTAAGGGAGTGTATCGTGAGGTTTAATCATATATATATTTGTGTTAGTACTAATCTTTTCTACAGGAACTATGTTGAGGCAACATTCTCCTAAAGGTGAGAGGGGAAGGTTTGATGCTAGGTTAGTGATTGAGGTGTTGAGGGGTGAGATGAAGAGAATGTTTCAGGAGGGAATGGAACAAATTCATGAGACGGTAGAGTAGAGACTAGAACAATCTACAAACGTCTTCCAAGGGCGTAAGAGGGAGAGTCGTTCTAGGAGAGTACAAAGGAGTTGAGATGTAATGTCGGATGATGACTTTGATGAGCCTTCTGTTGGGAGTTATAGAGGTTATAGTGGTTGGAATAGAGGAACTAGGGATTGGGAAGATAGAGGAGATAGGAATAGAGAGGATGATCAGTTGAGTAGCATAAAGATGAAGATTCCTCCTTTCCAAGGGAAGAATGATCTCGAGGTGTACTTAGAGTGGGAGAAGAAGGTAGAGATGGTGTTTGATTGTCATAACTATAGTGGGAGAAAGAAAGTGAAACTTGCTGCCATTGAGTTTTCAGATTATGCTATAGTGTGGTAGGATCAATTAATGTTGAATAGAAGGAGGAGTGGCGAGCCACCTATTGAGTCGTGGAAAGAGATGAAAAGGGTGATGAAGAAGCGGTTTGTACCTGCGTATTACTATTGTGAATTGCACAACAAGTTGCAAACTCTGAGGCAGGGAAGCCAAAGTGTGGATGAGTATTTCAAGGAGATGAAAGTCACTATGATTAGGGCAAATGTAGAGGAGGATAGAGAGGCTACCATGGCTAGGTTTCTTGCTGGGTTGAATAGTGAAATCCAAAATGTTGTTGAATTGCAGCATTATGTAGAATTGGAGGATATGGTCCATATGGCTATAAAGGTTGAGAACCAACATAAGCGGAAAGGTAGTAGTAATGCACGGTTTCAACAGGGTACTAGTTCATCCACTTGGAAGACTAATCAATGGAAGAAGGAAGAAAAGCCTTTACCCACCAAACCAAAAGGGGAGCTAAGGCAAGCGGGTTCTACTCCTAGTAACCAAGGTAACCCTGATTCTTCTACTTCTAGAAATCGTGACATTAGATGTTTTAAATGCCAAGGTAGAGGCCATATTGCTAGTCAATGTCCAAATAGGTGTGTGATGATTTTGCGTGATGATGGTGAGTATGAGACTAAGGGGGATAGTGAAGAAGATGATATGCCTCCATTAGAGGATGCTAGTGATGATGAGGAGCCTGCAATGGGAAGGTTAGTGGAAGTAGTGAAGCAAGCTTTGAATGTGTAGGTGAAGGAAGAAGAGGAGGTGCAAAGGGAGAATATATTTCATACTAGATGTTATCTAGGAGATCATATTTGCAGTTTGATCATTGATGGAGGAAGTTGCACCAATGTAGTGAGTAATTTTATTATTGAGAGGCTGGGGCTCAAAACTATTAGACACCCTAGTCCATATAAATTGCAGTGGTTGAATGATAGTGGTGAGACTAAGGTGAGTAAGCAAGCCTTGATTGGTTTTCGCATTGGTAGGTATGAGGATGAGGTGTTATGCGATGTAGTGCCAATGCAAGCATGTCATGTGTTATTGGGGAGGCCATGGCAATTTGATAGGAAGGTTGTTCATGATGGCTTTTCTAACAAGTATACGCTTGTTCACCAGGGGAAAAGCTTTAATCTAAAACCGTTAACACCCAAACAGGTGTATGAGGACCAGTTGCAACTACAATAGTCTTTTGCAAAACATAAGGTGAGTGAAAGGCAGAGGAAGAGTGAGAGAGCAAAAGACAATGAGAAAGAAAAGGAATATAAAAGTCAAGATCAAAAGGAAAAGGAGAGGAAGGCTGGAAAGAGTGTGAGAGGCCAAGTTGAAGGGGGATCAACTTTGGTGGTGAGTGAAAAGGAGAGGGCAGCCTTGCAAAAGGAGAGTTGTGTGGCAAGAGCGAGTGTAGTGAGGAGAGTGCAAGTGATAAAGCAACCTATGTTGTTACTGGTTTTTAAAGAAACATGTTTGACTACTAACGAACTATCTAACTCTTTGCCTAGTGTGGTTGTGTCTCTTGTGTAGGACTTTGAAGATGTCTTCCCTGAGGAGATTCCAAAGGGATTACCACCTATTCGTGGTATTGAGCACCAAATTGACCTTGTACCCGGAGCATCGATTCCTAACAAGCCAGCTTACAGGAGCAATCCAGAGGAGACAAAAGAACTCTAAAGGTAGGTCGATGAATTAATGGAGAAGGGGTACGTGAGAGAAAGCATGAGTCCATGTGCAGTGCCTGTGATTTTAGTGCCTAAGAAGGATGGGTCATGGAGAATGTGTGTTGACTGCCGCGCCATCAACAACATCACGGTAAAGTATCGTCATCCCATTCCTCGCTTAAATGATATGTTAGATGAGTTACATGGGTCTAGTGTCTTTTCCAAAATTGATCTGAAAAGTGGATATCACCAAATTAGAATGAAAGAAGGTGATGAATGGAAAAATGCATTCAAAACAAAATATGGATTGTATGAGTGGTTAGTAATGCCTTTCGGTTTAACTAATCCACCTAGTACTTTTATGAGACTTATGAACCATGTTTTAAGGACTTTTATTGGAAAATTTGTGGTTGTCTATTTTGATGATATCCTCATTTACAGTAAGAGTTTGGAAGATCATATATCTCACTTGAGGGATGTTTTAGAAGTGCTTCGAAAGGAACAATTATATGCTAACCTCAAGAAGTGCACTTTTTTCACAGACAAACTTGTGTTTCTTGGTTTTGTTGTTAGTGTGCAGGGAATATAGGTTGATGATGAAAAGGTTCGTGTGATCCAAGAATGGCCTAGTCCAACTACTGTAAGTCATGTGTGGAGTTTCCATGGATTAGCAAGCTTTTACAGGAGATTTGTGAAGGATTCTATCACCATTGTCGCACCACTTACTGAGGTAATTAAGAAGAACATAGGGTTCAGATGGGGAGAGCAACAAGAGAAGGCCTTTCAGACGCTTAAAAATAAGCTGACTCAGGCGCCATTACTTGCTTTACCTAACTTTGCTAAAACGTTTGAAATTGAGTGTGATGCCTCAGGATTAGGTATTAGAGTAGTGCTTATGTAGGAGCGAAGACCGATTGCATTCTTTAGCGAGAAGCTAAGTGGGGCAACCTTGAACTACCCTGCTTACGACAAGGAGTTATATGCATTGGTTCGAGCCCTGTAGGCTTGGCAATACTACCTTTATCCAAAAGAGTTCGTGATCCACACTAATCATGAATCCTTGAAGTACTTGAAGGGGCAACACAAGCTGAAGAAAAGGCATGCTCGTTGCATGGAGTTCATCGAAACATTTCCTTATGTCATCCACTACAAGCAAGGTAAAGAGAATGTCATTGCTGATGCACTTTCTAGAAGGTATACTCTTATTTCTACTCTTAGTTCTAGACTACTTGGTTTTGAGCACATTAAGGAGTTATATACTGCTGACCAAGATTTTTGTGAGGAGTATGTGCAATGTGAAAAGAGTGGGCATGGAAAATTTTATAAACATGAAGGATTCTTGTTTAGGGAGAGTAAACTATGTATTCCACTTTGTTCTTTAAGAGAATTACTCGTGAGGGAGTCTCATGGAGGAGGTTTAAGGGGACACTTTGGAGTAGCTAAAACCTTAGGGGTATTGCAGGAACACTTCTATTGGCCTCACATGAAACGAGATGTTGAGAGGATCTATGAGCGATGTGTCACGTGTAAGCAAGCGAAATCTAGAGTCCAACCTCAAGGGCTTTACACCCTACTCCCCATTCCTCATAAGCCTTGGGTAGATATTTCTATGGATTTTGTGTTAGGTTTACCCAAGTCTAGACATGGTCAAGATTCTATCTTTGTAGTTGTGGATAGATTCTCTAAGATGGCACATTTCATTCCTTATCATAAAACGGATGATGCTTGTAATATTGCTAATTTATTCTTTAGGGAAGTTGTGAGATTGCATGGTATGCCTTGAACAATTGTATCAGATAAAGGTGCTAAGTTCTTGAGCAACTTTTGGAAGACCTTGTGGGTTAAGTTAGGAACTAACTTATTGTTTTCTACTACTTGTCATCCACAGACTGATGGTCAAACTGAGGTAGTAAATCGAACCTTATCTACTTTGTTGAGGGCTGTAATTGAAAAGAATATTAAAAATTGGGAGGATTGTTTGTCGCATGTTGAATTTGCTTATAACCGTACAATGCATTCTGCTACTAAATTTACTCCTTTTGAGATTGTGTATGGTTTTAATCCACTAACTCCTTTGGATTTATCAACTTTTCCTATTTCTGAGTATGTTAATCTAGATGGCAAGAAGAAAGCCGAATTTGTTAAATAGGTCCATGAGAAGGCAATGCTAAACATTGAGCGAAGAACAGAGCAGTATGTGAAACAAGCCAACAAGGGTCGTCGACTAACTGTCTTTGAACCTGGAGATTGGGTTTGGATTCACATGCGCAAGGAGCGGTTTCCTGTGTAGCGTCGATCTAAACTACTTCCTAGAGGTGATGGACCATTTCAAATCCTTGAGTGCATTAACGATAATGCATACAAGATAGATTTGCCTGGTGAGTATCAAGTAAGTGCCACATTTAATGTTACTGATTTGAGTCCTTTTGATGTAGGTGATGATTTGGGGACAAATCCTTTTCAAGAGGAGGGGAATGATGAGATCCATGATGAGAGCCAAGCCAGAAGAAGAAATGTGGATCCTCTTGAAGTGTCGCCTGGACCGATCACAAGAAGTCGAGCGAAACGACTCAAGGAAGTACTTAACGGGTTGATAAAGGATGTCCATGAAGCCAGAAAGGATTGGAGCAATCATGAAGTTGGAAAGGATTGGAACAACCATGGGAAGACCCTTGCTTTGGTACAAGTCACACCGGACACGAGATGAAGATGGCATGTATTTTCAAGGCACGACCGTGTAGGAATCTCAAGATTGCACAGAATTATACACGGTCAGACACACAGCTAAAAGGCACGGCCGTTTAAGGAGACAAGAATTTCCACAGAATCATACACGGCCAAAGTATACGGCCGTGTATCCCCTACCGGCCATCATGTCTTGTTTGTTATTTTTACACACTTATTGAAGTGACGTCGTTTTGGACTTGTATTTTCACGAATTGTAACCCTGGTATAAAGCTCCTAGGGTTTAGAATAGAGGAATAACATACATCTTAGAACATTACAAACACTTTTGAGAGGCTCCTCTCTTGGTTCTTCAAGAACTAACTAGAACTTATCGTATTAATTTCTGTGGTGTTCATCTCGACTTATCAATCGGTCTTTCATCACGATTGTGGCGTCTTCATATTATACCAAGATTCTTGTCTCGCTTATAGACAATGGATCGCGGTTTCCACTTTAGGTGTTTGGCATCTTAGGTAACAAATTCTGAGTGTATTGGAATTGGGCTTCGTCACAAGTTGGCGTGGTTCGTATCAGTTAGGAATCCAATCAAACTGATCTCGCATCACCTATCTTTAGGATTGTGTGCAACTCCTTTCAATGATGCCAAATCTATTCTAATATAGGATCACTTAATTTTTACATAAGAAATTAAACTTCAAACTAAAACATCGGTAATATTAATTTGAAAACAGTGAAAAACACATAAATGGATCACAAGAATATCAATAACTTCATTAAACTAAAAAATCGCATTTTCATTTTAAGGTTTATTATACCTAAGAACAAAAAGAAAATTAAGCTTGCCCCATATTGAAATTAAAAGAAAAAAATATCAAAGTAATGTATAAAGAAGAACATCAATAAAACAAAAATAATAGTAAATTATATAACTACACTATTACTAATTCTAAAACTCTATCTCCCTATCGACTAGAACTTTGTACCCCTTATTATAGTGATCAAACGTATCTTAAAAAGGAAAGTTGTATTTTCATGGAATAGATAGTTAAATGCTCATAAAATATGATAGGAATCAAAATCCTACAAGACCTATCATTAGGGTAAGACCCAAAGGATTTCAAATCTTAGCAATAAGGGTCCTTTTTGAACAACTCGACCCTAGAATTATTTGTATACTAATCTCTTTTCTATTACTCATGTATTGTGTATTCCAATAGCACACTTGTTAAGCTTTATAGGGCGATGGACAAACTCACTAAGACTCAGCTTGTGGGTTATTCATGGACCGACCTAAACTGACGATGAGCTGGATCAACAAATTCCATTGAAGAGCTAGCTTGTTGAAGATTATTTTTGTACTTGTAATTTATTTTTGAACTATTTATTTTATAAGCCTTTTGGGACATTTTATTTGGTTGTATTTTGGGGATTTAGGACTGGCCACCCTTTAGTGGAATAGTTGTAATTGTTTAGTCATTTTAACCTAAAGGGAGCAAGTATAAATACTTGCATAAGTAGGGTTTAAGGGTAAAGAGAATACACACATTTTGCTGCCCAAATTTTCATGAAAATTAGGGTTCATCCCAATTTTCATAAGGACTCTTATCAATTTCTTCATGGAATTGTGGTGAGTTGTAACCAAAGGAATTGTGAGTCATATCATTCCTTGGTTGATTTTCCTTTTCATACTTGTGTGCAATATCTAGTGTTGATTAGGATTGGTTCTTTTAGTTCTTATTTCACAACAATTGTAGGATCCATTTTATCATTATATTATTTCAATTTAGTGGAATTGGTTCCTATATTATCTTGTTGATTGTAAGTTTTCAATTGCTAGTGGAATTGCTAGTTTATGTGGAGTTTATTTACATAAGGGATTCACGCCATTTAGTAGTCTTAGTAATTGGATTTACATTTGATAATGTGTTATGTGCTTAATCCCATTGAGCACATCATCATTTGGTGTTGAGGTTAATTGATCAACAAATTAGATTACAAAGGTTTTAGGGTTTAAGCCATAAGTTAGGATTGTGACTGGATTTGAATAAAAGTTGTATCAATTGTTTAAATGCATATGCTTTAATGAATTTAAGGCATATTATAATTTGGTATCAAAGCAATTGTTCCATGTAAATTAAGGTCACGTGGCAATTTGGTCTTCATGCCATTTTTTGAGATTTGTGGACTTGTTTGATTGACATTGTGTAATCAGTCTTTCCATTTGGTTTTGTGTGCTTATACTTGGTTTTAAGCATATCATCTTTTAGTATCAGAGCTCAAGTTTAGAGAAGGGAGTAGTGTTGGATAATTTCTTGATCTTCATGTTCAATTAAGGTTCTTCAATTTTTCATCTGAAATTGTGATGTGCTCAAAACCAAGATTAAGCACATGCAAATGAATCAAAGAAACAAACCCCAACTCACACACATAAGCTAATTCAATTGAACTAGCAATTGCGTGAACCCTATTAGAATTTTGATGAAATCTAAAGGACCAAAGATGCAATCAACAATCCAACAAGATTAAACTTCACCAAATAACAACAATTACAAATGAAATCCATGTGAATTATGCCAAGAAGAATAGATCTAGTACCGTGATTTTATCCCTTATCAACAATCACCATTCACGTTACAAATGATTCCAATATTGAAGATGATTTCAAAAACTAAAACAAACAATCTCATGACATGATATTTGATCACAATTGCAATAAAAAATCTGACCAAGAACATCCAAATCAACCCTAGATATGACTCACTAGTGATGAAAAGGACACACAACAAAGAAGAAATTGATATTACTTACAATTGCCCCTTGTTGCACTCACAATAATTTCAACTCTTGGAAATTAAAATTGATAAGAGAAATTAGATCTAGGGAAACCCTAAGCCCTCTCATGAAAATGTGAAGTGTATTTTGAAAATTTTGACCTCCTCAAACCCTACTATAAGGAAGTATTTATACTTGCTACTCCTAGGGTTAGAAAATGGACAAAAATTACAAGTTTTCCACTTTTAAGGTAGCCGGTCTTAAATGAAAATTACAATAAAAAATGAAAGTGTCTTAAAAGAAAATACAACATAAAATTGTCCATACAAAGGAGAAATATATAAAAGAAATGAGTCTTCATGATGCCGGTCTTCAAGATACTTTTGAATTAAGCCCCATTGAGAATCTTGACTCGCTCAAAAGTATAGGTGATTTAGTATCCTGTAGGACTGATAAGTGAGCCTATTGAAATGCACTACAATTATAATGTAGAGATGTAGAAAAATAGATTAGCTTCCTCAAGATTAGGTTTCTCAAGCAAGATTCTCAATACTAAATTGTGGAGACCCTTAGCTCGGGCTCTAGTGATAGGTCCTGTAGGAGTTTGATTCCTATCATCTCCTCGGGCTTTTGGAAGATTTGCCCTCAAGTTTGATAGGTCTTCATATATGTCATCTGATAAGTATGGTGATAGGTCTGAGACATTAAAGGTCACTGATACTCCGTACTCTCTTGGTAACTCTATACGATAGGCATTGTTGTTGATGCACTTTAAAACCCTGAATAGTCCGTCTAATCTAGGAGATAACTTTTGTGACTTCTTATGTGGAAACCTGTCTCTATTAAGATTAATCCAGACTAAGTCACCTGGATTATATAGATGAACTTTCCTATGTCTATTTCCCTGGATTTTCTACTATTCCTAGGTCTTCTGAAGGTGTTCAGTTGTCCTATCATGGATGTGTTGAATTGTCTAGCTCGGTCAACTCCACTAAGACTCTCTTCCTTTGTCGTTGGTCCTGCTATAAAATCCAATGGAATAGAAGGATTATAGCCATAAACAACTTCAAAGGGAGACTTACTGGTTGAACTATAAGTAGACCTATTGTAAGCACACTCAACAATAGGAAGACACAAGTCCCAATAAGTAAGATTCTTGCCAACTGTCGCTCTAAGTAGATTCCCAAGCGTGCTATTGACAACCTCTATTTATCCATCTATTTGTGGATGGCAAGAGGTACTGTACATAAGCTTAGTACCTAGTTTTCTCCATAATGTCTTCCAAAAGAAACTAAGAAATTTAGTATCTCTGTCTGACACTATGCTGTGTGGAACTCCATGTAACTTGTCAATTTCTTGCACAAAAAGGTTAGCAATAGAAAGAGCATCATCTGTTTTGTGACATGGCACAAAGTGTGACATTTTGCTGAATCAATCAACAACCACCATAATAGAGTCTTTTCCCCTTTGTGTTCTAGGCAATCCCAACACAAAATCAATACTGATGTCAGTCCAGGGTTTATATGGTATAGTTAAAGGCATATACTCACCCTGTGCACCTTTCTTCCCTTTAGCTCTCTTACAAATACCACATCTTTCTAATACCCTATGGACATCCTTTATCATACCCTTCTAATAGAAATTCTCCCTCAATATGGCTAGGGTTCTCTTCTCACCAAAATGTCCTGACAAACTACCTGCATGTGCTTCCCTCACTAATAATTCCCTCATAGATCCAGATGAAATACATAGTTTTCCTGATTTATATAGAAACCCCTCTATCATGCAATATCCATCATACATCTTGCCCCCATGACACCTCTCTATAACGGTCTTGAATTCCTCGTCACATATATATTGTTCTTTTAATAACTCAAAACCCAGCAATTTTGACTGAAGAGAAATGATAAGTACATACCGTCGTGATAAAGCGTCAGTAACAATATTCTAATTACCCTTTTTGTACTTTATCACATATGCAAAACCCTCTACAAACTTCACCCACTTAGCTTGGCGCTTAGACAATTGATGTTATCCCCTGAAATGTTTTAAAGATTTATGATCTGTATAAATAATAAACTCTTTTAGGAGGAGATAATGCTGCCACATCATGAGAGCCCTTACTAAGGAATAAAATTCCTTATCATATATAGAGTAGTTTAAAGTTGCACCACTTAACTTCTCACTAAAGTATGATATAAGTCTCTTTTCCTGCATTAATACAACACCAATTCCAATCCTAGAAGCATCACATTCTAACTCAAAAACTTTGTCAAAATCAGGTAAAACTAATAATGGAGCACAAGTGAGTTTTTCTTTTATCTCTTCATAACTCTTCTAAGCCTTTTCACTCCAAACAAAAGGTACACTCTTTTTAGTTAGTTCTGTGAGAGGACTGACAATTCTATTGAAATTTTAGACAAAGAGTCTATAAAAGGATGCAAGTCCATGAAAACTTCTTACCTCAATAACTGAAGTGGGTGTTAGCCATTCCTTGATTGCCCTCACTTTCTCCTCATCCACCCAAACACCTGAACCAAATACAACAAAACCCAAAATTTTACCTCAGTTTGGTAAAAGGAACACTTCTAGATATTTGCAAATAGCTGTTGTGTCCTCAATACTGAAAATACTGCCTGAAGATGCTCCACATGTTGTTATAGGTTTTTGCTGTAGATCGGAATATCATCAAAATAAACAATAACAAATTTTCCTAGAAATTCTTTTAGTACATGATTCATCAACCTCATAAAGGTACTAGGATCATTACTCAAATCAAAGGGCATAAGCTACCACTCATACAGTCCATGACGTGTTTTAAAAGCGGTCTTCCATTCATCCCCTACTCTTATCTAAATCTGGTGATATCCGCTTTTATGATCCACTTTGGAGAAGACCTGTGAACCATGCAGCTCATCTAACATATCATCAAGTCTAAAAATAGGATACCTATATTTGATGGTGATTTTGTTAATGGCTCTGCTATCAATACACATTCTCCAAGTACCATCCTTCTTAGGAACAAGAAGGGCGGGAATAGTGCATGGGCTGAGACTCTCTCTAACAAACCCCCGTTCAACCAATTCATCTACCTGGCGCTTCAATTCCTTAGCCTTCTCGGGATTCATGCGATATGTAGGTCAGTTTAGTAACACTGAACCAAGCATAAGATCAATAGCATGCTCTATCCCTCTCAAATGTGGTAATCCTGCTAACAAATCATTAGGAAAAATGTCAGTATACTCATTCAATACCTGAGAAACTATTGGAGGTAGAGTTCTGGCTCCAGTAACCCTAATACACATCTCAACTGAAGTAAGTATGTTGGAGCCTCTTCTATAATTAACCTCTCCATCTCACCCTGTCCCATTAATAATACCTTCTTTTCCCCAGAATCATCACACTGTGTTAAATCCCTTTTAACCTCTGATGGTCGACTAATCTGTTGCTGGACATTTCGGACCTCTGAAGGTGTCATAGGATTCAGAATAACTCATTTTCCTTCCTTCTAGAACATATAAGTATTCCTGAAGCCATCATGTAAGACCTTCCTATCATATAACCAAGGTCTGCTAAGCAATATATGGGATGTACACATAGGCAACATATCATACTCAATCTCATCACAATATTTACCCCCTACACTAAATGGTACCTTAGCTCTTTAGGTCATATACAAACTTCCTTTATCACTAAGCCAATGCAATTTATATGGTTTAGGTTGTAGAATAGTTGTAAGTTTTAGCTTTGATACTAATGAGGCAGTTACTGTAGTGGTACAACTACCACCATCAATTATAACGACACACAAATTTCCTTGTATCCTACAAGAAGTATGGAACAAGTTTTCCCTTTGTTCTTCATCCTTATTAGCAAATGTAGTTAATGTTCGATGCAACACATTAGCATATTGAAGCATTTCACTAGACATTGTTGATTTCAAATTCAATCACCACAACAATAATATTCCCCATTCCCTACTCCTTTCAAATCACGGTGCAACAACTTTCCCAAATTCCACAAAACACTCACTTCTCAAAACAACTCCATGCCAAATTTACTCACACCGCCATTTACACAATACACACACAACACACTTAATTCAAACAACAATAACACACTCACGGTGTAGTACTCCACTTCCACGGCAACAACAACAAAATGGAACCAAATAAAGATACTTCTCCAAACGGCAAGTAATTGATTCCAACTAGTTAATGTGCATTCAAAGTAATTAACACACAATAACTCTATAACTAATGTTTGATTTGAATTCAAAAATAGTTTCCTAATTCTCCACGCCACTTGAAGAAATTTGCCAAGGAAATGACTCTTCCAATTCCAAAATGTCAAGTAATCAACATACACTCATTAACAAGCTTCAACTATTTGAATCCCGATGGAATTCAATTCAAGAACCTCCTCTTCTTCCTCAAGCAAATAACTCACGGTAAGGATGAAGACAAAAACTTAATTTTCTAAATTTCAATTCAAATCAAGAGCTTCCCTTATCTTCTTCAACAAATCAATCACAGCAAGGATGAGGTAACAAAATTCAATTTTTCTGAAAATCCACTTCCCTCAACTAATCACAATGATCATTGCCCTTTAATCAGTCATGGTCACTCAAGAGGAATAAAACAATTACAAACACTCCACGTCTACATCAACAAGAAAACAATCATAACACCTTAACAACATAATCAATTACTCCAATTTCCACTCCTACAATTCGGTTCTCAGTGGTAAAATAACAACCTTTAATTTCCAAACTTCAATTGAAAAATCCCTTCTCATAAACCTCAAGCTCTAATACCAAAATATGATGTGCTCAAAACCAAGATTAAGCACATGCAAATGAATCAAAGAAACAAACCCCAACTCACATACATAAGTCAATTCAATTGGACTAGCAATTGCGTGAACCCTATTGGAATTTTGATGAAATCCAAAGGACCAAAGATGCAATCAACAATCCAACAAGGTTAAACTTCACCAACTAACAACAATTACAAATGAAATCCATGTGAATTATGCCAAGAAGAACATATTTAGTACCGTGATTTTATCCCCGATCAACAATCACCATTCACGTTATAAATGATTCCAATATTGAAGATGATTTCAAAAACTAAAACAATCAATCTCATAACATGATATTTGATCATAATTGAAATAAAAAATCTAACTAAGAACATCCGAATCAACCCTAGATATGACTCACTAGTGATGAAAAGGACACACAACAAAGAAGAAATTGATATTACTTACAATAGCCCTTTATTGCACTCACCACAATTTCAACTCTTAGAAATTGAAATTGATAAGAGAAATTGGATCTAGGGAAACACTAAGCCCTCTCACGAAAATGTGAAGTGTATTATGAAAATTTGACCTCCTCAAACCCTACTATAAGAAAGTATTTATACTTGCTACTCCTAGGGTTAGAAAATGGACAAAAATTACAAGTTTGCCACTTTTAAGGTGGCCGGTCCTAAATGGAAATTACAATAAAAAATGAAAATGTCCCAAAAGAAAATACAACATAAAATTGTCCATACAAAGGAGAAATATATAAAAGAAATGAGTCTTCATGATGCCGATCATTAAGATACTTTGAAATTAAGCCCCATTGAGAATCCTAACTCGCTTAAAAGTATAGGTGATTTGGTATCCTGTAGGACTGATAAGTGAGCCTGCTGAAATGCACTACAATTATAATGTAGAGATGTAGAAAAATAGATTAACTTCCTCAAGATTAGGTTTCTCAAGCAAGATTCTCAAAACTAAATTATGGAGACCCTTAGCCCAAGCTCTAATGATAGTAATTGTAGGAGTCTGATTCCTATCAAATTGTGTGTTGTAAAATTGAGGTTACGTAATTGTCTTAATTGAGAAGTGAATTTGCTGCTTGTTGAAGTTGAGTTGAAAGACTTGTTGTAGCTCCTACTGGTTGATAATTTTCATGAAAGGGAAGAGGAGTAGAAGTGTGCTTTTGAATTCAAAACTCAGAACTTGGAAATTACTTCATTTGTGTAGGGAGTAGAAGTGTAATCCATTGCATGTTGATTTTGGAAATAAGAGTATAGTTGTACATTTTTTTTTAGAATTGAATTATGTGGATTATATGGAAGCTATTTGATTTTCAAAACACACATTAAGTAATAGAAGTTATTGTGTGTTCATTTGAATTTGAAAGTGGCTTCTTACCATTTGTGGAAAGGTTGCAATAAGTGAGATCATTTGAATTTGTTGTTGCCTTGTTTATAATTTGTGGTTTGCAAAGTGTGTTTGAAGTAGAGGAGTGTAAGTGTGGAAGAGTGTGTATGTGTGTGTTGCATCGTATGTAAAAGGTGTGTGTGTGTGGTGTTGTGTTTTTTGTATTTAGTGAAGGGTGTATGTGTGTTGTGCTGTGTTGTGTATGTTAATTAAAGGGGGATTATAAGTGGTGTAAGTGATGGGAATTTTTTCGGCACTATAGATGCTCTTAGAACTCGATTTGGATGATAATTCAAATTGCTCATATTTCACTTTATTTCTTTTATCTAATAAATATTTGAGTAATCACATGGCTTTTCAAGTATAATTTGTTACTTTCATTGAGGAATAATTCATTGTATCAATCATTTCATGAAATGTAACATTTGGATTAATGATTTCATTTAAGGTTTACAGTCCAATTTTACTCTAAAGGTAAACCAAATTAGTCTTATCCTTTGGGATTGTTATTTAGGTTATTTTTGCTTGTGCTTAATCCCCTTTTAGGAACATCATCTTTTGGTATCAGAGGTATATCATACATGGATTTAAGATTGAACACATCCTGATTGAAGAATTAGTTACATTTATTGAAAATTGACGCCATTAAGTGACTAGGTTGATTAACATTGTAAGATTGTCTTTCAATCTTGGTTTTTGTGTGCTTAAACTTGGTTTTAGGCACATCATCTTTTGGTATCAAAGCTTGAGTTTGTGAGAAGGGTTGTTTGATTTTGACTTTCGAAAATTGAGGGTTCATGTTCTTACATCTTCAATTCCGAAATTGGGAATAAATTGAAATTGTTGTTGTAATTGCTTGAAGTGGCGTGATTTGTCTTGAGTAGAAGTTAAACTTGCTGCTTGTTGGAGTGAGTTTTGAGTACTTGTTGAAGCTTCCATGTTGTGGACTTCATCATGGAGGAAGAGGAAAGTTAGTGCATTTTGAATACAAATTTGAAAGTGCAATTGTGTAGGAAGAAGAATTGTGATCCTTACATGTTTGTTTTTGGAAATTGGAGGGTATAATTGAGCATTTCCAGATTTGAGTTATGTGGAAGATTTGAAAATTGTTTGATTTTCAAAAAAAATATTAAGTTGAAGAAGTTAATGAATGGTTGTTTGAATTTGAAATTTACTTCTTACCATTTGAGGAAGGGTTGTAATTAGTGAAGTGGTTTGATTTTCAAATTTGAATTGTTTCTATTTTGGTGTATAAGTTACGGTTTGCTTTAGCGTTTGTAGTGGTGAAACTTGTATTTTTGGGAGTGTGAACCTTGGAGTGTGTAGAGTTGTGATTACAAAAAAAAATAAAAAATTGTGGAGGTTGTTGCACCATGGTTGTATGTGTAAGAATTGTGGTGTAAAAAGGAGTATTGAATTGTTGGCGTTGTGTTTATGTGTTGAGTGATGAAATTGCCATTTGTGGAATTGTGTGGAGTAAGGTTCTGCATGTTAAAGCTAAAGTATGAGTGTGTGTCGTGGCTAAGAAAGGAAGTTTTGAGTAGTAGAATTTGAATTCAAACAAGTCATTAAAGTGTGAAAATAATTGACTAGTTACTTAAGCACTTGTAGTTGAATTTAATTCTAACTACTTGAAAGTAGTTGTGTGTATACTTCATTTATTGAACTTTACTTGGAGTACTAAATTATTTCCTTGTGCCTATAATTCCTTTTGAAACATGAGCTATTGCATTATTGTGGTTATTAAACGTATAGGTTAGTGTTGTTGAAGGAGTGTGCTGTAATTTGTGGGATTACTACTTAAATCACATGTCCAATGAAAGTGTAAATGGGGGAACTGGCAATGAGGCCAATAGCCAGGTTGGTGGAGGTCAAGGTCATAATATTACAGGAAGGAGGACTTTGGAAGAACAGCTCTAGGATCTTACTACCATAGTTGTTACTTTGGCAACTAGGATTGATAGGATGACATTACCACAACAACCAGTGGTGAACCTTCAGGCAGCACCTCGGGTAGCTCTACAAAACCTTCCAAGAGACAGAGTAGTGGGAGATGGAAATCTGAATAGAAGGATAGATGGGGATCATCATCCTTACAAGGAAGAAAAGGATGACAATTTTGGGGCTAATCCATATCAGAATAGGGATTTCAGGCCACCTCGGGGATAGGAGTATGTGAAGCTGCAGATGATTTCTTATGACCACAAGGGATCAACTGATGATTATTTCGACTAGAAGGATAAGGTTGAGGGTCTCTTTGAATGTTATGAGATCGATGATAATACTAGAGTCCAATTGGCTGCTATCAAGTTTACAAGATATGCTATACTATGGTGGAAGAATTTGATTATCAATAAGCATAAGGATGGGGAGGTTGAGATTCAGACATGGAGTGATATGAAAAGGGTGTTGAGAAAAAGATTTATTCCTAAGCACTAAAAATAGGAATTGTTTATGCGACTGTAGACTTTGAGGTAAGGAGGCAAGACAGTAGATGATTATGTACAGGAATTTGAAACCCTCATGATTAGATGTAGGTCAATCGAACCTCCAAAACAAACCCTAGCATGCTTCGTCTCAGGGTTGAAATATGAGATAACGTGTGTTGTTGAGCTGCAATACTATAGTACACTTAATGAGGCTATTCAGTTGGCTTTGAAAGTAGAGAGGCAAAGGAGGTCTAACTTGTTCAAGGCTCCAAGCAGCAGGCCCAATACTACTACTAGAGCCATGGCAGCTGACGGTTGATTAGGAGGGGCAAAGGCGATAGGTAAGATAGTGAGAGCAATGGACAAAACTAACCTTAGCACTACCAGAGAAAATATACCCTTTGGGAAAGGTAAAGAGGTGATAATACCAAATGTGAGGTCGACTACTCCTAGAACTACTAGTGGAAAAGTACATCAGACCAAATGCTTCAAGTGCGTGGATTTGGGCAAATGGCAGCACAGTGTCCAAATAAGAGGGTGATGATTGTTATGGAGGGCACTGGGGAATATGTTGAGGTTGAAGAGGAACAAGATGAACCTATAGACCTGTCTGTAACACAGTAGGAGTATTATGATGACTAGAATGCAGAAACACATGAGGAGCATACAGGTGAACAATATCTACCTATTAATATGATACGCAAGACTTTAATTGATGTGCTCAAAACCAAGATTAAGCACATGTAAAACCAATTTGAAAGACAATCAAACTAGTCACAATCACATGAACAATGGCGTTAATTTCCAATGAATGTAACCAATTCTTCAATTAGGATATGTTCAATCTTAAATGTAAATATGATATAGCTCTAATACCAAAAGATGATATGCCTAAAAACCAAGATTAAGCACATGCAAATGAATCAAAGAAACATGCAAGATCAAAATCGATTCAACAAGCTAGGAAATTATGTGAATCCATAGTGAAAATGCAATAAGTTTCGAATGCTCAATTGTTGCAATTACAATTCCACAAAGATAATTTCTTCAATATACAATAATCACAAATGAATTCCACGTGAAATACACAAAGATGAACAAGAACCAATTCTGAAAACCTCCTTTCCTACAATATCCAATTCACAGTTTAAAATGATAAACAATTGATGATGGTGAATCACAAGTATGATAATTACTCAAAATAAACACACTATTTCGAATTGATACCAATTCAAATCTAACTAGGAAATGTTCTAATCCAACCCTAGATATTACACACTAGAGAAGAAAAGAAAACTCAACAATTAAAAATTGATATGACTCACAATTTCAATTGTTGCACTCGCCACAATCTCAACTCTTAGGATTGAAATTGATAAGAGGAAATTGAACTAGGGAAACCCTAAGCTCTCTCATGAAAATGTGATGTTCTAATATGAAAAAATGGCCTCCTCAAACCCTACTTTAAGCAAGTATTTATACTTGCTCCCTTTAGGGTTAGAAAATGCACAAAATTATAACTATGCCACTTTTAGGATAGCCGATCTAAATGAAAATTATAATCAAAATGAAAGTGTTCTAACAGAAAATTACAACATAAAATGGTCCAAATAACAATTACAAAAATAAAAGAAAATAGTCTTCATCATGCAAGCTCTTCCACAGGATTCATCGGCCCAACACATCGTTGGTTTAAGTCGGTCCATGAATAACCCACAAGCTAAGTCTGAGTGAGTTTGTCCATCACCCCATAAAATATGATAAATGTGCCTGTTGGAATATATAATACATGAATAAGATAAAAGAGGCTAGTAAACGAATAATTTTAGGGTTGATTTGCTCAAAATGGGCCTTCATCGCCCAGATTCGAAATCCTTTAGTTGTTGCCCTAATGATAGGTCTTGTCGAATTTTGATTCCTATCACTAACCTTATCTTTTGATGTTAGTGACATACTGAGGGAGAACATATTCCACACCTCTTGTAGGATTAGAGGTAACCTTTGTGTACTCATCATTGATAGTGGTAGTTGCAGAATGTTATATCTACTACACTAATAGACAATTTACATTTATCTACTAGTCTACATCCTAGCCCTTATGACTTACATTGGTTGGATAATCAGGGCAGTATGCATGTTATGCTAAGGGTGAAGCTACCCGTAAGTGTTGGACAGAAATATCACGATGAGATTCTATGTGATGTAATTCCTATGTGTGCATTCTATTTGCTATTGGGTAGGCCCTAGATGTTTGATCGGAAGGTGTTACATGATGGATTCAGGAACACCTATATGTTCAGTATGGAAAGGTCTCGCATAGTACTATCACCTATGACTTCGTCTGATATGCACCAGTTTCAAGAGCAAATCAGAACTACTTCCACTACATCTAGTAATCGGGAGGGCAGGCTAATAGAGATGTTTGAGTTCAATTCGAAAAATGGCCCTCTAGATTTGAGGGTAAATCATTTAGAAGCCTGAAGAGATAATGGGAAATTTTTCAGCACCATAGATGCTCTTAGAACTCGATTTGGATGATGATCTAAGTCACTTATATTTCACTCTATTTCTTTTATCTAATAAATATTTGACTA
Source organism: Laguncularia racemosa (assembly GCA_037954665.1). Taxonomy (NCBI): domain Eukaryota; kingdom Viridiplantae; phylum Streptophyta; class Magnoliopsida; order Myrtales; family Combretaceae; genus Laguncularia; species Laguncularia racemosa. The sequence goes on from JBBMOL010000028.1 coordinate 2,806,187, forward strand.
ATAATCTTATAGGTACGATAATATTGCTCCATAGAATGCCAAATGACTTACATTAGTTGATGGCCATGGGACGTCATCAGATTTGCATCCAAAGGCCCGCTGCGATTGATTTCACTTTAAAGCATTGGCTCTTAAAGATTTATATTATTTTTTTCTTTGTAATTGTTATTGGAACATTTTATGTTGTAATTTTCTTTTGAGAAACTTTCATTTGTTTTTAAATTTCATTTAGGATCGACCACCTTAAAAGTGGCATAGTTGTAATTTTGTGGACTTTCTAACCTTAAAGGGAGCAAGTATAAATACTTGCTTAAGTAGGGTTTTGAGGAGGCGAATTTTTAAATTAAACACTTCACTTTTATGAGAGAGAGCTTAGGTTTATCTTAGTTTAATTTCCTCTTATCAATTTCAATTCCAAGAGTTGAGATTGTGGCGAGGGCAATAATTGAAATTGTGAGTTATATCAATTTCTAATTGTTGTGTTTTCTTTTCTTCTCTAGTGTATAATATCTAAGGTTGGATTGAAACTTTCTTGGTTAGATTTGAATCATTATATTCGAATTGTTATGCTTAATTGAGTTACTTTTATACTTGATTTCTATTTCTCCATTTTGCACGTTGTTAAACCATGAAAGCAATTGTTGTAGAAGGTAGATCACGGTTATTATTCTTGTTGATTTTGTGTAGTAATCACATGGCTTTTCAAGTATAATTTGTGACCTTCATTGAGGAATACTTCATCGTATCAATCATTTCATGAAATATAACAATTGGATTAAAGATTTCATTTAGGGTTTACGATCCAATTTTGCTCTAAAGGTGAACCAAATTGATCTTGTCTTTTAGGGTTGTTATTTAGGTTGTTTTTACTTGTGCTTAATCCCTTTTTAGGCGCATCATCTTTTGGTATCGAAGCTATATCATACTTAGACTTAAGATTGAACACATCCTAATTGATGAATTGTTTACATTCATTGAAAATTAATGCCAATGAGTGACTAGGTTGATTGACATTGTATGATTGTCTTTCAATCTTGGTTTTTGTGTGCTTAAACTTTGTTTTAAGCATATCAGTAAGTAATGGTGGTTAGTGTTTGCACCGTAAGTAAAGGAAGGAGTGGTGGTGTTAAATTGTACATTTGTGTGTATGGTGAGGTGCTGCACATTGTGATTTATTGTAGTGTGAAACCATAGCAAGAAAGGAAGGTTTGAGTAGTAGAATTTGAATTCAAAAACAAACATTTAAAGTGTGAAAGTAATTGAACTCTTTACTCAAAAACTTGTGGTTGAATTTAATTTCTTAACTACTTGGAAGTATTTATTTCTGCTTCAATTATTTTACTTAACTTTAATTGAAGTGACAATAAGTATTTTCTTATATTGGTTGCATGTGCACCATGGGTGTGTGAAGGTGTGTTGTTATGGTGCGTGTAGTGAAGTGTGTTGTTAACTTATTGAAGTTAGTTAGCAACTATGTCAAATGATGTGTATACTTCTACTACTTTGGTACATCAAGTATTAACTTCGTTTGCAACCAGTGATGATGGACAAAGAAAAAATTTGTTCCATACTTCTTGTAGGGTAAAAAGAAATGTGTGTGTAATTATTGTTAATGGTGGTAGTTGTACTAATGTTATAGCTGCATCATTAGTATCGAAGTTGAAACTTATAACTACCTCACATCCTAAGCCTTATGCATTACATTGGTTAAATGATCAGGGAAGTCTTCAAGTGACCCAAAGAGCTAAGGTACCTTTTAATATAGGGGATAAATACTATGATGAAATTAAATGTTATATTCTACCCATATGTGTATCCTATATATTCCTTGGCAAGCTATGGTTGTATGACAAGATGGTATTACATGATGAGTATAGAAATACTTATATGTTCTAACAGGATGGTAAACATATAGTATTAAACCCAATGAGATATGCTTAAACACCAAGTCTAAGCACACAAAACCAATTTGATTATGATTCGATTTACAAAATCAATGAAGATTAAAACCAATCCTATACCAAATGATATAATGAACAATGGAATTAAACTCTTCACATAAGAGCAATAACATAAAACAAAGCCGTGAACTCCTCTTCAACAAAGGAACTCCACGCAACAATGGAAGATAAATTTAGTACAACATCAAAATACAAATCCAATCAAATTGACAACAATATATGAATGGATTTTGAGTTACAATGGACGCTAAAATCAGATCAAGAACTGCTTTAACCAACACTAAATATAACACACTAGTTATGAAAAGGAAATCAACTTAGGGAATTAATATAACTCACAATTCACTAGGTTGCAAACTCGCCACAATTCCAATTGAATTGAAATTGATAAGAGTCCTATGGAATCTTAAGAAAACCCTAATCTTTCACGAAAATTTATAGCCATTGTAAAGTGTATTCTCCCCCTCAAAACCTTACTTAAGCAAGTATTTATACTTGCTCCCTTTAGGGTTAAATGACTAGAAAATTACAACTATGATACTAAAGGGTAGTCAGTCCTAAAACATAAAATACAACCCAAATAAAATGTCCCAAAAACTTACAACATAAATGGTTCAAAGAAATAAATTAAAAGTATAAAATAATCTTCAACAAGCTTGCTGTTCAGTAGGATTCATCAGTCTAGCTTATTGCTGGTTTATGTCTGTCCATGAATAACCCACAAGCTGAGTTTTAGTGAGTTTGTCCATCACCTTGTAAATCCTGATAAGTGTACCTATTGGAATACACAATATAAGAGTAATAGAAAAGAGGTTAATATATATATAATTCCAAGGTCGATTTGTTTAGAAAGGACCCTTATCGCTAAGATTTGAAATCCTTTGGTTCTTGCCCTAACGATAGGTCTTGTAGGATTTTGATTCCTATCACTATGTCACCATCAGAGGTCCAGAAGATGCAAAGACAGATAGTTAACCATCAAAGATTCTTGAGGATCATAGCCACATGATCAAGCCTTTAGAGGACCAAATTGTGCAAAAGTAGATATGCTAACATTCAAGGTTATAGAGAGCCATGAGCAGTTAAGCAAACCATTAGAGGGCTATGAGGGTCAAAAACATACAGGTGAATTAGGAAAGGAGGCAACAATACCAATGGAATGGGTTAAAACAAGAGAGGCCTTAGTGGATAATGGACCATTACATGTGTTGCAAATGAGATATATCCTAAAAATGGAGGAGAGAAAGAAATCACCCCTTGTGGCATTTCGGATATTGGTATTCTGTAGTGATACTTCTTTAGAAGACTTGCTAAAAGGATACAGAGTCTTTACTACATTTGATATGTTAGATTTGAGGACAAATCTTTTTTAGGCCTGAGGAGATGATAGGAATCAAAATCCTACAAAACCTATCATTAAGGCAAGACCCAAAAGATTTCAAATCTTGGCGATGAGAGTCCTCTTTGAACAACTCAACTCCGGAATTATTTGTATACTAACCTCTTTTCTATTACTCATGGATTATGTATTCCAATAGATACACTTATCGGGCTTTACAGGGCGACAGACAAACTTACTAAGACTCAACTTGTGGGTTATTCATGGACTGACCTAAATCGACGATGAGCTGGATCGACAAATTCCATTGAAGAGCCAGTTTGTTGAAGATTATTTTTGTACTTGTAATTTATTTTTCAACTATTTATCTTGTAAGCTTTTTGGGACTTTTTATTTGGTTGTATTTTGGGGATTAAGGATCGGCCACCCTTTAGTGGCATAGTTGTAATTGTTTAGACATTTTAACTCTAAAGGGAGCATGTATAAAAACTTACTTAAGTAGGGATTAGGGGTAAAGAGATTACACACATTTTGTTGCCCAAATTTTTGTGAGAATTAGGGTTCATCCCAATTTTCATAAGGACTCTTATCAAATTCTTTAAGGAATTGTGAGTCATATCATTCCTTGGTTAATTTTCCTTTTCATACTAGTATGTAATATCTATTGTTGATTAGGATTGGTTCTTTTGGTTCTTATTTCACATCAATTGTAGGATCCATTTTATCATTATATTTTTTCAATTTAGTGGAGTTGGTTCCTATATTGTCTTATTGATTGTAAGTTTTCAATTGCTAGTGGAATTGCTAGTTTGCATGGAGTCTATTCACATAAGGGATTCACGCCATTTAGTAGTCTTGGTAATTGGATTTACATTTGATATTGTGTTGTGTGCTTAATCCCATTGAGCACATCATCATTTGGTGTTAGGATTAATTAATCAGTAAATTGGATTACAAAGTTTTGAGGGCTTACGCCATAAGTTAGGATTATGACTAGATTTGAATAGAAGTTGTATCAATTGTTTGAATACATATGCTCTAATCAATTTAAGGCATCACATATTTTGGTATCAGAGCAATTGTTCCATGCAAAATTAAGGTCACTTGGCAATTTGGTCTTCACGCTATTTTTTGAGATTTGTGGACTTGTTTGATTGACATTGTGTAATCGGTCTTTCCATTTGGTTTTATGCACTTATACTTGATTTTATGCAGATGAAAATAGAATGTTGACTTTAACAAACAAGAAATTGCATCTTCATTGTTGTTTATTAACTAAGAAAGTAATCTTCAGTGACCATGATTTAATATAAAAGTAGCATTCACACATGATATGATGATGACAATTGAATTAGGAAATAGTTGGCAAATCCTCTTGAAATGCCAGTTAGACTTATAACCCAACTTTGAGCTAAACAAATTAAGGACACTCATAACGAGCTAATCTAAGAAATTCAAAATGAGGAGCATTGCTTGCATTAATCCAAGAATGAACTAAGAGTAATCTACGTCATTAGAATCCAAGCCATCCCGAAACGAAGACAATTTGAAGATGTTTGTTGGAGAATTAAAGCTATTGGTGAGGAAGATGGAAAAGCTACAAGCATGAAAGAGGAAAGCTGCCGGCATAGAGGAGAATGGTTGCCGGCTTAAATGGCCAATGTGAGATGCATTGTAGGTCAGTAAAGTAAGACATTAGCTTAAGTGGTCGGCTTACCTACATATGCCGATTAAAGGCGCATTTAAGCCGCTGGTTTTATGTGTTGGCTTAGGGAGAAATTTAGGCCGATTCCAACTAAGGTTTTATATGTTTTGTTGTGTTTTGCGTGGATACTATAAATAGTTGTCAAGAACTCCATTGTAGACATCACTTTTTAGCTAATTAAAATTACAATACTTTTCTTCTATTATTGAAGAATTTGAACTTATCAGAATTGTTCCATGGCGTTCATAACATTACTTATCAATTGGTATTCCATCCTGATTGTGGCATATACATCATACCAACGTTCTTGCTTCTCTATAAGCAATAGGTCACAGTTTCCCTTTGTTCATGATCAATTATCAATTATTTGATTTCAAATTGATCTTGTGTTTCAGCACAGGTTGATGGAGTTCATATCATTTGGTATCTAAGCAATCAGGATGGATAGGAATTGCCTATCTTGAATCCAATTTGTGTTCTGTATACATCTAGGTTTTAAAATTCATATAAAAGAACATTTGAATCATTGTGTATTTGTTGATCTTATTAGACTTGTTATAGTAATCACTATATGTGTTCAATTGATTCACGTTTAATTCCTTGTTAAATAGTCAAATAAAAGAAAAAAAAGAGAGGAAAATTTGTATAAAAAAAAATTAGGATTCTTGGCAATAGTTATGTTGAAGACCATACTTATGTTGATTGAAGTGTTAGGAAAACTATTGTGACTTGTTGAATTGTTGATTCCAACAACAAAGGAATCTATTGAAATCTACAGAACGACTTATGATTTGTTGTTTAATTCTAAAATAATTGAGGAAGAGATTGTAAGTGGTAAAAGGCAAGAGTGGTGAGAACATTAGAGTGTGCAAAAGCCAATTAAATCTTGTGAGAAATAAAAAACAAGTGATTAGAGAGACATTAAGTGATTAAGTAGAAAAACATGTGAGGGAGTGATTCAGTGAGGATCTATATTTTCTATTATCATCTTTGTTTTTGTTAAAGAAAAACATGTCTAATAGAAATTCTCCTGATAGTGTGCTAGGTGGTATTGACATGAAATTGGTCATGGAAACTTTAACTACTGAGATGAGGAGGATGTTTAGAGCAGAGATGAATCAATTTCACCAGTAGATGGAGCAGTCTCGAATTGCTTCTACTAGACGTAGGAGGGATAAATGGTTAGAAGGGTAATGCGCAAAGAGGAAGATGAGTGGGGTACAGAAAGATCTGCAGTTGAATCCAACCAGGACTCTTTCATGGGTTATAGGAGAAATATAAGGAGAAGTAGAGGAGTTAGGAAAGAAGAGGATAGCAACTTAAGGAATTTCAAGATGAAAATTCCATCCTTTTGAGGGAAGAATGATCCTGATGTCTATCTTGAGTGGGAGAAAAAAGTGGAATTGGTTTTTGACTGTGATAACTACTCTAAAGTTAAGAAGGTGAAATTAGCTGCCATAGAATTTTCTAACTGTGCTATAGTTTGGTGGGACCAATTGCTATTGAGTAGGAGGAGGAATAAAGAGGCACCAACAAAGACTTAGGAAGAGATGAAGAGGGTGATGAGGAAGCGGTTTATTCTAACTTATTACTACAGGGATTTGTATAATAAACTACAAAATTTGAGATAGGAAAATAGGAGTGTGGAGGAATATCATAAAGAGATGGAGGTTGCTATGATCAAAGCAAATGTTGAGGAGGACCGAGAAGCTACAATGACTAGGTTCTTGGCAGGTTTGAATCAGGAAATACAAAATGCGGTAGAGTTGCAACATTATATAGAATTAGAGGATACGGTTCAATTAACGATTAAGGTGGAGAAGCAACTCATGTGGAAAGGTAGTAGTTCCACACATGCAGCATCGAGTTCTTATAATTCGAGGACTAATGCAAGGAAGAAAGAGGAGAAGTAGTTCCACTCTAAACCAATGCTAAAATAAAAAGAAAAATTGGCATCTCATGGGAATTTAGGTAAACCCGATTCTCTTCCTAATATGAATCATGATATTAAGTGTTTTAAATGCTAAGGCCAAGGACATATAGCGATTCAATGTCTGAATAAGAGAATTATGGTGATGTAGGATGATGGAGAAATTGAGACAGACAGTGAGTCAAAACATGAATTCATGCCATAATTAGAGGATGTTGATGAAGGGGAAGAATATGTTGTTCAGTGAGAGATGTTAGTAGCTAGCAGGGCTTTGAGCGTGTAGATAAAGGAAGAGAAGAATGTGCAATAGGAGAAAATATTTCATACTAGGTGTCTTGGTTAAGACAAGGTATGTGGTGTGATTATTAATGGCGGGAGTTGTACCAATGTTGTTAGCACAACCATGGATGAGAAATTTGGGCTTCCTACAATTAAGCATCCTCGCCCTTATAATCTACAGTAGTTAAGTGATAGTGGTGAAGTGAGGGTTACAAAACAAGTGTTAGTTTCTTTTAGCGTAGGAAAATATGGGGATGAAGTTCTTTGTGATATAATTCCAATGCAAGCTATACACTTGTTATTAGGTTAGCCATGACAGTTTGATAGATAGGCGAAACATGATAGATTCACCAATAAATACTCTTTTGTACACGATTAGAGATCTATTCCTCTTTGTCCTCTAACTCTCGGTGAAGTATATGAGGATCAAGACAAGTATAGAGAGAGAGTGAGTAGAAAAGAGCTAGTGAAAATAAAAGAGTGAATGCTACTATAAAAGAAAAGGAGAGAGGGTTTGAGAAAAGTGAAAAAGAAAAGAATGAGAGAGAAAAGAAATTTTTTATGCGAGGGCTAGTAATATTAAGAAGGTTTTGTTCTTAGAAACAAAGAGACCTATGATAGTTCTCTTATATAAAGTGGTACTTTTTAGCTCTGACCAACTTGAAACTTGTTTGCTAAGTTATGTTGTTTCTTTGTTGCAAGAATTTAAAAATGTTTTTCCAGATGAAATCCTAAAAGGATTACCTCCCATTTTAGGAATTAAACATTAGATCAATTTTGTACTCAGTGCGACCATTCTAAATGGACCTGCTTATAGGAGTAATCTTATGGAAACAAAAGAACTTCGAAAACAAGTTAGTGAGCTGATGGACAAAGGGTATGTAGGAGAAAGCATGAGCCCATATGCAATTCCTATGATTTTAGTTCCTAAGAAAGATGAGTCCTAGAGGATGTGTGTCAATTGTCAAGCGATCAACAACATAATGGTAAAGTATCATCATCCTATTCCTCGATTAGATGACATGTTAGATGAAATACATGGTTCCTGTATTTTCTCTAAAATTGATCTAAAAAGTGGGTACCATCAAATAAGAATGAAAGAAGGAGACAAGTGGAAGACTGCATTTAAAACAAATTATAGCTTATATGAATGGTTTTATGCCCTTTGGTTTAACTAATGCACCAAGCACTTTCATGAGGTTAATAAACCATATTTTATGAGCTTTTATCGGAAAATTTGTACTGGTTTATTTTGATGATGTCCTTATCTACAATAAGAATTTAGATGATCATTTATTTAATTTGAATTCTATTTTAGAAGTGCCGCGATAGGAAAAACTATTTGCTAATCTTAAGAAGTGCACTTTTTGTATAGATAGACTTGTTTTCCTTGGTTTTTTTGTTAGTTCATTGGGCATCTAGGTTGATGATGAGAAAATTCAAGCTATAAAAAAATGGACAAGCCCAACTAATTTGATCTAAGTACGTAGCTTCCATGGTCTTGTGAGTTTTTATAGACGATTTATGAGGGACTTTAGTAACATTGCTGCACCAATCATTAATGTCATCAAGAAGAATGTCGGATTTAAGTAAGAAGTAGAACAAGAAAAGGCTTTTCAGTTAATTAAAGATAAACTAATCCATGCTCGTTTGCTAGCTTTACCTAATTTTTCTAAAACATTTGAAATTGAATGTGATGCTTCTAGTTTAGGTATTGGAGCTATTCTTATGGAAGAGGGAAGACTAATCACATATTTCAGTAAAAAGCTAAATGGAGCCTCATTGAGGTATTCGGCATATGATAAGGTGTTATATGCATTGGTTAGGGCATTGGAAACTTAGCAACACTATCTTTAGCCTAAGGAGTTTATGATTCACACTGACCATGAATCTTTAAAGCACCTGAAGAGTCAACACAAACTGAATAGGAGACAAGCATTCCCAAGATTTTAGTGATGACTTTGCTTGTTGTGAAAAGGGAGATAGTGGAAAATTCTTTAGGCATGAAGGGTTCTTGTTTAGAGAAAATAAACTTTGTATTCCAAACTGTTCCCTTAGGGAGTTGTTAATAAAAGAGTCTCATGGTGGAGGTTTGATGGGACACTTTGGAGTGGCTAAAACCTTAAGGGTTTTGCAAGAACACTTTTATTAGCTACCCATGACACGAGATGTTGAGTGAATTTTGTGAGAGATGTATCACTTGTAGACAAGCCAAATCCTGAGTGCAACCCCATGGCTTGTAGCAACTCCTTACTATTCCTAGTGAGCCTTGAGTTGATATTTCTATAGATTTTGTATCTGATAGGGATGTTAAGTTCTTAAGTTACTTTTGGAAAACCTTGTGATGTAACTTAGGAACTATATTATTGTTTTTTACTACTTGTCATCCACAAACTGATAGGCAAACTAAAGTAGTTGATAGAACTTTATCAATTTTACTAAGGGCTATCATGCAAAAGAATATTAAAACATGGGAAGATTGTTTACCACATGTTGAATTTGCTTATAATTGTGCTATACATTTTGCCACTAAATTTTCACCTTTTAGGATTGTATATGGATTTAATCCTTTGACTCCATTGGAATTAATTCCTTTACCTGTTTCTGAACATGTTCATTTAGATGGCAAAAGGGAAGTTGAATTTGTTAAGTAGATTCACGAGAAGGCTCAACTCAACATTGAGCAAAGAATGGAACAATATGCAAAACAAGCCAATAAAGGGCACTGAAAAATAATCTTGGAACCTGGAGATTAGGTTTGGTTGCACATGCGTACAGAGCGATTTCCAGCACAAATGCGATCTAAGTTACTTCCTAGGGGCAATGGTCCTTTTCAAGTGCTTGAGCGAATTAATAACAATGCTTACAAGATGGCTTTACCAAGTGAGTATCCTATTAATGCTACTTTTAATATTACTAATTTGAGTCCTTTTGATGCAAGCGATGATTTGAGGACCAATCATTTTCAAGAGGAGGGGAATGATGACAATCGAGTTAAGAAATGGATAATGGATCCTCTTAAAATGCCAGTTGGACTTATGACCTGACTTCAAGCTAAATGATTTAAGGACGCACTTAATGGGCTAATCAAAGAAATTCAAGATGAGGAGCAATGCTTGCGTTAATCTAAGAATGAACCAAGAGTAATCCAAGTCATTGGAATCTACGACGTCCCAGAACAAAGACGATTTAAAGATGTTTATTGAAGAACTAAAGTTGTCGGCGTGGAAGAAGGAAAAGCCACCAGTGTCGAGGAGAAAGACCACCATTAAAGCTGTTGGTGTGGAAGAGGGAAAGCTACCAATGTAGAGGAGAAAGGTCGTCGGCCTAAATGGGCAGCATGAGATGTATTGTAGGCTAGCATAGTAAGCTGTCAGCCTAAGTGGTTGGCTTACCCATATACGCTGGTTTAAGGTGCATTTAAGCCGCCGACTTTGAGTGCCAACTTAGGGAGAAATTTAAGCCGGTTCCAAGTAAGGTTTTATACATTTTGTTATGTTTTGCATAGAGACTATAAATAGTCATCAAGAACTCCATTATAGACATCACTTTTTGGCTAATTAAAATTACAATACTTTTGTTCTGTTTTTGAAGAATTCGAACTTATCGGAATTTTTTCTTAGTGTTCATAACATTATGATGTGCCTAATTCCACTAAGAAGCACAATCAAAAGACTTAAGAAAAACAATCTCAAGTCAAGGCAAAAACCGGATCCACAAGGGGCAATTTTACGTGAACCCTAACGAAGATATGATGAAATCCAAATGTCCAATGATATAATTATAATACCACAATGGTAATATCTTCTAACAACACTCTAATCTCATATAATCCATGCAAATAATCCACAAATTCAAAAGAAAACCTCAATTATAAGAAGTCCTTTCCAATAGAGAAGAACACGTTTTCAAGTGGATTCTTCAATGATGATTCAAATCCAATTGCTAAGTACTTCAAATAAACAAAATATTTTTTGAAAAATAAGATGTATTTCTGACCAAGAACTATCTCAATTCAACCCTAGATATGACACACTAGAGAAGAAAAGAAATCACAACAAAATGAAATTGATATAACTCACAATTTCAAGATGTTGCACTCACCACAATTTCAACTCTTGGGATTGAAATTGATAAGATTTTAGATGACAATTAGGAACCCTAATTCTCACATGAAAGGTAGTGTTTTAATCTGCAAAAATAAGCCTCCTAAAACCCTCTCTTAAGCAAGTATTTATACTTGCTACTCCTAGGGTTAAAAAGTGCTCAAAATTACAAGTTTGCCACTTTTAAGGTGGCTAACCCTAAATGAAAATTACCAGGAAATAAAAGTGTCCCAAAACCAAAATACAACCAAAATAGTTCATAAAAGAAGAAATATATGAAAGAAATGATCTTCAAGATGCCGATCTTCTATAGGATCCATCGGCCCAGCTCATCGCTGGTTCAAGTCGGTCCATGGATAACCCACAAGCTGAGTTTGAGGGAGTTTGTCCATTACCCTATAAAATATGATAAGTGTGCCTGTTGGAAAACACAATACAAGAATAATAGAAAAGAGTTTAATATATAAATAATTCCGGAGTTGATCTGCTCAAAATGGGCTATCATTGCCAAAATTAGAATTCCGTTAGTTTTTGCCCTAATGATAGGTCTTGTCGTATTTTTATTCCTATCACATTACTTATCAATTGGTATTCTATCCTGATTGTGGCGTACACATCATACTAAGGTTCCTGCTTCTCTGTAAGCAACAGGTTGTAGTTTCCCTTCATTTGTGATCGATCGTCGGCTGTTCAATTTCAAATTGATCTCAAGTTTCGACACAAGTTAACGAAGTTCGTATCACATGACCATATAAATGCTTATGTAACTCTTAGCAATGTATTTTCTCAAACAATTGCGATTTTACTTTTAACACAGTCTCTAACATGGCCATGTCAATGAGCGTACATTTCTACGTAGCCTCGGACATGGTCATATACTTAATCCGGTAACTTGTCTTTCTCTATAAGTTTGACACGATCTCCAATATGGTCGTATCAATGGGCATGTTGACCATTTCACTTTCATAACTTATTCATTCTAATTCCAATTCACATGAAACTTGCACAATTTTCTTCCTTTATGTCCAAAGTTGCTCTTAAGAACCTAAAATTAAAATATATGCCAATTAAGTATATTATCTAATCAAATATGCTTATAAAATATATCAAAACCAAATAAAATTAATTAATTATAGTCTTTTTCACCACTGATTAAACATCCCCACACTTAAGCCTTTAGTTGTCCTCAAGCAAAAGTAAACAGTAAAGATCCAAGATAAATTATTCTTTACTAATTACCTTAGACAATAATCACTAAGTTCATATTTAAACAAATTGCATTCATTATAAAAATCATTTACCCTCAATATCTCTTCTATCCATTCATTTTGAATGTACTACGAACACTAAATAGTAGAGTTCAAAAGCTAATCTACATAATACCAAAATTTATCATGCCTTTTAGAAAAAAATTGATAGACCCAAATGCATACTAAACTTTATCCAATTAAGAAAAAGGTTTTCAAAATTTTGTCTACTTAACTAAGATGTATACTTCTTCTTTTTCATTCCTCTAAGTACTATGACTTCAACAAAAATTTACTACATCTATCACTTGAAACCCTACCTAATTTTTTATATTTACTAGGAGCTTCCCTTTCTTTCTTCTTTTTTCTCACTTTTTCTTTTTTTTTTTTCTTTTTAATTTTAGGTAGTATAGAGCAATTTCATCAGTTAGTAAGTCTTAAACCAAACGATCTTAGGCTACTAGGTTTTAAGATACCCCTTCGAACCACCATTAACTCCATTACTTGTTTTTTATTAGTTTTCTAAAACGTTTCTCTTGACCCATATAGTAAGCTTTAGGTTGATGATCCTAACTTCGTCACTTAAGTCAACAAGTGCTATCTCTCGAAGGGCACCCCTCAAGCTTAATTGCTTGAGTCAACAAGGGCCACTACAAACTTTATTTTATTTATTTTATTTTTTTATCCCTAGAATTTGATTAATAAGAAGAACTTTCAAAAGACAAATTTCATTAGTTCAATTATTCAAGATCCTAATACTCATAAGAACTTCCAAAAGATAAGTATATATTAAAGTAAGTTTAAAAACTCAAATTCCCAATCCATAATTATTAATATTATTCCAATATGGAGTTTGTAAATTCTAAGCCTAAACAACATGTAACTCTGATTTACAAAGATTTCACAGTTCAACTCTAATCAAATTCTATAAATTTACTAATGAAAATATAAAAATATATCAAAGGTTTAAAAAAATCCCAATAATCCATCAAATTATGAATGCAATTTATTTAATTGGTACTACTAAAGGAAATAAATTATCATATAAAACTCTTTGGTAAAAACTTAAGGCTTTTATGTTATTCCGTTCCATCACACTTAAAATTGTACATTATCCTCAATGTACAAAATAAGCACAAAAAATTAAAATAAACAAATTAACAATTCATGAGAAGGGAAATGAAGTAAACTAATAGTTCCCCAATTTAATTAGTTCAATTGTGTCATGTTATGATTTTCTAGTCAATAAGTATAGTAATCTTTGCAAAACAAGGAAATAATAAAAAAACAGTAAAAGCGTAAAAAATAAAGTGAAAGAGAATAAGATTGTAGATAACTAAGTATATACTAAGACTAAAAAATAAATAAAAAGTAAACTAAACTAATTAAAACTTGGGTTGCCTCCTAAGTAGCGCTTTTATTTAACGTCATTAGCTCAACATACTTCACACTTGTTAATTAGGGGGGTCAAAGATTAAATTTCTCACATTTATCTTGTTTGAACCTATCTAAACAATCCTTTGTACTCTTCATGAATTATAACTCCAAAGGGTTTACATGAATGTATTCCTACTTACAGTTAGCAACAAAAAGGTCAATTACGTCAAGAAAATAACAACTATTGCCATACTCAAAAGAGTATCACATTGCATCGAGAACTTTAGAAACTAATTCTTCTTCACCAACTCGAAGAATTACTTTACCATCTCCTACATCAACAATTGCTCTCGCTATAGCTAAAAAGGGTTGACCTGGGATTAATGGCACATTTATATCCAAATCCACATCTAATATTACAAAATGGGCCAGAAAAAAATAAGTGCCAACCTTTACTAACACAACCTCAATTATACCTTTAGGAAATTTGACAGACATATCAACAAGTTGCAAACTCATTTTAGTTTATTCATGTTTTCCTAATCCTAATTTTTAAATAATTTCTATTACATTAAATTTATACTAGCACACAAATTAGCCATAGCTTTTTTAATTAACAAGTCATTAATTAAATAGGGCAAAGTAAAAGTACCAGAATCTTTTAATTTTTTTTGTAACTTGTTCTATAGGATGGTGGAACATTCGTCACTAAGGGTGACTACTAAGATCTCCTCCAATTTCCTTTTGATTGAGAGTAAATCCTTTAGATATTTTGCACATTTCTACATCTGTGATAAGGCCTCAACAAAAGGTAAATTAATATGAAGTTATTTGAAATTTTCCAAAAAACATACCATATTGCTCATCTAAGCATTCTTTCTTTAGTCATGCGGGATAAGAAATTTTTGGAACATATTCCTTCACTTGTGGAGTTTTCTCAATATCTTCCTCTTGCTTTTCTCTTTCTTGCACAACCTCTTCCCCACTAGATCTTTGTTTAGATTACAATTCTTTTCCACTTCTTAAGATAATTACTAGGTAGCGTATCTTGTGATCTTTCAAAAACCATTCTTGCATTCTACCTAATTTGATTTTCTAAGTTTCAAATTGAAGCCTCTTGATTTCTTAAAGATATTTTTAGCTTGGAAGCATGTTTCAATTGTGTGAATGAACTTTGTTAAGAATTCTTCCAAATTTGGTTGCTTTTCTAGTGGTAGAGATAGATGTTGGAATTCAAGTGGAATATTCCTTTGTTGATTTTCATAAAAAAAAAATTAAAAAGGGTAGTTTTGCCATCTCAAATTGTAAGTTTTACTGTAGGGATTGTTTCACTACCTATTTAGAAGTTCTATAAAATTAACATGTTCATTAAAATCGGTTAAAGGATCTAACTGACCTAGAAGTTAAACAACCATTACTCCATCAATCTTTTTTCTTAGTGCTTCTACTTGTGCTACAAGTGCAATAATCATATCTATGTCATAAACTCTTACAAATTTATTTTGTCTTACCCCTATAGCATTCCATTAATAGTTGTTCCCGACTATGTTTTTTATCAAGTCTTAGGGCTTCTCAAGTGTTTTATTATTCAATGTTCCTCTAGTTGCTGCATCTATCATTTGCTTGGTGGTTTGGTTTAATCCTCTATAAAAAGTCTAGATTTGTATCCTAAGTGGAAGATCGCGGTATGGGCATCTCCTAAGAAAATCTTTATACATCTCCCATGTATCATATAGTTTCTTTGACTTTATTTGAGCATAAAAGAGGTATAATTTCATAGTTTTGTAATCTTAACTAGTAGAAAATACATTGCTAAGAATCTTTTTTCCGTCTAGTCCCATTTAATATTTGAACCTCTAGGAAGAGAGTTCAACCACCATTTAGCTATATTTCTTAAAGAAAAAGGAAAAAAGTTGTAACCTAATGGCATCGTCTGTGAACCCATTAATTTTGAAGGTATTGCAAATTTCCAACAAGCTTACAATATGTGCATTAGGGTCTTTATCTTGCAAACCATCAAATTACACAAATTGTTAGACCACCTATATAATATTTAGTTTGACTTCAAAGTTGTTGGCTAAAATTGTTGGCCTAACAACATTGGACTCAACTCTAGTGAGTGATGGTCTTACAAATTCTAACATAATCCATCCTTCTTCATTGGCCAAGGTTACTAACCAATCATCCTTAGACTCTTGGGCAAGAACTTGAAGCCTTTAACTAAATCTTCAACATCCTCTTGGCATAAAAAATACAAGTTAAAAAAAATGGAAAATAAAATTGAATAGAAAGTAAGTAATAAGAAAACTAGTGATTAGATTAATAAGATAGAGGTGTTCCTAATATTCAAGTCCTTAGCAACGGCGCTAAAAAATTGATATCGGTTTATCCAACTATCCGAAGACCTCTAAGCAAGTGCACTTATCAATTTTTATACTATAGTGTATAATAATAGCGAATATCAATCTTACAAAGACCATGATACTAGTATTAACTTTTCTCTTATTATCTAATCAGCAAAATTGAATAAGAAAATTAAGGAAAACAACAAGTAATCTTAAGAAAACAATAATTTATAAAAGCATACCTAAATATTGAATCCTCTTAGAATTACTAATTTCATTAAGTAATTATTGTTCAATTCCAGTATTGCGTTTTTAGACCGTGAGAATTTCTAACTTGAACTAATAGCTCTCTCAAGTCTACTAATTCCTAATTTCAGGTTGATTAATTAAATCTCTTTCTAATCAAAACCCCTAGAATCAAATTTATTTTCTCTTTAAGAATTCCACTATTAAGTTTGATCCTAATTTGGAATATTTACGTCGTCTTATCTTTAGGATTGCCTGCAACTCGTTCTAATGATGTGATGGGAATCAAATCATGGTTCTTATAGAGTTGCTCAACCCAAGAATCAAAGTGCAAGAACTAGAGGTGGACACCCTTAGGCTGGCTATAAAGGTCGGTGACTTTCATCCTAGATCGGCCATTCAAGATCGACGACGTAGAGATAGGTCGGCCATAAAGGCTGGCAGCTTAACCTCTAAGGTTGGCCGTCAAGGTCGGTAACATAAATTGCCAAAGCCGATAACTTTAGAAGTTAAGCCAGCTATTTAAGCCAGTAGCTTACCATGTAAGGCCAGTGACCATTATTTCCAAAGCCAGTAGCTTATGTGGGTGATTCACATTTGTTTTTCGCTTTACTATATATTGGTTTTTTTGTTAGAATTTAGGGACTTTTGTGATGTGCCTAAAAGGGGATTAAGCACAATCAAAACAATCCAAATGTAAACCTCGAAAGACAAGATCAAATTTAGTTCACAAGAGAGATAGTTTGCGTGAACCCTAATTGATGAAAGATGAATCGATTGATAAAATCAAGGAGATGAAATCTACAAAGATGATAATTCTCAATTGAATCAATTAACCAACTTAAGTTCCAAGAGAATTCCAATCAACAATACACAAATTAAAGTCGTGACCCTCCTCACAACAAAGAGAATTCCACGCCACATGTGTAATGATAATTTGATGGTGATAACAAATGCCAAAAACCAATCAATTAAGTAATAATAATTTGATTACAAATGCAATCAAATCTGGCCAAGAAACTTCCAATTCATCCCTAGATATTACACATTGGAGAAGAAAAGAAATCACAACAAAATGAAATTGATATGACTCACAATTTCAAGTGTTGCACTCACCACAATTCCAATTCTTGGGATTGAAATTGATAAGGGAAATTGAACTAAGGAAGAACCTTAATTTCCTCACGTAAAGTGTATGACCAAATTTGAAAAATGGCCTCCTCAAACCCTACTTTAAGCAAGCATTTATACTTGCTCCCTTTAGGGTTAGAAAATACACAAAATTGCAACTATGTCACTTTTTAGGTGGCCGGTCCTAAATGAAAATTACAAACAAAATGAAAGTGTCCCAAAAGAAGATACAACATAAAATAATCTACGCAAATGACAAATATATAAAAGAAATTGATCTTCAAAATGCTAGTCTTTAGGGTGCTTTTGAATTGAGCCTTGATGAGGATCCCGACTCACTTAAAAGTATAGGTGATTTGGCATCTTTTAGGACTGATAAGTTAACCTACTTAAATGTATAAGAATTATATTGTATGAATGAAGAAAATAAATTAGCTTCCTTAAGATTGGGTTTCTCATGTAAGATTCTCAAAACTATGTTTTGTAGACCCTTAGCTCTAGCCCTAAAGATAAGTCTTGTAGGAGTCTAATTCCTATCATTTTGGAACATTGCGAAAACACTTTATGATGTTTATTCTTCAATTTTACTCTTATCAATCCATGGGATTGTAACGAGTGACGATATTGGTTTATTGTGCATCATAAAACAAATCCGTATTAGGACTACTTTCTTGCTGGTGTGTCATATCTAGTAAGGGTTTAGGGTTTATTTTATATTATTTTTCATTATTTGAATCTTGAATTCAATTGCGATTGATTGTTGCCTCGAAATTGGAATCATCTTATTAGATTATCGTTTTAGGCACATCATCTTTTGGTATCAAAGCTTAGATTAAGATTAGGAAATTGTGTTTATTGGAATTCCTTTAAGAGATTAAGGTTTTGATATTGTGGAATTGTTACGGTTTGGTTGTTATTAAATTAAGATTATACGTCGACTAGCAAATGGGATTGTGTTGTTACTATGTAATTCAATTCGGATTATTTGTGGAATTCATGTAAACTAAAAAATTAGGGTTCTTCGTTGTTATTGTTGTGGTTATGCAATTTTGTTGTCGTGGGATGTAAATTTCATTGTTGATTTGATTAATAGTTAATCAGGGCTAGTTGCTATTGTTGTTGCTGTTTGTATATCCTAGTTAATTGTCGTTGTGCTGGATTTGAGTTAAGGATTGAACTAAGGTTGCAATTAGGAATTGTGTTGATTAGGGTTTATGTAGTGTGTAATTGTGATTTGGAATTCAAGTGTTGAGACTACAATTCGGTGAAGATGTTGAACAACAATGTTAATGGGGGATTCAAGAATGAGGCTAAAAGTTAAGTAGGAGGAGGAGTACAGGTTCGTCATGCTACAAGTGGGAGAAGAACAGTAGAAGAGCAGTTATAGGATTTGACTGCCATTTTTGCTAATCTAACAACACGGGTCAATAAGATGACCTTACCCTAACAACCAGTAGCAAATCCACAAGCATCCCTACCTAAGGCAAGCCTTAATGCTATGTGTAAAGAAGGAGCAATAGGAGGAAACAGGGGCAGACAAGTTGGAAGACAGTATCATGCTTACAGAGAGGAGAGGGATGACAATTTTAGGGATGAACTTTATCCTAATCATGCGTTTAAACCGCCTAAGGGTCTAGAGTATGTGAAATTACAGATGCCTTCATTTATTGGAGGGGGACCTATAAAGGAGTACCTTGACTAGGAGGATAAGGTAGAAGGACTCTTCGAATGCTATGAGATTAATGATCATACGAGAGTTCATCTAGTAGTAGTTGGATTTATAGGGTATGCCACCTTATGGTGGAAAAACCTTGTGGCTAATAGGAGGAGAGATGGTGATCCTGAGATTCATACTTAGCAAGAAATGAAAAGGGTTATGAGGAAGAGGTTTATACCAGGACACTACAAACAGGAGTTATTCATGCATTTCTAGACATTAAGATAGGGAGGCAAAACAGTGGATAAATATGTCCAGGAGTTTGAGACACTAAGGATCCGATGTGGGATAGTTAAACCACCTGAAAAGATCATGGCATGATTTGTGTTTGGATTGAAATATGAGATTACATTTATTGTCAAGCTACAAAGGTATGACAGTCTTGATGAGGCCATCCAGTTGGCTTTAAAATTTGAGAGGTAGAGGAGCTCCAATCCATATAGAGCATCGAGTAACATGTATGGATCTACTACTCAGTTATATGGATTAGATAATTAGCAGGTTAGAAAGGGAGAAATTGTTAGGACTATGGAATCAAATGCAACCATTACTAATAGGGAGAGGGATAGTTTTAGAAAAGGCAAAGCGGTTGTAGGGGTTGATATTCGACAAATAGTGCTAGGGTCATCAATTGGGAAGATTCGTCAAACCCAATGCTTTAAATGCATGGGCTTTGGACACATAACTACTCAGTGTTCTAACAAAAGGGTGATGATTGCTATGGAGGTGGAAAACAAGGGTGAAAGGAAGACATACTTGAGCCTACAAATTTATTAGCAATGCTAAAGGAATATTATAAGTATCTAGTTGTTGAGGTACATGAAGACAAGGGCAATGATCAATATCTAACTATTAATGTACCGTGTAAGGTAATGACTACATCTCCAGATATTGAGGACATGTAAAGGGAAAACCTATTCCATATTCCTTACAAGGTTTAAGGTAATCTTTGTACCCTTCTTATTGATGGTAGTAGTTGCACCAATGTTATAGTTGTTGCATTAGTGAATAAATTGCAACTAGTCACTACACCTCATCCTAGGCCCTATAAATTGCATTGGTTGAGCGAGTGAGATAGTCTACATGTCACTCAAACGATTAAGGTTCTAATCAACATAAAGAAAAAGTACCAAGATATAATTGATTGCGATGTTCTCCCTATGTGTGCATCACATATATTACTAAGTAGACCTTGGTTATTTAGCAGGAGGGTGCTGCATGATGGGTATAGAAACATCTATATGTTTCATAAGGATGGTAGATGGGTTGTTTTAAGTCCTATGTCACCAACTAAAGTGCAGGAAGCCTAAGAGCAAATTAATAAAACCCATAACAAGAAGTCTTTGATAGTAAAGAGGAAGGGACTGGTGGACAACCCGAATAGAGTGAATTAGATAAAGGTAATTCAGAAGCCTTCAAGACAATAGGCACTTACAAGCTAAGAATTTCAACCCAAGGGATTCACAAAAGCACACAATAAAAACAGAGGAACCATTAGATTTGAGGACAAATCTTTCACAGGTCTAAGGAGATTATGGGAATCAAATCACGGTTCTTACAAAGTTGCACAACATAGGAATCAAAGCACAATAATCGAAGGTGGTCACCTTTAGGCTAGCCATAAAGGTCGATAGCTTTCATCCTAAACCAACCATTCAAGGCCAATGGCTTAGCCTCCAAGGTTAGCTTTCAAGGCCGGCAGCTTTGGAAGTTAAACTAGCCATCTAAGCCAATGACTTATCATGTAAGGCTAATGGCCCTTATTTCCAAAGTCGACGACTTTTGTGGGTGGTTCGCATTTGTTTTTCCCTTTGCTATATATTGGTTGTTTTATTAGAATTTAGGGACTTTTCGAACATTAAGATAACACTTTTAGAAGTTTATTCTTCAATTTTACTCTTATCAATCCATGGGATTGTGGTAAGTGACGGTATTGGTTTGTTGTGCGCCGTATCAACAAATCCATACTAGGATTACTCTCTTACTGGTGCGTCATATTTGGTAAAGGTTTAGGCTCTATTTTATATTATTATTCGTTATTTGAATCTTGGAATTGGATTGCTATTGATTGTTGCCTTAGAATTGGAATTATCCAATTAGATCATTGTTCTAGGCACATCATGATGTTAAATCTATTCTAATATAGGATCTTTCAATCTTTATATAAGAAATCAAACTTCAAACTAATATACTGATAATATTAATTTGAAAACAATAAAAAAACACAAAATTAGATCACTAGAGTATTAGTAATTTATTGAATAATAAACCAAAAAATCACATGTTCATTTTAAGATTCATCATGCCCAAGTATGAAAAGAAAATTAAGCTAGCATCATATTGAAATTCAATAGTGCATAAAAAATTCAATAAAACATAAATTATAGTAAAATCGACAATTATATTATTATTAATTCTAAAACTTTATCTCCCCATCTGCTAGAACTTCATACTCTTTTGTAGTGATCAAATGTATTCATCATGGGTGCATTCATTTTGTGTATAGATAGATTTATTTGGTATGTTAACTAATGCTTGATAACTTGCTTGAATGGTAGTAGTGAGGAATGAACTCATTGAACTATGGTTTTGCTCACTTCCTAATAGTCTTTCTTACAAGTTATTTAAAGTTGTAAATGGGCTAAACATAGAGTGACTGATAGGAACCAAATTCCCACAAGACCAATCACTAGAGCTTGAGCTAAGGGTTTACAAAATCTAGCTATGAGGATCCTCCATGAACAACTAAACCCTGAGGATGTTAATTTAGTATTTACTTTTCTATCATATAATTGTTGTGCATTCCGACAAGTGCATTTATCGGTTCTACAGGATGGCGAATAGAAACACACTAAGGATCAAATTGGGGACATTCTTAGACTCACATCCAACGGTCCACAATGTATCCACTTGACTTAAAGAACCGACCACTT
This sequence comes from Laguncularia racemosa, assembly GCA_037954665.1. Lineage (NCBI taxonomy): Eukaryota > Viridiplantae > Streptophyta > Magnoliopsida > Myrtales > Combretaceae > Laguncularia > Laguncularia racemosa. The sequence goes on from JBBMOL010000028.1 coordinate 2,828,503, forward strand.
GAAAACCATATTTTGCACTTGTAATTGCCATTACTTAACCGGTCATTTTTGTTCATTTTTGGAACTTGTAATTTGTTTTTAGAACCAGCCACTTAGTGGCATACGTGTAAATTTTTGAACATTTTTATCCTAATTGGAGCAAGTATAAATACTTGCTAACTAGGGTTTTTAGGGAGCTTTTGACATTTTGAACAAATATACACTTTGTTGTCGTGAGGAATTCCCTTACTTGCAGTTGATCTCTTATCAATTTCATTTGTCAAATTGTGGCGAGAACCAACTAGAGTGATTGTGAGTAATATCAATCACCTCTTGTTGTTTTATAAATTGTTCTTAGTGAGTAATATCTATATGCAATTTATTGGTTACTTATCCATATACACGTGAATTAGGGTTCTTATTTTCATATTTGAAGCATTTCAATTTGAGTAAAATCTTAGTCCATTTCCTTTGTTATCCATTGATATTCATATAATTTATTTGTTCCATATATCAATTTGGCTTCAATTTTCGTGAATTAGGGACTATTTATGAAGTTGTTGATCAAGCCAATTGTTGGTTGTAATTTATTGTTCACGCCATTTGTATTGGTGTACATGTGCTTGGATTTTTAAGCACATCAGTGACGAGTATTCCACACTCAAGTCTTGAAGGATAGGTCTAGACCTTAGAGTAATAAACTAAACTTAGATTGAGAGATAAAATGTTAATATTTATATTCGCTTTCTTTCCAAAATCTTTATCATTCCAAAACTCATTTTGAACTTTTGTTTTTCAAAGTTTTAACTACTTGATTTTACAATTTGATAAGGGATAGTGACTTTCTACGATTCTGGTAAGATATGATTGTTGAATGTATCACAATCACATAAATTAAAATCCTTTGTACTCCGACTCTTCCTTGCGATCAATTAGGCAAGTGCACCTATCGATTACAATAGTATAGAGTTGATTTCAAGTATCGTCTCCTCAAGGATCAGCAAGTACTAATACTAACCTCAAATCGACTATCCAACCGCACATTTTCGAGGTGAATGGATTTAACCAAATAACCTAAATTAAACTAAATTATCTAATAGAAATGAAATCAATGAATAGCAAACAATGACTTAAATTTTCAAATTCAATGTTCAAACGCGTACCCCGCTCTTACTACTCATCTAATTACTATGCAACTTCAATCCTTAGAAAACTAATTAATGAATACTGATTATCTCTGATCCGCGAGGCATCTAACACTAAGTTAATGTTTCTTCCAAAATCACTAACTCCTAATCCTAACCGTATTAACAAAGATCCCTCTTTTATTAACAACAATAAGAATTGCATGATTATACCACAACCCTCAATTAGATTAAATCATTACATTCAATCTAATACGGAAAACTTATGCTTTCTATCCCTAGATTGCATACAAGCCTTTTCATCCGATGTATGATCTATTCAAACAAGAGATTTTCCAATCAACTTATCCGAAATCAATGTAATCTAATGCTGGCCAAACATCAAATCAACAATATATAATAAATAACATGGATGAAATCAGAGATGCTCAATTGTCATTAATTTTGCAATAAACTCAATGTTACATAGTAATCAGACTTTCGTAAGATTCGAGTACGATATAATTAGCTACACATGGTTCTCAAAGAATAACAAAACGAAATAATCAAATCCATGTGTGAAACCCTTCTAGAATTAAAGCTCGGAAATTCCTTTGGCTGCTGTTGTTCTCCCAAAATTCCAGTACGTGTTTTCTCCCTCCAAAAACTCCTTTCTCTCTCTTCAAAGACGACTATTTATACTTAGGGTAGCTTCCTCTTTGGCGTGTAGAAGATATCCTTCAAAATTGGACAAAAGATTTAAAATCAATTTGAAGATATCCTTCATTCAATAGATACACAGTCATACTATACGGGCGTGTATACAAACCGTGTATTTGTCTGACTTAGTGAACTCTGGGCGTGTATATCCCACACGGCCGTTTGTAATAGCCGTGTATGCCTCTGGCTTCTTTGTTCTTCATACACGGTTGACTACACGGGTGTGTAACTCAACCGTGTGTCCTCCTCAATGTGTTCCTATGCACGGTTGGTTTACACGGGTATGTATTCCAACTGTGTACTGATCTGTCCTACAAACTCTTCCACGCTGATACACGGTCGTATACACGGGCGTGTATCCTAATCGTGTAGTCTCCTGATTCCTTCACACGGCCGTTTGTAAAACCGTGTAACTTCCTTTCTTCAAAGCATTCCCCTTTTTACTTGCTTTTATCTCCAATTCGTCTTGAATTTAAATACTTTTCATCAAATCCTCCTTTTCCATACCTGAACATGAAATATAAATCAATTAAGCATCATAATCTTATATTTTCACGCCCAATTATCTCAAAAATTGACTTAATCATCTCCAATTATAAGTGTTAAAATAGATTTATCAAATTTCCCCACACTTAAGCACTTGCTTGTCCTCAAGCAAATTACACATATGGAAGTCTCAATTCTCAGAATTCTTAAAAATCAGAAAGAAATTCAATCATTAACCCCACTTTATACCAGGCTAGCCACCATTTTCCACAATTCGCCTTTCTTATCACTCAATCTTATTAAGAACTTGTATTCAAAATACCAATAGTAGATTTCCAGTATTAATCCAAGTAAGTGAAACTTTTACCCTTTATCATTTAACCAAAAATCTCAAAGTTAAGATCAGACTTACAATCATAGAACTCAGGCATATACATCTACTTATTTCCTGGATCTTTTTCCCCCTTTTAGATTGGAAGTTCAACCTTTTAGTACCTTTTCTTAGTCAATTAACCCATGTAATGAACTTTTAATCGATAATCCCGGGCTCGTCACCCAAGTTAACAGACGTTATCCCCTCAAGCATAGAGGGCGTCCCTCGGATTTACTTGTTCGGGTTGAATTAACTAATCAATTTCTTTCTTTTTTTTTTTCAGTGAATAAGAGTGGTTTCCTTAGCCAGTAAGTCCCAGACCAAACGATCTTAAGCTACTAGGTTTTAAGATACCCCTTCGAACCTCTACCACTCGAATCCAAATATTCTAATTTAAAACCTCATTTAGTTCAGTTTTCTCGGATTTTACTCATAACCCTTGTAGCGAGCTTTCAACCAATGATCCCGAGTTCATCACCCAAGTCAATAGATGTTATTACCCCGAAAGGGCACCCCTCGGACTTAATTACTCGAGTCAATGAGATCCACTTCTGAACTATTTGTTATTGTTCATCATTTTCTTTTTCATCAAATTACTCCCAATTTGTGTTCTATTCCATTATTTTTGTAGGGGAAAATCACCAAGCTATAAGTATCACTTGTTCCTTCATTCAAGATCGCAAAATCAAATTCTAATTCTGAAATGAAAGCCTAAATAACAAGTAAGTCTCCCTCACATGGATACCATACTATAACTCTAAAAAGGTAAAGAGAATACAAAATAAGAGAATAATGCAAAATTCGAAAAAATTTCCATGAAATAGCTGCCTATACAAGTGGAATTTTATGTTTCCTGAGCAACTATTTCTCATCATCATTAAGCTTCCAAATGTTACTTAAATAAGGGAAATTGAGCATTTAAAAGTCCATAATTTCATTGCTCTTGTAATATCTTTCTGTTCTTTCTATTCCCTTTCCCACACTTAAAATCAAACATTGTCCCCAATGTCTGCCCATAAAGTACACGAAAGAAAGAAAATAGAAACAAGGAAAATAAAAGGAGAAAGAAAAGGGAAACTCCCCTGAAATCTATAAGTGGCAAGTCATTCACAGGGGAAACTCTATGCAAGTGCAAAATCCTCGAATCATCCTTCGGAGATCATCAGCTTTCAACATGCAATCCGCACCAGCGAACGGCTAAATGGGTATAAATAAAATCCTAAAAACAAAACACACTAAAAGAAATGAGTATCACAAAAAAAAATAAGCACAGGTCAATATCATCAAAGTTTATCTCAGATAATCAAAGTCACAACAAATAGTTAATAGAAACAATTCAGGATTAGACAGACAAGTTAGCAAATAGTTAGGAAAAATCAGTCATCATCCTTCTCAGACACAGAGTCTTCATCGTCGGAGTTTTCCTCAACAACCATTCGCTCCTTGCCTGGTCTGTAGGGGCTTTCCTCTGATGGAGCAGGTGGAGCAGAAGACGATCCTCCCTCAGTATGCCACTGTCGGCTGATCGGTTCGGGAGGGATCATGTCTTCTTCGCTGGAGCTGGCATAGGAAGAGAACTAAATGTCTAACTTCTCACTAAGCTTGGTGAAGCAATCGATTAAAAACTTCTTCAGTCCCTTCTGCCATTTTTCCATCTTAGTGATCTTCTGCTTCATCATCTTCTAGCTTTTCTTTATTTCTCCCACATCATGCGATAGCTAAGAAACCATCTCTAGCATCTGCACATTGACGGATGGTTCAGCCTGCAGTTGTGGTTCCTCTTCTTCCTCTTCCCTTATCTCCTCTTCAGCGCCAGCGTCAATTGGGTGGAAATTACAATCGCTTAATATCCTGGCCTTAAGCTTTAGAGATCGCCCAATGAAATCACTAGGTGCTCGAAATGGGAATAGACCCAGATTTTTCAAAATTCTAATAATTAGAGCACCTAGAAAAACCCCTTTCGGTCCTTTCTCCGCCTGGCGCTGAAGACAAAAAGCGGCAAAAACACCCACATTAACGCGGGTTCCAGTATACATGGCCCACAACTGGAATAAATCTCTGGCGTTAACAACGCCCTCTGAATCGATCCTACCAGTGGTAGAGCGAGCCATAATATAATGGAGGATATGATGTACTCTATCTCTCAGTTGAGAGGCCTTGGTGTGAGAGGCACTGTAGGCACCAATACCATACCGAGTCCATAAAGAGATAGAATTCGCTGGGCCCCATGAAACCGGAAGGGCACGAAACTCAGGGGTTTGAAGAAAACCCTCATCATAGATGCCCATAGCCTCTATGAAATCAGTCGTGGACATCTTATGGTACTCACCTTGGGCCAGAAACTCAACTTCGTTTCTTATGCCAGCATTCATTGTACCTGAAATCTTGAAGGTGGCTAAGAAAGTAAGAATTAACTCCTCATATAAGTCTTCTTCGATCATGAACAGGTGAAACCAGGCTCGGTCAGCTAAGAGCCTCTCAAATTGTTGGACCAAACCAAATCTTCTCAAAACATCCCAATCCAACACCACATTAGGTTTGATGACCTTTTTCAACTTATATAGAGCAAAAATTTCTTTATCCTTCTCTCGAATATTTACCGGGTATCGAAGAGCTTTGGATTAGCTTGAACTACCTATTTCAGATCGGCTTCTTTTCTTCTTTTGAGCAACAGTCTTTACGCGTGGCATTTTGTCAAGGGAAATAAGCAGAACCTGATCATACCAAGAATAAAAAGGGTGTAAAACAAACAAAGCCCATAGGTAATACATCAAATAACCACATCGCAAACAAGGAACTCCACCATTAGCATCACGGAAGCACGCAAAATCATTAAAATTAAGATTCGCAGTATCATACACGGTTCTTGGGCACGGGAGTGTATTGTAGCCGTATATATCAGAAAATCCCCGCCAAAATTTGCAAAACAACTCATAAACAACCGTGTATTGCAAGAAATTACGAGAGAATCATCAATCACATGTACTAATGGTATTTAAAGCAAAAGTCCCTTTAGCATGCAATCCAAAATACGTTCCAATCACAAAGGATCACGCATGAACAGTTCGAAACCCTAGATTTTCTAATCTAAACAACGATCGAGTAGTGGAGAATGGAAAAACTTCATAAATCGCATGAAAAACATCATCCATACTCAGATAAACAAAAGCCCTAAGGTTTCATTATCCTCCACATGTCATAACACGCCACATTCACATGGAAATCTGACCGTGAGTGAGAAAATGGAGAGGGAAGCAAGAGAAAGGAAAAAGAATGAGAGAGATCTTACCTTGTCAAAGCAATGGAAGAGGGAAACCAACAAGGGAATGGAAAGTGAATGGTGTTATAGAGAGAAAAGATCTGTAGATGAGAGTGTACTGAAAATGAGGGGTACGGTTTTCAAAAGGGGTATAAATACCCGAACACACATGGTGCTAATACACGGGCGTGTAATTCGCCCGTGTATAGGCCTGAGCTCGGAAGCACGGGTATAACACACGACCGTGTTATACAACCGTGTACCCCTCTGACTTCTAGTTAGAAAACTTACCTCTCATACACGGTCGGACACATGCCCGTGTTTCCGGACCGTGTGTTCCTCTGTGGCTCGCTCCCCATACACGGATTGGAAAAACGGCCATTTCCCTTAGCCGTGTCTACCTTGTTCAAAATTACCTCTCATACACGGTCAGGACACACGGGCGTGTTTCTTGACAGTGTATTACTCTGTGGGTTGCCGTTCTCGCTACACGGGCATGATACACGCCCGTGTATGTCATCCGTGTGTCTCCTGAAGGTTAAAATTTTCTTTCTCTTGATTATTTCTTGAAGTCCATCTCCTCAAAAAGCTTCTTCATAAATATTCCTCTGCAAAACCTTGGAAAAAGAAAAAAAATATGGTGATAACTCAAAACAAAAATAAAACTTACCTAATTGCATGGGTTGCCTCCCATCAAGCGCTTTTGTTTAACGTCGTTTACTCGACGAATTGAAGCTCCTTCTGATTAAGTCACTAGAGGCTGGAGTCTAAACTCCTCTTGGCCCTCTTTCTCCTCTTGAGTCCCAAAATATAGCTTTAGGCGCTGTCCATTTGCCTTAAAAGTATGCCCATCTGGGTGTTCCAATTCCGCAGCTCCATGCGGAAAGACTTTGTGTACTTTGAATGGTCCAGACCATCGCAATCTCAACTTGCTCGGAAAAAGTTTCAGCCGCGAATTGAACAAGAGAACGTGATCTCCCTCATGGAATTGTTTCGGATGATGAATCCACTGGTCATGATACCTCTTCACCTTCTCTTTATAAATGCGCATGTTATCATAGGCCATCGCGCGCCATTCATCGAGTTCGTTCAACTGAAACTTCCTCTATTTTCCAGCTGCTTCTAGATCCATGTTGAGAGTACGCATAGCCCAAAAAGCTCAATGTTCCAACTCCACTGGCAGGTGGCAAGCTTTCCCAAACACTAGTCGGTATGGAGTGGTACCCAAAGGAGTTTTGAATGCAGTCCTGTAGGCCCACAATGCATTGTTTAGCTTTTCCGACCAGTCCCTCCGGTGGTGCTCCACTGTCTTTTCTAAAATTCTTTTGAGTTCACGGTTTGAAACTTCCACTTGACCACTCGTCTGAGAATGATAGGGGGTTGCTAATCTATGGGTGACTCCATATCGCTTCAGCACTTTCTCCAATTGCACATTACAGAAATGTGTTCCCCTATCACTAATTAAAGCCCGTGGTGCTCCAAACTTAGAAAAACGTTTCTTTAAGAATTTCACCACTACTCTGGCATCATTGGTGGGCAAAGCTTGGGCTTCTACCCATTTGGACACAAAAACCACTGCCACAGGTATATACTTATTCTCGAAAGAATTTAGGAAAGGACCCACGAAATCGATCCCCTACACGTCGAAGATCTCACTCTCCAAAATGAAGTTCTGGGGCATCTCATCACGTTTTGATATACTACCCACACGTTGGCACTTGTCACATGTCTTCACAAAACTGAAGGAGTCTTTGAATATACTTGGCCAATAAAATCCGGATTCCAAAACCTTGTGGGCAGTCTGATTCACACTATAATGACCTCCAGTTGGCCCGGTGTGACAGTGCTTCAAAATCTCTTGCCCTTCTTACTCGGTTACACATCGTCTAATCACTTGATCTGCACAAACACGAAACAAGAATGGTTCCTCCCAAAAATAGTGCTTTAACTCAGCAAAGAACCGCTTCTTTTGCTGAGGCATTTTGTCACTAGGGAGTACTTTGCAAACAAGATAGTTAGTAAAATCAGCAAATCAAGGGTCGGAAGTGTCACTTACCTCGTTAATCTGATAAAGTCCTTCCTCTGGAAAAGCATCATCAATCTCATCTTCATCCAAATTCTCCAAATGCGGGTTCTCCAATCGAGAAAAATGATTAGCAGCTAGATTCTCCGCTCCCTTTTTATCCCTAATCTCCAAATCGAATTCTTGGAGAAGCAATATCCACCGAATGAGTCGCGGTTTGGCATCTATCTTAGATAATAAAAACCTGAGAGCTGAATGGTCAGTATAAACAATTACCTTAGACAAAATTAAATAAGACCGAAACTTGTCAAAAGCAAAAAATTACAGCAAGAAGTTCCTTTTCGGTCGTGGTGTAGTTCTCTTGAGCACCTGTGAGGGTCTTACTAGCATAATAAATAGGCTGAAAGTGCTTATCCCTCCTTTGTCCCAAAACCGCTCCAACAGCAAAATCACTTGCATCACACATTAATTCAAAAGGAAGATCCCAATCAGGAGCCACCATGATAGGTGCTTTGGTCAATAATTCCTTAAGCTTATTAAACGCTTGAAGGCATTCATTGGTGAATTCATAAGGTATGTCCTTTTCTAATAACCGTGTCAACGGATGGGCTATTTTAGAGAAGTCCTTAATAAACCTTCTATAAAGCCAGCATGCCCAAGGAAACTCCGAATGGCTCTTACTGATGAAGGTGGTGGAAGTTTTGCAATTGTGTCCACCTTAGCACTATCCACTTAGATTCCTCTATGAGAAATTTTATGGCCTAGAACAATACCCTCCTTCACCATGAAGTGACATTTCTCCTAATTCAAAACCAGATTTGTCTCTTCACATCAAATCAACACTCTCTCTAAATTATTGAGACAAAAATCAAAGGAATCACCAAAGACGGAGAAATCGTCCATAAAGACTTCCATAATGTCCTCTACCAAATCCTCAAAGATGGCTAGCATACACTGCTGAAACGTAGCCGGTGCGTTGCATAACCCAAAAGGCATGCGCTTATATGCGAAAGTACCGTAGGGACAGGTAAAGGTAGTCTTTTCTTGGTCCTCAAGAGCGATTTGGATCTGAAAATATCCCGACATACCGTCTAAAAAACAGTAGTATAGATGTCCTGCTAACCGCTCTAGCATTTGATCCACAAAAGGGAGTGGGAAGTGATCATTGCGAGTTGCCTCATTCAACTGTCTATAATCAATGCACACTCGCCATCCCATAACAGTTCTCACGGGTATCAATTCGTTCCTTTCATTGGGGACCACAGTCATTCCCCCTTTTTTTGGTACCACTTGTACCGGGCTTACCCAAGAACTGTCGGAAATAGGGTAGATTAACCCTGCATCCAAGATCTTAATCACCTCCTTCTTGACCACTTCTTTCATGTTAGGGTTTAACCTTCTTTGAGGTTGCACCACAGGTTTGAAATCCTCCTCCAACAGGATCTTATGGGTGCAAAACGAAGGACTAATACCCTTTATATCAGATATCTTCCAAGAAAGAGCACTCTTGTGCTCCTTCAAGACCTTTAGTAAGCTATCCCTTTGCTCCCTTGTTAGACCAGCTGAAATAATGACAGGGAGTTTAGAGTTGGCCTCCAAAAAGGCATATTCAAGGTACTCAGGGAGTTGCTTCAACTCAAGTTCTAGGGGTTCCTCAACTGACGGTTTCAATCTTCCGTCCTCACTGACCCCAATCTTCTCAAATCCCTTTCTACAAACTACTTCCTCACAAGCTCTCAGATGAGCTTTCACATTTTGGATCTCCACATTTTCACTCACTTCATCATCATCCGCTATCAAACTCAATTCAAGAGGATCTCTACACATCAACTCTTGCATAACACTCATTACCGACCTGTCAACAAAATCTATAGCATAACATGTATCGTCGGCGTTCAAAGTTTGCTTTAGTGCTGCTGGGATTCTCACCACTAGTTCATCCTCCCCCACTCTCAAAACTAGTCTTCCATCCGCCACATCAATCACTACTCTTGTAGTGGCCAAAAATGGTCGCCCTAAGATCAGCGAGACCTCCACATCTGCATTCATATCAAGGATTACAAAATCAACAGGGAAGATAAAGTTTTCTACCTTAAGCAGGACGTCCTCAATGATTCCTCTAGGGAACTTGATCGAGCGATCTGCCAGTTGCAGACTCATCCTCGTTTGCTTCGGCTCTCCCAAGTTCAGTTGCTTGAACAATGAGTATGGCATCAGGTTTATGCTCGCCCCGAGATCCGCCAAAGCTCTCTCCATCGGTAGTTCACCTATTAAGCATGGAATAGTGAAACTACCTGGATCCTTCAGCTTCTTGGGCAACTTGTTTTGCAAAATCGCCGAAAACTCAGCTCCAACAACTGCAGTAGAGATATCTTCCAACCGTTTCTTATTCGAGAGCAAATCCTTTAGGAATTTTGCGTACCTGGGCATTTGCGCAAGAGCTTCCACAAATTCTATGTTGATATGTAATTGTTTAAACAAGTTTAGAAACTTACCGAAGTGCTCTTGATCCTTATCCTTTTTCAGACGTCCCGGATACGGAATTGGGGGCTTGTATGGCTGAACAGTGGATGCTTTAACTTTCCCTTGAACACACTCTTTCTCTTTGATCTCCTCAGCCCCATGTTCCTTCACAGCACCCCCTTCTTCTTTCTTCTCAACCCCTTTTTCGAGCGCAACCCCTTGCACTCCAATAGTGTCAGATTGCAATTCCTTACCGCTCCTTAGAGTCACTGCCTTGACCTGTTCCCGAGGATTGGGTTCGGTGTTTCCAGGCAAGGATCCTTGCGGTCTTTCTGAAAGCAATTTTGCTATCTGACCCACCTGAGTTTCCATGTTATGAATGGACACCTCATGATTCCTTAGAGCTGCCTCTGTGGATTGTTGGTGTTGCTCGGATGTTTGGATGAACTTGGAGATCTTGTCCTCTAGATTGGACTTCTTTTTTGGGAGAGGTGTTGGAGGAGGCCTTTGGAATCCCGGTGCAGGTGCATTGCCCCAAGGGATTTGTAGATTACTCCATGAAAAATTGGGGTGATTGCGCCAACCCGGATTATAGGTGTTGCTGTAAGGGTTGTTCTGAGGCCTCGTAGGGTTACCTACATAATCAATCTGCTCTGTAGTCCCTTGAGCCATGAAATCAGTTGATGAATACAGGGATGGTGCAGATATCACCATCCCATCGACCTTTCTAGCTAGAGCATCGACCTTTGTTGCAATGGTGGTCATTATATCCACTTCATGAACACCTGCCACTCTCGGTCTTGCTCTGGCGTTTCTCCATTGATGGTTGTTCTTGGCCATGTTCTCAAACAATTTTAAAGTCTCTTCAGGAGTCTTGACATCAAGTGTGGCACCACCAGCAGCATCGATGGTTTGTCGCGTCAGATAGTCAAGCCCATTATAGAAAGTTGAGGCTTGCAACCAGTTAGGCATTTGGTGGTGTGGGCACCGCCTAAGCAAGTCCTTAAATCGCAACCAAGCTTCATGGAGTGGCTCATTTTCCAACTGAAGGAACGATGTGATATCATTCCTCAACCTGGCAGTTTTAGAAGGCGGAAAGTAATAGTCCAAAAATGTTTCTGCCAGCTGGGTCTAAGTCGTGATAGAGTTCCGGTCCAAAGAACTGAACCACTACCTCGCTTTTCCTCTCAAAGTGAAACGAAACAGACGTAACTTTAGTGCCTCATCGGATACCCCGTTCTGTTTAACGGTAACACAGATGTCTAGGAACATCTGAATATGAGCATGGGGGTCCTCGTCAGGTAATCCATCAAATTGGCATTGATTGTGGATCATATTCATTGTAGAGGCCTTGACTTCAAAGTTGTTGGCCTCTATTGCATGCATCACTATACACGATCAGGTACTACCCAAAGTAGGCCTAGCGTATTGAACCATTATCCTACGTTCGTCCACCATTACTTCAATATGAGATTCGCTGCTATTCACTGATTTACTGTTCTTATCTACTGAATTCTCACTCTCGCTCAGCAGCAATTCCTCTTCACTCACAGCAGGTTTAACACTCTTTAATTTCCTTCTGACGGTCCGATCAATCTCTGGGTCGAACTCAAGGAGTTTAGAAGAAGAACTCCTTGTCATAAACTACAAAGAAAACCAATTTAATTAGTTCCCTTTATAAGAAAGTAAAACCAAGGATAACAAATGATAAGAGAAGAAATGGTCAGATTAGTCAGCGTTTAGTGTTCTTAATATCGCCAATCCCCGGCAATGGTGCCAAAAACTTGTTGAATGTATCGCAATAACACAAATTAAAATCCTTTGTACTCCGACTCTTCCTTGCGATCAATTAGGCAAGTGCACCTATCGATTACAATAGTATAGAGTTGAGTTCAGGTATCGTCTCCTCAAGGATCAGCAAGTACTAATACTAACCTCAAACCGACTATCCAACCGCACAATTTCGAGGTGAATGGATTTAACCAAATTACCTGAACTAAACTAAATTATCTAATAGAAATGAAATCAATGAATAGCAAACAATGAGTTAAATTATCAAATTCAATGTTCAAACGCGTACCCCGCTCTTGCTACTCATCTAATTACTATGCAACTTCAATCCTTAGAAAACTAATTAATGAATAGTGATTATCTCTGATCCGCGAGGCATCTAACACTAAGTTAATGTTTCTTCCAAAATCACTAACTCCTAATCCTAACCGTATTAACAAAGATTCCTCTTTTATTAACAACAATCAGAATTGCATGATTATACCACAACCCTCAATTAGATTAAATCATTACATTCAATCTAATACGGAAAACTTATGCTTTCTATCCCTAGATTGCATACAAGCCTTTTCATCCGATGTATGATCTATTCAAAGAAGAGATTTTCCAATCAACTTATCCGAAATCCATGTAATCTAATGCTGGCCAAACATCAAATCAACAATATATAATAAATAACATGGATGAAATTAGAGATGCTCAATTGTCATTAATTTTGCAATAAACTCAATGTTACATAGTAATCAGACTTTCGTAAGATTCGAGTACGATATAATTAGCTACACATGGTTCTCAAAGAATAACAAAACGAAATAATCAAATCCATGTGTGAAACCCTTCTAGAATTAAAGCTCGAAAATTCCTTTGGCTGCTGTTGTTCTCCCAAAATTCCAGTACGTGTTTTCTCCCTCCAAAAACTCCTTTCTCTCTCTTCAAAGACGACTATTTATACCTAGGGTAGCTTCCTCCCTGGCGTGTAGAAGATATCCTTCAAAATTGGACGAAAGATTTAAAATCGATTTGAAGATATCCTTCATTCGATAGATACACGGTCATACTACACGGGCGTGTATACAAACCGTGTATCTCTCTGACTCAGTGAACTCTGGGCGTGTATATCCTACACGGCCGTTTGTAATAGCCATGTATGCCTCTAGCTTCTTTGTTCTTCATACACGGTTGACTACACGGGTGTGTAACTCAACCGTGTGTCCTCCTCAATGTGTTCCTATGCACGGTTGGTTTACACGGGTGTGTATTCCAACTGTGTACTGATCTGTCCTACAAACTCTTCCACGCTGATACACGGTCGTATACACGGGCGTGTATCCTAATCGTGTAGTCTCCTGATTCCTTCACACGGCCGTTTGTAAAACCGTGTAACTTCCTTTCTTCAAAGCATTCCCCTTTTTACTTGCTTTTATCTCCAATTCGTCTTGAATTTAAATACTTTTCATCGAATCCTCCTTTTCCATACCTGAACATGAAATATAAATCAATTAAGCATCATAATCTTATATTTTCATGCCCAATTATCTCAAAAATTGACTTAATCATCTTCAATTATAAGAGTTAAAATAGATTTATCAATGATATACCGATTTCTATAGTTATTGTCATAATAATAAATTATATGTATTATCAATTAAAGTGAGGAAAGAATATTTAATTAGGATTTTACAAACTCTAACTTGTAAGACAATTTTCATATTACGAAATCCATACGTGACATAAAGATTTTAGAATAATTCTACTTAGCCCCTTTCAAGTCATTACAATAACTCTTCGAGGCCGAAAGTATCTCATCTTACAAGGCTATTTACTTTATCAATCTTCTTTTTTTTTTTCTATTTCACTAGAATTTTGCTTGACCAATCAGTTTGAACAACAAAACAAAAATTGACGAGTAAACAAGCGGTAAGGACCTTCTATGAGGATGAGCGGGAGACCTTGAACAAGTAATCGTAGACTTGGTACCAACTAGCATTTAAGGCAAAACGAGTTTCCATCACAAAACAACGAAAATTTGAACATTATGTTTTTATTGGACTTGTGTTTATATTTAATGTAGAAATAAGATACTATTCTTATAAGCATTTTTATAATTTATAATGTCGAATCCATTAAAAGCATTTAGCAAAATGAAAATAATATTGGAAACATATTTTTCTAATAGAAAAATGATAGCTGTTGTTTTTTTATTTTATAAAATTTTTAACCAATAAGCAGGTATAATTTGAACATAAATGCGCTTATCAATGATCGAGTTACATGTTTGAATTTTGAAACAGAATTAATGGAGATTTTGATATGCAAAACTATTTCGACCACTCGCTAAACAACACCAACCGGAGACGCCACCCCAAATAATACGCAAAATGTCGCCAGGACCCATACTTCAATTTAGACTGCTTAGTTTCCAGCCGGCCTCCACAACAGAAATCCTTTTACTGTTTATCTTCACTTATGGAGATGACAGTTGATTACATCAATGCAAATCGCTCCGTTGTACCTCCAACTTTTATTGTAATTTCTTTGGTATCTCTTCTGTTCCAACTTTAGCATCCACTCAAAATTTATCTTTCGACTTAACAAACCCAGATGGTTCCTGGACTACCCAGAATTTGTGTTTGGAGGGTAACGCATCTGTGCCACAAAATGGTATCGTACTCACCACCAGCTCGAGTTTTAAAGCCGGCTGGGCTACATACCATGAGCCTTTACACCTATGGGACCCTTCAACGGATCGTGTTGCTGATTTCACCTTGAATTTCACTTTCGTAATACAAGCTGATTCTGGACAGTCTCATGGTGATGGCATGGCCTTTTTTCTCACCCCAAATGGGACAACCATGCCAGAAAATACATACGGAGGTGGCTTTGCCTTAGTGGAAATGGGCCGATGAGCCTTAGCCCCTGGTCAAATGGCAAGGCAAAGCCATACGCCCGCTTGGCCCCTCGCGGAGTATAGCTCACATCAGTAAATAGGTACATCGAGATATATGATAAGTCCTATCCGCCTTTTATTGCTGTGGAATTTGATCCTTTTGCAAATGACTGGGATCCACAATATGTACATGCCGGTATTGATGTAAACACGATCTATTCATTGAGGACTGCTAAATGGAATTGGGGCAGAAATACTTCCAGGGGAGGAATACATTTTTTGGTCGTGTACGATTCTAGTCAGCAGAATTTAAGTGTTAAGATGACAGATGCGGATGATGCCACCGCTTCTTCTACAATAGATTACAGCATTCATTTGAAGGAATATTTGCCGGAATGGGTAACTTTTGCTTTCTCCGCTTCAACTGGCGCTTTATTCGAGGCACAAAAAATAGAATCTTGGAATTTCAAATCTAGTCTTCAACGTACTTCAAATGAAAGCAAGCAAGATCCTCCGGCGGCTACTCCTTTGCCGCCCCTAGGAAAGAAAGAGAACAATTATTGGCAATGGATCATCATAGGTGTTGGATGCTTCTTGCTTCTATGTTTTGTTTTGGGCTTTTTATGGTCCCATGGTCAATCAAAAAGAAATAGAGGCAATCTGAGTGAAGAAGATGATACAATAGTACCTATTGATCAAGAATTTGAAGGTTAGTTGATGTGCCTTACAATTCCAATTGCATACACATCAAATACAAATGTGTGATCACTAAATCAATTTAACAATTGCGTGATAAACAACAAATTCTTGAACCCTAATTCATGTGGATCCTAATTCATGTGGATCCAAGTATTTATACTTGCTCCAATTAGGATAAAAACAAGAAAATAAATTACAAATAAGCCACTCCAAATGACCGATTCTAAAACATAAAAATACAAGTACAAATAAGTCTTCAAATGACCGGTTCATTACTTCAATAAGACACATTCTAGACCAGTGAATGTAAGTCCAAGAATGTCCCCAATTTGATTCTTAGTACATTTTATTTGCCATCCTGTAAAATCAATAGATGTACCTACTAAAGTATAAAGATAAAGTATTATTAGATAAATATGGCAATATGTGGATATCTAGGCTCATGCATCCAATTAGGTTTCCCCACTATTGGAACCATGGGGTTCATTCCCATCATTAGCTGGACCTAAAAGGTTCTCGTTCAAAGAAGTGGCTGCTGTAACTAATGATTTTTCAAACGATCGATTGCTTGGAGAAGGTGGATTTGGAAGGGTTTATAAGGGTTATCTAAGAGAAGGAAATTGTGAAGTTGCTATTAAGAAGATTGCACCATATTCCAAACAAGGGGTTAACGAGTATGCAACAAAGGTCAAGACCATAAGCTAGCTAAGACATAGAAACTTAGTACAACTAGTTAGTTAGTGTCTAATAGGAGTCAAATTCCCACAGGACCTATCACTAAGGCTCGAGCTAGGGCCTACACAACTTGGTTTTGAGAATCCTTCATGAGAAACCTAATCCTGATGAAGCTAACTTAATTTCTTCATTCTTATCATATACTTGTTTTGCATTCCAATAGGTTCATTTACTAGTCCTACAGGGTGCCAAATCACCTACACTTTTGAGTGAGTTAGGAACCTCATCAAGACTCATTTTGAAAGTACCTTGAAGACTAATTTATATATATATATATTTTATTTACATTAACTATTTATGTTGTAATATTTCTTTTGAGACACTTTCATTTATTTGTAATTGTCTTTTAGGACCGACCACCCCAAAAGCAATATAGTTGTAATTTTGTGAACTTTTTAACCCTAAAGGGAGCAAGTATAAATACTTGCTTAAGTAGGGTTTTAAGGGGTAGAATTTTCATAATAGAACATCACTTTTATGTGAGAGGTTTAGGGCTTTTTCCTAATTCAAATTGCTCTTATCAATTTCAAATCCCAATTTGAGGTTGTGGCGAGTGGCTTAAAGGTTAATTTGTGAGTAATATCAAATTTACTTTGTTGCAATTTCCTTTCTTCTCTAGCGAGTAGTATCTAGGGTGGTTTTGAAGTGTATTGATTGAAATTTGATTGCATTTGTAATCAAATTTCTTGTTGCTTTAATTGATCGGTTTTAGCCTTAGTTTTAACCTTCAATTTAGCATCATTTTGAACCGTGGATCACTTTGTTGGGAAAGTGGGTCACGAAACTAGTTCTTGTTGTCCTTGTTTGAATTCACGTGGGTTTACTTGTGATTAATGTTATTTTGGAGGAAATTATCATTGTGGAATTTTTAATTGCAATTTTGAGCATTCGGATTTCATTGAATTTCTTTTAGGGTTCACGCTAAACCTAGTAGAGTTGAACCAAAATTGAACTAGTGAATTGAGGTTTATAAATTGCTCCAATTGCATGTGCTTAATCCCTAATTTTAGGCACATCATATTTTTGTATCAGAGCATCATCATACTTGGAATTAAGATTGATCACACCATTGTTTAAGAATCGGTTCATAAGTATTGAGGAATTGCGCAATTGTTGAACTAGTTTGATTAACATTGTTTGTTTGTCTTTCAAATTGGTTTTGCATGTGCTTAATCTTGGTTTTAAGCACATGATATTTGGTATCAGAGCTTGAGGTAGTGAGAAGGGAATGGTTGCAAATTAAATTCAGAAGTTAGGGTTGGTTGTTGTAAAATTTTGGACCGAACAAGTTGCTAGTGTGAACTTGCATCTTATTGTTGTAATTGTTGAATTTTTTGTCTTGTTGATGAGTGGATGATCACTTGGAGAATTGGACACTCTTGAAATCCTTGTTTGTGGCTGCGAGTGTGTAGTGCATGAATAGCAAACCGTGAAAGGGAATAATGGTGTTTTAATTGTAAAGTGTGTATTTTTTGGAAAAGGTAGAGGAATCATAATTGTAATTTTCAGATTTGAAATTAGAATTGAAAGTTTACATTAAGAGGTCAATTTGAAATTTCAAACACACATTAAGTCATAGTTAATTGTGTATCACTTAAATTTGAAAAAGCCTCTTACCATTTGTAGAGTTGTGCACTTATTGAGCTTCTTTTGAATTTGAAAGTGGGCTGCCTTATCTTGCTTAAAAGTTTTGGTTTTAGTTGTAGTTGTGGAAGTGAAATTGTGTCGTGGCTTGAGGAGTGTATTTGGAGTTATTCTTGTTAAATTAGTAGAGGTTGTGTACATTTGATATTGGTTATTGTATGTGTTGTCAAGGACATTGTTGGTAGTGGTGTGAAGCATCTTGCACCATGAGTATAAAGGGACTTTTGTGGCGGTAGATTGTATGTGGTGTGTGTATTTTCCTTGCTTCCCATTGTGTATTTAAGTAGTGAGAAGTCAAGGCAAGGATAAGGAAAGTGGAGTAGTAGAATTTAAAATTCAAACAAGTTGTTAAAGTGTGAAAGTAATTAAACTAGTTACTTAAACACTTGTAGTTGAATTTAATTCTATCTACTTAAGAGTAGTTATGTGTGTGTATTTCATTTGTGGTTTAGTTGTGTACTTAAGCTGTGGAGGTGTAAGGATTATTATTGTGTTGTTGGATTTAAACACAACATTGTCTAGTGAAAATTTTCATTATGCTAATGTGTTACATTGAACATTGATTACATTTGCTACTAAGGATGAAGAACAAAGGGAAAACTTGTTCCATACCTCTTGTGGGGTGCAAGGAAATTTATGTGTCCTTATAGTTGACGGTGGTCGTTATACCAATGTAGTAGCAGCATTATTAGTATCAAAACTAAAACTTACCACCACTCCACATCCTAAACCATATAAATTGCATTAGCTTATTGATCAAGGGAGTTTGTATGTGACCTAAAGAGCTAGGATACCATTCGGTGTAGGAGATAAATACTGTGATGAGATTGAGTATGATATTCTGCCTATGTGTACATCCCATATATTGCTTGGCAGGCTTTGGTTATATGATAAGAGGGTCTTACACGATGGCTTTAGAAATACTTATGTATTCCAGAAGGAGGGCAAATGCATTATTCTAAATCCGATGTCACCTTCAGAGGTTCAAAGGGTTCAACAACAAATCAATAGACCATCTGAGGTAAAAAGGGTTTTAGTGCAGTTTAATAATTATGGGGAAAAGAAGGTATTGCTGATGGGACAGGGTGAGTTAGAGAGAATTGTTACAGAAGAGACTCCAATATACTTGCTTCAATTGAGATGTGCACTAGGGGTACAGGAACCTCAATCTCCACCTTCAGCATTCTCTTAGGTATTAAATGAGTATACTAATATTTTTCCGAATGATTTGCCAACATGATTACCACCTTTAAGAGGGATAGAGCATGCCATCGATCATATGCTAGGTTCAATATTACCAAATCAACCAGCATACGACATGAATCCCAAAGAGGCTAGAGAATTGAAATGCCAGGTAGATGAGTTGGTTGAGCGAGGATTTATCTGGGAGAGTCTCAGTCCATGTGTTGTTCTCGCCCTTCTTGTTCCTAAGAAGGATGGTATTTGGAGAATGTGTGTTGACAATAGAGCCATCAACAAAATCACCATCAAATACAGGTGTGCTATCCCTAGACTTGATGATATGTTGGATGAGCTGTATGGTTCACAAGTTTTCTCCAAAATAGATCTTAAAAGCGGGTATCACCAAATTCGGATAAGAGAGGGAGACGAATGGAAAACTACTTTTAAACTACACCATGAACTATATGAGTGGTTGGTTATGCCCTTTGGTGTAAGTAATGCTCCTAGTACATTTATGAGATTGATGAATCATGTATTAAAAGAGTTTCTAGGTAAATTTTTTATTGTTTATTTTGATGATATTCTGATATACAACAAAGACCTAGAACATCATGTGGAGCATCTTTGAGTAGTATTCTCAATGTTAAGGGCTTAATAGCTGTTTACAAATCTCCAAAAGTGTTCCTTTTACCAAACTAAGGTAACATTTTTGGGTTTTATTGTATCTGGCTTAAGTGTTAGGGTGGACGAGGAGAAAGTGAGTGTAATTAAGGAATAGCCAATATCCACCTCAGTCATTGAGGTAAGAAGTTTCCATGGACTAGCATCCTTTTATAGGCGCTTTGTCTATAATTTCAATAGCATTGTCAATCCTCTTACAAAACTGACTAAGAAGAATATACCTTTCATCTGGAGTGAAAGGACCTAGAGGAGTTTTGAAGAGGTAAAAGAAAAACTCACTTTTGCTCCATTATTGGCTTTACCTGATTTTGACAAAGTTTTTGAGCTAGAATGTGATGCTTCTGGGATAGGAATTCGTGTTGTATTAATGATGGAATTGTTAAATTGCATGGAGTCCCACACAATATAGTGTCAGATAGAGACACTAAGTTTCTTAGTTTCTTTTGGAAGACATTATGGAGAAGACTAGGTACTAAGCTTATGTATAGTACCTCTTGCCATCCACAAATAGACGGCCAGATAGAAGTTGTCAACCATACGCTTGGAAACTTATTCAAAGCAACGGTTAGCAAGAATCTTACTGATTGGGACTTATGTCTTCCTATTGTTGAGTTCGCTTACAATAGGTTTACTCATAGTTCAATCAGTAAATCTCCCTTTGAAGTTGTGTATGACTATAATCCTTTTATTTCTTTGGATTTTATAGTAGGATCGACAACAAAGGAGGAGAGTCTTAGTAGAGTTAAGCAAGCCAGGTAAATTCAATAAATTCATGACAAAACAACTGAACGTCTTCAGAAGACTTAGGAACAGCAGAGAATTCAGGGAAACGGACAGAGGAAAAATCACATTTATAATCCATGTGACTTAATCTGGATTAATCTTAGCAAGGATAGGTTTCCACATAAGAAGTCACAAAAGTTGTCTCCTAGATCAGATGGACCATTCAGAGTTTAAAGCGCATCAACAACAACACTTACCAGATAGAGTTACCAGGAAAGTATGGGGTATTAGCAACCTTTAATGTTGCAAATCTATCACTATACTTACCAGACGACATGCATGAAGACCTATCAGATTTGAGGCTAAATCTTCCAGAGGCCTGAGAAGATGATAAGACTCAGATTCCCACAATTTTCATCACCAAGGCCTGAGCTAAGGGTCTCAACAACTTGGTTTTGAGAATCCTTCATGAGAAATCTAATCCTAAGGAAGCTAGCTTAATTTTTTCATTCTTATCATATGCTTGTTTTGCATTCCAATAGGTTCATTTACCAGTCCTACAGGGTGCCAAATCACCTACACTTTTAAGTGAGTTAAGAACCTCATCAAGGCTCATTTCGAAAGTACCTTGAAGACAACCATCTTGAAGACTAATTTATATATATATATTTGTTATTTACATTGACTATTTATGTTGTAATCTTTCTTTTAGGACACTTTCATTTGTTTATAATTGTCTTTTAGGACCGGCCATCTTGAAAGTGGTGTAGTTGTAATTTTGTAAACTTTTTAACCCTAAAGGGTGGAAGTATAAATACTTGCTTAAGTAGGGTTTTGAGGGGTAGAATTTTCATAATAGAACATCACTTTTACGTGAGAGGGTTAGGGTTTTTTCCCAATTTAAATTGTTCTTATCAATTTTAAATCCTAAGTTGGGGCGAGTGGCTTAAAGGTTAATTTGTGAGTAATATCAAATTTACTTTGTTGCAATTTCCTTTCTCCTCTAGTGAGTAGTATCTAGGGTGATTTTGAAGTGGATTGATCGAAATTTGATTGCATTTGTAATCAAATTTCTTGTTGCTTTAATTGATCGGTTTTAGCCTTAGTTTTAACCTTCAATTTAGCATCATTTTGAACCGTGGATCACTTTGTTGGGAAAGTGGATCACGAAACTGGTTCTTGTTGTCCTTGTTTGAATTCACATGGGTTTACTTGTGATTAATGTTATTTTGGAGGAAATTATCATTGTGGAATTATTAATTGCAATTTTGAGCATTCGGATTTCATTGAATTTCTTTTAGGGTTCACGCTAAACCTAGTAGAGTTGAACCAAAATTGAACTAGTGAATTGGGGTTTATAAATTGCTCCAATTGCATGTGCTTAATCCCTAATTTTAGGCACATCATATTTTGGTATCAAAGCATCATCATACTTAGAGTTAAGATTAATCACACCATTGTTTAAGAATTGGTTCATAAGTATTGAGGAATTGTGCAATTGTTGAACTAGTTTGATTAACATTATTTGTTTGTCTTCCAAATTAGTTTTGCATGTGCTTAATTTTGGTTTTAAGCACATCAGTGTCACAATAAAAAAGAACTACTCTTGATACATGAATTCATGTCAAGTGGTAACATGGTCACCCATGTATTCAAAGGAAGAAGCTTGTTGACGTGGGAGATGAGACACAAAATCGCACGAGAATTGGCCTCAGCCTTGTTGTACCTACATGAGGAGTGGGAGCAATGTATGCTTCATTGAGACATAAAAGCCAGCAACATTATTCTCGATTTAGATTTTAATGCCAAATTGGGAGACTTCGGCTTGGCTAGACTTGTAGACCATATGAAAGGATCCCAAACTATGGTTTTAGTTGGGACAATGGGGTACATGGCTCCCGAATGTTCTTACATAAGCAAGGCTAGTAAAGAATCAAATATCTATAGCTTTGGAGTTGTTATACTTGAAATAGCTTGTGGTAGAAAAGTTATTGATCTGAGGGATCTTCATGGTCGTATTGGTTTAGTGGATTGGGTATAGGAGCTATATGGAATTGGAAGGCTACTAGAAGTAGTAGACACTAAGCTAGAAGGAGACTATGATTGAAGAAAAATGCAATGCCTAATGATAGTTGGGTTGTGGTGCGTGCACCCAGACTATAACCGTAGACCAACAATAAGGGAGGCATTAAGTGTTCTGAATTTTGAAGCTCTTCCACCAGTTCTTCCATCCACACCTCCAGTTCCAACATATGCCAATCCCCAAGTATATGGGTCTTTCCCATCACCCATTTCATCATGCGATATAACAAGTAGCAGCAATAGAGGTAGATACACAACTACTGGTGAATCTTTGGTGCCTCCTAACACCTCATCCTTTGCGATCGCTTCCTCATCAAATTTGTCCGTACTGCTCATGAATACGGTATAGTACTTCTTTTGTTTACTTTTTCATGTATTGTATTGATGAATAAAACAACCAAGCATGAAACAATAAACCGATGTGTATGTCTTTGATCATGAGAATGTTCTGGTACGTCTGTCCAGTTCCTTGTTTATCTTTTTAATTGGTGCTTCATGGTTAATTATTATCATTTTCTTTTTCTCCCAGTTTCTAATTAATGTTTTGCTATCCCATATTATGTTTGATTTCTTATGCTGTGAATTTCATTTATAATCCCTTCTGTTATATAATATATGGACTTCATTCCAAATTAATTTATATCTCTTTGGTATCCTTATTAGAAAGTACGGTATAGTACTTCTTTTGTTTACTTTTTCATGTATTGTATTGATGAATAAAACAACCAAGCATGAAACAATAAACCGATGTGTATGTCTTTGATCATGAGAATGTTCTGGTACGTCTGTCCAGTTCCTTGTTTATCTTTTTAATTGGTGCTTCATGATTAATTATTATCATTTTCTTTTCTCTCCCAGTTTCTAATTAATGTTTTGCTATCCCATATTATGTTTGATTTCTTATGCTGTGAATTTCATTTATAATCCCTTCTGTTATATAATATATGGACTTCATTCCAAATTAATTTATATCGAAATTTGATTGCATTTGTAATCAAATTTCTTGTTGCTTTAATTGATCGGTTTTAGCCTTAGTTTTAACTTTCAATTTAGCATCATTTTGAACCGTGGATCACTTTGTTGGGAAAGTGGATCACGAAACTGGTTCTTGTTGTCCTTGTTTGAATTCACATGGGTTTACTTGTGATTAATGTTATTTTGGAGGAAATTATCATTGTGGAATTATTAATTGCAATTTTGAGCATTCGGATTTCATTGAATTTCTTTTAGGGTTCACGCTAAACCTAGTAGAGTTGAACCAAAATTGAACTAGTGAATTGGGGTTTATAAATTGCTCCAATTGCATGTGCTTAATCCCTAATTTTAGGCACATCATATTTTGGTATCAAAGCATCATCATACTTAGAGTTAAGATTAATCACACCATTGTTTAAGAATTGGTTCATAAGTATTGAGGAATTGTGCAATTGTTGAACTAGTTTGATTAACATTATTTGTTTGTCTTCCAAATTAGTTTTGCATGTGCTTAATTTTGGTTTTAAGCACATCAGTGTCACAATAAAAAAGAACTACTCTTGATACATGAATTCATGTCAAGTGGTAACATGGTCACCCATGTATTCAAAGGAAGAAGCTTGTTGACGTGGGAGATGAGACACAAAATCGCACGAGAATTGGCCTCAGCCTTGTTGTACCTACATGAGGAGTGGGAGCAATGTATGCTTCATTGAGACATAAAAGCCAGCAACATTATTCTCGATTTAGATTTTAATGCCAAATTGGGAGACTTCGGCTTGGCTAGACTTGTAGACCATATGAAAGGATCCCAAACTATGGTTTTAGTTGGGACAATGGGGTACATGGCTCCCGAATGTTCTTACATAAGCAAGGCTAGTAAAGAATCAAATATCTATAGCTTTGGAGTTGTTATACTTGAAATAGCTTGTGGTAGAAAAGTTATTGATCTGAGGGATCTTCATGGTCGTATTGGTTTAGTGGATTGGGTATAGGAGCTATATGGAATTGGAAGGCTACTAGAAGTAGTAGACACTAAGCTAGAAGGAGACTATGATTGAAGAAAAATGCAATGCCTAATGATAGTTGGGTTGTGGTGCGTGCACCCAGACTATAACCGTAGACCAACAATAAGGGAGGCATTAAGTGTTCTGAATTTTGAAGCTCTTCCACCAGTTCTTCCATCCACACCTCCAGTTCCAACATATGCCAATCCCCAAGTATATGGGTCTTTCCCATCACCCATTTCATCATGCGATATAACAAGTAGCAGCAATAGAGGTAGATACACAACTACTGGTGAATCTTTGGTGCCTCCTAACACCTCATCCTTTGCGATCGCTTCCTCATCAAATTTGTCCGTACTGCTCATGAATACGGTATAGTACTTCTTTTGTTTACTTTTTCATGTATTGTATTGATGAATAAAACAACCAAGCATGAAACAATAAACCGATGTGTATGTCTTTGATCATGAGAATGTTCTGGTACGTCTGTCCAGTTCCTTGTTTATCTTTTAATTGGTGCTTCATGGTTAATTATTATCATTTTCTTTTTCTCCCAGTTTCTAATTAATGTTTTGCTATCCCATATTATGTTTGATTTCTTATGCTGTGAATTTCATTTATAATCCCTTCTGTTATATAATATATGGACTTCATTCCAAATTAATTTATATCTCTTTGGTATCCTTATTAGAAAGTACGGTATAGTACTTCTTTTGTTTACTTTTTCATGTATTGTATTGATGAATAAAACAACCAAGCATGAAACAATAAACCGATGTGTATGTCTTTGATCATGAGAATGTTCTGGTACGTCTGTCCAGTTCCTTGTTTATCTTTTTAATTGGTGCTTCATGGTTAATTATTATCATTTTCTTTTTCTCCCAGTTTCTAATTAATGTTTTGCTATCCCATATTATGTTTGATTTCTTATGCTGTGAATTTCATTTATAATCCCTTCTGTTATATAATATATGGACTTCATTCCAAATTAATTTATATCGAAATTTGATTGCATTTGTAATCAAATTTCTTGTTGCTTTAATTGATCGGTTTTAGCCTTAGTTTTAACTTTCAATTTAGCATCATTTTGAACCGTGGATCACTTTGTTGGGAAAGTGGATCACGAAACTGGTTCTTGTTGTCCTTGTTTGAATTCACATGGGTTTACTTGTGATTAATGTTATTTTGGAGGAAATTATCATTGTGGAATTATTAATTGCAATTTTGAGCATTCGGATTTCATTGAATTTCTTTTAGGGTTCACGCTAAACCTAGTAGAGTTGAACCAAAATTGAACTAGTGAATTGGGGTTTATAAATTGCTCCAATTGCATGTGCTTAATCCCTAATTTTAGGCACATCATATTTTGGTATCAAAGCATCATCATACTTAGAGTTAAGATTAATCACACCATTGTTTAAGAATTGGTTCATAAGTATTGAGGAATTGTGCAATTGTTGAACTAGTTTGATTAACATTATTTGTTTGTCTTCCAAATTAGTTTTGCATGTGCTTAATTTTGGTTTTAAGCACATCAGTGTCACAATAAAAAAGAACTACTCTTGATACATGAATTCATGTCAAGTGGTAACATGGTCACCCATGTATTCAAAGGAAGAAGCTTGTTGACGTGGGAGATGAGACACAAAATCGCACGAGAATTGGCCTCAGCCTTGTTGTACCTACATGAGGAGTGGGAGCAATGTATGCTTCATTGAGACATAAAAGCCAGCAACATTATTCTCGATTTAGATTTTAATGCCAAATGGGAGACTTCGGCTTGGCTAGACTTGTAGACCATATGAAAGGATCCCAAACTATGGTTTTAGTTGGGACAATGGGGTACATGGCTCCCGAATGTTCTTACATAAGCAAGGCTAGTAAAGAATCAAATATCTATAGCTTTGGAGTTGTTATACTTGAAATAGCTTGTGGTAGAAAAGTTATTGATCTGAGGGATCTTCATGGTCGTATTGGTTTAGTGGATTGGGTATAGGAGCTATATGGAATTGGAAGGCTACTAGAAGTAGTAGACACTAAGCTAGAAGGAGACTATGATTGAAGAAAAATGCAATGCCTAATGATAGTTGGGTTGTGGTGCGTGCACCCAGACTATAACCGTAGACCAACAATAAGGGAGGCATTAAGTGTTCTGAATTTTGAAGCTCTTCCACCAGTTCTTCCATCCACACCTCCAGTTCCAACATATGCCAATCCCCAAGTATATGGGTCTTTCCCATCACCCATTTCATCATGCGATATAACAAGTAGCAGCAATAGAGGTAGATACACAACTACTGGTGAATCTTTGGTGCCTCCTAACACCTCATCCTTTGCGATCGCTTCCTCATCAAATTTGTCCGTACTGCTCATGAATACGGTATAGTACTTCTTTTGTTTACTTTTTCATGTATTGTATTGATGAATAAAACAACCAAGCATGAAACAATAAACCGATGTGTATGTCTTTGATCATGAGAATGTTCTGGTACGTCTGTCCAGTTCCTTGTTTATCTTTTTAATTGGTGCTTCATGGTTAATTATTATCATTTTCTTTTTCTCCCAGTTTCTAATTAATGTTTTGCTATCCCATATTATGTTTGATTTCTTATGCTGTGAATTTCATTTATAATCCCTTCTGTTATATAATATATGGACTTCATTCCAAATTAATTTATATCTCTTTGGTATCCTTATTAGAAAGTACGGTATAGTACTTCTTTTGTTTACTTTTTCATGTATTGTATTGATGAATAAAACAACCAAGCATGAAACAATAAACCGATGTGTATGTCTTTGATCATGAGAATGTTCTGGTACGTCTGTCCAGTTCCTTGTTTATCTTTTTAATTGGTGCTTCATGGTTAATTATTATCATTTTCTTTTTCTCCCAGTTTCTACTTAATGTTTTGCTATCCCATATTATGTTTGATTTCTTATGCTGTGAATTTCATTTATAATCCCTTCTGTTATATAATATATGGACTTCATTCCAAATTAATTTATATCGAAATTTGATTGCATTTGTAATCAAATTTCTTGTTGCTTTAATTGATCGGTTTTAGCCTTAGTTTTAACTTTCAATTTAGCATCATTTTGAACCGTGGATCACTTTGTTGGGAAAGTGGATCACGAAACTGGTTCTTGTTGTCCTTGTTTGAATTCACATGGGTTTACTTGTGATTAATGTTATTTTGGAGGAAATTATCATTGTGGAATTATTAATTGCAATTTTGAGCATTCGGATTTCATTGAATTTCTTTTAGGGTTCACGCTAAACCTAGTAGAGTTGAACCAAAATTGAACTAGTGAATTGGGGTTTATAAATTGCTCCAATTGCATGTGCTTAATCCCTAATTTTAGGCACATCATATTTTGGTATCAAAGCATCATCATACTTAGAGTTAAGATTAATCACACCATTGTTTAAGAATTGGTTCATAAGTATTGAGGAATTGTGCAATTGTTGAACTAGTTTGATTAACATTATTTGTTTGTCTTCCAAATTAGTTTTGCATGTGCTTAATTTTGGTTTTAAGCACATCAGTGTCACAATAAAAAAGAACTACTCTTGATACATGAATTCATGTCAAGTGGTAACATGGTCACCCATGTATTCAAAGGAAGAAGCTTGTTGACGTGGGAGATGAGACACAAAATCGCACGAGAATTGGCCTCAGCCTTGTTGTACCTACATGAGGAGTGGGAGCAATGTATGCTTCATTGAGACATAAAAGCCAGCAACATTATTCTCGATTTAGATTTTAATGCCAAATTGGGAGACTTCGGCTTGGCTAGACTTGTAGACCATATGAAAGGATCCCAAACTATGGTTTTAGTTGGGACAATGGGGTACATGGCTCCCGAATGTTCTTACATAAGCAAGGCTAGTAAAGAATCAAATATCTATAGCTTTGGAGTTGTTATACTTGAAATAGCTTGTGGTAGAAAAGTTATTGATCTGAGGGATCTTCATGGTCGTATTGGTTTAGTGGATTGGGTATAGGAGCTATATGGAATTGGAAGGCTACTAGAAGTAGTAGACACTAAGCTAGAAGGAGACTATGATTGAAGAAAAATGCAATGCCTAATGATAGTTGGGTTGTGGTGCGTGCACCCAGACTATAACCGTAGACCAACAATAAGGGAGGCATTAAGTGTTCTGAATTTTGAAGCTCTTCCACCAGTTCTTCCATCCACACCTCCAGTTCCAACATATGCCAATCCCCAAGTATATGGGTCTTTCCCATCACCCATTTCATCATGCGATATAACAAGTAGCAGCAATAGAGGTAGATACACAACTACTGGTGAATCTTTGGTGCCTCCTAACACCTCATCCTTTGCGATCGCTTCCTCATCAAATTTGTCCGTACTGCTCATGAATACGGTATAGTACTTCTTTTGTTTACTTTTTCATGTATTGTATTGATGAATAAAACAACCAAGCATGAAACAATAAACCGATGTGTATGTCTTTGATCATGAGAATGTTCTGGTACGTCTGTCCAGTTCCTTGTTTATCTTTTTAATTGGTGCTTCATGGTTAATTATTATCATTTTCTTTTTCTCCCAGTTTCTAATTAATGTTTTGCTATCCCATATTATGTTTGATTTCTTATGCTGTGAATTTCATTTATAATCCCTTCTGTTATATAATATATGGACTTCATTCCAAATTAATTTATATCTCTTTGGTATCCTTATTAGAAAGTACGGTATAGTACTTCTTTTGTTTACTTTTTCATGTATTGTATTGATGAATAAAACAACCAAGCATGAAACAATAAACCGATGTGTATGTCTTTGATCATGAGAATGTTCTGGTACGTCTGTCCAGTTCCTTGTTTATCTTTTTAATTGGTGCTTCATGGTTAATTATTATCATTTTCTTTTTCTCCCAGTTTCTAATTAATGTTTTGCTATCCCATATTATGTTTGATTTCTTATGCTGTGAATTTCATTTATAATCCCTTCTGTTATATAATATATGGACTTCATTCCAAATTAATTTATATCGAAATTTGATTGCATTTGTAATCAAATTTCTTGTTGCTTTAATTGATCGGTTTTAGCCTTAGTTTTAACTTTCAATTTAGCATCATTTTGAACCGTGGATCACTTTGTTGGGAAAGTGGATCACGAAACTGGTTCTTGTTGTCCTTGTTTGAATTCACATGGGTTTACTTGTGATTAATGTTATTTTGGAGGAAATTATCATTGTGGAATTATTAATTGCAATTTTGAGCATTCGGATTTCATTGAATTTCTTTTAGGGTTCACGCTAAACCTAGTAGAGTTGAACCAAAATTGAACTAGTGAATTGGGGTTTATAAATTGCTCCAATTGCATGTGCTTAATCCCTAATTTTAGGCACATCATATTTTGGTATCAAAGCATCATCATACTTAGAGTTAAGATTAATCACACCATTGTTTAAGAATTGGTTCATAAGTATTGAGGAATTGTGCAATTGTTGAACTAGTTTGATTAACATTATTTGTTTGTCTTCCAAATTAGTTTTGCATGTGCTTAATTTTGGTTTTAAGCACATCAGTGTCACAATAAAAAAGAACTACTCTTGATACATGAATTCATGTCAAGTGGTAACATGGTCACCCATGTATTCAAAGGAAGAAGCTTGTTGACGTGGGAGATGAGACACAAAATCGCACGAGAATTGGCCTCAGCCTTGTTGTACCTACATGAGGAGTGGGAGCAATGTATGCTTCATTGAGACATAAAAGCCAGCAACATTATTCTCGATTTAGATTTTAATGCCAAATTGGGAGACTTCGGCTTGGCTAGACTTGTAGACCATATGAAAGGATCCCAAACTATGGTTTTAGTTGGGACAATGGGGTACATGGCTCCCGAATGTTCTTACATAAGCAAGGCTAGTAAAGAATCAAATATCTATAGCTTTGGAGTTGTTATACTTGAAATAGCTTGTGGTAGAAAAGTTATTGATCTGAGGGATCTTCATGGTCGTATTGGTTTAGTGGATTGGGTATAGGAGCTATATGGAATTGGAAGGCTACTAGAAGTAGTAGACACTAAGCTAGAAGGAGACTATGATTGAAGAAAAATGCAATGCCTAATGATAGTTGGGTTGTGGTGCGTGCACCCAGACTATAACCGTAGACCAACAATAAGGGAGGCATTAAGTGTTCTGAATTTTGAAGCTCTTCCACCAGTTCTTCCATCCACACCTCCAGTTCCAACATATGCCAATCCCCAAGTATATGGGTCTTTCCCATCACCCATTTCATCATGCGATATAACAAGTAGCAGCAATAGAGGTAGATACACAACTACTGGTGAATCTTTGGTGCCTCCTAACACCTCATCCTTTGCGATCGCTTCCTCATCAAATTTGTCCGTACTGCTCATGAATACGGTATAGTACTTCTTTTGTTTACTTTTTCATGTATTGTATTGATGAATAAAACAACCAAGCATGAAACAATAAACCGATGTGTATGTCTTTGATCATGAGAATGTTCTGGTACGTCTGTCCAGTTCCTTGTTTATCTTTTTAATTGGTGCTTCATGGTTAATTATTATCATTTTCTTTTTCTCCCAGTTTCTAATTAATGTTTTGCTATCCCATATTATGTTTGATTTCTTATGCTGTGAATTTCATTTATAATCCCTTCTGTTATATAATATATGGACTTCATTCCAAATTAATTTATATCTCTTTGGTATCCTTATTAGAAAGTACGGTATAGTACTTCTTTTGTTTACTTTTTCATGTATTGTATTGATGAATAAAACAACCAAGCATGAAACAATAAACCGATGTGTATGTCTTTGATCATGAGAATGTTCTGGTACGTCTGTCCAGTTCCTTGTTTATCTTTTTAATTGGTGCTTCATGGTTAATTATTATCATTTTCTTTTTCTCCCAGTTTCTAATTAATGTTTTGCTATCCCATATTATGTTTGATTTCTTATGCTGTGAATTTCATTTATAATCCCTTCTGTTATATAATATATGGACTTCATTCCAAATTAATTTATATCTCTTTGGTATCCTTATTAGAAAGTAGCCTTATCGTTTTCATAATGTAATACCTATTTTCTTAACAAGTTTATGCTGTAATATCCTATTTCCTTATACTTTCACAAAATTTTAGTGTTTGAATTATTAAATTATATGCTATTCAAATAAATTTAACAAGTTTATAGTGTAATATCCTATTTCCGGGTACTTTCACAAAACATTAGTATTTGAATTATTAAATTACATGAGTTGCAAATAAATTTACTTCCTCTTAATGTAAGATTGATTTATGTGACTTACTTGTTCCTTCTAGATCCTCATACTCATTAGTACACACATTAATTTTTTATGATATAAGAATACTAGAAGAAGATGAAGAGAATAATGAGCCATTCTCATTAATCTCTTTAGCATCATATTAATAACTTTTTTTTTATGTAAACTCTTTTGTGATTTCTCTTGAAGAGCTGATAAAGAATTCTATGAAATTGAATATGGTCACCAATATCCCATTAAGCCATGGGTCAATTTAATATAATAATATGATATAGTAAATGGATGATTTACTTTGCTAACTTACTTTAATTAACACTTTGTTTTTCGCATTGTAATTTATTGTGTTTAAAATATTATGCAATTTATTCTTTCATATTTTGATTTTATGAAACTTTTGTTTCTTGGCAATTATTTTATTATGCTTCATAACCATGTAAGGATTCACTACAAGAATGTTGACATTTGGTAACATTTGCAAATTTTGCAAATGTTACTGATTTATATATAATTTAGTAACACTTATTAAACATTACAGAAAATATAATACTAGTAACATTTAAAAATAAATTTAGAAAACATATATATGTAATTTCATTTATGATATATTTCAAAAATTAATTATAATTAATCCTGTTAAATATTTTCTATTCACTCTATAAAAATCAAATAATGTTTAAATTAAAATAAAATAATTTATTCAAAACATAGCTAAAAATTTGCTCACCCCTTCTAGGATGAATTTCCTTCACTAAAATTTTGTTTCTTTTTATTCATAATTTCATCATGGCCAATTATAGCAATGCAAGGACTTACACTCTCACCCATCGACCAAAAATCCACACACATTACTATACTCTCTCTCTCTCCCATCGTCCCCCTAAACACCACCGTACCCATCACCTAGAACACTACCCATCGGCCATACTCTCTCTCTCTCCTATCAACCCCCCCCCCCCCCCCCCCCCCCCCTAATAAACACCACCCATCACCCCCAACCTCTCTCTATTGCATCGCCTTCAGAAGCCCTCTTCTATTGTACCTCCCCTACACTCCCTTCTCACCTCTATTCCTCAATCCCTTACCTTGTCTATACGAAGATTGTTGCTAATATTTGGTATGTTTGTCCTTAATCATTTGGTCTCCCTTTCTTACCATTCATTAATTTTACCTTCTCATGTTTTTCCTTTTTGATTTTTTTAGAATAAAACTAGGGTTTTGTTGATTTGGTATTCACAACTAAGGGGCCACTTTCTAACATCTCATAATTTATTCAAGGTACTCTATATGGATATGGATATTGTTGGCCATGTCGGTGTAAGTATGGCAATGATTCCATTATGTATTGTACTATATTTTGCTTTCTAATTTATGTGAACTTGCTAGTGTTAGGGTAAAGGTTTGATGTTTGGGAAGGGAAATGAGTTGGTTATAGTGATGTATATTGATGTAGACTATGCTAGGTTTCTGGTAGATAGGAAATTGATGTTAGGATATTGTACCTATCTCAATGGAAATTTAATCACTTGGTGAAGTCAAAAACAAAACATTCTAGTAGATCCCAAGCTTAGATGTATGGCATAAGGGCTTTGTAAGTTTTTATAGGTAAAGATCATCTTAGATGATTTAAAAATCCAAAGAGTGGGAGGTATAAGCATAACCCATAACCATGTCCATCATGATAAGACTATACACAATGAGGTAGATAAGAACTTCAGCAAAGAGAAAGTTAGATCCATGACCAATTTGTACTACTTATATTTCCTCAGCAATGCAACATGTGTTAATAAAGGGGTTACCTTACCACCCTTTTCCAATTGTGTAGTTAATAAACAGTTGGATGGTTGTAGACATCAAGTCTGAGGATTATCAACATGGTGTAGAGTACTTCTTTGTGTATGTGTGCTTGAAGTATGAGGTGAACACGAGAATAAATTGTCCATGTAGTAGATGCTTAAATGATAAGTTACATCCTCCACATGTGATTAGAGCTCACCTACTTATAGATGGGGTAGATATAACCTACCGGTGTTAGATTTATCATGGAAAGGAGCTAAGTATTCAATTTCCTCCAATAGATTGAGGTAAGAGGCGAGATAGAGAACGGGAAGTAAGATTACCCATGGAGGAGGAATGTCTAGGGGTAGGATGTAATGATAAAGGTGGACTTGATGAGATGCTAGAAGATGTGGAAGCCTTGATCAATAATGAAGATGAAGAATCATCCCTTGTAGGTGGTATTGATGTTCTACGAGATTTTCTCGATAGGATAAGGGTTGACTCACAAGAGGAGCTTTATTTAGGTTGCAAGTTGTCTAAGTTTAAATTTATAGTGAAGCTTCTCCACTTGAAGGTATACAATAAGTGGAGCAACAAGTCCTTTGACATGCTTCTTCAACTTCCACAAGATGCAATCCCCAATGCCGAGTCTTTTCCTAAGTTTTATTATTTTGCAAATAGGTACTTGCACAGGTTAGGCATGGACTATCATTACATTCATGTATGTAAATATGATTGTTGCTTATTTGGGGTTGATAATGAGCATTTAAAGCAATGTCTTACTTGTGGTACTTCGAGGCATAAGGAGTGTAGTGGAGTTAGGAAAGCCATTCCTCATAAAGTTTTATGTTACTTTCCTATAAAGCCTAGGTTGCCACGCTTTTTCATGAATTCTAAAGTTGCCCAGAAAATGCATTGGCATAAAGAGGAGCATAGGGAAGGGAAAATGTAATGAGTCATCTTGTAAATAGGTTAGCTTAGATGAATTTTGGCATTGAGTTTCCTAAGTTTAAGATAGATGCTTGCAATGTTAGATTAAGGCTAGCTAGAGATGGTTTCAATCCATTTGGGAATATGAGTCAATCATATAGTATGTGGTCAGTTGTGTTGTTGGCATATAACTTGCCTCCTTGGATGTGTATGAAGAAAGAACACTTGATGATGTCAATGTTGATTCTAGGACCCAAGGCACCTGGCAATGAGATTGACATTTACTTACAACCATTGATTAATGAGTTAAGGGATCTTTGGAATAATGGGTTGTGCACATATGTGGCAATTTCAAAGACAACATTCCACATGTGTGTAGCCTTAATGTGGACTATAAATGAATTTCTAGCATATGGAAACCTATCAGGGTAACGCACGAAGGGGTATCATGCTTATCTAGTATGCTAAGATCAAACACCATCCATGAGGCTCAATGGAAAGATTGGATGCATTGGTCATAGCATTTGGCTTCCCGAGGACCACAGATGGAGACATAGCTTAAAATTTGATGAAAGTCATGCCACTCGTGAAACTCTACAAGAATTTTCTAGTGAGGAAATTGTCCACCAATTGCAGTTCATAAGTGATGTGTGCATGGGTAAGCATCCAAGGAAAGTTAGAAGGGTTCATCATCTTGAAGACCTTAATTGGAAAAAAAGGTCAATATTCTTTTAACTTCCATATTGGTCAAAGCTAATGTTGTGACATAATTTAGATGTCATGCACATTGAGAAGAATATATGTGATAATGTTGTTGGTACTATGCTCAAGATTGATGGGCGGTGGGGGAACCTGATTTAGATGTATGATACAAGACATTCACATATGTTTACTTTTTATCTAATAATGTTTGGTTTTGCACTATAGCAAGTACATTGATCGATTTTATAGGATGGCCAAATAACATGCACTAATGATCAACTTGTAGGACATTTTTGGAGTCACATCCAGCAGCCCACAAATTGCTCAATTGACTTGAAGAACCGACCACTTGAAGAACATTGTACTTGTAATTGTTATTTTGAGAATCGACCATTTCATTTAGCAATTGTAATTTCTTTTCTTGGAACCGGCCACTTAGTGGCATATGTGTAATTTTTTTAACATTTTACCCTAGTTGGAGCAAGTATAAATACTTGCTAACTAGGGTTTGTATGGAGCTTTTTGACATTTTGAATAAACACATATTATGGCCGTGAGAGAGAGTGAGTCCTCTTGCTAATACACACACTCTTATCACTTTTTAGGAAATTATGGCAAGTGAGGTATAGAATATCTTGTGGGTAGTATCAAGATCTTCTAAGTTGCTTCCTTTTTATTACTAGTGTATAATATCTAGTGATAATAGGTTGTTTTTATCTATTGGTTGTTTATGCCAATTAGGGTTTATATTGCTTTAATTTTATAAGATTGGAATTGCATGTTGATAGGAATCAAAATCCTGTAAGACCTATCATTATTGCAAGAGCTAAAGGATTTCAAATCTTGGCGATAAGGGTCTTCTTTGAATAAACCGACCTTGGAATTATTTATATACTAACATATTTTCTATTACTTATGTATTGTGTATTCTAGCAAACATACTTGTTGGGTTTTACAAGGCGATGGAGAAACTCACTAAGACTCAGCTTGTGAGTTATTCATCGACCAACCTAAACCGAGGATGAGAAGAGCTAGCTTGTTGAAGATTATTTTTATACTTGTAATTTATCTTTGAACCATTTATTTTGCAAGCTTTTTGAGACATTTTATTTGGTTGTAATTGTAGATTTAGGACCGGCTACCTAAGTGGCGTATTTCATTTTTAACCCTAAGTTGAGCAAGTATAAATACTTGCTAAAGTAGGGTTTGTAGGGAGCTTGTTGAGAGATAAAAATTTCTGCCCCTTTCACGTGAGAATTAGTGTTCCATGCTCTAAGTTGATTCCAATTTACACTAGTGTGTCATATCTAGTTGTGATTGGTTGTTCTTGTTTGTTCTTTTCTATTATTAGATTTCATGCAATTTTAGTGGAATTAGATCCTAAATTGTGTTGATGTTGTGATTATTCAGTTGCTATTGGAATTTGTCATTTGTGTGAAAGCCTTTTTGCTTAAAGGATTCACGTCATTTTAGTAGTTTGGTGATTGGATTATTCCACTTGTTCTTGTGTTATGTGCTTGATCTATTGAGCACATCATCTTTTGGTATTAGAGCAACTTGTTTTACAAATTGAATTCATAAGGGATCAGGGTTCACGCTACTTGTAGAATTGGATTTAGTGATTGAATTTTTTTCAATTGGTTGCGTATATGTGCTTAGATCCTTCCATCAATTTAGGCACATCATCTTTTGGTATCAGAGCAACTTATTTTACAAATTGGATTCATGCCACTTATGGACTTAGATTTAGTGATTGAATTTGTTTCAATTGGTTACGTGTATGTGCTTAGATCTTTCCATAAATTTCAGCACATTATCTTTTGGTATCATAGCACAAGTTAAGAGAAGAGATTTAGTGTTGGTTGATTTCATGATCTTCATTTGTCAATTAGGGTTATTCACTTTTTATCTAAAATTGTGTGTTTAAGGATTGGGTTGCTTAATTGTATTGTTGAGAAGTTGAAATTGTTGTTTGTTGAAGTGAAATTGGAGGTCTTATTGTAGCTCCTTATTGTTGAGATTTTCCTTAAAGGGAAGGAGTAAGAAGTGCATTTCTTGATTCCAAATTCAGAATTGGGAAGTACCTCAATTTGTGAAGAAAAATGGAAGTGTAATCCTTGCTTATTTATTTCGAACATAGGGAGTGCAATTGATCATTTTCATAATTGAATTGCGTGGAGTATTTGGAAGCTATTTGATTTTCAAAACAAACATTAAGTTGTAGAAGTTATTGTGTGGTCATTTGAATTTGAAAGTTACTTCTTACCAATTGTGGAAAGGTTGCAATAAGTGAAGCAATTTGAATTTGAATGTTTGTTGCCTTTTTGTATAAGTTGCGGTGTGCAATTGTGTTTGAAGTGGAGAAGTGCAACGTGTAGAAGTGTGTGTGTGTGTGTGCTACACCATGAGTGAAGGGTGTGTGTGTGTTGAGTGAAAGAATTGCAACATAGTGTAAATAGTGGAGGTGAGTTTATTGCGTAGTGAGTGAGAGTTGTAAGTGGTGGTGTGAATTGTGAATTTATGTGCAGTGTAAGGTGTTATACATTGTGGTTAATTGTTGTGTGAAATAGAGGCATGAAAGGAAGGTTAGAGTAATATAATTTGAATTCAAAAACAAAGATTAAAGTGTGAAAGTAATTGAACTCATTACTTAAACACTTGTTAGTTGAATTTAATTTCTTAATTACTTGGAAGTATTTATTTGTTCTTCAATTATTTTACTGTACTTGAAGTGATAAGAAGTATTTATTGTATTGGTTATGTATTGCACCGTAGGTGTGTAAGGGTATGTTATTGTGGTGCGTGTAGTGAAGTGTGTTGTTAACTTATTGAAGTTAGTTAGCAATCATGTCAAATGATGTGTATACTTCTACTAATTTAGTACATCAAGTATTGACTTCTTCTCCAATCATTGATGAGGGATAAAGAGAAAATTTGTTCCATACTTCTTATAGGGTACAAAGAAACCTGTGTGTCAATATTGTTGATAGTGGTAGTTGTACTAATGTTGTGGCTGCATCATTAGTATCGAAATTGAAACTTGTAACTACCCCGCATCCTAAACCCTACACATTACATTAGTTAAATGATCAAGAGAGTCTTTTGTGACCCAAAGGGCTAGGGTACCTTTTAGTATAGGGGATAAATTCTTAAAGTGTGTTAGCTTACTTGATGGAGTTGCATCACATATTAGTAAGTGTGTGAATGAGTCAAGCACAAAGTTATCTAGGATGAAGAGCCATGATTGCCATGTGATGCTTCAAAGGTTGTTACTTGTGGGTGTTCGTGACATGTTGCCAAATGATGTTGGGATGATTATAGCTGAACTTAGTTCATTTTTTGAGAAGGTATGCAAGTAGATTCTCAATTTCAATGAGGTAAAGCAAATGCAAAGTGATATTGTTACCATATTGTGCAAATTGGAATTGATCTTTCCTCCTGCCTTCTTTAATGTGATGGTGCATTTAGCTGTGCACTTGCCTAACGAACTATTGCTTGCTAGACCTGTTACATATCGATAGATCTATCACATAGAAAGCTATGGGTGTGTAAGTAGAATGTAATCCTTTATAACTGTTAGTCAACTCTTCATCATTTAATTTTTTTTGTTAAACTCAAATACTTAGGGTCTCTCAAGGAGTTTGTTAGAAACAAAGCTTTTCTAAAGGGCTCCATAGCAAAAGCTTACATTGTACATGAATGCTTAACATGGTGCTCCCTCCACTTACAAGGTGTTGAGATAATTTTCAATCATCCTGATAGGAATTGTGATACCATGGAAGAAGGTGGCATAGATATGTTTACAAATAGGGTTGGTTTTATTTCTTCTTCCACATATGTGGCCTTATTAGATGAAGAGGTAGAAGTAACAAAGTGGTATATAATTAATAATTGTTTTGAGGTTTACCTTATTAAAAGTAAGCATGGATTACTATAGTTTGAACTATAGGAATAATGTGAAATATGTTTGCAATTAAAGTTCACTATGTGTTATAAGGAACATATAAGTATCTTACGTGCACAATATGATGATGACATTGACTAACACCACAAATGGGAATTCGGTTAGTGGTTCATGAAAATGGTAAATGTTACTCTTACTCAAGAGAACTTCTTGTAAGTGAATTGTGATGTTAAGTTGCTTGGTATTGTTGCAAATGAGCATGTTAGATGAAAGTTTTGATCCAATTGAAAGTGCCTTATATACATTATTAGTTGGACCTAACTCATGTTTCAAGAGATACAATAAATTAATATATAATGGCATTCAGTATCACACTTTTGATTTTGATAGTCAAAAGAAGACCCTAAACATTGG
Source organism: Laguncularia racemosa (assembly GCA_037954665.1). Classification (NCBI taxonomy): domain Eukaryota; kingdom Viridiplantae; phylum Streptophyta; class Magnoliopsida; order Myrtales; family Combretaceae; genus Laguncularia; species Laguncularia racemosa. Next base: position 2,868,347 of record JBBMOL010000028.1, read on the forward strand.
AGTACTTGTAGAAGGAAACCAAGGAGACATGCATTTGTCAATGGAGTTTTACGATGTTTTAACTGACATATATGAGTTTTCTTATATTCAAAATAAACGGGTTTTCTTATTTAAGTGAAAGTGGTGGAGCACCAATGAGGTCCATCGCAATGTAAGAGTTGATAATGGATTCAAAAGTATCAGCATAACATGTACATGGTATGAGAGTGATCCTTATGTGTTGGCATCACAAGATAAACAAATATATTACCTAGAAGACTTAAAACTAGGCAATGATTGGTGTGTGGTGCAGCACTTTGAGCATCGTCATATTTATGACATAAGTTGTCTTACTGGCACTATGAATTTATTTGGTGATGTGGAAACTCATTTATGCAATGAAAATACAGATGATCTACTCTTGCAACATGAGGATAGAGGAAATCTAGTGTCTCCTATATTGATTATGATATAGATGTGTTGTTAAGAATAGATTTATGCCCCGAGGCTATTGTTGGAGATATAGAGAGGGTTATCCAAGTTTTAAATGGCACATAACATGATGATAATTTTGATTATTATGAAGATGAAGATGATGAAGTCAATGAAACACTTATGGATTACAATAACAGCGACGCCATGTGAATTAGATGTTGCTCCAATGATATTTGTGTCATCACCATGCTACTAGATCTTGCTTAACAAACATAATTAAGTTATGTAAAATGTTACTTTATCCTTTCTAAGTGGTAATTTTATTTTGTCATTTTATAATCCCATGGAATCACATTAACTGTTCATTTCATCTTTGTGTCATGTTTTTTACTGTAGGAATGTCATGGCTAGAAGACAAAAGGTTATATAAAGAAGGGGAGGAAGGACTGTATGAAAGGCTCGACCCCTTGTCAATACACTATCAAATTATCAGGATATTGAGGAAGAGCAACATCCATCGCCTCTGGTGGAGTAACATCCATCGCCTCCAATCGAGCAACATCTATTGCCTCTAGTGGAGTAACATCCATCTCCTCCAGAATGTGATGATGCTATAAGTTCCTTAGGTTGTTATTCAGTTGTAGCAAATGCCCCCTCAATGTATACTCATGTCATCCCTAACAATCATGGAAATACAAATCCATCGCATAGTTGTCCATCTACTTCTATTCTTGGCTCAGGTAATTGCGCGTAGTTTAATTGTTCATATAACTTGTTACATAAAAGTTGGTAACCATTACTAAAAAGTATTTCCTTCTATTGTAGTTAATGTTGGCACATCATCACATTGCAATAGGAGAGGTATATATATAGAGGACAAGCACTAGAGAAGGGGAACAATAGATGGAAGGGTAGGATGGTAATAGAGTTTGATGCTTCCACAGGCCATCTAATTATGGGAGATGAATTATCTAAATTAGCATATGATAGTAGGAAAGCCTGTAGGGACTTATTGGCACTATATCTTAAGGTTGATTGGAGAACACTTCCAGTATCCCAGAAGAGGTGGACTTAGGCAAGAGTATAAGTTAGGAGGTCTTTATATCAATCAAGTATAATATAGAAATTATTCTCTTTTTTCAAAAATCTTTGCTTTGTAAAATCAACTTAATATTGACGATATTATAAGTGATCCAGATAAATTCAATGATGCTAATAGATGGATGGGACATCTCCATATGAAATTTCGATGTGATGCTCACAAAAAATGGAAAAAGGAGGGTGATAATGCATGACCAAGGACCTACAGTGATGAGGATTAGAAAATGGTCATAGATATGTGGAATCATGATGCCTTGGAAGAAATGAATATGCTAGAATTAGATGATCCGCATGGAAAGGTAAGTTTTAATTAAATAATAGTTCTTTGTAATATTAGAAAATGATTTCAACAATTTATTTGTTATTTTTACTAACAGAAAACTAAGTCTATGAATGGAAAGTATGCAAGCAACTGTGTAAAATATCTACAACACAACACCTCTACGGTTCAAGTATACACATACTCACAGTATACACAAACACCTTCAAGGCTCAACACTTACACTTTAATGTACACACACACCCTCAAAGCACAACATATTCTAAGGCAACACACATACACATACACACACACACACACACATACACACACACACACACGATGCAACACATAACCAATGTAACACACACTTCACGACTTCACTCACACACCTATGGTGCAACACACATAAGAACACTTCCACAGTACACAAAACTCCTTCAAAGTTCTACTCACTTCAAGACATAAAGCACACTCCACCAAGATTCACACACCTATAGTGCACTTCACAATCACGGTACCTTCCACAATCACAATGCAAAAATGATTCCAAGCTTGAGTCAAAGTCCATTCAAAGGGAATTAATGCACAATTTACTACACAAGGTAAATATGGAATCAATTTGAAAATATTTCCTAACCTTCATGGTAAGGACTCATGGCAAAAATCCTTAACTTATACTTCCTTCAATATCAATCCACAATAACTAATGTAGAACACGTCATAATTTATGTGAAATCAACAATTAAAAAATTGCATAGCATAAACCTTAATGCTTAATTCCGAAATTAAGAATCTACATGTGAAATTCCCTTCCACAAACCTATGCTCTGATACTAAATTATGATGTGCTCCAATTGAATAATTCAACACAATTCAAGTAGGAAAAACAATTGATTCCAATTCCTAGCCAATTGTGTGACCCTAAATTATGAAGAACGTTAATTTTCAAGAAATGTAAAAGAGGAACAAATGAAATCCAATTACATACCAAATATTATAGATTAGTGATAATTGCAAAGGACTTAAGAATGATTGACATTACTCATAAAAATCCCTAAGCCAAATTCACCACAATTCTCTAGGTTGGAATTGATAAGAGTTTTGTGTGAAAAGGAACAAGCTCCCTACCGACAATGTAGTGTTTCTTTATTCTGAAAAATTCCCTCAACAAAACCTAAACAACAAGTATTTATAACTATTCTAAATAAGGGAAATATAACAATGTAAAAATGAAGCTAAACCGTTCGTATAGGAGCACTTGGAAAACTAGTTCATCCACGTGAAATTAGGTGAAGTATGGCCGGTTTCTCCAAGTGAAATGCAAGTGAAATAAGGTTGGTTCCTCTTGTCTTTTATAGGTTCAAGTATAGCTTACACACTTGACATTAGTGTGTTGGTTTGCCATCTTATAAAACTGACAAATGTACTTAATGAAATGCAAAGCAATTATACAATGGAAATGAAGACACTAAACAAATGTCTTCGAGGTTTAATTGATCAAAGAGGATCCTCATCGCCAAATTTTGTAATGCTTTGGCTCTTGCTTTGGTGATAAGAATCAAATTCCCATAGGACCAATCACTAAGGCCTGAACTAAAGGCTTACAAAACCTAGTTTTGAGAATCCTTCATGAGAAACCTAATCTTGAGGATGCTAACTTCATTTCTACCTTTTCATCATATAATTGTTGTGCATTCCAATAGGTATATTTATCGATTCTATAGGGTGCCAAATTACCTACACTATTGAGTGAGTTAGGAACCTCGTCAAGACTCACATCTAATGACCTTGAAGAACCAGCATGCTCAAGACTATTTTTATTTGTTATTTTACTTGAACCATTTATTTTGTAAGCTTTAAGACATTTTAGTTGGTTGTATTTTGTGTTTTAGGATCGGCCACCCTTTAGTGGCATAGTTGTAATTTTTGGCCATTTTAACCCTAAAGGAAGCAAGTATAAATACTCGCTTAAGTAGGGTTTAGAGGTAAAGAGAATACACATATTTTGCTACCTAAATTTTTGTGAGAATTAGGGTTCATCCCAATTTTCATAAGAACTCTTACCAATTTCTTCATTGGGAATTGTGGCGAGTTGCAACTAAAGGAATTGTGAGTCATATCATTCCTTGGTTGATTTTCCATTTCATACTAGTGTGTAATATCTAGTGTTGATTAGGATTGGTTTATTTTGTTCTTGGTTTTCACATCAATTTTAGGTTTAATTTCCATCATTATATTGTTGACAATTTAGTGGAATTGTATCCTATATATTGTCATGTTAATTGCCATTCTTCATTTGTGTAGAAGCTTCTTGTGTAAGAAGTTCATGCCAATTTTTAGTGTTGTTGGTGATTTGATTTGCATTTGATATTGTGTTAGGTGCATAATCCAATTGAGCACATCATCATTGTGGTGTTGAGGTTATTTGATCTATAAATTGAATTACAAAGGTTTTAGGGTTTATGCCATAAGTAGGATTGTGACCAAATTTAAATAGAAGTTATATCAATTGTTTGAATGCATATGCTTTAATCAATTTAAGGCATATCATTTGGTGATAGGTCCTATAGGTGTATGATTCCTATCATATACTAAATTATGATGTGCTCCAATTGAATAATTCAACACAATTCAAGTAAGAAGAACAACTAATTCCAATTCTAAGCCAATTGCATGACCCTAAATTGTGAAGAACCCTAATTTGCATGAAATGTAAAAGAGGAACAAATGAAATCCAATTACATACCAGATATTACACACTAGAGATAACTAGAAAAGACTTAAAAATGATTTATGTTAGTTACAAAAACCCTTAAGCCAAACTCATTGCAATTCTCTAGGTTATAATTGATAAGAGTTTTGTGTGAAAAGGAACAAGCTCCCTCATGGCAACGTAGTGTTTATTTAATCTGAAAAAGTCCCTCAACAAAACCTAAACAACAAGTATTTATACCTGTTCTAAATAAGGGAAATACAACAATGTAAAAATGAAGCTAAACTGGTCCTATAGGAGCACATGGAAAACTGGTTCATCTCCATGAAATGAGGTGAAGTATGGCCGGTTTCTCCATGTGAAATGCAAGTGAAATAAGACTAGTTTCACTTGTCTTTTGTAGGTTCAAGTATAGCTTACACACTTGAAATTAGTTTATTGGTTCGCCATCTTGTAAAATCAATAAATGTACCTAATGAAATGCAAAGCAATTATGAAATGGAAATGAAGACACTAAACAATTGTCTTTGAGGTCTAATTGTTCAAAGAGGACCCTCATCACCAAATTTTGCAATCCTTTGTCTCTAGCTCTAGTGATGGGTCCTATAGGTGTATGATTCCTATCATATACCAATTTATGATGTGCTCAAATTGAATAATTCAACACAATTCAAGTAGGAAGAACAATCAATTCCAATTCCTAGCCAATTGCATGACCCTAAATTATAAAGAACCCTAATTTGCATGAAATGTAAAAGAGGAACAAATGAAATCCAATTACATACTAAATATTACACACTAGTGATAATTAGAAAGGACTTAAGAGTGATTGATTTTACTCACAAAAATCCTTAAGCCAAACTCTCCACAATTCTCTAGGTTAAAATTGATAAAAGTTTTGTGTGAAAAGGAACAAGCTCCCTTATGGCAACGTAGTGTTTCTTTAATTTGAAAAAGTCCCTCAACAAAACCTAAACAACAAGTATTGATACCTATTCTAAATAAGGGAAATAAAAAAAATGTAAAAATGAAGCTAAACCTGTCCTATAGGAGCACTTGGAAAACCAGTTCATCCACGTGAAATGAGGTTGTTGATGTTAAAGGGGGAATGATAAGTTCTCTAATTTAGTTTTGATGATTAACAAAAGAGGAATGAGTGTAATGAATGTTTAAGATAGTATGTAATTTTTTCTAAAGTTAAACAAGGAGACAGAAGCTTGTTTAGAACCTTCAAAAGTGTTATATAAGCTATTTTCGTTCTGACAGAAGGTGTTTCAGAAGTTGTGTAATATATCCGTAGTTATCGTGGTAATCTTTCAGAAGCACTTTCAAAACCTTCATAACAGGAGAACAGTTGACAAGTTTGTTTTAGAAGCACTTTCAGAACCTTCAGGACAGTTAACAGGTTTGCTTCAGAAGCACTTTCAGAACCTTTCATGTCTGTTACGAATTTTTCCAGATTATGTTCTAAATTTTATAACGATAGTTTTGATAAATTTCAAGGCCTAGCTCCACGTGTCAAGTATTTTTGGGTAACATACTTGATGTGTTTTACTAAAGATGGATTATATATCATGGGTTTTTTAATTTACATCAAGTTTTACAAGATTTTATTCAAAAGATTTCATTTTATAATAAAGTGAGATCATATGATATGTACAAGTTTTATCCAGATTTAAAATTAGATATTTGTACTATATTTTGGGAGATCCAGTAGTTACAAAGATAAGGATAAGAGATATGGTTGTTATATCAAGATATGGTTCCACAATATGAGGGATATCTTCAACAAACTTAATCCAAGAGATATATCCAAAGAAGATCTCGGTCAAACAAATTATCCAAGCTTATCCTCATCAAGAATATCACGAATTCAGATCTTCCTCAACAGATTCAACTTATTTTTGAATTGAAAATTCAAAAAATTCAAGATTATCACGTGGAAAGTAGCCGTTATGTTTTCTCCATATATAAGGTGTTTAATTCAAAGAATGTGGAGGAGTGTGGAGAACGTTAAAAAAAAAACCAGAAGCAAGAACGTGGTTTGAAAAAAAAAATACACAAGAAGAAAAGATTCATACATCTTCAAGCAAACATCTTTACATATATATGTGATCTAGAGGAAATTTGTTATTCCTCATTATTGTCGTTGTTGTTGTTGTTGATGAGATTCCTATCGTGGAAAGGGAATTTTTTGTTGTTTCATCACTGTAGTTAAGTGATTAGCTTAGTGAAGAAGCTAGAAAGACTCAACAGTGAGACTTTACCTTGAAGAGGCTTGTGTTGTATATCTTCAATTTGTTGATATAGTGAAACACAACCGGTATAGACAACCAGGACCCCGACGTGGAGCTGGAAGAGAGGACTGACACTCGAGGCGGAACCTCTATAAACAACTGAGCATTCTATTCTTTCCTACTTTTACTTACTGCACATTATTGTTGTTTGCTATTGTTATTCACTTGATTTCATTAGTCAAGAGTTTTGGTTGATTTGCGAAAAAAGTGAAATTTTAAGTAATTAATCAATTCACCCCCCCTCTTGATTAATCTAATTGGGACCAACAGAGGTGAAGTGTGGTCAGTTTCTCCTAGTGAAATAAGGTTAGTTGCTCTTATCTTTTATAGGTTTAAGTATAGCTTACGCACTTGAAATTAGTTTGTTGGTTCACCATCTTATAAAACCAACAAATGTACCTTATTAAATGCAAAGCAGTTGTACAATGGAAATGAAGACACTAAACAAATGTCTTTGGGGTCTAATTGTTCAAAGAGGACCCTCATCGCCAAATTTTGTAATTCTTTGGCTCTTGCTTTAGTGATGGGTCCTATAGGTCTATGATTCTTGTCACAGCGCTTGTTCAATTCCCAGATCACATTTTACGTAAATCATTATATAACCCAAATTCTTAACCCTTGTTCAATTCCAATCAACCCACAACACAATTGATAGTATAAACCTTAATTTTAATTCACTATCAAACAACTACGTCACTATCCCTAATTCTCAACCTTTACTCAATCCCTAAATGACAATCACATAAACCATAGCATAAACCCTAATTTTCATCCTTCGCTCTAATACCAAATTATGATGTGCCTAATCCTAATACATAATCAAGCAATCACAATCCCAACTAACAATTCTCACCAAACAATTCCTAAATCAACAAATAACGATAACAAGATAAAAACCCTAAGCCCTTACTAAATATGACGCACTGGAAAGAGAATAATCCTAGCACGGTCTTGTTGATATGACATACAACAATCCTGATATTGTCACTTACTACAATCCAAAAATTGATAAGAGTATAAAAAAAAATGGGAGTAAACTCCACTTGTGTATTCTTAAATGTCCAAAGTCTATCGTGTTTCCATTATAAAATGGTATTTATAGTATAAAGAAATACTGGCTCAAAATAACATAAAACAACCGACCTAAAATTGTAAGCCACCTAGGAAAGCCACTGGTTTTGTGGAAATACACCACTGGCCTTTATGGCCAGCCTTTATTACTACACTATCGATTCTTCAAGGTAAGCTGCTAGCTTTAACAACATAAGTTGCCAACTCATAGGGTAGCATTCCATACTTGCTTTAGGTCATTTAGCAAACTTCGTTGTTGTCCTAAAGCATTAACAAATGTATTTGGTTGAAATTAAAATAATCGTGCAAAATAAATGAAGAGACTAGATGATTCTCTTCGGGTTCCATCTGATCAAGTAGAAATCTCAATGTAAGGTTCTACAGTTCTTTAGTTCTAGCTTGAGTAAGCGGTTCGATAACTAGGATGACTTGATTCCCATCAGTTTTATAGGCCATCAAACTGGATAAACTATTGCACCATTTATATGATATGTGGTTGAATCTAATAATTGTTAGAAACAATAGTTGGCAAAACAATATTAGTTAATTCTAACAAAAGAAGGTTTTGAGAAATTGGACATAGTCCATTGTTTGTCCTAGTTTTCGTTACCTATAATTTCTAGATTGTCCTCTTCCTCTTCTGCCTTAATTCTTAAAGGAGAACTTTGTTTTAATTCTTTCACTGTTTGCCTAACTGTTTTACGTAAACACCTAGTTGTCTTTTCAATCTCTAAATCAAATATTAATGCCTTCAATGGAGTACTTCGAGTCATGCACTATAGAAAAAGAAAACAAAAAACATGAAACTAAAAAAAATGGTTAAATTAATAAAGTGATCAATATTTTTAATATTGAAAGTCCCAACAATAGCACCAAAAACTTAATACAAGAGAAGTATACCTATCAAATTTTATAATCTAGCGGATTGAATACAAATGTCGTCCCATAAGGATTACAAGTACTAATACTAACCTATAGCCTATTATCTAACTAATAAACTATAAAGATCAATTAATTTAAAAATTAAAACTAATTATTATCTACTAAATTAAAGACTCAATTGAAAGAGTGAAGAATAAAATAGATTGCAATTAACATCAAGATTACCAAACAAGTATCTAGACTTTGTTTCCCTGAGGATTCATTATGTGACATCAACAAAATTTATTCAAATCTTTCTTTAATTTCATTGACCGAGAGAATTCATAAATTAGTTTAATAACTTTCTCAAATTTATTAAGCTTAATCTTAGAAATATCCATTTGAATCTTTATATAATAGCATGATGGGAATCCACCTTGCGATTCCAGTAGTAGGGAAACCTGACTTAGATGCATGAGCCCAGACATCCACATATGGCCACATTTTATCTAATAATGCTTGATTTTTCACTTTAGCAAGTATATTTATCGGTTTTACAAGATGGCCAAATAACATGCACTAAGGATCAACTTACGAGACATTATTAGAGTCACATCTAACTACCTACAAATTGTTTAATTGAAGTGAAGAATCGGCCACTTGAAGATCATTTGTATTTATAATTGTTTCTTATGAGAATTGGTGATGAGGATCAACTAACATCAAAAGGGAATGAACCAAAGTCTAATGACCCACTACATGGTATTAGAGGCCCAATGACTCGAGCTAGTGCTGAGCGGATGAATGAAGTGTTGCAAAGACTAGTCATGGATCTACAAGAGAAGGAACCAAGTTACACTAAAGGAGAATCAACCTTTATCAACTTGATTCACATTTCCATAAAGGGGTGCAAGGACATCAAAGCTTAAGGAAGAATTATTTTGAAAAGGAAATTGAACCAAAAAGGAGAGCCACTTAGTTTTGTTATAACTTATTTTATTTGTTTGGTTTTATGTTTTAGTATATTTATTTGTAAGGTTTTCGGCCATAGGGAAGTTAAGGCTGGTTTCTTCTATGTTTGGAAGTTTAGGTTTTTATGTGTAAACCTATATAAACACATGAAAAGGCAAGGGGGTGGCACATCTTGAAAAACAATTATTAATATTTTAAATAGACAACTTTTCATTGAAAAGCTCTCTTTTGTTCTTTGAGAAAGAACTCCATGATTTCTTCAACATAAACGCTTGGGAAAATCTCTGATAACTTAGGTTTCAATCAATAGGTATAGTTCAGGTCTAGTTTCATTCTTACTTGTTTGAGACATTCTTAGGAATTCCAATTTCAATATTCATCACCAAGTTCTAGGTTTAACACACCTAGGGTTTGTGTATCATTTAGTATCAGAGCTTCGACTTCGTGAATTAAGTAACATCTATCCTTTGTTAATTATTTATTCATTTATTCCATAGTTCTTGTTCATACCTTATAAATTTGTATGAAAAAAAAATTATGATTTGTCCAAAGAAAGTCTATTGGTTACGAACAACAACAATTTGTTATCTTAGCAAATTGAAATTCAATCCTTAATCCTTGTTCCATATCTTTAAAAATTCATATAAAAAAAAAATTCATGTTTCGGCCATGGAAGTATTAAAATTGCCGAGTTCCCAAAACAAATATTTACTTTGAATCACATAATCAAGTGATACAATAAACTTTCCATTATGTCCTTCAACATTATCTTGTCTTTCCAATTTTGCATTTGAATTACATTGCCATTCCATTACATGCTCGATGCAATATTGTTCTTTCCAATTCCGTGTTGAGAATATCTTTTGGTTTGTGTATCCATTTCTGTAGTAAAACTTGAATAGCTATTGATTTATGTAGTGTACCTTAATTGCTGTGTATTGGAATCAATTAGTTAGTCAGTAAAATTTCCATATCAAAGAATTGTAAGAGCAAGTTGATAGGAATTAAAATCCGATAAAACCTATCATTTGGCTAAGAACCAAAGGATTTCGAATCTTGGAGATGAGGGCCCATTTTGAGCAAATCGACCCTAGAATTATTCATTTACTAACCTCTTTTATTTTATTCATGTATTTTATATTCCAATAGGAATACTTATCATGCTTTACAGGACGATGGATACACTCACTCAAACTCAGCTTGTGGGTTATCCATGGATCGACCTAAACCGACGATGAGCTAGGCCAATAAATGGTATGGAAGAGCTAGCATGATGAAGACTATTTTTATTTATAATTACTTCTTTGGACTATTTATGTCGTAATCTTTCTTTTGGGACACTTTCATTTGCTTGTAATTGTCTTTTAGGACCGGCCACCTTAAAAGTGGTATAGTTATAATTTTGTGTATTTTCTAACCCTAAAGGGAGCAAGTATAAATACTTCCTTAAAGTAGGGTTTGAGGAGGAAAATTTTTCAGAATAGAACTTCACTTTTATGTGAGGGCATTAGGGTTTATTCCTAATTCAATTGCTCTTATCAATTTCAAATCCCAATTTGAGGTTGTGGCGAGTGGCTTCAAGGTTAATTTATGAGTAATATTAAATTTACTTTGTTGCAATTTCCTTTCCTCTCTAGTGAGTAGTATCTAGGGTTGAATTGGATGTTTTATTGACCGAATTTGATTGCATTTGTAATCAAATTCTTGTTGCTTAATTGATTGGTTTTAGCTTTAGTTTTAACCTTGAATTTAAAATCATTTTGAACTATAGATCATTTTGTTAGGAAAGTAGATCACGGAATTGGATCTTGTTGTTCTTGTGTGTAATTCACATGGAATTACTTATGATTATTGCTTTATTGGAGAAAATTGTTATTGTTAGATTGTTAATTGCAACTTTAAGCATTCAGAATTCATTACATCTCCATTAGGGTTCACGTAAGTTTTGACTCCATTGAACTGGTTTGATCTTGTGAATAAAAGTTGTTTCTTTAATTCATTTCCATGTGCTTAGACCTTGGTTTTAGGCACATCATATTTGGATTCATTCTTGGTCACATCCTTGTTGTGGGAATTGGTTCATAAATATTGAGGAATTGTGCAATTGTTGAACTAGTTTGATTAACATTGTCTAATTGTCTTTCAAATTGGTTTTGCATGTGCTTAATCTTGGTTTTGAGCACATCACGGGTTGTGAGAACATTATTACTAAGAGCAACACACAAGTGAGTTATGAGAGATATATTATATTCGTTGTTACTAATTTCTTTTCTTGACTGTAGAGATATGTTAGGACAAAGTCTAACTGGAGGGGAAAATGGAGGAGGGGAAAATAGGTTGATGTTTGATGTGTTAATGAGAGATGAAGAGAATACTGAGCGGTGAACTTGAACAAATGCATCAGAGGATGGATAAGATGGAACGGAGTAAGGAACCGAGTAGACACTTGAAAGGAGGAGTAAGGATGGGAGAGGATGAAGAAATGGATTCAGGGTATAATTACATGAGGGAGAGAGGGAACACCTAAAGGTGAGACAGTAACTTGGGAAGTATCAAAATGAAGATACCCTTGTTTCAAGGAAAAAATGATCCAGAGTTATATTTGGAGTGAGAGAGGAAGGTAGATCATGTATTTAAGTGCCACAATTACACTGAGGAGAAAAAATTTAAATTGGCTGCAGTTGAATTTTCAAGTTATGCTAGCGTTTGGTGGGACCAGCTAGTACATAATAGGTGTAAGTATTGAGAGAGTCCTATTAGTACTTAGGAAAAGATGAAGACCATTATGCAAAAGAGGTTTATCCTTAGTCATTATCATAGGGATTTGCTCAAGAAGTTCTAAGGTTTAACACAAGGGTCCAAGAGTGTAGAGGACTATTATAAAGAAATGGAGATAGCCATGATTAGAGCCAGAGTAGAGGAGGATGATAAGGCTACAATGGCTAGGTTCATTAATGGGTTCATTAGGGAGATTGCTGACGTAGTAGATTTACATCACTATTTAGATATGGAGGAGTTGTTGCACAAGGTGATCAAGGTAGAGAAACAATTGAAGTATAAGAGCAATCCAAAATCTAAGGCAACTTCCAACTCTTTGTGGAAGTCTAATTGGAAGAAGAATCCTGCAAATTCGAAATCTAAAGAAGATGTAAAGGCTAAGAGTCCAGTTGCTTCTTTTAAAGGTAAATTTGACACTAAATCATCTTCGAGAATTCGTGATATTAAATGTTTTAGGTGTTAAAGGTTTAGACATATTACATCTTAGTATCTAAATCAAAGGGCTATGATCATTCATGATAATGGAGATGTGGAGAGTATTGATTCTAAGGAGGATGATACATCACCCTTAGAGGAATATGATGATGTTGACTTAGAGGGACCCATGAGGGGAGAGTTATATGTTACTAGATGAGTCCTTAGTGCTCAACTGCAGGATAATAGTGAAGGGGTTCAATGTGAACACAACTTTTATACCCAATGTCACGTGTAGAACAAGGTATGTAGCTTGATCATCGATAGTGGCAGCTGCACTAACGTTGTTAACACCTTGTTGGTTAATAAGATGAGGTTAAAGGCTGTGAAACATCCAAAGCCATATCGATTGCAATGGTTGAATGAGTATGGGGAAGTGAAGGTGACCAGGCAAGTTCTTATTTCTTTTTCCATAGGGAGTTATTATGATGAGGTGACGTGTGATGTAGTTCCCATGCAGGCTAGTCACCTATTACTAGGTCGACCATGGCAGTTTGATAGGAAGGTGATGTATGATGGGTACAAGAACCAATATTCTTTTGTTCTAAACAAAAGGAAAGTGATTCTAACTCCATAGAAACCATGGGAGGCTTGTGAGGATTAGGTTAGGATAGTAAAAGAATTCAGAGAGAAACACATGAGTATATAAGAAAAGGGTAAGAAGAAAGAAAAGAGTGAGAGACAAACACTGGTGAGCCATGAGGGAAAAGATTCCGAAACATTAAGAGGAGAGAAAATTGCAAGAAAAAGTGAGGTAAAAAGTACAATGTTGGCAAGGAAACAACTACTTGTACTTATGTACAAGGATGTGTATTTTACTAATGTTGACCTTAACCCTTTATTGCCTAGTATGGTGGTGTCTCTTTTACAGGAATATGAAGACTTGTTTCTTAGAGAAGTGCTGAAGGGTTTACCCCTATTATGAGGTATCAAGCATCAAATTGATTTCTTGCCAGATGTGTCTATTCTTAATTGGCCAGCTTATCGGACTAATCCTGAGGAGGTAAAAGAAATTCAAAGGTAGGTTGATGAATTGATGGAGAAAGGATTTGTAAGGGAAAGCCTCAATCTATGTTCAGTTCCTATCATCCTAATTCCCAAGAAGGATGGGACATGGTGAATGTGTGTTGACTATCAAGCAATCAACAAGATAACAGTTAAGTATGGACATCCTATTCCTAGGTTAGATGATATGCTTAATGAATTGCATGGTGCTTGTTTATTTTCTAAAATTGATTTAAAGAATGGTTATTATCCAATTCGTATGAAAGAGAGGGATGAATGGAAAATGGCCTTTAAAACTAAACATAGGTTATATAATCGGATGGAAATGCCCTTTGGATTAACAAACACACCTAGCACTTTTATGAGGCTATTGAATCATGTTCTACGTCATTTTATTGGAAAATTTGTTGTTGTATACCTTGATGACATTCTAATTTACAACAGGACATTAGATGATCATGTTCAGCATCTGCAGTTTGTGTTTAATGTTTTGAGGGAAAACTAGTTATATGCTAATTTAAATAAGTGCACTTTTATATGGAAATTGTGGTTTTTCTTGGATTTGTTGTAGGTGTATATCGGATAGCTGTAGATGAGGAGAAGGTGAAGGCGATCTAGGAGTGGCTAACACCAAAGAATGCAAGTGAGGTCAGGAGCTTCCATGGCTTAGCAAGTTTTTATACGAGATTTGTAAGGGACTTCAGTTCCATAGCTGCTCCTCTAAATGACCTTGTTAAGAAGAATGTTGACTTCAAGTGGACTGAAGTGCATGAGCAGGCTTTTCAAACCCTGTAAGGTAAGTTAACTAATGTGCCTTTACTAGTTTAGCCTAATTTTGAGAAAGTATTTGAGATTGAATGCTATGCTTCCGAGAAAGGTATTGGAGGTGTGTTGATGCAGGATTCCAAGTCGATTACTTATTTTAGCAAAAAACTCAATGGTGCTGCATTAAATTATCCAGTGTGTGATAAGGAACCGTATGCCTCAGTGAGGAACCTACAAATGTAGTAGCATTACTTATGGCCTAAGGAGTTCATCATTCATTCAAATCATGAGAGTCTAAAGTATTTGAAAACTTAGGGAAAGTTGAACAAGAGGCATGCCAAGTGGTTGAAATTTATCAAAACCTTTGCATGCGTGATCAAATATAAGCAAGGAAAGGAAAATGTGGTAGTAAATGCACTTTCTCTAAGATACTCTCTTTTGACTTCTTTGTACACTAAATTGCTTAAGTTTGAATGCATTATGGAATTATATGAGAATGACACTGATTTCAGCCAAATTTAGGCCACTTATTCTGAATCTTGATATGTTGATTTTTATAGGCATGATGGATATTTATTTAAGAAAGATAGGTTATGTGTGCCGAAAAGCTCTATACGTAAACTGCTGGTAAGGGAGGCACATGGTGGCGGTTTAATGGGACACTTTGGTGTTAGAAAAACTTTAGACATTTTGCATGAATATTTTTATTGGCTTAAGATGAAAGATGATGTACAAAATGTGTGTGATAAGTGCATTGCATTTAGAAAGGCTAAGTCTAGTGTAATGCCTCATGGGGAATACCTTCCATTGCATGTGCCTAATCAACCCTGGACTAACATCTCTATGAACTTTATATTAGGGTTAACACGATCTTAAAGTGGCAAAGATAGCATATTTATTATTGTTGATAGGTTTAGTGAGATGGCTCATTTCATTGCCTGTTCTAAAACTAATGATACACGACATATTGTTGATTTGTTCTTTAGGGAGATTGTACGGCTGCATGGTTTGCCTAAATCCATTGTGAGTGATAGGGATGTGAAAGTTTTTAGTCATTTTTAGCGTACTCTATGGAATATGATGGGAAAATTTCTAGCACCGCCGACATTTTTAGAACCCAATTTGGATGATGATCCAAATTGCTCATATTTTACTTTATGCCTTTTATTCTAATAAATATTTGAGAATAATCTTACAGGTACAATGATAATTCTCCATGGGATGCCAATATGTCTTACAACAGTTAATGAACAGAACATTTTCAGGGTAATAATCAAAGACCCGCTGCTATTGTTTTCCATTCCAAGGCATTGGTTCATGAAGACTTATGTT
The DNA here is from genome assembly GCA_037954665.1 of Laguncularia racemosa. Lineage (NCBI taxonomy): Eukaryota > Viridiplantae > Streptophyta > Magnoliopsida > Myrtales > Combretaceae > Laguncularia > Laguncularia racemosa. The sequence goes on from JBBMOL010000028.1 coordinate 2,884,392, forward strand.
ATTTTGTACTTTGTAATTGTTTTATGAACTATTTTTTGTTGTATTTGGTTTTGGGAAACTTTCATTTTCCTTGTAATTTTCATTTAGGACTAGTTACCATAAAAGTAGCAAACTTGTAATTTTGACCACTTTCTAACCCTAGGAGTAGCAAGTATAAATACTTGCTTAGAAGAGGGTTTGAGGAGGCCATTTTTGCAGATTATACACTTCACTTTAACATGAGAGGACTTAGGGTTTCTTAATTCCAAAAATCTCTTATCAATTTCAACCCAAGAATTGGAATTGTGGCAAGTGCAACAAAGGAGAATTGTGAATCATATCAATTCATCTTTATTGTTGTTCATTTCTTCTCTAGTGAGTCATATCTAAGGCAGATTTGAATCTTTTTTGGACTTATTGGTGATTGTAATTCGTGGATAATCATCTTGTAAGGTTGATTGTTCATTTGAGATTGAATGCTCTTTAGTGATTGGGGTGAATTGGAATTGTTGGAAGGATTTGAGATCACGGTTTTTATGCTTTTATTTTTCATCCATTTCACGTGTAATTCAATTGTTCTTATTGTTGATTAGTGAAACTGATCATTAGTGGAAGTTAATTGAATCTTTGAACCATTGGATTTCATCAAAGTTCCATTAGGGTCACGCAATTTCCTAGTTGATTGAACCGATTTGTATGAACTTGGTTTTGAGCACATCATCTCTTGGTATCAGAGCACATGCTGAGAGAAGGGATTAATTGTTGGTTGATTTAGTGATTATCATCTTCAATTAGGGTTATTCAATTTAAACTGCAATTGTGTTGTTGTAGCTTTGAGTTTGCGAAAATTACCTTGATGGGAATTTAGATTTCCTGCTTGTTAGAGTTGGATTGGGAGGATTGTTGTATCTTCTTGTGAATAATTATTTCATGGAAGCAAAGAAGAATAGAAGTGTTGTTAATTCAACAATTTTGTGAACTTGAAAACTTACCATTCTCTTGCCGTGACTAGCTTATGGCGTGAGGGAGGTTGTGAGGCTTGTTGTTGTGATTCCATTGTGTAATTCTGAATTGGGGAAGTGAATTATACAGATTTGCATTGAGTTGAGTAGTAAGGAATCTATTTGAATTCAAACACATTCCATTAAGTTGTGGGAGTTAATGAGTTTTATTTGAATTTGAAATTCATTACTTACCAATTGAGGAAGGCTTGCAATTAGTGAGGAGGTTGAAATTCAAATTGGAGTTGCTGCCTATTGTTAATTTCGAATTACATTTGTGCAAAGTAGTATATTTGTTGTGTTGATATCCTTGTTGTGGATGTGGAAGTAAATTTGTTATTGTTACCATTTATTATTGTTGTCATGGAAGTGGAGGCATACTTGTTGTTGTTGTCACTTGTGTTGTTGCCGTGGGAGTAACTTGTGGAACATAGAAAATTTGTTGCACCATGTTGTATTAACGTGTTGTGGAGAAGAGTACTGCACGTGGGTTGTAATAACATACTTGTGAAGTTAAGTAGGTATGTTTTTTTTTTCTTTTTTGTAGTAGTTTTTGTGTGGCATTAAGGGAAGTGTAGTTGTGGAGTGTGTGTTCTTGGTTCAAATTTCTTTTGAGGATCAGTATACGAAGGTCTACAACTATGTCAAATGACAACGTGAATGGGGGAATTGGTGATGAAGCCAATAGTTAGGTTGGTAGAGGTCAAGGTCGTAATGTGGCAGGTAGGAGAACTTTGGAAGAACAACTCCAGGATCTTACTACCATAGTTGCTACACTGGCAACTAGAATTGATAGAATGACATTACCACAACCACCAGTGGTAAACCAACCGGCACCACCTCGAGTAGCTCCACAGAATCCTCATCGAGATAGAGTAATGGGAGATGGGAATTTGAATAGAAGGATGAGTGAGGAGCATCTTCCATACAAGGAAGAAAGGGATGACAATTTTGGGGCAAACCCAAATCAGAATAGGGATTTCAGGCCACCTCGGGGCTTGGAATATGTGAAACTGCAGATGCCATCTTATGATGGCAAGGGATCAGCTGATGAATATTTAGATTGGGAAGACAAGGTCGAAGGTCTCTTTGAATGTTATGAGATCGATGATAGTACCAGGGTCCGATTGGCTACTATCGAGTTTATAGGGTACGCTGTACTCTGGTGGAAGAATCTGATTATCAGTAGGCGTCGGGATAGAGAGACTGAGGTTCAGACCTGGAGTGATATGAAAAGGTTATTGAGGAAAAGGTTCATTCCTGAGCACTACAAGCAGGAACTGTTTATGCGACTGCAGACATTGAGGTAGGGAGGCAAAACAGTGGATGATTATGTTCAAGAGTTTGAGACCCTTATGATTATGTGTAGGTCCGTTGAACTTCCAGAACAAACTGTAGCACGTTTTGTCTCAGGTCTAAAATATAAAATAGCGTGTGTTGTTAAACTGCAGTGCTATAGTACACTTGATGAGGCCATTCGGTTGGCCTTAAAAGTAGAGAGACAAAGGAGGTCCAACTTATTTAGGGCTCCAAGCAGTAGGCCCAGTACTATTACTAGACCCATATCAGCTGACGGTCGATCGGGGGGAACAAAGGTGGTAGGTGAGGCAGTGAAGGTAATGGACAAGACTACCCCAACTATTATGAGAGAAAATTTACCCACTAGGAAGGGTAAAGAGGTAATGGCTCTAGATGCGAGGCAGATTGTTCCCAGATCTATTAGTGGGAAAGCGCGCCAAATAAAATGCTTTAAATGCATGGGATTTGAGCATATGTCAGCTCAGTGTCCAAATAAGAGGGTGATGACTATTATGGAAGACACTGGGGAGGATATTGAGGATGACCATGATCAGACTGAACCTATAGATCTACCAATAGCACTGTAGGAATATTATGATGACCAGATTGCAGACGCGCCTAAGGAAAATATCTATCCCTTAATGTGTTACATAGGGTTTTATCTATGTCTCCTGAAACTAGTGATATTAAGAGGGAGAACATATTTCACACCTCTTGCAGAATCAGAGGTAACCTTTGTGTACTCATCATCGATAGTAGTAGTTGCACGAATGTTATATCTACTGCGCTGGTAGACAAATTACAACTGTCTACTATCCCACATCTTAGTCCTTATCACTTGTATTAGCTGCATAATAGAGGTAGTATGCATGTTACCCTTAGGGCAAAGGTTCCTATGAATGTCGGGCAAAATTATCATGATGAGATCCTATGTGATGTAGTCCCTATGCATGCATTCCATTTACTGTTGGGTCAGCCTTAGTTATATGATCGACGGGTGTTACATGATGGGTTTAAAAATACCTACATGTTCAGCATGGGCAAATCATGCATAGTTCTATCGCCGATGACTCCATTTGAGGTCTATAAGTTTCAGGAGCAAGTCAGAAATCCATCCACTACCATTGATAGCAGGAAGAGCAGGACAATGGAGATATTAGGGTTCAGTTCCACAACTGATCCTCTAGATTTGAGGGCAAATCTTTTAAAAGCCCAAGGAGATGATGGGAAAATTTCTAGCACCGTTGACATTTTCATAACCCGATTTAGATGATGATCCAAATCTCTCATATTTTACTTTATGCCTTTTATTCTACTAAATATTAGAGAATAATCTTATAGGTACAATGATAATTCTCCATGGGATGCTAATATGATCTACAACAGTTAATGGACACAGAACATTTTCAGGGTAACAATCAAAGACCCGTTGCGATTGTTTTCCATTTCGAGGCATTGGTTCATGAAGACTTATGTTATTTTGTACTTTGTAATTGTTTTATGAACTATTTTTGGTTGTATTTGGTGTTGGGACACTTTCATTTTCCTTGTAATTTCATTTAGGACTAGCCACCTTAAAAGTGGCAAACTTGTAATTTTGACCACTTTCTAACCCTAGGAGTAGCAAGTATAAATACTTGCTTAAAAGAGGGTTTGAGGAGGCCATTTTTGCAGATTATACACTTCACTTTAACGTGAGAGGGCTTAGGGTTTCCTAATTCCAAAAATCTTTTATCAATTTCAACCCAAGAATTGGACTTATGGCGAGTGCGACAAAGGAGAATTATGAGTCATATCAATTCATCTTTGTTGTTGTCCATTTCTTCTCTAATGAGTCATATCTAGGGTAGATTTAAATCTTTCTTGGACTTATTAGTGATTGTAATTCATGGATAATCATCTTGTAAGGTTGATTGTTCATTTAAGATTGAATGCTCTTTAGTGATTGGCATGAATTAGAATTGTTGGAAGGATTTGAGATCACGGTTTTTATGCTTTTCTTTTTCATCCATTTCACGTGTAATTCACTTGTTCTTATTGTTGATTAGTGAAATTGATAATTAGTGGAAGTTAATTGAATCTTTGAACCATTGGATTTCATCAAAGTTCCATTAAGGTCACGCAATTTCCTAATTGATTGAACTGGTTTGTACGAAACTTGAGAATTGTTTTTCTTGAGTCATTTGATTGTGCTTGAACTTGGTTTTGAGCACATCGGAATAGGTTAGGCACTAAATTGTTGTTTTCTACCATTGCACACCCTTAAACTGATGGTCATACTGAAGTAGTCAATAGGACTCTTTCAACCTTTTTGCGTGCTGTGATTCATAAGAATTTGAAACAATGGGAGACATGTTTGCCTCCTATAGAATTTGCATATAATAGGATGGTGCATTCCACTACATTATATTCTCCTTTTGAGGTTGTATATGGATTTAACCCCTTGATGGGAAATTTTTCAGCACCATATATGCTTTCAAAACTCGATTTAGATTATGATCCAAATCGCTTATATTTTACTTCATTTCTTTTTATCTAAAAAGTATTTGAGAAATAATCATATAGGTACAATAATATTTCCCCATAGGATGCCATCATGTCCTATATTAGTTGATGGCCATGAGACATCATCAGATTTGCATTCAAAGGCTCGCTGCGATTGTTTTCACTTCGAAGCATTAGCTCATGAAGATTTATAATATTTTGTACTTTGTAATTGTTCTATGGATTATTTTATGTTGTATTTTCTTTTGGGACACTTTAATTTTGTTTGTAATTCTCATTTAGGACCGGCCACCCTAAAAGTAGCATAGTTGTAATTTTGTATACTTTTTAACCCTAAAGGGAGAAACTATAAATACATGCTAGAGTAAGGTTTTGAGGAGGCTAATTTTTCATAACAAAAACTCATTTTCACGTGAGAGAATTAGGGTTTCCTAGTTCAAATTTTCTCTTATCAATTTCAATCCCAAGAGTTGAGATTGTGGCGAATGCAACATTTGAAATTGTGAGTTATATCAATTTCAATTTGTTGTGATTTCTTTTCTTCTCTAGTGTGTAAGATCTAGGGTTGAATTGAAATGGTCAGATTTGATTCATAATTATTGAAATTATTGTGCTAATTTGAGTTCTTGTTATACTTGATTGATATTCCTCATTTTTATACATTGTTGAACCGTGAAAGTATTTGTTGTGGAAGGGGGATCACGGTTATTTTCTTAGGGATTTTGAGTTGTAATCAAGTGGATTTTCAAGTATAATTTGTGATCATCATTGAGGAATATACTATTGTGTTGATCCATTTCATGCAATACATCATTCGAACCATATATTGCAATTAAGGTCATGCTATAATTGCTTCACCTTGAACCGAATTGTCCTAGTCATTTAGGGATTGTTATTTAGTTTAATTTTTATGTTCTTAATCCCCTTTTAGGCACATCATAATTTGGTATCAGAGCTTGAGGTTGTGAGAAGGGTTATTTGATTTTGAATTTTGGAAATTTAAGGTTCATGTTCTTACATCTTCAATTCCGAAATTGGGAGTAAATTGAAATTGTTGTTGTAGTTGTTTGAAGTGGCGTGAATTGTCTTGAGTGGAAGTTGAATTTGCTGCATGTTAGAGTGAGTTTTGATTACTTGTTAAAGCTTCTATGTTGTGGACTTCACCGTGGAGGAAGAGTAAAGTAGTGCATTTTGAATGCAATTTTGGAAGTGCCATTGTGTAAGGAGAAACTTTGTGATTCTTACATTGTTTGTTTTAGAAAATTAAAGGAGTAATTGAGCATTTACAGATTTGAGTAGTGTGGAAGATTTGGAAATTATTTGACTTTCAAAACAAACATTAAGATTGAAGAAGTTGATGTATGGTTATTTTAATTTGAAAATTACTTCTTACCAATTGTGGAAGGGTTGCAATTGTGAAGTGGAATTGTGCAGTGTATGCATTTTCAGAAATTAAAGGAATCACAATTGTCATTTGAATTGGAAATAGCTTCTTACCATTTATGGAATCTTGCACTTATTGAGCTCATTTTGAATTTGAAATTTGAGCTACCTTTGTTGTTGAAGTTGTAGTTTGCAATTTAACTAGAAGTGTAGAAGAGTGTGTATGTGTATGCTGCAACATGTGAAAAAGGAGTGTGTATGAGGTGTTGTGTTTTGTAAAATTTAGTGAAACGTATGTGCATTTGGCGTGGGTTTTAGTGTGTGTAATATAGTGAATTGTTGTTGGTGGTGTGAGTTAGTGGAATCGTGAGTAAAAGTAGTAGAGTGGAGATGGATTTTGATTATTTTATATTTGTTGAGGTGCTGTACATTGTGGTTATTTGTAGTGTGGAATTAAGGCAAGGAAATCAAGGTTTGAGTAGTAGAATTTGAATTCAAACAAGTCATTAAAGTGTGAAAGTAATTGATTAGTTACTTAAGCACTTGTAGTTGCATTTAATTCTAACTACTTAAAAGTAGTTGTGTGTATACTTCATTTATTGAACTTTACTTGGAGTACTAAATTATTTCCTTGTGCCTATAATTCTTTTTGAAACGTGAGTTATTGCATTATTGTGGTTGTTAAACGTATGGGTTGGTGTTGTTGAAGGAGTGTGCTGAAATTTATGGGATTACTTCTTAAATCACCACATGTCCAATGCAAGTGTAAATGGGGGAATTGGCAATGAAGCCAATAGCCAGGTTGGTGGAGTTCAGGGTCATAATATTGCAGGTAGGAGGACTTTGGAAGAACAACTCTAGGATCTTATTACCATAGTTGCTACTTTGGTAACTAGGATTGATAGGATGACATTACCACAACCACTAGTAGTGAACCTTCAAGCACCACCTCGGGTAGCTCCACAGAACCCTCAAAGAGGCAGAATAGTGGGAGATGGAAATCTAAATAGAATAATGGATGGGGATCATCATCCTTACTGGGAAAAAAGGGATGACAACTTTGGGGCTAATCAATATCAGAATAGGGATTTCAGGCCACTTGGAGGACTGAAGTATGTGAAGCTACACATGCCTTCTTATGATGGCAAGGGATCAGTTGATGATTATTTAGACTAGGATGATAAGGTTGAAAGTCTCTTTGAATGCTATGAGATCGATGATAATACTAGAGTCCGATTGACTGTTGTCGAGTTTACAAGATACACTGCACTATAGTGGAAGAATTTGATTATTAGCAGGTGTAGGGATAGGGAGGCTGAGATTCAGACATGGAGGGATATGAAAAGGGTGTTAAGAAAAAGATTTATTCCTGCGCACTACAAATAGGAACTATTTATGCAATTGCAGACTTTGAGGCAGGGAGGTAAGACAGTGGATGATTATGTGCAGGAATTTGAAACCCTCATGATTAGATGTGGCTTAATCGAACCTCTAGAACAAACCCTAGCACGCTTTGTCTCAAAGCTGAAATATGAGATAGCGTGTGTTGTTGAGCTGCGGCGCTATAGCACACTTGATGAGGCTATTCAGTTGACCATGAAAGTGGAGAGGCAAAGGAGGTCCAATTTGTTCAAGGCTCCAAGCAGTAGGCCCAATACTACTACTAGACCCATAGCAATTGACGATTGATCAGGAGGGACAAAGGCGATAGATGAGACAGTGAGAGTAGTGGATAAAACTACTCTTAACACTGCTAAAGAAAGTATACCCATTGAGAAAGATAAAGAGATAATAGCACCAACTGTGAGGCTGACTGTTTCCGGATCTACTAGTGGACAGCACGCTAGATCAAATGCTTTAAATGCATGGGATTTTGGCATATGGCAGCATAATGTCCAAATAAGAGGGTAATGACTGTTATGAAGGGCGTTGGGGAAGATGTTGAGGTTGAGGAGGAATAAGCTAAGACTACAAATTTACCTGTAGCACTACAAGAGTATTATGATGATCAGACTGCAGAAATACATGAGGAGCATATAGGTGAACAATATCTACCTATTAATGTGTTACGCAAGACTCTAACCATGTCTCATGATGCTAAAGACATTTAGAGGGAGAACATATTTCACAACTCTTGTAGGATCAGAGGTAACCTTTGTGTACTCATCATTGATAGTGGCAACTGCACGAATGCTATATCTGCTACACTAGTAATCAAATTATATTTGTCTACTAGCCCATATCCTAGCCCTTATAACTTACATTGGTTAGATAATCGGGGCAGTATGTATGTTACGCTCAAGGTGAAGGTGCCTGTGATTGTTTAGCAGAAATATCACGGTGAGATCCTATATGATGTGATTCCTATGTATGCATTCCATTTGCTATTGGGTAGACCCTGGTTGTTTAATTGGCAGGTGTTACATGATGGATTTAGGAACACCTACATGTTCAGTATAGGCAAGTCTCGCATAGTATTGTCACCTATGACTCCATCTGAGGTGCATCGGTTTCTAGAACAGATCAGAATTACTTCCACTACACCTATTAACTAGGAGAGCAAGCCAACAGAGATGTCAGGGTTTAGTTTCAGAAATGATCCTCTAGATTTAAGGGCAAATATTTCAGAAGCCCAAGGAGATGATGGAAATTTTTCCTGCACCATATATGCTTTTAGAACTCGATTTGGATGATGATCCAAATCACTCATATTTTACATCATTTCTTTTTATCTAATAAGTATTTCAGAAATAATCTTATAGGTACAATAATATTTCTCCATAGGATACCAACATGTACTACATTAGTTGATGGCCACGGGACATCATCAGATTTGCATTCAAAGGCCTACTGCGATTGTTTCCACTTCAAAGCATTGACTCATGAAGATTTATAATATTTTGTACTCTGTAATTGTTCTTTGGACTATTTTATGTTGTATTTTCTTTTGGAACACTTTCATTTTGTTTATAATTCTCATTTAGGATCGGCCACCCTAAAAGTGGCATAGTTGTAATTTTGTGTACTTTCTAACCCTAAAGGGAGCAAGTATAAATACTTGCTTAAGTAGGCTTTTGAGGAAGCTAAAATTTTCAAAAATAGAAAACACTTCACGTGTGAGGTCAAGGTTTTTCCTAAAATCCAAATTCCTCTTATCAATTTCAATACCAAGAATTGAAATTGTGGCAAGTTGCAACAAAGAGAAATTGTGAATAATATTAATTCCTTTTTGTTGTGTTTCCTTTTCATCACTAGTGAGTTATATCTAAGGTTGATTAGGATTATTCTTAGTCAGATCTTGATTTCATTTGAAATCATTCTATCATGTTATAAAATTGATTGGTTTTGACATTAGCTCTAACCATCAAATTTGCTATATTTTGTGGCGTATATTACCTTGTTAGGAAGGAGGAATATGACCTTACTTTTTATTGTTAATGATTGGTAATCTCTTGGGATTTTAAGTTGATTTAGTGATTCAATTTAGGATTTCATCATTGTGATTTTCATTACCTTGAAATATAGCCTTCAAATTATCTTTCATATTTAGGGTTCACGCAATTTTTGTGCCCCTTAAAATCAAATTGATCTTGTCATTTTAATGATTGTTGATTGATTCAATTACATGTGCTTAAACCCCTTTTTAGGCACATCACCCCTTGACTCCCTTAGATATTTTGCCTTTGCTTACTAACGAATTTGTTGACCTTGACGGAAAGAAAAAGGTAGAATTTGTTAGGGAATTACATGCTTAGGTTCGAACCAACATTGAGAAGAAAAACAAGCATTATGCTCATCAAGCCAATAAGGGATGCGTAAAGACCGTATTTCATCTAGGACACTGGGTGTAGGTACATTTAAGGAATGAGAGATTTGCCAAACAGTAAAATTCTAAATTGCATCCTATGGGGGGATGGACCTTTTCAAGTGGTGGAGCACATCAATGATAATGCTTACAAGATTCACTTTCTTAATCACTATGGAAATGTAAGCTCAACTTTTAATATTTCCAACCTTAGTCTTTATGATGCAGGTGATTCGAGGATGAATCTTTTCAAGCAAGGAGGGAATGATGAGGATCGACTAGCAACAAAAGGGAATGAACTGAAGTCCAATGACCTACTACATGGTATTGGACGCCCAATGACCTGAGCTAGAGCTAAGCAAATGAATGAAACGTTGCAAGGACTAGTCATGCACCTACAAGAGAAGGAACCAAGTTACACTAAGGGAGAATCAACCTTTATCAACTTTATTCATGTTTCCATAGAGGGGTATAAAGATATGGAAGCCTTAAGATGAATTATTTTGAAAAGGAAATTGAACTAAAAAGGAGAGCCACTCGGTTTTGTTTTGACTTATTTTATTTGTTTGGTTTTATGTTTTAGTATATTTTTTTGTAAGGTTTTCAGCCATAAAGAAGTCAAGGTCGGTTTCTTTTATGTTTAGAAGTTTAGGTTTTTATGTATAAGCCTATATAGACACGTGAAAAGGCAAGGGGGGCAGCACATCTTGAAAATCAATTATCAATATTTTGAATAGACAACTTTTTATGGAAAAGCACTCTCTTGTTCTTTAAGAAAGAACTCCACGATTTCTTCAACATAAATGCTTGGGGAAATCTTTGATAACTTAGGTTTCAATCAACAAGTGTGGTTGGGGTCTAGTTTCGTTCTTACTTGTTCGAGATGTTATTGGGAATTCCGATTTCAATATCGATCGTCGGGTTCTAGGTTTGACATACCTAGGGTTTACGCATTAACCGACCTTTTATTTTTTGTATTTGTAATTTGTCCTTTAGAAAACTAGCCACCTTAGTGGTATCTTTGTAATTTTTAGTACATTTTTACCCTAATTGGAGCAAGTATAAATACTTGCTAAAAAGGGTTTTTAGGGAGCTTTTTGACATTTTTTGAGAAAAACATACACTTTAGCTGTGAGGGTTCATCCTTTGCAATGAAAGATCTCTTATCAATTTCTTTGTGAAATTGTGGCAAGAATCAATAAGGATAGATTGTGAGTCATATCGATCTTACTTTTTTTGTTTTACAAATTGTGTTTAATGAGTAATATCTAGGTACAATTATTGGATTACTTGTTCTTTCACGTGAATTAGGGTTATATATTTGAGATTTGATCAATTCAATTTGAGATTGAATTCTAGTTCATTTGCATGTTATTCTATTGAAGATTATACAATTGTTTGTTCTTACATCCATTTAATGTTCAAACTCGTGAATTGGATTCCAATTTGAAGTGATTTGACACGCCATTTTAATTGAGGGATTTGGTTGTTCACGCCTAGTAATTGATATGTTTGTCATCCAATTAGTGAAGCACATCATAATTTTGGTATTAGAGCATGGTTTTGAGAAGGGGAATTGTGTAAACTTCATTTGACATTTAGGGTTCTTGAATTTGACTTCTTAATCCGAATTGTTGAAGTGAAATTGTAATAGTTGATTGTGGTTTTTGTTGCATTATATTTGTTGATTGTTGAAGTGGACGTGAAGATCTTGTAGTAGCACTTTTGTTCTTGATCTTGCCATGAAGAGAAGGGAAGTAAGAAGAGTGAATTGCTTTTTGGTGTTTTCAAAAATTGAGGATTATCATTTGCATTTCTAGATTTGCAGATTAGGGAAATTATTTGAAATTCAAACACATTCATTAAGTTTGAAGAAGTTATTATGTAGTATTGATTGAATGCTATTTATATTTTGAATGGCTTCTTACCATTTGTGGAGAAGTTTCATTAAGAGTAGCATTTAAACTTGTTGTGTCATGATTGTGTGAACTTTGGTGAAGGGAGTGTCGTGTGGATTGTAGAAGGGCGCTGCATGTGAAGTGTAAATGGAGTTTTGTTTGAAGCTTGCACTATAGTTGAGGTATGCATGTGTGGTGAAGTGAGTTTGTGTTGTGAAGGGTGTTGCAACGTGTTATGTTGTGTGTGTTGTGATGAAAGGGTGTTATATGTAGAGTGGAAGTGTGTCTATGTGTCGTAATTAAAAGGGGAGTTAAAGTGGTTAAAATTTAAATTTAAAAAAGAAAGCATTAAAGTGTGGCAGTTATTATGTATTGATGCTTGAACACTTGCCTAGTTGAATTCATTAACCTACTATTTAGAGAAGTGTTTAATAATTACTTTTACTTGTCGTTACCATAATTGAAGTGTAGAAGTGTGTGAAGTTATGTGGAGTTTTTGTGTTTACTTTGGTAGGTTCTTTTGGTTATTGTGTAGTGGTTGAAGTGTGGTTGTAGTGAAGGGAGTGTACTATATTGTTTTGGACTATCTTTGTAATTCGACAAATCAAATCCACAACTATGTCGAATGATAGTGTGAATAGGGGAATTGTAATGAGGCTAATAGCCAAGTTGGTAGTGGACAGGGTCATTATACTATCGGTAGGAGAAATTTAAAGGAATAGCTTCAAGACCTTACCACTATTATTACTATACTAGCAATAAAGATAGATAGGATAACAATGCCACAACCACCAATGGCAAATCTTCAAGCACCACCACCTAGAGTAGCTCCTCAGAACGTTCAAAAGGAGGGAGTAGTAGGAGGAAATATGAGAAGGAGAGTGGAAGGAGATCATCATGCTCTTAAGGAGGAGAGAGATGATAATTTTGGGGCTAATCCATACCCGAATAGGGATTTTAGGCCACCTAGGGGACTAGAATATGTGAAACTGCAGATGCCTTCATTTTCATGGTAGGGGCTCACCAGATGATTACCTAGATTGGGAGGATAAGGTTGAGGGCCTTTTTGAGTGTTATGAGATTTATAATAACACCAAGGTTTGTCTTGCAACTGTAGAGTTCATTGGTTATGTCACCTTATGGTAGAAGAATCCGATGATCAACAAGCGAAGGGATGGAGAGGCTGAAATACACACCTAGAGAGACATGAAACTGGTTCTAAGGAAAAGGTTCATTCCTGAGCACTATAGGCAAGAACTGTTTATACGTCTCTAAACATTGAGACAGGGAGGTAAAACAGTAGATAACTATTTCTAGGAGTTTGAGACATTAATGATTAGACGTGGATCAATAGAGCCTCCTAAGCAAACCTTAGCACATTTTGTGTCTGGGTTGAAATACGAGATAGCTTATGTTATTGAGCTGTAAAGGTATAGTACACTTGATGAGGCTATACAATTAGCCTTGAAAGTGGAAAGGTAGAGGCGATCCAATCCATTCCAGGTCACTAGTAACAAACTTAGTACTACTACTAAACCCATAGGAGTTGATGGTCGATTGGATAGACCAAAGGGAGTAGGTGAACATGCTAGGACTGTAGACAGAGTTATCCTTAGCATAGAAAAGGAGAAAAATGTTTCTAGGAAAGGTAAAGAGGTAGTTGGATATGATATTAGGCAAACGGTTCCGGGGTTAACTAATGGGATGATGCGCTAGATTAAATGTTTCAAATGCATAGGATTTGGACATATGGCTGCATAGTGTCCCAATGAAAGAGTAATGACTGTTATGGAGGGCATCGAAGAAGATGATGAGGAAAAAGCTATTGATCTTGCAAATTTATCTATAGCCTTGCAGGAGTACTAGGATGATCAAAATGCTAAGACACATGAGGACAAAAAGGGTGAAAATTACTTACCTATTAATGTGTTACATAGGGTTTTGACTTTATCTCTAGATATCTCCAAATGCTAGGGACATACAGAAGGAGAAATTATTCTACACACCTTGTCGGATTCAAGGTAACCTTTGTGTGCTTTGCATTTATGGTGGTAGTTATACTAATGCCAAATCTGCTACATTAGTAGATAACTTACAACTAGCCACTAACCCACATCCTAGCCCTTATAAATTGCATTGGTTGGACAATCGAGGTAGTCTGCATGTTACACAAAGGGCAAAGGTGCTAATCAGGATAAGAGAAAAATACAGTGATGAGATTATCTATGATGTGCTTTCTATGTGCACCTTTCACTTATTGTTAGGTAGACCCTGGTTATTTGATTGAAAGGTGTTACATGACCGGTTCAGAAATACTTACATGTTTCAAAAGAATGGTACACGGATAGTCTTGACTCCTATGTTTCCATCTAAGGTGTGCTCTTTCCAAGAACAAATTAAAAACACCTCTAGATCTTCCAAAAGTCCAGCAAACAAGCAAGCACAAACATTAGGTTTCAGTCCAAGAGAAGACTCCTTAGATTTGAGTGCAAATCTTTTAGAGGCTCAAGGAGATGATGGGAATCCACCTTGTGGTTCTAATAATGGGGAAACTTGACTTGGATGCATGAGCCTAGACATCTACATATGGCCACATTTTATCTAATAATGTTTGATTTTACACTTTAGTAGGTACATTTATCGGTTTTACAGGATGGCACAATAACATGCATTAAAGATCAACTTGTGGGACATTCTTAGAGTCACATCAAATGGCCCAAAAATTATTTAATTGAAGTGAAGAACCAGCCACTTGAAGACCACTTGTATTTGTAGTTGTTGCTTATGAGAACCGGCCTTTTATTTTTTATATTTGTAATTTGTTCTTTGGAAAATCGACTACCTTAGTGGCATCTTTGTAATTTTTAATACATCTTTACCCTGATTGGAATAAGTATAAATACTTGCTAAAAAAGGTTTTTAGGGATCTTTTTGACATTTTTTGAGAAAAACATAAACTTTGGCCGTAAGGGTTCATCCATTGCAATCAAAGATCTCTTATTAATTTCTTTGTGAAATTGTGGTGAAAATCAACAAGGATAGATTGTGAGTCATATCGATCTTACTTTTGTTGTTTTACAAATTATGTTTAGTGAGTAATATCTAGGTACAATTTATGGATCACTTGTTCTTTCACATAAATTAGGGTTATATATTTCAAATTTGATCATTTCAATTTGAGATTGAATTCTAGTTCATTTGCATGTTGTTCCATTGAAGATTATACAATTGTTTGTTCTTACATCCATTTAGTGTTCAAACTCGTGAAATTGATTCCAATTTGAAGTGATTTGACATGCCATTTTGATTGAGGGATTTGGTTGTTCACACCTAGTAATTGATGTGTTTGTCATCCAATTAGTAAAGTACATCATAGCATATTTCAATGATTGCATTAAGAACAATGAATTTCCTAAGAACAATTGAATCAATTCTCGAAGAATTATGCAACTTACTTCTAAGATTATATAAATTCTCTTCAAACATGTTAAGTCTAATTACACATTAGATTTCTCAATTATAATGTATAATATCAAATAGTCAGAATAATATCCTAGAAATACTAATATAAAAAAATAAGAACATATCCTTGGATAATAAATCTAGGATCTACATGTCTAAACACTAAGAAAATTAAGCTTTAATCACGTTGAAAACATAAATCCTCAATGATAGAAAAGCATACATCATCAAAGAAATCAATGAAAAGCCTTAATTCTTGAAGAAAAAGAAAGCATTCTTCTATTCTTTTAAAAGAACCTTAAAATATTAAAAAAAAATGTTATATCTATTATGTGGTCGATTTCCTCTATCCCTCTATATAGTAAGTGTAAAAAACTTTGTTTTTAAGCCAACATACTATCAAACATAATTGTGCTTTGGGTTGTGTCAAAATCATCAACCAAAATTTTGGAAAGTTAGAATCTGCAGTTGACATGGCCTAGACACGGTCATATCTAGAGGCCATGTCTAATTTATGCTTCAAAATAATTATTTTCAAGAGATACATGACCAATAGACATGATCGGGTCTCACCTCCACATAATCTTTAAGCTTTAATTTCAATACAATCTTAGCATGGTCATGTCTACTGCCTATATGTATCTTAAAAAATTCATAACTTCCTCTATTTAGTTCCAAATTGCATAAAAATTTATTCATTTTCTTCCTTTTTAATTAAATTATTCATTAAAGCCCTAAAATCAAAACATTACTCAATTAAAATTTAAATTCTTAAAAAACACACCAAAATAAGGGAGAACTACTTTATATCTCACTTAAGATACAAATTTAATTATACACTTATTGGCACAACAATTATTATATTTGGTTAATTATAATTATATTATAGATGCCTTAACTATATATTGTTTTTTAAGTATATAATAAATTTCTTTTCTAGGTATTCCATATATATTGATATTATGTAATGACTTTATATTATATTATATACTATTTATATTTATTAATAGTTATGTTTATTATATAATATTAGTTTTAAGTAAAATGTTATTTTACGTGTCAAATGTATCAATTTTTGAATCCTATTACGGCATAATTTTTATAACACAATTAGATTTGAAAGTAATTTCAACATAAAGTACTTTGTTTAAACCCATTCGATTCCTTTCTAAAGTGGAGTTAGATGCATATTAAGACAAGGAAAATTCTAAATAGACCTAATTTGTTGTTTCAAAAGTAAAAGTCAACTGATGTGGGGGCCTTTTGGTCAATTATGTCTATCAAATCACATTGAATAGGGAGATATTAAGTAGAATTGTCACACTATGTATCGTTACCTTAATTCTAGAAAAATCTCCAAGTAGACGATTGGTGTTGAGAATTCATGTTAATAAGTTGTATTTTATAATCATTTAAATAGGTTTATATTTAAAAGTATTAATCCATAACATAATCTATTTGTGTATACAAATTTGACTTTATAATCTAATTTGTTTGATATGTATGTTTCCTATCTAGATTATATCCTTTCAATAATTCAATATCTAAAAATAATTCTTACATAGTTATCAAGCCTAATAAAGTAATTACTAAGAAATAAAAGTTTCATAAAATCAAAATATGAAATAATAAATTGCTTAATATTTTAAATATAATAAATTACAATGTGACAAACAAAAGTCTTAACCAAAGTAAGTTAGGAAAGTAAATCATCCATTTACCATGTCATATTATTGTATTACATTGACCCATGGCATAATAGGATATTGTTCAAAGCATTCTTTATCAACTCTTCAAGAGAAATCACCGAAGTTTACATAAAAAGAAGTTATTAATGTGAATAGCTCGTTAATCCTTCATATTCTTTAAGCATTTTTATATCATAAAAAATTTAACCTGTGAACTAATGGGTATGAGAATCCAAAAGGCACTAGCAAGTCACATAAATCAATCTTGCATTGAGTGGAAGTAAATTTATTTGCATAGTATATAATTGAATAATTCAAACACTAAAGTATTGTGAAAGTGCAAGGAAATGGAATATTACAATATAAACTTGTTAAGAAAATAGTTACTACATTATGAAAATGATAAGCCTACTTTCTAATAAGGATATTAAAGAGATATAATTTAATTTGAAATGAAGTTCATGTATTATATAACAGAAGATTATAAATGAAACTCATAGCATAAGGAACCCAAACATAACGTGGGATAGAAAAATGATAATTACAAAGAGGGAAAGACAAGAAAATTATAATAATTAAAGATGAAGCACCTATTAAAAATATAAACAAGAAACTGGACAGACATACAGGAACGTTCTCATGATCAAACACATATACATCAGCTTATTGTTTTGTGCCTGGATGTTTTCTTCATCAATACAATACATGAAAAAGTAAACAAAACAAATACTTTACCGTGTTCATGAGCAGTGCGCACGAATCTGATGAGGAAGTGATCGCAGAAGATGAGGCGTTAGAAGGCACCAAAGATCCACCAATAGCTGTATATCCACCTCCATCGCTGCAACTTATCATATCGCATAATGGAATGGAAGTTGGGAAAGGCCCATATACTTGGGGATTAGCATTTGTTGGAATGGGAGGTGTAGATGGAAGAACTGGTGGAAGAGCTGCAAAATTCAGAAAACTTAATGCCTCCCTTATTGTTGGCCTGCAGTTATAGTCTGGATGAACGCACCACAATCTAACTATCATTAGGCATTGCATTTCTCATCGATCATAGTCTCCTCTAAGCTTGGGGACTACTGTGTCTAGTAGCCTCCCAATTACATATAGCTCCCATACCCAATCCACTAGACGAATACGACCATGAAGATCCATCGGATCAATTACTTTTCTGCCACAAACTATTTCGAGTGTAACAACTCCAAAGCTGTAGATATCTAATTCCTTACTAGCCTTGCCCGTGAAAGTACATTTAGGGGCCATGTACCCCATAGTCCTAGCTAAAACTATAGTTTCGGATCCTTTCGCATGGTCTACTAGTCGAGCCAAGCCGAAGTCTCCCAATTTGGCATTAAAATCTGAATCTAGCATAATGCTGCCATCTTTTATGTCTCAATGAAGCACACATTGCTCCCACCCCTCATGCAGATACAGCAACGCCATGTCCAATCCATGTGCGATTTTGTTTCTCATCTCCCATGTCAAAAAGCTTTTTCTTTGAATAAATGGGTGTCTACGCTACCATTTGACATGAATCATATATCAGGAGTAGTTCTTTTTTCTCGTGACACCACCCAACTAGTTGCACTAAGTTTCTATATCTTAGCTGGCTTATGGTCTTAACCTCTATTGCGTACTCCTTGATCCCCTATTGGGAATCTGGTGTGATCTTCTTAAAAGCAACTTCGCAATTTTGTTTTCTTAGATACCCCGTATAAACCCTTCCAAATCCACCTTCTCCAAGCAACTGCTCGTTCGAAAAATCACTGGTTACAGCAGCCACTTCTCTGAACGTGACCCTTTTGGGTCCAGTAAACTTTGTGAATTCTTGATCAATAGGTCCTACTGTATCATCATCTTCACTCTGGCTATCTCTGTTTCCTTGTGATTGACGATGGCACCATAGAATGCCCAAAACGAAACAAAGAAGCAAGAAGGATCCGACACCTGTGGCTATGGTGATCCATTGCCAATAGCTGTTCTTCTTCTTTGGAGTTATTAAGTCTTTATTTGGAAACATATTCATGGTATTATTTTAAATTTGCTGAAAAAAAATTACAAAAATGATTATAAAAATAGCTTTCTAAATCTAGGTGATATTTATAAACAAGACTTATGAGAACTTAATAGCTTAAGAATCTAATAAAAATTTTAAATTTTAAGTGCTACATGAAACAAAAATATATGTATTGTTGTTTAGTGAGGTCTAAATATGTAATGCTCCTGAATCTAGAACATCACAACCCATCACGTGTCACTATTACCATGCAATGCGCTAAGGCTCTAAAACTCCATCATACTTTAAACCTACTCATAGATGAGCCATTTCATATTTCATTATTTAATAATCAGAAAGTTTCAAACTACAATCTATCTCCATACTTCCGATTTAACGTTAAAACATCATTTTACAATAATTCAAAATTCTTGTCATTCTTCCTCCACATAGTAATAGTGTTCTCTTCCCATCTCATCCATATAAAGTCCCATCAAGTTTCTATTTTTATCATATTCTAGTTGTTCATCATTTTCACTTGTAGTTAAAAAAAAAATGTTGGAAGGGGGGTTAGTTTAAGCTCAGTACATGAGTATTGCACCCACATGTGCATGACATACCACATTAATATCACATGCAAATATGCAACATTTGTCCATAACTCATTCATAATTCCATTCACACAGCAGTATCAACATTGAATTCTAACACATGGGGGTACTCATAACCCCAATACACATAACATTTGTCCTAGTGGAACTTCCTCTGTGGGCCCTATCTAACCCTAATGGGAATTGCCTTTGAGAGCCCCATCTAATCTTAATCTACCTCAAATCATTTCAATACACGACTTCACTAAGGACAATGTAACATACCAAACATCGAGGTGCCCCCTAAGGATCTACTACCATTGTAGGCCCTTAAGCCAAGCCAAGCATAAACAACATATCTCATTTAACCAATAATATGGTATTACTTTATGATAACACTTAACTCACATTACATCTCAGCAATTCATTATTTCACATACACATTAATATATAACTTCCTAATAATTACATACAACAAATAAAGTAAACATGTATCTAGAATCTTAGTCTTATGCACTTCTTGTCCCAAACTTAAGCTAAGTTGATATCTGTATAATCAACACATTAATCTTAGTACTAATCTAACATAATATAACTCTCCCAATTCCTCTTATTCTATTAAGCCATTTAAGGTTTTACTAATTGTTTTGGTTATGTGGAACTTGGTTAACTAAGAAGATAATTCAATGTATAATAATACTATTCATCACTTAACACGACCATGTTAGAGGTTGTGCTGCTCAACACAGGCTAATACACGACCGTGTTAGGGTTGTGTATCTCTCGGTGAGATTTAGCTTCAATACGGTTGAAACACGGTCGTATTGAGAGGCTATGTTTCTCTTAATTCAACACAGTCGAAACACGACCGTGTTGGGAGGCCGTGTTCTTCTTATTTTAACACAAGGGCAACATGACCATGTTGATTGGTTGTGTATCTCTTGATACACTTTGTAATTTAACACGATTGTAACACAACCATATTATGAGGCCATGTATATCTCGGCCAATCCCACAAACCTTAATATTTAACTCTAACTTCCTTCAAATTCAATACTTTTTATCCCTAAAATCCATTAAATCTTAAAGATATGTAATTATTTCTCACATAACATAGTTAGAATACTTACATCAAATTTTCCCATGTATCAACTCCTTGATCCGAGAATTCATTTTTCTTTTCGTTCATGTTTACTTTACTACGCTACTCCCTCTAATCTTGCTAGGTATTCTTAGACACACCTTCTAATGTGCTTAAAAGGCCAAAGCACATGCAATCAACAAATTGAAACAACTCCAATCAACAACTACTCCATAAGAGGCATAAACCCCTAATCCCTTATGAATTCTAATTATAAAACTAAGTATGATATGGCACCAAATGAAGATATGCTTAAATGATTTAAGCACATAACATAATCTAAAAAAACCAACTCCTTAAGAGGCGTGAACAACAATAACAACAAACAACAATTAGCTTGATAAACCCTTTCACAAATTAACCCTAATTCACAAAAAATGGAAACCAAATGGATATATGGAACAATCAATTGCAAGAATATCAATGATTAATAAAGGAAATGAACTAAGATTCTAATTCAAATTGAAAAGTTTCAAATATGAAAATAGAACCCTAAATTCACATGAACCAAAGAAAACAATAAATAGCACCTAGATATGACTCACCAAGTATAATTTGTAAAACAATAAGAAATGATTAATATTACTCACAATCACTTAAGTTAATTCTTGCCACAATTTCAATGATGAAATTGATAAGAGATCAATGGCAATGTAAGGGGAATCCTCACGGCCATAAGGGTGTGTTTTTTTTCAAATTATCAAAAGTCTCCCTAAAAAACCTTAGTTAGCAAGTATTTATACTTGCTCCAATTAGGGTTAAAATGTCCCAAAATTTTATGTCTATGCCACTACTATAGCCGGTCCTAATTTAACAAATACAAGTAAATAAAAATGTCCCAAAATGATTACAATGTAACCAGTTCAATAATAAAATTACAAGTACAAAAATAGTCTTCAAAGAGCCGGCTCTTCAAGTCAATTGAATTCGTTAGTCTAGCTCATCTTCAGTTTAGGTTGGTCCATGAATAACCCACAAGCTAAGTCTTAGTGAGTTTGTCCATCGGCCTGTAAGACCCAACAAGTATGCCTACTGGAATACACAACACATAAGTAATAGAAAAAAGGTTAGTATACAAATAATTTTGGGGTTAGTTTGCTTCAAGAGGACTCTCATCGACAATTTTTGAAATCCTTTAGCTCTTGCCCTAATGATAGGTCTTGTAGGATTTTTATTCCTATCATCTTCTCAAGCCTCAAAAAGATTTGTCCTCATATTTGATAGATCAAATGCAATAGAGACTTTGTATGCTCTTAGCAAGTTATATGAAGAATTATCACTGCAATATCCCAGTATCTAAAATATCACAGGGGGTGATTGCTTTCTCTTCTCCATTTCTAGGATATACCTCATCTGCAACACATATAATGGTCCATCATCCACTAAGACCTCCCCTATCTCAAACTGTCCTACCAATAAAGCCTCCTTTTTCCCTGTATCACTTATTGGTCTTTAAACCTCTTGGCCCTTTGATGGTTTACTTAACTGATTAAGAAGCTTAGGAACCTCTGATGGTAGACACATCTGCCTCTGAACAATTTCGTCATCTAAAGGTTGGCTCACCTGACTATAAACCACAAGAACCTCTTAAGGTTAGCACATCTGTCTCTGAATATTTTGGTCCTCAAAAGGTTAGTTCATGCTACTATGAACCTCAGGAATCTCTAAAGGTTGGCATATCTGTTTTTGTACAGTTTGCTCCTCTGAAGGTTTAATCATGTGGCTATGATCCTTAGGAATCTCTAATGGTTGACTTATATGTCTTTGCATCTTTTGGACCTCTAATGGTGACATAGGGTTCAATACTATATGTTTACCATTCTTTTGGAACATATAAGTATTTCTATACCCATTATGTAATACCATCCTATCATACAACCATGCCTTGCTAAGCAATATATGGGATGCATAGGAATCTCTTATGGTTGATTTATATGTCTTTGCATCTTCTAGACCTCTGATGGTGACATAAGGTTTAATACTATACGTTTACCATCCTGTTGGAGCATATAAGCATTTCTATACCCATCATGTAATACCATCCTATCATACAACCATGCCTTGCCAAGCAATATATGGGATACACACATCAGTAGAATATCACATTCAATCTCATCACTATATTTATCCCCTATATTGAAAGGTACCTTAGCCCTTTGGGTCACATAAAGAATCCCTTGATCATTAAACCAAAGTAATGTGTAGGGTTTATAATGCAGGTTAATTACAAGTTTCAATTTTGATACTAATGAGGTAGCTACAACATTAATACAACTACCACCGTCAACAATAATGGCACACAAGTTTCTTTATACCCTACAAGAAGTAAGAAACAAATTTTCCCTTTATTCATCATCAATTTTTGGAGAAGAAGTCAATACTTGACATACTAAATTAGTAGTAGGATACAAATCATTTGACATAGTTAATCACTATCTTCTATAAGCCACAACACACTTCAACACCCACGGTTCAATGAAGCAACCAAGACAATAAATACTTCTTGACACTTCAAGTATAGTAAAATAATTGAAGCATAAATAAATACTTCCAAGTAGTTCAGATATTAAATTTAACTAGCAAGTGTTTAAGTAATGAGTCTCATTAACTTCCACACTTAAATGCTTGTTTTTGAATTCAAATTTCACTACTCACTTCCCTTTCTTGGTCACGGTTTCACACTCACAATTAGTGTTAATGTGCAGCACCTTACACTACATACAATCCTTCAATTCCACACCAATTTACAACACCTCAAGTGTAGTACCTTCCTTATATAACACAAACTTACAACAAGTGGCAATTCCTTCACTATACACCCACATTGCCACACATACTATACACATATAACAATTCACTTCACAATGCACTAACTTCTCCATAACACTACTTCACATGCAGCACCTTCACCTTAACACACACACACTACTACACGTTGCACTTCTCCACTTCAAAGAAACCTTACACCCCTACATATACACACACAACAAAATTTACACCGCAATCCACAAACAAAGGTAGCAACAAGATTTAAATTCAAATTACTCCACTAAATGCAACCTTCTCCAAAAATGGTAAAAAAAATTCAAATTCAAATAACACTTATTCAATGCTACTCACTGAACTGGTTCAAACTTAAAGAAGGTGCTTGAATTCAAATGATTCCCTTTTTCCCCACACAAGTTAAAATCTAGAATTTTCAAGCAACAACACTCAATTCCAAAATCACACAAGGATCACACTTCCCTTTTACCAAAAACATTGTATTTCTAATTCCACAACAAACATTAGGAAATACACTTCTTACTTTCCCTTCAAAGATCACGGCAACAAAAGATAAATGGGAGCAAATATGGACACTAACTCCATGCAATAAGTAATTCAAAATCAACACTCTTCTTATGCTTCAAGTTTTCAAATGGTCACTTCCCTCAAATGATCCAATGATCACTTCTTCTAAATCAATCACGGTCAACTCAAGATGATAAAGAAATTACAAATGCTCCATGTTTACAACAATAATTAGCAATTACAACTCCTCAATAACACAATCAAACAACTCAATCTCCACTTCACAATTTTGGATCAAGAGGTTAAGAACCATAAAATTCTAAAATCACTATTGCAAAATCCCTTCTCACAACCTACACTTTGATACCAAATCATGATGTGCTTAAAAGGCTAAAGCACATACAATCAACAAATTGAAACAACTCCAATCAACAACTACTCCACAAGAGGCATAATCCCCTAATCCCTTATGAATCTGAATTGTAAAACCAAGTATGATATGACACCAAATGAAGATATGCTTAAATAATTCAAGCACATAACATAATCCAATAAAACTAATTCCACAAGAGGCGTGAACAACAATAACAACCAACAACAATTAGCTTGATCAACCCCTTCACAAATTAACCTTAATTCACAAAAAATGGAAACCAAATGGATATATAGAACAATCAATTGCAAGAATATCAATGATTAATAAAGGAAATGCACTAAGATTCCAATTCAAATTGAAAAGTTTCAAATATGAAAATAGAACCCTAAATTCACGTAAACTAAAGGAAACAACAAACGGTACCTAGATATGACTTACTAAGTACAATTTATAAAATAATAAGAAATGATTAATATTACTCACAATCACTCAAGTTGATTCTTGCCACAATTTTAATAATGAAATTGATAAGAGATCAATGGCAATGCAAGGGGACTCCTCACAGCCACAAAGGTGTATTTTTTTCAAATTATCAAAAGTCTCTCTAAAAAACCCTAGTTAGTAAGTATTTATACTTGCTCCAATTAGGATTAAAATGTCCCAAAATTTTATTTCTAAGCCACTACTATAACCGGTTCTAATTCAACAAATACAAGCAAATAAGAATGTCTCAAAATGATTACAAAGTAACCGGTTCAATAATAAAATTACAAGTACAAAAATAGTCTTTAAAGCGCTGGCTCTTCAAGTTAATTGAATTCGTTGGTCTAACTCATCTTCGGTTTAGGTCAGTCCATCAATAACCCACAAGCTGAGTCTTAGTGAGTTTGTCCGTCGCCCTATAAAACCCAACAAGTATGCCTGCTGGAATACACAACACATAAGTAATAAAAAAAAGGTTAGTATACAAATAATTTTGGGGTCGGTTTGTTTAAAGAGGACCCTCATCGCTAATTTTTGAAATCCTTTAGCTCTTCCTTTAATGATAAGTCTTGTAGGATTTTGATTCCTATCACCTCTTCTCTTTCTATTTCTCTCTTTGTGTCAATTGATCTCTCTGGATGGTTGGGATTGTCAGATTTGCAAAAAAAGGAGAACCCTAGGTCATTTTAGCATATATATAATCCCGCTAGGAAAAGGTGAAATTGCCCTTTATCCCACATTCTATTTACAACTTTGTGCCTCATTATATCTTACACATATTTATTTATTTATATATATATATATATATATAAATATATAAAATATCGTATATTACATTCTCCTCCTTTACTAAAACTTTTGTCCTTGAAACTTACCTAGAATTGGGGAAAGTTCTTGATGCTTTCTCTTCATTTCTTCTTCTAATTCCCATGTCGCCTCTCGTTGATGTACCCTACAATTCCAATTGCAAATACACCAATACAAGTGTGTGATCACTAAAACAATCTAACAAGGGCATGATCAACAACAAGCTCTTGAACCATAATTCACATGGATTCAAATGACAATGATGCTAAATTGTGATGAGGAACAATGCAATTGTATAATAAATAAAGGATAACAATATAAATGAACCAAATTCCACTCAAATAAGACTTAAATCAAATTTGAAAAATAGGAACCTTAATTCACATGAAAGATAACAAGTAACACAACTAATTTGTATCTAGATATGACGCACTAGAAAACAATTGGTAGTAACTAGAGAAGGATTGATATTACGCACAATTTCCTCAAGCTAATCTCACCACAATTTCACAAGTGAAATTGATAAGAGTAAGGTTTGCATGCAAGGACTCTCCTCATGACAAAAAGGTATATTTTCTCAAGTTCCAAAAGCTACCTCTAAACCCTACTTAGCAAGTATTTATACTTTCTTCAATTAGGGTAAAAACAACAAAACCAAATTACAAATAAGCCACTCAAATGACCAGCTCTCAAACATAAAATTACAAGTACAAATAGGTCTTTAAATGGCTAGTTCTTCACTTCAATAGAACACATTGTAGATTAGTGGATATAACTCCAAGAATGGCCTACAATTTGATGCTCGGGGCAATTTATTTGCCATCCTGTAAAAATCGAGAAATGTACTTGCTAAAATGCAAAGATAAAGTATTATTAGATAAACATGACAGCATGTGGATATCTGGGCTCATGTATCCAATTTAGTTTCCCTACTATTGGAACCATAGGGTTAGTTACCATCATCTCCTCAAGCCTTTGAAAGATTTGCCCTCAAATCTAAGGGGTCTTCTCTTGAACTAACACCCAGTGTTTGTGTTTGCT
Source organism: Laguncularia racemosa (assembly GCA_037954665.1). NCBI lineage: Eukaryota > Viridiplantae > Streptophyta > Magnoliopsida > Myrtales > Combretaceae > Laguncularia > Laguncularia racemosa. The sequence goes on from JBBMOL010000028.1 coordinate 2,911,143, forward strand.
TTTTGGCTTGAGGTCTTGAAGAGCCATTTGTGTTTCTAATTTGCTCTTGGAAAGAGCGAACCTTAGACGGAGACATAGGAGTCAAGCCAATTTGTGTACCATCCTTTTGAAACATGTAAGTGTTTCTAAACCTGTCATGTAGCACTTTCTTATCAAATAACCATGGTCTACCCAGCAACATAGGAAAGACGCACATAGGAAGCACATCATAGATAATCTCATCACTGTATCTATATCCTATACTGAATGGCACCTTTACCTTCTGTGTAACATGTAAACTACTTCAGTTGCCCAACCAATGCAATTTATAAGGGTGTGGATGTAGGTTAGTGGCTAGTTGTAAGTTATTTACTAATGTAGTAGATATGACATTAGTGCAACTACCACCATCAATGAAATGAACACATAGGTTAACTCGAATCCAACAAAGTGTGTGGAACAGGTTCTCCCTCTATATATCACTGACATCTGGAGATAAGGTCATAACCCTGCGTAACATATTAATAGGTAAGTAATTTTCACCCTTTTTGTCCTCATGTGTGATACGAACCACGCCAACCCGTGACGAAACCCAATACCAATACGTTCGGAAATTCGTTGCCTAAGACGCCCAAACACCTAAAGTGGAAACCGCAACTCGTTGTCTATAAGCGAGACAAGAACCTTGGTATAAAGTGAAGACGCCACAATCGGGATGGAAGACCGATTGATAAGTCGGGATGAACGCCACGGAAATCAATCCGGTAAGTTCAGTTTAGTTCATGAAGAACCAAGAGAGGTGCCTCTCAAAAAGTGTTTAATGTTCAAGATCTATATTCTAATCTGCTCTAAACCCTAGAAGCTTTTATACTAGGGTTACAATTTCATGTAAAACAAGTCCAAAACGACGTAGTTTAGTTAAGTAACATAAAAACGCGAAACAGAAAAAGCTGGCCGACAGGGGATACACGGCCGTGTACTTGGACCGTGTACTGTTCTGTGCAACTTCTGGCATCATACACGCCCGTGTACTTTGACCGTGTACTGTTCTGGGCAACTCCTGGCAACATACATGCCTGTGTACACGCCCGTGTACTTTGACCGTGTATTTGTCTGTAACTTCTGGAAACATACACACTCGTGTACACGCCCGTGTATTTTGACCGTGTATCTGTCTGAGTAATCTTGAGCGTCCTACACGGCCGTGCCTTCAAAATACACGCCCTCTTTAACCCGTGTCCGGTGTGACTTGTAAAAGAGTAAGGGTCTTCCCATGGTTGTTCCAATCCATTCCAACTTCATGATTGCCCCAATCCTTCCCGGCTTCATGGACATTCTTTATCAACCCGTTAAGTGCTTCCTTGAGTCGTTTCGCTCGACTTCTCGTGATCGGTCCAGGTGGTACTTCAAAAGGATCTACAGTCCTTCTTCCAACTTGACTCTCATTATAGATCTCATCAATGTGTCTCAGCATTCTAATCATCATAATATTTCTACAGAGATAGAAAATCTATCAGCTTAACAACTTCTTCCTAATCATCTTCTCCGTTGCCTTCCATAACAGTCATTACCCTTTTATTGGGACATTGCGTAACCATATGTCTAAAACCCATGCATTTTAAACATTTAATCCGGTGCATCTTCCTACTGGTTAATCCTAGTAATGTCTACCTAAAATCAGATCCAACTACCTCTTTACTTTTCCCAAAAACATTTTTCTCCTTATCAGTGCTAGAGATAATTTTGTCTACAGCCTTAACATGTTCTCCTAGTCCCTTTTGTCCACCCATCTAACCATCTACTCTAATAGGTTTAGTAGTAGTAACATACCTATTACTAGTGGCTTGGAAAGGGTTGGATCGCCTTTGCCTCTCCACTTTCAAGGCTAACTATATAGCCTCATCAAGTGTATTATACCTTTACAACTCTATAACGTAGGTAATCTTATATTTTAACCCAAACATAAATTGTGCTAAGGTTTGCTTAGGAGGCTCGATTGATCCACATTTGATCATCAACATCTTAAACTCCTATACATAGTCATCTATTGTTTTGCTTCCCTGCCTCAATGTTTGTAGAAGCATAAACAGTTCCTATCTGTAATGTTTAAGTATGAACCTTTTCCTTAAAACTCGTTTCATGTCCCTTCAGGTATGTATTTCAGCCTCTCTATCCCTTTGTCTACTGATCACCAGATTTTTCCACCACAAGGCGGCATAACCTATGAATTCTACAGCTATAAGACGAACCCTAGTGTTATCATCAATTTCAAAAAACTCGAACAGACCCTCAAATTTGTCCTCCCAATCCAAGTAATCATCTGCCGAACCCTTGCCATCGAATGAAGGCATCTATAGTTTCACATACTCTAATCCCCAAGGTAGTCTGAAATCCTCGTTTAGGTATGGGTAAATCCCAAAATTATCATCTCTTTCCTCTCTAAGAGCATGATAATCTCCTTCCACTCTTCCTCCCATATTACCTCTAACTGCTCCTTCCTTATGAATATTCTAAGGAGCTACCTTAGGTGGTGGTGCCTGAAGATTTGCTACTGGTGGTTGTGGCATTGTCATCCAATCTATCATTGTTGCTAATGTAGCAACAATGGTGGTGAGGTCCTGCAATTGCTCCTCCAAAGTTCTTCCACTTACAGTTTGATGACCTTGACTACCACCTACTTGCACTATTGGTCAACATAGTTGTTGACTTGATTTGTTGAAATAGAAAGATAAGTCAAGGTAAAGGTAGTATACCTCACAATCACCCTTTCACAACAATCACACTTTCACGCCAACAACAACAATCACTACTCCATGTCCTCAATCACTTCAAGACACAAAGTACACTCCACTTAGGCTTCACACACCTACGGTACACTAATACAATCAAGGCAACAATGCAATTAGAAGAAATAATGAACACTTCTCCAAATGGTAAGTAACTAATCAAAGTGTGTTTAAAAGATCAATACGTAATAACTTCCACACTTAATGATTGCTTTTGAAATTAAAAAATTTAACCACAACACACACTCTTCTACACCACACGCACTTCACCACTTCAACACACAACCACGCAACACAAACACCACGGCTTCACTCACACAACCATGGCTTCAATTCTCAACTACTACAGTCACGGTGTAATACACTTCAACCACACACTCACTTCACCAACACACACAACTCCACCATGGTGCAAGCTTGAATCATAACATATAGATACACTCTTAGTTCATGGCAATAACAGCAATGGAACAATTAATGAAGGCTTCTCCAAATGGTAAGAAACAATTCAAAAAAAAAAATAGTTAAAGTGTACTAAAATCAATAATACATAATAACTCTTAAACTTATTGTTTGTTTTTAAATTCAAATTGTTTCCTATTTGTCCACGACAAGGATAGCAAATTTGAAAAGAAATGTACTCCAATTCTGAATTCTTGCAAAGGAAAGAATATTGTAATAATCAACACTACTCAAATGTTGAAATTCAAATTCAAAGACTTCCCCTTCTTTTACTCACAACAAGCAACTCACAGCAAGATTAAGATAACAAGGATCAATTCCAAAATTCCACTTCCACTTCCGCAATAATAAGATATACCACAATACAATCACATATAATTACTTCAATTCCACTTCAAATAACTTCAATTAAGAAATGGAAGAACAACAACCCTAATTCCCAAATTGAAGTTCATGCAAATCCCTTCTCAAAAGCCCTTGCTTTGATACCAAAAAGTATGATGTGCCCTATAATTCCAATTCTAAACTCACTAAAATAAGTGTGTGATCACTAAAACAATCTAACAAACGTGTGATCAACAACAAGCTCTTGAACCTTAATTCACGTGGATTCAAATGGCAATGATGCTAAATTGTGATGAGGAATAATGCAATTGTATAATAAGTAAAGGATAACAATATAAATGAACCGAATTCCACTCAAATAAAACTTGAATCAAATATGAAAAATAGGAACCCTAATTTACGTGAAAGATAACAAGTAACATAACCAATTTGTATCTAGATATAACACACTAGAAAACAATTGGTAGCAATTAGAGAAGGATTGATATTATTCACAATCTCCTTAAGCTAATCTCGCCACAATTTCACAAGTGAAATTGATAAGAGTAATCATGACAAAAAGGTGTATTTTCTTAAGTTCCAAAAGCTACCTCTAAACCCTACTTAGTAAGTATTTATACTTGCTCCAATTAAGGTAAAATAACAAAACCAAATTACAAATAAGCCACTCAAATGACCAGTTCTCAAACATAAAATTACAAGTACAAATAAGTCTTCAAATGGTCGATTATTCACTTCAATAGAACACATTGTGGACCAGTGGATATAAGTCCAAGAATGTTCCACAATTTGATCCTTAGTGCATTTTATTTGCCATCTTATAAAAACTGAGAAATGTACTTACTAAAATGCAAAGATAAAGTGTTATTAGATAAATATGACAACATGTGGATATCTAGGCTCATTTATCCAATTCAGTTTCCCTACAGTTGGAACCATAGGGTTAGTTCCATCACTCACTTTATTTGATTTGTCTATTGCACTTTAACATAAAGAATACTCCTTCTTAGAACTTATTCCTTGGTATCCACTATCCTCACAGGTCTTTCCATAGAGAACAAGTCTGGCTGTACCTTCAATGGTTCCAAGGCCATCACTTGATTTGGGTTTGGTACAAACTTTCTTAACATTGACACATGAAACATATCTTGTACTCTAGCCAAACTTGGCAGCAGTTCCAACCTGTATGTGACTATTCTGATTTTCTCTAGAATTTCGAATGGACCCACATATCTTAGTTTTTCATAATTAAAATGGAAGAAAAATCACTTAGGTATAGACTTTTGATATAATTATGAATTTAGATATACGATTCTAAAAATTACTGATTCTACTGGTTCTATATGATTTTATACGATTCTACCAATTCTATACCATTTAATTCTAGGTAAAATCACAATTTTGACGACTATCTACTGGAACATATAAGTATTTCTATAACCATCATGTAAGACCCTCCTATCATACAACCACGAGTTACCAAGCAATATATGGGATGCACACATGTGAAGAATATCACATTCAATCACGTTATAGTATTTATCCCCTATACTGAAAGGTACCCTAGCTCTTTGGGCCACATGTAGACTCCCCTGCTCACTCAAACAATGTAATGTGTAGGGTTCTAGATGTAGGGTGGTTACAAGTTGTAATTTTGATACTAATGAGGCAGCCACAACATCAGTACAATTACCACCATCAATAATAATGACTCACAAGTTACCTTATGCCTTATAAGAAGTGTGAAACAATTTTTCTCTCTACCTATCATCAATGGTTGGAGAAGAAGTCAAGGCTCGACGTAGTACATTAGTAGACCAAAATAAGTCACTTGGCATAGTTGCTCACTACTTCAACAAACTAATAATACACTACACCAAACATACCATGGTAGCATACTCCTATAAACCCACAGTGCAATTAAGCAACCAATTGATGTGAAATTTTCTGGCACTATAGATGCTCTTAGAACTCGATTTGGATGATGATCCAAATTGCTCATATTTTACTCTACTTCTTTTATCTAATAAATATTTGAGTAATAATCTTGCAGGTACAATAATATTTTTCCATGGGATGCTAAATGACTTACATTAGTTGATGGCCATGGGATATCATCAGATTTGCATCCAAAGGCCCATTGCGATTGATTTCACTTCGAAGCATTGGCTCTTGAAGATTTATATTATTTTTGTATTTTGTAATTGTTATTGGACAATTCTATGATGTAATTTTCTTTTGAAACACTTTCATTTGTTTGTAATTTTCATTTAGGATCAGCTACCATAAAAGTGACATAGTTGTAATTTTGTAAACTTTCTAACCATAAAGGGAGCAAGTATAAATACTTGCTTAAGTAAGGTTTTGAGGAGGGCAATTTTCATATTAAACACATTCACTTTATGTGAGAGAGCTTAAGGTTTCCTTAGTTCAAATTTCCGTTTATCAATTTCAATCCCAAGAGTTGAGATTATGGCGAGTGTAACAATTGAAATTATAAGTCATATCAATTTCTAATTGTTGGTAATTCTTTTCTTCTCTAGTGCGGAATATCTAGGGTTGGGTTGAATCCTTTCTTGGTCAAATTTGAGTTGTTTGATTCGAAATAGTGTACTTGTTTAGAGTACTTATCTTACTTGTTATTCACCATCAACAATTGCTATAATTTTGAACCGTGAATTTCATTTTTATAAAAGGGGATCTCGAAATTGATTTTGTTGTTAATCTTGGATTCACGTGGTAATTCAAGTGTAATTAGTGTGTTTTGAAGGTTTTGAATATTGTGGTTGATTAATTCATTAGTTATTGAATTCGGTTCTCCTTGCACTCCATTAAGAATCACACAATTCCTAGCTTATTGAACTGGATTTGATTGAGTGCATTTAGGGTTGGTTTTTGTTCCATTTGATTGTACTTAATCCCCTTTTAAGCACATCTTCTTTTTGGTATCAGAGCATCATCATTCTTGGAATTAGGATTGATCATGCCATTGTTTAAGAATTGGTTCATAAATATTGAGGAATTGTGCAATTGTTGAACAAGTTTAATTGACATTGTTTGATTGTCTTTTAAATTGGTTTTACATGTGTTTAATCATGGTTTTAGGCACATCATCTTTTGTGGTATCAGAGCTTGTGGTTGTGAGAAGCGGTAATTTGATTTTGAATTTCAGAAATTTAGGGTTCATGTTCTTACACCTTCAATTCCAAAATTGGGAGTAAATTGAAATTGTTGTTGTAGTTGTTTGAAGTGGCGTGAATTGTCTTGAGTAGAAGTTAAACTTGCTGCTTGTTGGAGTGAGTTTTGATTACTTGTTGAAGATTCTATATTGTGGACTTCACCATGGAGGAAGAGGAAAGTAGTGCATTTTGAATGCAATTTCGGAAGTGCAATTGTGTAGGAAGAAAAATTATCATCATTACATTGCTTGTTTTCGAAAAATTAGAGGAGTAATTGAGCATTTCCAAATTTGAGTAGTGTGGAAGATTTGGAAATTATTTGATTTTCAAAACAAACATTAAGATTGAAGTAGTTAATCTGTTTTTGTTTGAAATTGAAAATTACTTCTTACCAATTGTGGAAGGGTTGCAATTAGTGAAGTAGTTTGATTTTCAAATTTAAATTGTTGCTATTTTGGTGTATAAGTTGTAGTTTGCTTTAGTGTTTGTAGTGGTAAAACTTTTATGTTTGGGAGTGTGAACCGTAGAGTGTGTGTAGGGTTGTGTTTGCCAAAAATTGTGAAGGGTTGTATATTTCGATGTAGGTTATTTTTTTGTGTGAATTGGTGGACAATTGTAGTAGGCATGAGTGAAGTAGCACCGTGGGATAAGAGTAGTAAAGTGGTGGTGGATTTTGATTATTTTGTATTTGTTGAAGTGCTGTACATTATGGTTGATTGTAGTGTGAAATCAAAATAAGAAAAGGAAGGTTTGAGTTGTAGAATTTGAATTCAAACAAGTCAATAAAGTGTGAAAGTAATCGACTAGTTACTTAAGCATTTGTAGTCGAATTTAATTCTAACTACTTGAAAGTAGTTGTGTGTGTACTTCATTTATTGAACTTTACTTAGAGTACTAAATTATTTCCTTATGCTTATAATTCTTTGTGAAACATGAGCTATTGAATTATTGTGGTTGTTAAACGTGTAGGTTGATGTTGTTGAAGGAGTGTGATATAATTTGTGGGATTACTTCTTAAATCACAACATATCCAACGAAAGTGTGAAAGGGAGAATTGGCAATGAGGCCAATAGCTAGGTTGGTGGAGGTTAGAGTCATAATATTGCAGGTAGGAGGACTTTAGAAGAACAAGTCCAAGATCTTGCTACCATAGTTGCTACTTTAGCAACTAGGATTGATAGGATGACATTACCACAATCACTAGTGGTGAACCTTCAAACACCACCTCGGGTAACTCGACAAAACCTTTAGAGAGAGAGAGTAGTGGGAGATGGAAATCTGAATAAAAGGATGGATGGGGATCATCTTCCTTACAAGGAAGAAAGGGATGACAACTTTGGGGCTAATCTATATCAGAATAAGGATTTCAGGCTACCTCAGGGACTGGAGTATGTGAAGCTACAGATGCCTTCTTATGACAACAAGGGATCAACTGATGATTATTTGGACTGGAAGGATAAGGTTAAGGGTCTCTTTGAATGTTATGAGATTGATGATAATACCAAAGTCTGATTGGCTACTGTCAAGTTTACAGGATATGCAGCACTATGGTGGAAGAATTTAATTATCAAAAGGCATAAAGATGAGGAGGCTGAGATTCAAACATAAAGGGATATGAAAAGGGTGTTGAGAAAAAAATTTATTCCTGAGTACTACAAACAAGAACTATTTATGCGACTGCAAACCTTAAGGCAAGGAGGCAAGGAGGCAAGACAATGGATGATTATGTGTAGGAATTTGAAACCCTCATGATTAGATGTAGGTCAGTCGAACCTCCAGAACAAACCCTAACATGCTTCGTCTCAAGGCTAAAATATGAGATAGCGTGTGTTATTGAGCTACAGTGCTATAATACATTTGATGAGGCTATTCAATTGGCCTTGAAAGTGGAGAGGTAAAGGAGGTCCAACTTATTTAGGGCTCTGAGTAGTTGGCCCAATACTACTACCAAACCTATGGCAATTGACGGTCAATTAGGAGGGGTAAAGGTGGTAGGTGAGACAATGAGAGCAGTGGACAAAACTACCCCTAGCACTACCAGAGAAAATATACCATCTAGGAAGGGTAAAGAGGTGATAACACCAAATGTGAGGTAGACTGTTTCTAGATCTACTAGTGGAAAAGTATACCAAATCAAATGATTTAAGTGAATGGGATTTGAGCACATGGCAGCATAATGTCCAAATAAGAGGGTGATGACTATTATGGAGGGAGTTGGGGAAGATGTTGAGGTTGAAGAGGAACAGGCTGAGCCTACAGACTTGTTTGTAGCACTGCAGGAGTATTATGATGACCAGACTGTAGAAACACATGAGGAGTGCACAAGTGAATAATATCTACCTATTAATGTGTTACGTAGGACTCTAACCTTATCCCCTGATGCTAGTGACATACAAAGGGAGAACATATTCCACACCTCTTGTAGGATTAGAGATAACCTTTGTGTACTCATCATTGATAGTGGTAGTTGCACAAATGTTATATCTGCTGCACTAGTAGACAAATTACATTTATCTACTAGTCAACATCCTAACCCTAATGACTTGCATTGGTTGGACAATCGAGGCAGTATGCATGTTACGCTAAGGGTGAAGGTGCCTGTGAATGTTGGACAAAAATATCATGATGAGATTCTATGTGATGTAATTCCAATGTGTGCATTCCATTTCCTATTAGATAGGCCCTAGATGTTTGATCGGAAGGTGTTACATGATGGATTTAGGAACACCTATATGTTCAGTATCAGAGGGTCTCACATAGTACTATCACCTATGACTCCGTCTGAGGTGCACCAATTTCAGGAGTAGATTAGAACTACTTCCACTACATCTGGTAACCAGGAGAATAGGTCAATAGAGATGTTCGGGTTCAGTTCTAGAAATGACCCTCTAGATTTAAAGGCAAATCTTTCAAAAGCTCAAGGAGATGATGGGAAATTTTCCGATAACATAGATGCTCTTAGAACTCGATTTAGATGATGATCAAATCGCTCATATTTCACTCTATTTCTTTTATCTAATAAATATTTGAGTAATAATCTTATAGGTACAGTAATATTTATCCATGGGATGCCAAATGACTTACATTAGTTGATGGCTACGGGACATCATCAGATTTGCATCCAAAGGTCCGTGCAATTGATTTCACTTCGAAGCATTGGCTCTTTAAGATTTATATTACTTTTGTACTTTATAATTGTTACTGGACCATTTTATGATGTAATTTTCTTTTGGGACACTTTCATTTGTTTGTAATTTTCATTTAGGACCAGCCACCTTAAAAGTGGCATAGTTGTAATTTTGTGGACTTTCTAATCCTAAAAGGAGCAAGTATAAATACTTGCTTAAGTAGGGTTTTGAGGAGGCCAATTTTCAAATTAAACACATTCACTTTACGTGAGAGAGCTTAAGGTTTCCTTAGTTCAAATTTCCTCTTATCAATTTCAATCCCAAGAGTTGAGATTGTGGAAAATGCAACAATTGAAATTGTAAGTCATATCAATTTCTAATTGTTGTGTATTCTTTTCTTCTCTAGTGTGTAATATCTAGGGTTAGATTGAATCTTTTCTTGGTCAAATTTGAGTTGTTTGATTTGAAATAGTGTACTTGTTTTGAGTACTTATTTTACTTGTTCTTCACCATCAACAATTGCTATCATTTTGAATTGTGAATTGCATTTTTATAAAGGGAGATCTCGAAATTGATTTTGTTGTTGATCTTGGATTCACGTGGTAATTTAAGTGCAATTAGTGTGTTTTGAAGGTTTTGAATCATTATGGTTGATTAATTAATTAGTTATTGAATTTGAATCTCCCTACACTCCATTAGGAATCACGCAATTCCTAGCTTATTGAATCGGATTTGATTGAGTGCATTTAAGGTTAATTTTTATTCCATTTGATTGTGCTTAATCCCCTTTTGAGGCACATCTTCTTTTTGGTATCAGAGCATCATCATACTTGGAATTAAGATTGTTCATGCCATTGTTTAAGAATTGGTTCATAAATATTAAGGAATTGTGCAATTGTTGAACTAGTTTGATTGACATTGTTTGATTATCTTTCAAATTGGTTTTGCATGTGCTTAATCATGTTTTTAGGCACATCACCAATACTACACACTCTTCCCTATGCTTCAATTATAGCAACCATAAATTGAAGCAACAATTAAACACTTCTAAGTAGTAAGTTATTGAATTCAACTAAGCAAGTGTTTAAATATCAATACTTAATAACTTTTACACTTAAATGCTTGCTTTGAAATTCAAACTTTACTACTAAACTTTCCTTTTCTAGTTATGGCACATACACAATTCTATCTCCATGTGTAGCACCTTCCTTACACACAAATCCACAATAATTCACACCGCCACACACATTACATACACATGATGCACTCACTTCAACCCACAATAATACTTCAAGTGCAGCATCTCCTTACCTTAACATACACAACACTATACGTTGCACCCCTTCAATTCAATACACACTTACACCGCCACACATACACACATAACTCCCTCTAAGGATCATGGTAACAAAAGATAATGGAAGCAAATATGGACACTAACTCCACATGGCAAGCAATTCAAAATGTTACACCCTTAATGCAACCTTCTCCACAAATGGTAAGAGTCAATTTCAAATTCAAATGAAATGTAATCAATACCACTCAATTGCTACTCAAGCTTAATGGATGTGTTTGAATTCAAATGATTTCCTATTTTCTACACAAATTCAAATCTAGAAATTGTAAATTGCACTCCTTCAATCCTAAAACCACATACAAGAATTCACTTCTCTTTTGTCACAAATAATGTACCTCTAAATTCGCAACAAACATTAAGAAATACACTTCTTACTTCCCCTTCTCCTCACGGTAAATTTAAGAACAAAGGGACTACTACAACATCTCTAATTCTACTTCAACAATCAACAAGTACAACACAACAAAAATTAAAATTAAGTACTTTAATTCCACCTCAACAATTCAGATCAATAAATAAAATTCAAGAACCCTAATTTTAATTGAAGATCATGAAAATTCCCTTCCTCAAAACTATGCTCTGATGCCAAATTATGATGTGCTTAAAAATCAAAAGCACATGAACACAACCAATTGAAGAACCAATCAAACCAAGTTCTTAAAATGGCATGATGAACAATTACCAAGTGAACCCTAATTATATGAACAACTTGCTTTAATACCAAATTATAATGTGCCTACAATCTAATTGCAAGAACACCAATTCGAATGGTGTAAATAACAATTACAACCAAAAATTGGCTTTATCAACAACTTTACAAATTTTCCCTAATTCACGAAATGGATATATGGAACAAACAATTATATGAATATCAATGGATAACAAAGGAAATGAACTAATGAAGTGCTTAATAGATCAAGCACATAACATAAGATCAAATGGAATAATCCAATCACCAAAACTACTAAAATGGAGTGAATCCCTTAAGCATAAAAGACTGCCACGCAAATGACAATTCTAATAACAATTGAATAATCATAATATCAACACAATTTAGGATCTACTTCCACTAAAATTGCATGAAATCTAATAATAGAAATGAACCCTAAAATGGCGTGATAAGAAGAACAAATAAGAACAACCAATCACAACTACATTTGATACACTAGCATGAATTGGAATCAACTTAAGGAATTGATATTACTCACAAAACATTAAATTTCCACTTGCCACAATCCTTAAAGAATTAATAAGAGTCTTATGAAATTAAAGCAAGAAAACCCTAATTCTCACGTGAAAAAGTGGTAGAATTTTGTCTCTCTGAAAAAACTCTACAAACCTTACTTAAGGAAGTATTTATACTTGCTCCACTTAAGGTTAAAATCACTAAATAATTACATCTATGCCACTTAAGTGGCCAGTCCTAAATTTAAAAATACAACCAAATAAAATGTCCTAAAAAACTTACAAAATAAATGGTTCAAAGAAAAATAACAAATACAAAAATAGTCTTCAATAAGCCGGTTCTTCAAGTCAATTGAGATCATCGTGGATCATTGGATGTGAGTCCAATGATGTTCCCAATTTGCTCAATAGTGTAGGTGATTAGGCACCCAATAGAACCAATAAGTGTACCTGTTGAAATGCATAACAATTATATGATACAAAAGTAGAAATCAAGTTAGCATCCTCAGGATTTGGTTGTTCATGAAGGATTCTCATAACTTGGTTTTGTAAGCCCTTAGCTCGGGCTCTAGTGATCGATCCTATGGAATCTAATTCCTATCATCTCCTCGAGCCTCAACAAGATTTATCTTCAAATCTGGCAGGTCTTCATGTACGTCGTTTGGTAAATATGGTGACAAATCTATAACATTAAAGGCTGCCGATACACCATACTCTCTTGGTAGCTCTATCCAATAGGCATTGTTGTTGATGTGCTTGACAACTTGGAACAGTCCATCTGATCTAAGAGATAGCTTTTATGACTTCTTATGTGGAAACCTGTCCCTACTAAGGTTAATCCAAACTAAGTCACCTGGATTATAAATGCTAGTTTTTCTATGCCTGTTTCCTTGAATTGTTTGCTGCTCCTGAGTCTTCTAAAGGTGTTCAACTGTTTTGTCATGAATCTACTAGATCTTCCTAGCTCATTCCACTCCACTAAGATTCTCTTTCTCTATTGTTAGTCCTACTATAAAATTCAATGGAACAATAAGATTATAGCCATACACAACTTCAAAGGGAGAGTTACCGGTTGAACTATGAGTAGACCTATTGTAAGTGAACTCAACAATATGAAGACACAAGTCTCAATCAGCAAGATTCTTGCCAACCATTGCTTTAAGTAAGTTATCAAGAGTACGATTGATAACCTCTGTCTAGCCATCAGTCTATGGATAGCAGAGGTACTATACATAAGTTTAGTACCCAACCTTCTCCATAGCGTCTTCCAAAAGTAACTAAGAAATTTAGTGTCTCTATTAGACACTATACTATATGGAGCACCATGCAATTTGACAATTTCCTACAAAAATGTTAGCAATAAAAAGGGCGTCATCTGTTTTGTGATAGGACACAAAATGGAACATTTTGTTGAATCTGTCAACAACCACTATACTAGAATCCTTTCCCCTCTGCATCCTAGGTAGCCCTAACACAAAACTCATACTGATATCAGTCTAAGGTTTGGCAGGTATAGGTAAAGGCATATATTCACCCTGTATTCCTTTCTTTCCTTTAGCCCTCTTACAAACTCCATACCTTTCTAACACCCTATGAACATCCTTTATCATACCCCTCCAATAAAAATTCTCTTTCAACATAGCTAGGGTTCTCTTTTTGCCAAAATACCCAGACAATCCACCTGCAGGTTTCCCTCACTAATAATTCCCTTACAGATCCATAAGGTATACACAATTTCCCAACTTTATATAAAAACCCATCAATCATGCAACACCCCTCATATATCTTGCCCCTAGAACATTTCTCCATAACTGCTCTAATCTCATCATCACGCACAAATTGTTCCTTTAATAATTCAAAACCTAGCAGTTTCAACTGAAAAGAAGTGATAAGTATATACTTGCATGACAAAGCGTCAACGACCATATTTTGATTACCCTTCTTATACTTTATCACATATGCAAAACTTTCCAAAAACTCCACCCACTTAGCTTGTTGCTTAGACAGATTTTGCTGACCCTTGAAGTGCTTCAGTGACTCATGATCTATATAGATCATAAATTCTCTCGGAAGAAGATAATGCTACCATGTCATTAGAGCCCTCACTAAGGACTAAAATTCCTTATCATAAATGGAATAGTTCAAAGTTACACCACTTAACTTCTCACTAAAATAGGCTATAGGCCTCTTTTCCTGCATCAATATAGCATCAATCCCTATTCCAAAAGCATCACATTTTAACTCAAAAACCATGTCAAAATCAGGTAAAGCCAATAATGGAGCATAAGTAAGTTTTTCCTTTACCTCTTCGAAACTCTTTTAGGCCTTTTCAACCCAAACCAAAGGAACATTTTTCTTAGTCAGTTATGTTAAAGGACTGACAATGCTACTAAAATTATGGACAAAGCGCCTATAAAAGGATGCTAGTCCATGAAAAATCCTTACCTCCGTGACTAAGGTGGGTATTGGCCATTCTCTAATTACCCTCACTTTCTCTTCATCCACTTTGACACCTAAGCCTGATACAATAAAACCTAAAAATGTTACCTTAGTTTGGTAAAGAAACACTTCTGGAGATTTGCAAACAACTATTGTACCTTCAAAACCGAAAACACTACCTGAAGATGCTCCACATGATTTTCTAGACTTTTGTTATATATCAAAATATCATCAAAATAAACAACGACAAATTTACCTAGAAACTCCTTCATTACATGATTCATCAATCTCATAAATGTACTAGGAGCATTACTCAAGACAAATGGCATAACCATCCACTCATATAGTCCATGGCATGTTTTAAAAGCAGTTTTCCATTCGTCTCCCTCTCTCATCCGAATTTGGTGATATCCACTATTAAGATCTACCTTGGAGAATACCGGTTGATACGAATTGGTATGCTCTAATACCAAATGATACGAAATTCTTCACGCAATTCAAATCTTCTAATAACAATAGAATCCTTAATATTTTTAGGGTTTTCTGTATTTTGGTACTTTCAAATAAAAACAAGGATATGGATAAAATTACCAATCTATAGATGCCAAGATTGATAAAATTAAACTGATTCTAATGATACGAATTCTTCCACGCAAATCAAATCTTCTAATAACAATAAAATCCTTAATATTTTTAGGGTTTTCTGTATTTTGGTACTTTCGATTAAAAACAAGGATATGGATAAAATTACCAATCTATAGATGCCAAGATTGATAAAATTAAATTGATTCGCAATCAAATCATGGAACGATAGAGACCACGTTCTATAAATTAATCACTAAGGTTAAAGAATTCCAAGAATTCAATAACAATATTCGCCACAAATTCTATAGGGACCAAGAATCTGATAAGAACAATTAGAATAAAGGGAAATCAAATTCTCAATATTCAAAAACTCTCCAAAGAGGATTCACACACTTAGAAGTGTTTTGCTTCCAACCAAAATAACATTCTCTGTTCAAAATACCTAAAGACCACATATCATGCCTAAAAGTAACCTAAGGACATATTAATAAAAATTGTGTGAGGCTTTTGCCGGTGGCCTACATGTAAGCCGGCACTAAGGCCGGCGGCCTTGAAACTAATTTGGCTAGCCTTTATTCAAGGTCGACTTAAGGCTGGCCGAACTTCGCCTTGTGTCCTCCCGACGCTTACGTCCTCCCTTTTTGGACCCTGTACTGCTACCTAAAGCTCGAATTGATTTTGCTTTCTTTGGTGCTTGTATCTTACCTCTTGGAATCGTATCATTCCCTCCATGTTGAAAAAGATTCAACCTCGAATCTATATCATCCATCCTACTAGACCACATAAACAGACTCCTCTTTCCCTTAGGCTTCTTAAGGCAAATCAACCTTGTTTGTTGTACCTCAATTGGACTCATAGGAAGAAGCTTATATGCCTTGTCCTATTGTTGAATGGTATACTCATTGGTGTATCCATCATACTTAGCTCTGAGATCATACTGCTAAGGTCTTCCAAGAATCAAGTGTGTAGCTTACATGGGAACTACATCATAAACAATCTCATCAGTATAATCACCAATAATTAATGGAACATGAACCTGTTTGTGTACATGAATAGCTCCTTGTGGACTTAACCAATGAAGTGCATAAGGTCTTGGATGCTGCTCCACCTATAAATCCAACTTAGTAACCCAGCTTGCTGAAGCAACATTGGTGCAATTGCATGTGTCAACCACAATCAAACAAGTCTTCCCTTGCACCATGCCTTGAACATGAAATAAATTGGTTCTCTGATTAGGAACAGCCTTATCCTGCTTAACCATTAACAAGTCTCCCTATACTAGATACGCTATAATGTCTTCATCTTCCTCTTCTGCCTCAATACCCTTCTGTTCTTCTTCCTCACTCTCAACTTTGTCACCCTTTATGACCATAACCCTTTTATTAGGACATTGAGAAGCAATATGGCTAAGTCCTAAACACTTAAAACATTTTATATCCTTGCTCTTCTTCTGCTGTGTTTGGTCAACAACCTCACCGGCGACTACCTTTCCTTTTTCCTTCCTTTCCTTCTCCCTCTCACCATCATCTAACTTATGGTGGTGATATGATTTCTGATTCCGCCATTTCTGATCCCACCTACGCTGATGCTGCTCAACCCGACTGGCTAATTTAATCATATCCTCTAAAGTCTGATAATGCTAGAGTTACACTACATTGTCAATGTCCATCTTTAACCCATTGATGAAATGCGCTATGGATTCATCTTATGACTCCTTAATATCACATTGTGCCATTAGTGTCTCAAACTCCTTCACATACTCTTCTATGCTTTTCTTACCCTGCCTCAAGGATTGCAACTCCATCAGCATCTCTTGTTTATAGTAATCTGGCACAAATCTACATCTCATCAATCCTTTCATCAAAGCCTATGAACACACTTTCTCCTCATCCGCCCTACATTTCTCAGTTTGTAGTTTATCCCACCATAGACTAGCATATTCAGAGAATGCTAGAGACGCCATCTTCACCTTCATGTGCTCATCCCACTCATAGCAATCAAACACCTTCTTAACCCGTGGCACCCAGTCTAGGAATTCCTCTGGTTTATTACTACCAGTGAAAGGTGGAATTTTTAGCTTTATGTTTTCAATCCCCTTATGCCTGTCATCATTGTTTCCTCTCCTACTCCTTTCACTACCAACATCAGATTCACCACTAGAATGTGTCCTCCTAATTCCTGCACCACTATGGCTTCTTCTATCCCTAACCTCCAATCTCTCCATAATCAATCTAATATTTTCTTGGATTTGATTGAACTCTACCCTAGTCACAACCTCACCCCCATTATCAACATTATTCCCATTGTTGTTGTTATTAACACTTCCATGCAATGACATCTCTACCACTCAAAATTTTGAACAATAGATGTTCACCAAAAACCCCAATTCTTACTAACAGCCCAAAACACTAATTCACAACAATTCAACACCCAACAATTGAATTCACAACAATACTTATCCAAATAAATTCCCAAAATTTCCAACCAATAGCAGTATTGAATTAAAACTACAATTGAATTAAGATTCAACAGCCTTACCAATTTAACCCGCGTCGATTCACAAATCTACTAACCTTCGCTCTGATACCAAATGATATGAATTAGTACGATTTCTCTTATATCAAATGTTACGAATGATACGATTGCTCTAATACCAAATGTTACGAAATGCTTCATGCAATTCAATCTTCAAATAACAATCAAATGTTACAAATTTTAAGGTTTTCTATATTTTGGTACTTTTGAATAAAAACAAGGATATGGATAAAATTACCCAATCTATAGATGCCAAGATTGATAAAATTAAACTGAATCAAATGATATGAATCCTTCCACGTAGATCAAATCTTCTAATAACAATGGAATCCTTAATATTTTTAGGGTTTTCTGTATTTTGGTACTTTTGAATAAAAACAACGATATGGATAAAATTACTAATCTATAGATGCCAAGATTGATAAAATTAAATTGATTCGCAATCAAATCATAGAATGATAGAGACCATGTTCTATAAATTAATCACTAAGGTTAAAGAATTCCAAGAATTCAATAACAATGTTCACCACAAATTCTATAGGGACCAAGAATCTGATAAGAACAATTAGAATAAAGGGAAATCAAATTCTCAATATTCAAGAACTCTCCAAAGAGGATTCACACACTTAGAAGTGTTTTGCTTTCAACCAAAATAACATTCTCTATTCGAAATACCTAAAGACCACTATTTGTATCATGCCTAAAAGTAACCTAAGGACATATTAATAAAAATTGTGCGAGGCCATTCAAGGCTGGTGGCTTACATGTAAGCCAGCACCAAGGTCGGCGGCCTTGAAACTAATTTGGCCAGCCTTTATTCAAGGCCAGCTTAAGGCTGGCCGAACTTCGCCTTGTGTCCTCCCGACGCTTATGTCCTCCCTTTTTAGACCTTGTACTACCACCTAGAGCTCGGATTGACTTTATTTTCTTTAGTGCTCGTATCTTAGCTCTTGGAATTGTATCACCAGTGCACCATACAACTCATCCAACATATCATCAAGTCTAGGAATAAGATACCTATATTTGATGGTAATTTTGTTGATGGCCCTACTATCAATGCATATTCTCTAAGTACCATCTTTCTTAGGAACAAGAAGGGCTAGAATAGCATAAGGACTGAAACTCTCTCTAACAAATCCCCATTCAACCAACTCATCCACCTAATGTTTCAATTCTTTAGCCTCCTTAGGATTCATGCGATATGCTGGTCAATTTGGTAAAACTGACCCTGGTACTAGGTCAATGGCATGGTCTATTCCTCTTAAAGGCAGTAAACCTGCTAGCAAATCATCAATAAAAAGATCATTGTACTCATTTAATACCTAAGATACTACAGAGGGTAGATGTTGATGTTCCTGCATCCCTAGGGCATATCTCAATTGTAGCAAGTATACTAAAGTCTCTTCTATCATAACTCTCTCTAACTCACCCTGTCCCATCAACAATACCTTCTTCCCCCCAGATTTATTAGCCTGCATGGGACCCCCTTTTACCTTTGATCGCCTACTGATCTGTTGTTGAACCTTTTGAGCCTTTAAAGGTGACATCAAATTCAGAATGATGTGGTTTCCCTCTTTCTGGAATACATATGTATTCTTGAAGCCATCATGTAAGACCCTCTTGTCATATAACCATGGCCTGCGAAGCAATATATAGGATGCACACATAGGAAGAATGTCACATTCAATCACATCATAGCATTTATCCCCTATACTGGAAGGTACCCTAGCTCATTGGCTTACATGTAAACTTCCCTGATCACTTAGCCAATGTAATTTATAAGGCTTAAGATGCGAGGTAGTGGCATGTTTCAATTTTGATACTAAAGATGCTACTACCACATTTGTACAACTACCACCATCAACTATAAAGACACATAGGTTACCTTATACCCTACAAGAAGTATGGAACAAATTTTCCCTTTGCTCAACATCCTTAGTAGTAAAAGAAGTCAATGTTTGGCACAATACATTAGTTGAAAGAAACATTTCACTTGACATGATCGTGTTTAATTCCAAAAACGCAAAAGTACAACCCTATACTCCACAGTTCAAGTAACCAACCAAGTCAATAAATGATTCTTGCCACTTTAAGTAAAGTCAAATAAATAAAGCACAAACAATCACTTCCAAGTAGTTAAGTTATTAAATTCAACTAACAAGTGTTTAAGTAATGAGTTTCAATTACTTTCACACTTTAATGTTTGTTTTAGAATTCAAACTTCACTACTCCAACCTTCCTTTCTTGCCATGGTTTCACACCACAATTAACCACAATGTGCAATAACTTACATTACACATAAATTCACAATTCACACCACCACTTACACCTCTCACTCACGGTGCAATCAACTCACCACTATTACATTCATCTCATTGCAATCCCCCTCAATTAACACATACACACAACACCACACACACTCACAGTGCAGCATACACACACACTTCTACACATTGCTCTTCTCCACTTCAAACACAATTGCACACTACAACTCACACACAAAAGGCAGCAAACAAATTCAAATTGCTTCACTTATTGCAACCTTTCCACAATTGGTAAGAAGCAATTTTCAAATTCAAATGACCACACAATAACTTCTTCAACTTAATGTTTATTTTGAAAATCAAATAGTTTCCAAATACTCCATGCAATTCAATTCTGAAAATGATCAATTGTACTCCCTATGTCCGAAATAAACAAGTAAAGATTACACTTCCCCTTTTATCACAAATTGAGGTACTTCCCAATTCTGAATATTGAATCAAGAAATGCACTTCTTACTCCTTTCCTTCACGGAAAATTTCAACAACAAGGAGCTACAACAAGACCTCCAATTCCACTTCAACAAGCAACAATTTCAACTTCTCAACAATATAATTAAGTAACTTAATCCTTAAACACACAATTTCAAATGAAAAGTGAAGAACCCTAATTGAAAAATGAAGATCACGAAATCAACCAACACTAAATCCCTTCTCTTAACTTAAGCTCCGATACCAAATTATGATGTGCGTAATAGATCAAGCACATAACACAAGATCAAATGGAATAATCCAATCACCAAAATTACTAAAATGGCATGAATCCATTAAGCACAAAAGACTTCCACGCAAATGACAATTCCAATAGCAATTGAATAATCACAATATCAACACAATTTAGGATCTACTTCCACTAAAATTGCATTAAATCCAACAATAGAAATGAACCTTAAAATGGCGTGATAACAAGAATAAATAAGAACAACCAATCACAACTAGATATGACACACTAGCATGAATTGGAATCAACTTAAGGAATTGATATTACTCACAAAACCTTAAGTTTCCACTCGTCACAATCCTTGAAGAATTGATAAGAGTCTTATGAAATTAGAGCAAGAAAACCCTAATTCTCACGTGAAAAGGTGCAAAATTTTCTTTCTCAAAAAGCTCTCTACAAACCTTGCTTAAGGAAGTATTTATACTTGCTCCACTTATGGTTAAAATGACAAAATAATTACAACTATGCCACTTAGGTAGCCAGTCCTAAATCCACAAATACAGTAAAATAAAATGTCCCAAAAAGCTTACAAAATAAATGGTTCAAAGAAAAATAATAAATACAAAAATAGTCTTCAACAAAATGGTTCTTCAAGTCAATTAAGATCATCTTAGGTCATTTGATGTAAGTTTAATGATGTTCCTAATTTGCTCAATAGTGTAGGTGATTTGGCACCCTATAGAACCGATAAGTGTACCGATCAAAATGCACAACAATTATATGATACAAAAGTAGAAATCAAGTTAGCATCCTCAAGATTTGGTTGTTCATGAAGGATTCTCATAACTAGGTTTTGTAAGCCCTTAGCTCGGGCTCTAGTGATCGGTCCTATAGGAATCTGATTCCTATCAACTAAGATTCAACTCAAATTGAAATGTTTCAAATTTGAAAATAAGAACCCTAAATTCATGTGTATAAGGATAAGGAACCAACAAATTGCACTTAGATACTACTCACTAAACATAATTTGTAAAACAACAAGAGATGATTGATATTACTCACAATCACTCTAGTTGGTTCTTGCCATAATTTCACAAATGAAATTGATAAGAGATCAATTGCAAGCAAGGGGACTCCTCACGACAACAATGTGTGTGTTTTATCAAAATATCAAAAGCTCCATACAAACCCTAGTTAGCAAGTATTTATACTTGCTTTTACTAGGGTAAAAATGTACAAAAAAATTACAAAGATGCCACTTAAGTGGCCAATTCCCTAATCACAAATTACAACTACAAAATAAAATGGCCAATTCCCTTAAGTAACGATTACATATACAAATGATCATCAAGTAACCGGTTCTTCGATTCAAGTGAACAATTTGTTGGACCAATTCTTCTTTAGTATATGTCGGCCCATGAATAACCCACAAGTTGAGCTTTAGTGAGTTTATCCATCACCCTCTAAAAACCCACAAGTATACCTACTGGAATGCACAACAAATAAGTAATGAAAAAGACATTAGTATACAAATATTTTCAAGGTCGGTTTGTTCAAAGAGGACCCTCATCGCCAAATTTTGTATCCCTTTGGCTCTTGCCCTAGTGATAGGTCCTGTAGAATTTTGATTCCTATCAACTAATCCCTTTTACGTTAGATATTTTCCATGTAATGGCCTTTTGTGGTTCTTAAGCACCTTTAGCAATTTCTTCTTTTGGTTTATTCTTAAGTTAGAAGTTATAATTACTAGTAACTTTGAATCCTTCTCCAAAAAGGCATAGTCCAGGTAATCAAGGAGTTGCTTCAATTCTACTATTGGTAGATCCTCAATGGATGGTTTTAATATTGGTTCCTTCTTTATATTGATTTGATCAAACCCCTTCTTCCCTTTAATAGATCTATTAACCTTTAAATGAGTTGCTACATCAACGCACTCAGGGTTCTCTATTTCTTCTGCTCCCTTTTGTAAGTAGTAGTCCCAAGGGTCTTTGGATAACATTTCCTATCTGCAATCAATAACAAAAAAATCAGTAGCATCTAAGCAATAACATGTATCATCCTGATCAGCAAATTTTTTCATTGCTTTAAGTATTTTAAAAATTATTTTAGCTCTTACCTTTAAGATGAGTATACCATTATTAACATCAATTATAGCCTTAACTATAGCCAAGAAGGGTCCACCTAGGATAAGGAGCACTTCTATGTCATCGTCTATATCTAGTATAGCAAAATCTACAGGAAATATAAACTTTCTTATTTAGACAAGCACATCCTCTATAATTCCCTTAGGGTATGTGATAGACCTATCAACTAATTACAAACTCATATGTATGGGTTTTAACTCTCCTACCTTTAGTTTTTTGAAATTGTTAGGGGGAGAATGTTAAGTTCTCTAATTTAGTTTTGATGTTAACAAAAGAGGAATAATGTGTAATGAATGTTTGAGCTTGTCAGAAGATAGTACGAAATTTTTCTAAAGTTGAATAAGGAGACAGAAGCTTGTTCAGAACCTTCAAAAGTGTTATATAGACTATTTTGTTCTGACAGAAGGTGTTTCAGAAGTTGTGTAGTGTATCCGTAGTTGTCGTGTTAATCTTTCAGAACCTTTACAATAGGAGAACAGTTGACAGGTTTGTTTCAGAAGCACTTTCAGAACCTTTCATGTTTGTCACGAATTTTTCTAGATTACGTTCTAATTTTTATATCGATAGTTTTTAATAAATTTCAAGGCCTAAATCCACGTGTCAAGTATTTTTGGGTAATATACTTGATGTGTTTTACTAAAGTTGGATTTTATATCATGGGTTTTTTTAATTTACATAAAGCTGAAGCTGAATATGTTTCTATTGGTAATTGCTGTGCACAAGTTTTATGGATAAAACAACAATTGAATGATTATGGAATAAATTTTAAAACTGTGCCAATTAAATGTGACAACACGAGTGCAATTAATTTGACAAAAAATCCAGTACATCATTCTAGGTCAAAGCACATAGAAATTAGACATCATTTTATTAGAGAACATGTGCATAATGGAGATATAAATGTTGAATTTGTGTCAATCAATAATCAATTTGCAGACATTTTTACTAAACCCCTTGAAAAGGTAAAATCTGAATTTATTAGAAATGAATTAGGAATTTGTAACCCTTTTTGAATTTTTTTCCCTCGAAAATATTTAAAAAATCTTTATTCATATAAAATATATTTTTTTCTCTTCATTCGTTTCCTTTCTTCTCTAATTTCCTTTCTTCGCAATCTGCTCTTTCTTTTTCTCTCTCTATTTTCCTTCTCTCTCATTGCAACTCCAATGGCGCCTAAATCTTCAGAACGTCTCAAACAAAAATCTTTCAAAAAAAAATCATCCAACAAACCTTTAATGATTCATGATGAATCTTCAGAGTCTTCGGAAAAACTTCAAGAACCTTCAATAGAGGAGAATCTGAGTTCCCCTGACTTTGAATCTATCATAGGTTCCAAGAAAATTTCCAAAAGAAAACGAGCTGCATTGTCTTCAAAAGGAAAAGAAAAGGTTACTTAAGTAACCTCTCCACCTAAGAAAACAGCCAAGAAGCAAACGAAACAAAGGAATGTACCAAGTCTGAAACCTTCAAATTCAAAATCTCTTCGAAGGAAGAAAAACGAGGTGTGTTCTTGTAGTTTTGTGGATTTTAATTTCTTTACTAGTAATGGATTTTACTGGAATGAACTGTTAAAACCCATAGGATGCATGGAACTTTGCTCTACTCAAGTTCTAGTTTATGGTGAGTGTGTCAAAGAATTTTATGGAAGTTTAATCGGAAGGGAATGTTTTAGTTTCCAGAGTATGTGATCAAGACATTTCAATTTCTAGGGCAAATGTAATTAAATGTCTACATCTACATGATGTAAATGATGATGTAGAGATTACGAACATGCTTAGGAATGATCTGTTTGCTGCTATAAATGGAGGCTTACAAATAGATTATGGAAAAGAAGCAATGGTCATTGATTTCTAGTTGTTTCCTCGAATTATACACAAGATCATTGTTGAACGTCTATGTCCAAGGAAGGGCAGTTCTACTTCAATGTCCATAGAACATGCTCAAATTATCTATGTGATGATTAATAAAAAGAATGTAGACATGGCTTCTAGAGTTATTGATCAAATATGGAGAAATAAAGAAAGTTTGGTATTTGGGAATATACTCGTGGTTATTTGTGTTTAAAGGGATAGTTTTGCCTACCAGCTCTTCTGAACCTATTAAGTTAAAGAGGATAGGTAAAGAAGTTTTTCATCACATGTCCATCTTTGTTAAGGATTGTTTGTGGTATGCGAATGATGGTGCACATTTTGTCCATCAAAGGCATATGAAAAAAATTGTTCCTTTTGGAACTTCTTCAATATCTGTTCAAGAAGGAGGTTCAGAACCTAGAACAGAGTTTGAAGCAGATCATGGGAAGAAATCATATGCTGATGAGGCTGGAAAGAGTGGAACAAAAGAAGTTATATCCAATGTTGATCTGGAACAAATAAAGAATGTCGTTCGAGAAAGTTTGAAACATGATCTATCGGATTTAGTTAAGACAGCTATGACAAATGAAGTTCTTCAACGGTCTGATCTGAGGAGACTAGAATCAATGGAGTTACAAGCTAAACAAACTTCTAATATTCTTTCTGATATCAAGAAGAATTCTGAGAAAATGCTTACCGATCTCCATCACTATAGAATTCTCTATGATGAATTTAGTGCGAGAGTCAAACAAGATTTATCTAATAATGTGATTGCTTTTGACAAGTTTGTCTCTCAAGTGAGGAAGATCGGAGATTTAGTTACTAACTCCTTCAAGACTTTGGACTCCAAGATGGATAAAACCTCCCAATCTGTCACAAGTCTTCATGGTGAAATCAAGTTGTTCTTATCCAACAAATTTCCAGATTATGTTCGCTCTGGCGCCCATATCATCGACTTAGATACTTCACCAAAGAAACCTTCTTCAACCAAACCTTCCACCACTCCATCTACCTCTCAAGTCACAAGATCCAGAAAATCTTAGTTCTTTGTCTTAAATTTTGTTTTGGAATCAAGTTGTAAAAGACTTCTTTTATCTTTTATGCATCGATTAAGGGGAGTTATCCCTTTTGCTATTAACAAAAAGGGGGAAAATGATATGATCAAATGCTGCTTATGAATGATTCTATTATGATCAATGCTGCTTATGAATGATTCTACTATGATCAAATGCTACTTATGAATGATTCTATATTGCTTATGAGTGCTTATGATCAATGTGTTTATGATCAATGCAATTATAATGATTCTATTGTGCTTAAGATGATTTTCTGACATGAAAGTTGTTTCTATATTTTGTCTATCTAATGGTGTTTTGTTATCATCAAAAAGGGGGAGAATGTTAAGTTCTCTAATTTAGTTTTGATGTTAACAAAAGAGGAAGAATGTGTAACGAATGTTTGAGCTTGTCAGAAGATAGTACGTAATTTTTCTAAAGTTGAACAAGGAGACAGAAGCTTGTTCAAAACCTTCAAAAGTGTTATGTAGACTATTTTGTTCTAACATAAGGTGTTTCAGAAGTTGTGTAGTGTATCCGTAGTTATCGTGTTAATCTTTCAGAAGCACTTTCAGAACCTTTACAATAGGAGAACAGTTGACAGGTTTGTATCAGAAGCACTTTCAGAACCTTTCATGTCTATCACGAATTTTTCCAGATTACGTTCTAATTTTTATATCAATATTTTTTAATAAATTTCAAGGCCTAGTTCTACGTGTCAAGTATTTTTGGGTAATATACTTGATGTGTTTTACTAAAGTTGGATTTTATATCATGGGGTTTTTTTAATTTACATAAAGTTTTACAAGATTTTATTCAAAGATTTCATTTTATGATAAAGTGAGATCATATAAGATTTACAAGTTTTATCAAGATTTAAATTTAGATATCTGTGCTATATTTTGGGAGATCCAGCTGTTACAAAGATAAGGATAAAAAATATGGTTGTTACATGAAGATATGGTTCCATAATGTGAGGGATATCTTCAACAAACTTGATCCAAGAGATATATCCAATGAAGATCTCGGTTAAACTAATTTATCTAAGCTTATCCTCATCAAGAATATCACGGAATGCAGATTCTCTCCAACAAATCCAACTTATTTTTTAATTAAAAATTCAAAAATAAATTCAAGATTTTCACATGGAAAGTAGTCGTTATCTTCTCTTCATATAAGGACTGTTTAATTCAAATGAAAAAAAAAAAAAAGAAGAAAGAATGTTGTTGAACAGAAAAAGAACACACGAAAAGAAAAGGCTCATACATCTTCAAGCGAAAAATCTTTACATATACATATGATCTATTATATAGAGGAAATCCGATATTCCTCATTGTTGTTGAAATTCCTTTCATGAATAAGGAATTGTTTGTTGTTTCATCACTATAGTTAAGTGATTAGCTTAGTGAAGAAGCTAGAAAGACTCAATAGTGAGACTTTGCCTTGAAGAGGCATATGTTGTATATCTTCAATTTGTTTGATATAGTGAAACACAACCGGTATAGACAACCGGGACCCCGGCGTGGAGCTGGAAGAGAGGATTGACGCTCGAGGCAGAACCTATATAAATATCTGAGCATTCTATTTTTCTCTACTTTTTATTTACTGCACATTATTGTTATTCACGTGATTTTATTAGTCAAGAGTTTTTGTTGATTTGCGAAAAAGTGAAACTTTAAGTAATTAATCAATTCACCCCCCTCTTGATTAATCTAATTGGGACCAACAGAAATAAATTATATGGTAACAAATTAATACTTGCTTCTAAATTTGTTAAGACTTTATCAACTAACAAGTTACCAATTACACAAGGAATAGTAAAATTCCCTAGATCTTTCAATTTCTTAGGTAGCTTATTATGAAGAATTGTCAATTATTCCTCGCTCAATATAACATTTGAAAGCTCCTCTAACTTCCACTTATAGGATAACAAGTCCTTCAGGTACTTTTCATATTTTGGCACTTGTGATAATTATTAACAAGAGGTAAGTTAATATGTAACTACTTAAATAGATCAAGAAACTTACTAAATTGTTCATCAAAGTGATCTTTCTTCAGGCATCGAGGATAAGGTATGGTTGGTTTGTATTCCTTCACTTTTTGTGGCTTCTTAATCTCTTTTTACTTAATTTCTTCTATTTTCCTTGCTAACTCTCTACTAATTTTCTATTCAACTTGCAATTCCTTTCCACTTCTAAGGGTTATTGCTCTCATAGGCTCCTTAAGATTCATTTCGGTGTTTCTTAATAGTATCCCTTATGTCCTTCAACCATCATCTTCGCAAGTTGTCCCCCTTGATTTTCTAAGTTATGGATTGATGCTTCTTGATTCCTCAAAGAAGTTTCTATATTTGCAATCTAGCCTTATTAGTTTTAGTATATTTAGTGAAAAGTTCTTCCAAACTTGATTTCTTCTTTTATGGTAGGGGTCATTAGAATCTTGGTGGAGGCAGATTCATCTTTTATTGATTCAGATTCTAATTGCTCCAAGAGAAATTTAGATGACTTCTCCATCTTAGATTGTAAGTTTTACTATACGGGTTATTTTGTGGTCTAGAGAGATTTTCTAAATAATCCACTTCCCTTAGATTGTGAGTCCTAAATCTCTCTACACTAGCCTCTCTCGAATTACATTAGGGATTTATAATAAGTGCATCTAATTTCCTACTAATTGCATCAACCTTGTTAGCTAACGATGTCACTATATCTAACTCATAAATACCTACCATCCTATTTCTCACCCTAGCCCCTTCCCACTGAGAGCTATTCATTGCTATATCTTCAATCAAAGATTTGACCTCTTCAGTTGCTTTAGTGTTCAACATTCCTCTAGTAGTGACATCTATCATTTTCCTAGTTAAAAAATTTAAATCATTATAAAAAGTTTGTATTTTTATCCATAAAGGGAGGCCATGATGTGGGCATCACTTCTATAGCTCCTCATATCTCCCAAGTATCATATAAGGTCTCAATCTCCAATTGAGCATAAGATGATATGTCTTTTCAAAGTTTAGTTGTTTTAGTAGGTGGGAAATGTTTTCTAAGGAATTTTTAAGCCATACCGTCCCATGTAGTAATTGATCCTAATAGGAATCAAAATCCTACAGGCCCTATCATTAGATCAAGAGCCAAAGGATTACAAAATTTGATGATAAGGGTCCTCTTTGAACAATCAAACCCCAAGAATATTGGTTTGGTATCTTCTTTTCTATTACATATTTGCTATACATTCCAGCAGGTACTCTTCTCAGTTTTTACAAGACAGTGGATAAATTCGCTAAATCTTAGTTTGTGGGTTATTCAAGAACCTACATAAATCAAAGAAGAACCGGTCCACAATGTGTTCTATTGAAGTGAAGAACTGGCCATTTGAAGACTTATTTTCACTTGTATTTTTATGTTTTAAAACTGGCCACTTGAGTGACTTATTTATAATTTTTTATGTTATTTTTACCCTAATTGGAGTAAGTATCAATACTTGTTAAGTAGGGTTTTAAGGGAGCTTTTTCGAACATTTGAAAAACATAAACCTTTTGCTATGAGGAAGAGTCCTTGCATGCAAAAATTCTCTTATCAGTTTCACAAGTGAAATTGTGGCAAGATTAGCTTGAGGAAATTGTGAGTAATATCAATCTTTCTTTAGTTGTTTCAAATTGTATTCTAGTGCGTCATATCTAAGTGCAATTTGGTTGTGTTACTTATTGTTCTTCACATGAATTAGGGTTCATAATTTTCATATTTGATTCAATTCAATTTGAGTGGAATTCTAATTCATTTATATTGTTATCCATTGCTTCTTATACAATTGCATCGCTCCTCAACACAATTTAGTATCACTACCATTTGGTTCCACGTGAATTAGGGATCAAAGGAATGTTGTTGATCATGCCATTGTGGAATTGATTTAGTGATCACGCCTTTGTATTGATGTGTATGCAATGGGAATTGTAAGGCACATCATAATTTTTGGTATCAAAGCAAAGGTTTTGGGGAAGGGATTTGCGTGAATTTCAATTGGGAAATTAGGGTTCTTGAATTTTCATTTCTTAATTGAAGATTATTTGAAGTGGAATTGAAGTAATTTAAGTGATTGTATTGTGATTTACCTTCATTGTTGTGGAATTGGAAGTGGAAATTTCAAAATTAATCTTTGTAATCTCCATCTTGCCATGAGAAGAAGGGGAAGAAAGGGAAGTGCATTTTCTTATGTATTGTTTTTGGAATTAGAAGTGCATTTTCATTTCTAGATTTTCTCTTCTTACGTGGAGGATTTGGAAACAATTTGAAATTCAAAAACAATCATTCAATTGAAAGAGTTATTGTATAGTGTTAATCTTAATACATTTTGACTAGTTTGAATTGTTTACTTACCATTTGGAGGAGTATCATTAATTGTTTCCATTTTTGTTTGCTATCGTGATTGGAAGTGTTGTGTTAAGTGTGTGTGTTATGCACTTTGAGTGAAGAGTGTGTGTGTGTGTAGCATAGTGAGTGTGTTGTGGTGGAAAGTTGTTACACTGTGGGTAAAGTGTGTGTGTGTGTGGCGTAGAATTATGTGTGTGGTGATTTGAAGGTTGCTACACAATGATTGTGTGTGAGTGTTGTGGAGTAAGTGTGTATTAAAGTGTGAAGTGAGTATGTGTATGTGCTGTGGAGTAGTAAGTGTATATTGAAGTGTGGAAGTATGTGTGAACCATGGAGTGGAGAGCTGTACCGTGAGTGTGTGTATGTGTACCATCGAGTGAGTGTTGTGTGTTGGGTGTGTAGTAGTGATTTTGTGTTAAACCGTGGAAGTGTGTGTGTGTGAAGTTTTGTTATAAGGTTTAAAAAAAAAGGGGTATTGTGTGTGTTGTATTTTGACATGAAGTGTATAGTGGTTGTATTGATTTGTTTAATATGTCAAAAGATGAATTCATCAGCCATGTCAAATTATAGTATGAATGAGGGACTTAGCAATGAGGCCAATAGTCAGGATAGAGGCAATTTATATTTATCTATTAATGTACTGTATCGAACTTTGACTTCATTTCCTACTAATGATGATGAGTAAAGGGAAAATTTGTTCCACACCTCTTATAGAGTATAAGGTAACCTATGTGCTATTATTATTGATGGCAGTAGTTGTACTATTGTAGTGGCTGCATCGTTAGTATCAAAATTGAAACTTGTAACTATCCCACATCCAATACCCTATAAATTACATTGGTTGAGTGAGCAGGATAGTCTCCATGTTACCTAGAGGGCTAAGGTACCTTTCAGTATAGGGGATAAATATCATGATGAGATTGTATGTGATATCCTTCCCATATGTGCATCCCATATATTGCTTAGCAAGCCTTGGTTGTATGATAGGAGGGTTTTGCATGATGGCTATAGAAATACTTATATGTTCTAGCAGGAGGGTAAACGTATAGTGTAGAACCTAATGTCACCATCAAAGGTCCAAGAGGTTCATAGGCAGATGAGTCAACCTTCAGAGAACCAAGAGGTTCAGAAGTAGATGAGTCAATGATGTGCCTAAAAATGACTAAGCACAATCAAATAACAAATGGGAGCAATTCCACAATTTAGCATGATCAATAACAATTTACTTAAACCCCTATTCATGTAGATTCAATTGGAAATGATACCAAATTGAGATATGGGTCAACGTAATAATGAAATGAACAATGATAAGATATGGATGAATTAGAATTCCAATCAAATTGAATTGAATCAAATTTGAAAATTAAGAACCCTAATTCACATGAAAGAAAGGAACAACAAATAGTACCTAGATATGACTCACTAAGTACTTTTTGTAAACAAAAAGAAATGATTGATATTACTCACAATTGATTTCAAGTCGGTTCTTGCCACAATTTCAAGGATGAAATTGATAAGAGATCAATTGCAAGTAAAGATGATCCTCACGGCAACAAAAAAGGTGTTTTCTCAAAATGTTAAAAGCTCCTTAAAACCCTACTTAAGCAAGTATTCATACTTGCTCCCTTTATGGTTAAAAAGTTCACAAAATTACCATTATGCCACTTTTAGAGTAGCCGGTTCTAAAGACAATTATAAGCAAATGAAAGTGTCCCAAAAGAAAACTACAACATAAATAGTCTAAAGAACAATTAAAAAATAAAAAAATAATATAAATCCTTAAAGAGCCAATACATCAAAGCAATGTCAATCATAGCAGGCCATTGGATGATAATCTGATGATGTCCCGTAGCGATCAACAACTGTAAGTCATTCGGCATCCCGTAGAGAAATATTATTATACCTATAAGATTATTACTCAAACATTTATTAGATAAAAGAAATAAGGTGAAATATGAGTGATTTGGATCATCATCCAAATCGAGTTCTGAAAACATCTAAGTTGCCGAAAAAATTCCCATCATCTCATCGGGCCTCTAAAAGATTTTCCCTCAAATCTAGAGGGTCATTTTCAAAATTGAGCTTGGATATCGCTATTGGCTTGTTCACCCAGTTACCAAATGTAATGGAAGTAGTTTTTATCTGCTCTTGAAATTGGTGCACCTCAAATGGAGTCATAGGTGATAGTACTATTTGAGACCCTCTCATACTAAATATATAGGTGTTTCTGAAACCATCATGTAACACCTTCCGATCAAACATCTAGGGCCTACCTAATAGCAAGCGGTAAGTACACATAAGGATCACGTCACATAGAACCTCATCATGATACCTCTACCCAACAATCACAGGCACCTTCGCCCTTAACGTAACATGCATACTATCCCGATTATGCAACCAATGCAAGTTATAAGGGCTAGGATGTAGATTAGTAGATATTTGTAATTTGTTTACTAGTGCAGTAGATATAACATTCATGCAACTACCACTATCAATGATGAGCACATAAAGGTTACATCCGATCCTACAAAAAGTGTGGAATATGTTCTCCTTCTGTATATCTCTAGCATCAGGAGATAAGGTTAGAGTCCTACATAATACATTAATGGGTAAATACTGTTCACCTGTATGCTCCTCATGTGTTTCTACAGTCTGATCATCATAATAATCCTATAGTGCTATAAACAGATCTATATGCTCAGCTTGTTCCTCTTCATCCTCAACATGCTCTCTAGCGCCCTCCATAACAGTCATAACCCTCTTGTTTGGATACTGTTCTACCATATGCCTAAATCCTATGCATTTAAAGCATTTGATTTAGCATACTTTTCCACTAGTAGATCCTAGAAGAGTTTACTTCACGCCTGGTGCTATTACCTCTTTACCCTTCCCAGAAGGTATATTTTCCTTGGCAGTGCTGAGGCTAGCTTTGTCTACTGTCCTCACTGTCTCACCTATCACCTTTGTCCCTCCTGATCGACCATCAACTACCACGGATCTGGTAGTAGTATTGGGTTTGCTGCTCGGAGCCCTGAATAAGTTAGATCTCCTTTGCCTCTCCACTTTCAAGGCTAATTGAATAGCCTCATCAAGTGTACTGTATTGCTGCAACTCAATGACACACGCTATCTCATATTTCAGCCCTAAGATGAAGTATGATAGGGTTTGTTCTTGAGATTCAATTAACCCATATCTAATCATGAGGGTTTCAAATTCCTGCACATAATCATCAATCGTCTTGCCTCCCTACCTCAATGTCTAGAGATACATGAACAGTTCCTATCTATAGTGCTCAAGAATAAATCTTTTTCTCAGAACTCGTTTCATGTCCCTCCATGTCTGAATCTCAGCCTCCTTATCCTTACTCCTGTTGATAATCAAATTTTTCCACCATAAGGTAACATATCCTATAAACTCAACAGCAGCCAGTCGGACTCAGGTGTTATTATCAATCTCATAGCATTCAAAGAGACCTTTGACCTTGTCCTCCTAGTCCAGATAATTATCAGCTGATCCCTTGCTATCAAAAGAAGGCATCTGCAGCTTCACATATTCCAATCCCTGAGGTGGCCTAACATCCCTATTCGGGTAAGGATTAGCCCTAAAGTTGTCATCCCTTTCTTCCCTATAAGGGTGATGATCTCCCTCTATACTTCGACCTAGATTTCCTTCTCCCACTACCCTTTCTCTTTGGAGGTTTTATGGAGCTACTCGAGGTGGTACCTAAGGGTTCACTACTGGTGGTTGTGGCAATGTCATCCTATCAATCCTAGTTGCTAAAGTAAAAACTATGGCAGTAAGATCCTGGAGCTGTTCTTCCAAAGTTCTCCTACCTATAGTATTATGACCCTGACCTCCACCAATCTGGCTATTAGCCTCATTGCTAATTCCCCCATTCACACTTTCATTGGACATGTTGTGATTTGAAGAAGTAATCCCACAATTTACTGCATATTCCTTCAGCAACAGCAATCCACACATTTTTAACAACTATAAGAATATAATAACTCATGTCTCAAAAGCTTCAAAAGGCACAAGGAAATAATTTAGTACTCCAAGTAAGTTCAATAAATGAAGTACACACACATAACTACCTTCAAGTAGATAAAATGAAATTCAACTACAAGTGTTTAAGTAACTAATTCAATTACTTTCACACTTTAATGACTTGTTTGAATTTTAAATTCTATTACTCAACCTTACTTTTCTTGCCACGGTTTCACACTACAAATAACCATAATGTGCAGCACCTCAACACATACATGAACACACAACTCCACCACCACACTACTCTTTTACTCATGGTTTTACTCCAATTACACCTCTAACACAGTTGTCTATAATGTACACACCAAAACCTACACCAAATGCACACAATCTTCACTAAATTTACAAAACACAACTCTGCACACATACACCTTCAAGTCACGGTGAAAATGACCCTTCTATTCAAAACACACAACATAACTCTTACAACTCAATATTCTCCTTTTTACACCGCACTTCACACACATGCAACCACGGTTCAACAACCTTCCCACTACAACATACACAATACTTCACGTTGCAATCTATATTGCGATCCACATACAAGGGCAGCAAACAAGAATTCAAATAACTCCACTAAATGCAATATTTTCCATAAAAGGTAAGATAATTCAAATTATAACAACACTCCTTAATGTTACTCAATAACTACTTCAAGTTAATGGATGTTTGAATTCAAATGATTTCCTTTTTTTTGCACAATGAAATCTAAAAATTGCAAACACACTACTCAATTTTCGAAACAAACAAGCAAGTATCATACTTCTTCTTTCTTCACAAATTGAGATACTTCCCAATTCCGAATTTGGTTCAAGAAATGCACTACTTCCTTCCCTTCCCTTTACGATGAATTCAACAACAAAGGAGCTACAACAAGACCTCAAATTCTACTTCAACATACAACAATTGCAACTCCTCAACAACACATTCACACAATTCAATCCTCAACACACACAATTTCGGATCAAAGTGAAGAACCCTAATTGATAATGAGGATCACAAAATCCACTAACACCAATCCCTTCTCCTAACCTACTCTCTGATACCAAATATGATATTCCTAAACACGACTAAGCACAATCAAATAATAAATGGGAGCAATTCCACAATTTGGTGTGATCAATAACAATTTACTTGAGCCCCTATTCACGTGGATTCAATTGGAAATGATACCAAATTGATATGGATCAACATAATAGTGAAATGAACAATGATAAGATATGGATGAATTAGAATTCCAATCAAATTAAATTGAATCAAATTT
Source organism: Laguncularia racemosa (assembly GCA_037954665.1). NCBI lineage: Eukaryota > Viridiplantae > Streptophyta > Magnoliopsida > Myrtales > Combretaceae > Laguncularia > Laguncularia racemosa. Next base: position 2,946,829 of record JBBMOL010000028.1, read on the forward strand.
GAAAATTAAGAACCCTAATTCACGTAAAAGAAAGAAACAACAAATAGTACCTAGATATGACTCACTAAGTACAATTTGTAAACAACAAGAAACGATTGATATTACTCACAATCGATTTCAAGTCGGTTCTCGCCACAATTTTAAGGATGAAATTGATAAGAGATCAATTGAAAGTAAGGATGATCCTTACGATAACAAAAGGGGTGTTTTCTAAAAATGTCAAAAACTCCCTAAAACCTTACTTAAGAAAGTATTTATACTTGCTCCCTTTATGGTTAAAAAGTTCACAAAATTACAACTATGCCACTTTTAGGATGGCCAGTTCTAAAGATAATTACAAGTAAATAAAAGTGGCCCAATAGAAAATTACAACAAAAATAGTCCAAAGAACAATTATAAAATACAAAAATAATATAAATCCTCAAAGAGCCAATGCATCAAAGCGATGTCAATCACAATAGGCCAATGGATGATAATTTGATAATGTCCCATAGCGATCAACAACTATAAGTCATTTAGCATCCTGCGGAGAAATATTATTGTACTTGTAAGATTATTACTCAAACATTTATTAGATAAAATAAATAAAGTGAAATATGAGTGATTTGGTTCATCATCCAAATCAAGTTCTGAAAACATCTAGGTTGCAGGAAAAATTCCCATTAATCAACCATTGGAGGTCCAAAAAGTTTAGAGGCAGATGAGTAAACCTTTAGAGGACCAAAAGGTTTAAAAACATATAAGTAAAACTAGGATGTAAAAGACCTTATTGGTGGTACAGTTTGAGTTAAGGAAGGCCATAGCGAATGATAAACCATTATATTTATGGCAGATGAGGTATATCCTAGAGATGGAGGGGTGAGAGCAACTACCCCCTATGGTATCTCAAGTACTAGGTGACTATAGTGATGTTTTTACAAATAACTTGCCAAGAAGATACAAAATCTCTGCTATGTTTAATGTTATCGACCTATCACTCTATTTACCCGATGATGTTCATGAAGACCTATCAGATTTGAGTGCAAATCTTCTTGAAGCTCGAAGAGATGATAGGAATCAAAATCCTATAAGACCTATCACCAAAGCAAGAGCTAAAGGGTTATAAAATTTGATGATAAGGGTCCTCTTTGAACAATCAAACCCCAAGAATAATTGTTTAGTATCTTCTTTTCTATTACATATTTTTATTGGAATCAAAATCCAACATGACCTATCATTAGGGCAAGAGCCAAAAGATTTCAAATTGGTGATGAGGGTCCTTTTTTAGCAAATCGACACTAGAATTATTTTTTTACTAAGCTCTTTTCTATTACTCATGTGTTGCATATTCCAGCAAGCACACTTATCAAGCTTTACAGGGCAATGAAAAACTCACTAAGACTTAGCTTGTGGGTCATCTATGGACTAACCTAAACCAAATGATGAGCTAGGCCAATGAATCCTATTGAAGAGCTAGCATGTTGAAAACTATTTTTATTTGTAATTATTTTCTTTGGACTATTTATGTCGTAAATTTTTTGGAAACTTTTATTTGGTTGTAATAGGTGCTTTTAAGACTAGCCACCCTAAAGTGGCTTAGTTGTAATTTTGTGAACATTTTAACCCTAAAGGGAGCAAGTATAAATACTTGCTTAAGTAAGGTTTTGAGGTGAGCTTTTGAAATTTGCAACAAACACATTTTTGTGTGAGGGTTAGGGTTCTTCCTAATTCCTTTGGCTCTTATCAATTTCAATCCAAAAATTGGAATTATGGCGAGTTGCAACATAGAGAATTGTGAGTAATATCAATTCCCTATGTTGTGTTTTTCCCTTTCATCACTAGTGAGTCATATCTAAAGTTGATTAGGTTATTTCTTTGATCTGAAGTTGGTGTCAATTGTATCCTCTTTTGTAATGATATAAGATTTATTGGTTTTAGCACTTATTATTGCCATCAATTTTCTTTACATTTTATAGCGTAGATTTGGCCTTGTTATGAGGAGGGTCAAGACTTTATTTTTGTATGTTGTTGATTGGAAATCTCTTGCAATTTAAGTTAATTAAGTGATTCAATTGAGAATTATCATCTTTGTGGTTTTTATCTCCTTGATGTTATCATTTAGATCATATTACAACAACTAAGGTTCACACAATTTGTTATCCTTTGGAACCGAATTTGATCTTGTACTTTAGGGATTGTAATTTGGTTTATTTACGTGTGCTTAAACTTGGTTTTAAGCACATCAGCTTTTGGTATCAGAGCAATCAAAAGATTGATCACATCCTAGTTTGAAGAATCGGTCCTAAACATTGAGAATTGACGCCATTTGGAAGCTAGCTTGATTGACATTGTTTGACTGTCTTTTAAATTGGTTTTACATGTGCTTAAACTTGGTTTTAGGCGCATCATATTTGTTGCACATTATAGCAGGTACACTTATCAATTTTTATAAGACGGTGGATAAACTCGCTAAAGCTCAATTTATGAGTTATTCGTGAACCTATATAAATCAAAGAAGAACCGGTCCACAATGTGTTCTATTGAAGTGAAGAACCGACCATTTGAAGACTTATTTATACTTGTATTTTTATGTTTTAGAACTAGCCACTAGAGTCGCTTACTTGTAATTTATTGTGTTATTTTTACCCTAATTGGAGAAATTTGGTTGTGTTACTTGTTGTTCTTCATGTGAATTAGGGTTCATAATTTTTAGATTTGATTCAATTCAATTTGAGTAGACTTCTAATTCATTTATATTGTTATCCATTGCTTCTTATACAATTGCATTGCTCCTCAACACAATTTAGTATCATTGTCATTTGGTTCCACATGAATTAGGGATCAAAGGAGTATTATTGATCATGCCACTGTGGAATTGATTTAGTGGTCACGCCTTTGTATTAATGTGTATCCTATTAGAATTATAAGGCACATCAGATCCCCTTGGAAGTGAATTTAACCATTGTTTTTCTTTGTCCCTTAATGAGAAAGGGAAGAGTTGCAATTTAATTGCATCATCAGAAGCCCTATTAATCTAGAAGGTGTTGTAGATCTCCAGGAAATTTGATATGTGAGCATTAAGACCCTTGCATTATAGGCCATTGAATTGGAAGAATTGTTGCACAATTTATATGATATGTGGTTGAATCTATAAATTGTTAGCAATAACAAGTGGCCTAGCAATATTAGAGTCAGCTCTAACAAAAGAGGGTTTTGAGAAATTAGACATAGTATGTTGTTGGTTCTAGTTTTTGTTACCCATAATTTCCAAATTGTCCTCTTCCTCTTCTACCTTAATTCTTAAAGGAGAACCTTGATTTAATTCCTTCACTATTTGCCTAATTGTTTTACGTAAACACCTAGTTGTCTTCTCAATCCCTAGATCCAATATTAGTGCCTCTAATGGAGTACTTTGAGTCATGCACTGTAGAAAAAGAAAATGAAATACAAGAAACTAAAAAAAAATGGTTGAATTAATAAAGTGATTAATATTCTTAATATTGAAAGTCTTGGCAATAGCGCCAAAAACTTGATTTAAGAGAAGTATACCTATCAAATTTCGTAATATAATAAATTGAATATGGATGTCATCCCACAAGGATTACAAGTACTAATATTGATGGGTGTCGAATCTAACAAAAATAAAAACCTACTCCTAGACAATTATATGATTTGCATATAGTGGTGAGTAGGGTCGAATCCACAGGGATTAGTTAAATATATTTCTATTCAAAGAGAATAAAGAGGAAAAGAAAAATGGGGGGGGGGGGTTTCTTTGTGAATCCAATAAGATTAAAACAAGATAATAAAATTGAATATTGAAAAAAAGCCTAGCAAAATGAATCAAGATAGTTTAATTCTAGGAATTGATCATCGATGCAAATATTTTCTATTCTTATTTCTAGATAAACTGGTTATGGTTATTAACAAGCTCTAACAACCTATCTCTCCTTACTTCCTCAATAATCAAGACAAGCTCTTTGATTACTTCTCTTATCGATTAGACAACCCTAGACAAGCTCTTACGATTTAATCTATCAATAGCATTAAAAATCTAGAGAGACCACCAATTCATGCCAGTAGATTATAAGATAACCTATTTAAACATGATCATACACCTCCATAACATGAATTCGATCATCTATTTTATAACCAAACATGTTATTGTGTCATTGAGACTAGAACAATCAAACAATTACGGATTTGATGTGCTAGTTGACAATATATTAACTTGCTAATTGAGTAGAAGAGCTCTAATTCATACCAATCAACAAAGATAATAATGACAAAACGATCAGAAGATATATGAATATCCAAAAGCAAAGAATAGAATAAATACAAATCCATTAGATCTCACAATTCATGGAGAATTAAACATCTATGACCCTTTGGCTAGAAAAATAGCTTAGCTACTCATGTTCATCAACAAAACAAAAATAAAAAGTAAAAACATAACAAGCTTCTGTTTCCGGTTGCTTGCTCTGCCTCCTTCCTTCCTTCTTGTCTCCAAGATGATCCAAGATTCAAGATTAAAAGATGCCTCTAACCCTCTAGGGTTAGTTCTATTTATATTGTTAAAGGAATGGCAGGTGATCTTTTGCTAGCAAGATACGAAAATATCTTTCCTTTTTCAAGTAGATTTCAAGAAGTGAATATTCGTCCGCCTAGAATGCCCTACAATACGGCCGTGGGGCAAGTCGTGCCTTCTTCTGTGCATAATCTACAATTCTTCATCCGTGTCTAGTGTGTGCCATAGCTTCAACCACGGCCAGATCTCGAGCCGTGCCATCCTCTGGTTGATGTTCTACAATTTCTCATCCTTGGCACGTCTTCCATCTCAACTTCCACCACGGCTTCAACTACGGCTTCAAGCACGGTTTCTACCACGGTCAGATCACAAGCCGTGTCTCTCTCTGTTGGAAGTCCATATTGCCACCTTCTTGTGCAGTGTATAGCACGGTTTGCACCATAGCCGTGCCTCAAAACGTGTCTCCTTCTACACAGATACACGGTCGTGTACTTCAACCGTGTATCTTCCTGTTGATTCAAAACCAAGTACACGGCCGTGTACTTCAACTACACACCCATGTACTTTCATCCGGCGGTGTAAATCCCTGTCTTGATCCAAGTTGTAGATGACTTCTCTAATTTACTTGAATTAGCATCCTTGACTCCATTTAACCTGATTTATCACCATAATAGAATTAAGTACCATTTCCTTATGATTTCTATAAAATCAATAATAAATTAACACAATTCATACTATAAAGATTGAGTATAAAATGGCTCTATCAAATTCCCCCACACTTAAACTCTTGCTTGTCCTCAAGCAATTGAATCAAATCAGTTGAGAAATCCGTCATAGATTATACAAACTTTCTTATCATCATTCCAAGCATCTATTCATTTGTAATTCATGACTTGAAGTTTTAATGTCTACTACTTCAACCAAACTGGTTTCTTGTGTTCAAATTACCATGGACAAAATTTAATAGCTAATCTAAACAAAAAAAACTTTAATCCTCATGTTTAACAAAAAAAAATTTATTCCAAAAGTAAATACTTAATCCACTAAGGAAAAACACCCAATTAAACTTCATTGGATATTAGCAAACATATAATCCTTGAAGCATAAAGTAAAAGCATATGGTATCAACTCTTTACTAGATGCTCCCCCTTTTTATTATAAGTCTTGTTTTATTCAATGAATGTTTACATTCATGTTCTTTTGATTTAATCAAGAATATATTTTGACGGGTTTTTGCCCGCTTCTTTTCATGAACTTTCACCTTTTTCGCCCTTGTCGTTATAGTGAGTTCATTGAGTCGGCACATCCCGAGCTCGTCACTCAAGTGACCGGGTTTTGAGATACCCCTACAAACTCTTCCTCACTCTAACATTCAAGTTTGAATACTCTTAACTCAATTAGTTGAATCATTGGAGTAATGGCTATGCTTGATTCCTCTTTCTTTCTCTTTTTCTTTTTCTTCTTTTTTTTTTTTTTTCTAAGTGTTATGATTGTTTTACAAACAACTTCAAAGAGTATACAGTAGCTAATATAACCTAGAAGTAAACTTGTTTATTTTTCACTTAGGGACTCGACTTACTCTTAGACTTCCAATTCTAAAGCTAAATACAAGGTAAATTTGTTTCTTAAAGATTTCACTACTTAATTTTAACCAAGTATTCTAATCATAGCAGTGGGTGAGTAAAGCATTTGAACAAGTCAATTTCACATTTTGTAGATGCTTATAACAACATTTAGTACAATCTCCAGATTTCATGATAATTTTGAAAAAATTTGACTTAAAATTGCTTAAGGACAAACATTCAAAGTATGGATCAATTCTCTATTCTCTATATTTTATTATCCTCTCCCCCACACTTAGCTTGAACAGTGTCCTCATTGTTCCTAATTCAGCACAATTAAAGAGGAATTAACAACACAAGGGACATTAGAGAATAAGAGAAAGGAAATACTGGTACTTCCCTAGTATTGAAGTTCTCCCTTTAAGCTCTGGAAAGTGTCATCTGATGATATGTATTCTTGCTGCAGCTAATCCAAAGAAATCAAGACAACACTAAAATCACAACAAAACTAAAACAAAAACAAAACAAAATAAATTGATATGGGTTGCCTCCCATGAAGCGCCTTTCTTTAACGTCTTTGGCTAGACGTTCCTGTAATCAATCACAATACTTAAGGTGAGTTAAACTGGTTTCTTCAATATTACATACTTGAAATCCTTCATAAAAAGGTTTCAAACGATGACCATTGACTTTGAAGTTCTTACCAGTTTTAAGGCTTGCAATCTCAACTGCACCATGTGAAAATATGTTAGTGATAACAAAAGGACCAATCCACTGTGATTGTAGTTTTCCAGGAAACAACTTCAATCGAGAGTGATAAAGTAATACTTTTTAACCTACAGAAAAAAAATTTCGGGAAATCACTTGATCATGAAAATCCTTTGTTTTTTCCTTGTAGATTTTAGTACTCTCATAAGCTTCTCTTCGAATTTCCTCAAGTTCTTGTAATTGAAGTTTTCTGTGCTCACCAGCCTCATCCATTCTCATGTTACATTGTTTTACAGCCCAGTATGCCCTATGTTCCAACTCCACAGGGAGATGACATGGTTTGCCGAATATTAAACGGTAAGGAGACATACCTATAGGGGTCTTGTAAGCTGTTCGGTTGGCCCATAATGCATCTTCAAGTCTTGTGCACCAATCCTTTCTGCTTGGATTGATGGTTTTTTCCAGAATAGACTTGATTTCTCGATTTGAAACTTCTGCCAATCCATTGGTTTGAGGGTGGTATGCGGTGGAAGTGCGATGAGTGACCCTGTATTTTTTTAGTAGAGTTTTCACTATTCTATTACAAACGTGTGTGCCACGATCGCTGATAAGAGCCTTTGGTGTCCCAAACCTAGCAAAAATATGAGATTTAACAAAATCCACAACAACTTTAGCATCATTAGTTCGGGTCGCTTTGGCTTCCACCCATTTTGAAACATAATCCACAGCAAGAAGGATGTAAACATTACCAAAAGAAGGAGGAAAAGGACCCATAAAGTCAATACCCCATATATCAAATATTTCACAAGCAAGAATATGGGTAAGTGGCATTTGGTCTCTACGTCCTAAGTTGCCAATTTTTTGACATCATTCACAAGACTTACAAAACATAAAAGAATCACGAAACAATGTAGGCCAAAACAAACCACACCCTAATACCTTTTGAGCTGTCCTCTTAAGGCCAAAATGTCCACCACATGCATATGAGTGACAGAATTGCAAGACAGAAGGAATATCATCTTGAGAAATACACCTTCTAATGATTTGATCAGCACAATGTTTCCACAAATACGGATCATCCCATACATAATACTTAGCATCACTTTTAATTTTATCTTTTCGAGCCCTAAACAAATCACTTGGTAGTGTCTTAGTAACCAAATAATTGACAATATCAGCATACCACGGAATTGTCTTTTGAATAGAAAAGAGATACTCATTTGGAAAATCATCTTGTATTTGTGTGGACCCTTCATTGATAGGAATTCTACTGAGGTGGTCGGCAACTAAGTTTTCCAAGCCTTTCTTATCATGTATCTCCAGATCAAACTCTTGTAATAGGAGTATCCATCGAATAAGTCTTGGTTTCACCTCCTTCTTCGCGAGCAGGTATTTAAGAGCTGCATGATCAAAGTAAACAATTACCTTAGTACCAAGTAAATATGATCTGAATTTTTCTAATGCAAAAACAATAGCCAAGAGTTCTTTTTCCGTCGTGGAATAGTTGCATTGAGCATTATCCAATGTTCTGGAAGCATAATAAATGACGTGAGAGGCTCTCCTAACTCCTTGGTCGAGAACTGCTCCAACTGCATAATTACTCGCATCACACATAATTTCAAAGGGAAGGGCCCAGTCAGGTGGTTGGATGATTGGAGCAGAAGTTAACTTCTCCCTCAATATGTCAAAAGCGTTCTTGCATGCCTCGTCGAACTCAAATGTCACTTCTTTTTGCAGTAATTGGCATAAGGGTTGAGTAATCTTAGAAAACTCCTTGATGAAGCATCAATAGAAGCCTGCACTTCCAAGAAAAGAGCGAATTTCCCGTACATTTACAGGGTAAGGTAGAGATTTAATCAATTCTACTTTAGCTTTATCGACTTTAAGCCCCTTAGAAGATACACTATGACCTAAAATGAGACTCTATTCAACCATAAAGTGACATTTTTCATAATTCAACACAAGATTCTTATCTATACATCTTTGAAGCACTTTTGTAAGGTTAGTCAAACATGAATCAAAAGAGTTACCATAGACAGTGAAGTCATCCATGAAAACCTCTATGATATTCTCCACATAATCTGAAAATATACTAACCATACACCTTTGGAATGTGGCTGGGGCATTACAGAGCCCAAAAGGCATCCTTCGATACACAAAAGTACCGAATGGACAAGTGAAAGTAGTCTTCTCTTGATCTTCCGGTGCCACTGGAATTTGATGAAAACCTGAATAACCATCAAGACAACAATAGTGAGAATGGCCAGCCAAACGTTCAAGCATCTAATCAAGAAAAGGAAGAGGGAAGTGATCTTTTCTAGTTGACGCATTTAACTTCCTGTAATCAACACAAACTCTCCATCCATTCTAAACCCGAGTTGGAATTAACTCACCATCAGAGTTTTCAATCAAAGTTAAACCCATTTTCTTTGGAACAACTTGAATTGGACTTTATCCACTTGCTGTCGGAAATTGGATAGATCATACCTGCATCAAGAAGTTTCAAGATTTCTTTCTTAACTACTTCCATCATAGGTAGATTCAAACGACATTGAACTTCCCTTGAAGGTTTGCAATTATCTTCCATTAAAATCTTGTTCATGCATGTAGAGGGGCTTAATCCTTTGATATCAGCTATGGACCATCCAATGGCTTCTTTATACTCTCTCAACACCCGAATCAACTTTTCTTCTTCTAAAGTACTTAATTTATTAGAGACTATCACAGCAAGAGTCTCATTTTCTCCTAAGAAAATGTACTTTAGATGTTCGGGTAGGGGTTTTAATTCCAGCTTTGGTGCCTGCACAATAGAGGGAAGAAGTCTTGTTTTAGAAGGGGGTAAATTAATGTAGGACACATCATACCTGACAGGTTTTAATGATTCCAACTCCCAAATCTTGTCTTGCAAATAAGAGGATATTACAAGCTTCTCCTTAAGAGTGTTCAATGCATTAATAGTAAGACTCCTATTAAGTACAATTTTCAACTCATCATCGTCTATCAAATCAAATGTAGCTTGTGTTAATGGGTCAATAACATCCACAACAAAAACAGGAGAGATATCACTAGGATATTTCATGGCATCATAAATGTTAAATTTAATCACTTCACCATCAAATTCCATAATGAGGTTACCATCATGTACATCAATTTTTGTTCTGGATGTCTTAAGAAATGGTCTCCCTAATAATATCATAGATGAATTACGAGAATCATCATTCTCCATGTCAAGCACGTAAAAATCTGCAGGGAAAACCAAACCATTAACTTGTACTAAAACATCTTCTAGAACTGCCTCAGGATAAACATTGGACCTATCAGCAAGTTGAACAATAACACCTATTTCCTTCAAGGGACCAACATTTAAACATTGATAAACAGACAAAGGCATAACATTGATTGAAGCTCCTAAATCACACATAGCTTTAATGATTCCAAGATTACCTATTTTGCAAGGAATAGTAAACATACCTGGATCCTTACATTTAGGAGGAAGCTTCTTCTGAAGAATAGCTAAAACATTCTCACCTACACTAATCTTTTCATTACCTTTCAGCTTTCTTTTGTTAGTGCACAATTCTTTGAGAAATTTAGCATAACGAGATACTTGCTTAATTGCATCCAGCAAAGGAATGTTTACCTCAACTTTGCGAAAAGTGTCAAGAATCTCTTTTTCTTCAGCTTCATTCTTGGATTTTGCAAATCTAGAAGGGAAAGGAGGTGCTGTTGTCATGACCTTTGGTGGTTCAATGAGGGGTCCTTTGATCTGATTGTTCTGCTGGCTCGGAGTTGCAGTTTCTTTCTCAGTCTCTTCCTTAAGATTAGTTCGGTGTCCTTTCTCATTTGATCCCTGCAATTTCGTTCCACTTCTCAAGGTAATTGCATTAGCACTTTGCTTTGGGTTTGTAATAGTTTGAGAAGGTAACTTACCTTAAGTTTCTAACCTGTTTATAGAAGAAGCAAGTTGGCTTACCTGATTTTCCAAGTTGTTGATGCTCTGCTTTGTCTCATCCTGAAATTGTTTTGTATTAACGACAAGTGATTTAACAATCTCCTCAAGAGACATAACTGAAGTGGAAGGAGCTTGCGATACTTGGTTTGATGGCTTAAATTGGAATTGTTGGAAGTTTTGTGGTTTATTGCCATATCTGAAGTTAGGATGATCCCTCCATCCAGGATTGTAAGTATTTGAGTAGGGGTCATACTTCCTTTGTGGTTGCCTTGGAAATCCTCCTACAGCATTGGCGTGTTCATGATTGTCATCTTGTAATGTAGGGCACATGTCGGTGGGATGATTAGGAGCAGCACAAATTCCACAAGCCTTCACCTGCTGGGTATTTCCAAGAGCTAGCTGCTGCACAATAGAGGTTAGATTAGAAATTTGATGTTTAAGGTTAGACACACTTACCTCATTTACCTTCCTTGAAGATGTATCATGCCTATACCCAAATTGTTGCGAATTGGTAGCCATAATGGAGATCAATTCCCTAGCTTGACCAGGGGTTTTGTTTACTATAGCGCCTCCACTTGCAGCATCCATCATCTTCCTTTCCATCGGAAGCAGGCCTTCATAGAAGTATTGGATGAGAAGTTGTTCAGATATCCCATGTTGTGGGCAGCTTGCACACAATTGCTTGAATCTCTCCCAATACTCATGAAGAGTCTGGGTGTCCCTCTGTTTTATACCACAAATTTCTCTTCTTATACCAACGACTCTAGATGCGGGGAAGAATTTGTCCAAGAAGAGTCTCACCATATCTGTCCAAGTAGTTATAGAACCTGGAGGCAAATAAAACAACCAATCTTTAGCTTTAGTACTTAAAGAAAATGGAAAAGCACGTAACTTGATTTGATCGTCGGTTATTCCTTGCGGCCTCATACTAGAACACACTATATGAAACTCTATCAAATGTCTATGAGGATCTTCATTCTCAAGACCATGAAAGGTGGGTAGCAGATGTATCAACCTAGATTTTAACTCGAATTCAATAGCTAGTTCGAGATAGTGAATACAAAGTGGTTGTTGATTCACATCCGGTGCAGCCAATTCCCTTAATGTTCTCTTGGGATTTGCCATATCGTCTTCTTTTTCAGAATCAAGGGATGAATCAGACAAATCCGATGCTAAGTTCAGTCTAGTGGATGATCTAGCTTCTTGTCGCAGCCTCTTTAGAGTCTTCTCAATCTTCGAATTATAAGTTAGTTCACCTGTCTGAGAAGAACAAGTCATACAAGAATAGAAATAAATTTGACACCAATCCTCCGTAACGGTGCCAAAATTTGATGGGTGTTGAATCCAACAAAAATAAAAACCTACTCCTAGACAATTATATGATTTGCATATAGTGGTGAGTAGGGTCAAATCCACAGGGATTGGTTAAATAAATTTCTATTCAAAGAGAATAAAGAGGAAAAGAAAAATGGGGGGGTTTTGTTTGTGAATCGAATAAGATTGAAACAAGATAATAAAATCGAATATTGATAAAAAGCCTAGCCAAAGGAATCAAGATAGTTTAATTCTAGGAATTGATCATCGATGCAAATATTTTCTATTCTTATTTCTAGATAAACTGGTTATGATTATTAACAAGCTCTAACAACCTATCTCTCCTTACTTCCTCGATAATCAAGACAAGCTCTTTGATTACTTCTCTTATCGATTAGACAACCCTAGACAAGATCTTAGGATTTAATCTATCAATAGCATTAAAAATCTAGAGAGACCACCAATTCATGCCAGTAGATTATAAGATAACCTATTTAAACATGATCATACACCTCCATAACATGAATTCAATCATCTATTTTATAACCAAACATGTTATTGTGTCACTGAGACTAGAACAATCAAATAATTACGGATTTAACGTGCTAGTTGACAATATATTAACTTGCTAATTGAGTAGAGGAGCTCTAATTCATACCAATCAACAAAGATAATAATGACAAAACGATCAGAAGATATATGAATATCCAAAAGCAAAGAATAGAATAAATACAAATCCATTAGATCTCACAATTCGTGGAGAATTAAACATCTATGACCCTTTGGTTATAAAAATAACTTAGCTACTCATGTTCATCAATAAAACGAAAATAAAAAGTAAAAACATAATAAGCCTCTGTTCCCGGTTGCTTGCTCTGCCTCCTTCCTTCCTTCTTGTCTCCAAGATGATCCAAGATTCAAGATTAAAAGATGCCTCTAACCCTCTAGGGTTAGTTCTATTTATATTTTTAAAGGAATGGCAGGTGATCTTTTGCTAGCAAGATACGAAAATATCTTTCCTTTTTCAAGTAGATTTCGAGAAGTGAATATTCGTCTACCTGGCACGCCCTACAACACAGCCGTGTGGCAAGCCGTGCCTTCCTTTGTGTGTAATTCATTTATTATCTTCCGTGTCCAGTGTGTACCACGGCTCCAACCACGGCCAGATTTCAAGCCGTGCCTTCTTCTGTGCATAATCTACAATTCTTCATCCGTGTCCAATGTGTGCCACGGCTCCAACCAAGGCTAGATCTCGAGCCGTGCCATCCTCTGGTTGATGTTCCATAATTTCTCATCCTTGGCACGTCTTCCATCTCAACTTCCACCACGGCTTCAAGCAAGGTTTCCACTACGGTCAAATCACAAGCCGTGTCTCTCTCTGTTGGAAATCCATATTGCCACCTTCTTGTGCAGTGTATAGCACGGTTTGCACCATGGCCGTACCTCAAAACGTGTCTCCTTCTAGACAGATACACGGCCGTTTACTTCAACCGTGTATCTTCCTGTTGATTCAAAACCAAGTACACGGCCGTTTACTTCAACTACACGCCTATGTACTTTCATCTGGCAGTGTAAATCCTTGTCTTGATCCAAGTTGTAGATGACTTCTCTAATTTACTTGAATTAGCATCCTTGACTCCATTTAACCTGATTTATCACCATAATAGAATTAAGTACCATTTCCTTATGATTTCTATAAAATCAATAATAAATTAACACAATTCATACTATAAAGATTGAGTATAAAATGTCTCTATCAAATATTAACCTATATCCTATTATCTAATTGATAAATTGTAAAGATCAATTAATCTAAAAGCTAAAACTAATTATTATCTAAGATTATGTAAATTCTCTTCAAACATGTTAGATCTAATTACGCATCGGATTTCACAATCATAATGTATAATATCAAATAGTTATAATAATATCCTAGAAATATTAATATAATAAAATCAAGGACATATGCTCGAATCAAGAAATCAAAGAATTCACTAGAATAGCAATAAACCCAATCACATAATAAATCTAGGAACTATAAGTCTAGAAACTAAGAAAATTAAGTCCTAATCATGTTGAAAATAGAAATCCTCAATGATAGAAAAGCATACATCATCAAAGAAATCAAAGAAAAGCCCTAATTCTTGAAGAGAAAGAAATCAATCTTCTATTCTTTTAGAAGAACCCTAGAACATAAGAAAAGTCTTCTATTTGTTATGAGGTCGATTCCCTCTTTCCCTCTATATAGCAAGTGTAAAAAAATCTATTTTTAGGCCAACATATTATCTAACACAGTTGTGCTTCGGGTCATATCAAAATTGTCAAGAAAAATTTTGGAAAATTGGAATTTGTAGTTGACACGGCGTAGATATAGTCATATCTAGAGGCCATGTCTAAGTAATGCTTCAAAATAATTATTTTCAAGAGATAAACGACCAATAAACATGGTCATGTCTCTCCTCCACATAATCTTCAAGCTTTAATTTCAATGCGATCTTAGCATGGTCATGTTTACTACTCATGTCTATCTTCAAAAATTCATAACTTCCTGTATTTAATTCCAAATCAAGTAAAAATTTGCTCCTTTTCTTTCTTTTTCAATTGAATTGTTTATTAAAACCCTAAAATCAAAACATTACTCAATTAAAATTTAAATTCTTAAAAAACACTCAAAAACGAGGGAGAAATACTTTATATCTCACTTGATATACATATTTAATTATCTAACTATTAGCACAACAATTATTATATTTGATTAATTACAATTATATTATAGATGCCTTAACTATATAATGAATATATATTGTTTTTTTAAGTATATAATAAATAGCTTTTCTAGGTATTTTATATATATTAATATCATGTAATGACTTTATATGATAGGAATCAAAATCCTATAAGACCTATCATTAAGGAAAGAGTCAAAGGGTTTCAAATCTTGGCAATGAGGTCCTCTTTAAACAAACCGACCCTAGAATTATTTATATACTAATCTCTTTTCTATTACTTATGTATTGTTTATTCCAACAGACACACTTATCAGGTTTTACAAGGTGAAGGACATACTCACTAAGACTCAGCTTGTAAGTTAATCATTGACTGACCTAAATCGAAGATGAGCGGGATCGACGAATTCCATTGAAGAACTAGCTAGTTGAAGATTTTTTTTTTTTTTTGTACTTGTAATATATCTTTGAATCGATTACTTTGTAATCATTTTAAGAATTTTTATTTGCTTGTAATTGCTGAATTAGGACCGGCCACATTAGTGGCATAGATGTAATTTTTTGGACATTTCAACCCTAATGGAAGCAAGTATAAATACTTGCTAACTAGGGTTTTTGAGGGACTTTTTTAACATTTTAGAAATCTAAAAATTGTTGCCATAGGAGCCCTCTCTTCATGCCATCTACTCTTATCAATTGCACTTGCGAAATTAAAGCGAGTAGCAAAATAGTTTAAGGAATTCTTGTGAGATATATCAAGATTTTTTTAAGTTGCATCCCATTATTGCTAGTGAGTAATATCTAGTTATAATTGACTGATCTTTATTTGTTCCTTTTATGCCAAAATTAGGGTTCATGTATTGCTTGGTTTTCATGTCAATTGTAAGGATTGGAATTGAATTATTCCTTTGCATTTAATTGGTATTGGAATCCACTTGTTGTACTTCTAATTTGGTTCACGCCATTGAGGGTTGTAGGTCCTTTATTTCACACCATTTGGGGATCTTATCTACAACTTGTTCACGTCAAGTTAATTGTAATAGAATCAATTGAATGTGAGTTATTGTTGATTAGTATTGTGAACCCTTGAGTACATCATCTTTTGATCATCAAAGCTTACTTGTTCATATAATTAAGGTTCATAAGACACTTGTTTGTCATGCCACTTTTGGGATTTGTTGAAGTGATTCTTGAATTGGTTTCATGTGCTTGGATTTAATCATTTAGGTACATCATCTTTCGGTATCAGAGCAAGTTGATTCACAATTAAGGTTCATTTGGCAATTGTTCTTCACACCATTTTTGTTATTTGTTGAAGTGGTTCTTCAATTGATTTCATGTGCTTAGATTTGATCATTTAGGCACATCATCTTTTGGTATCAGAGCTCAAGTTAAGAGAAGGAATTTAGTGTCGGCTGATTTCATGATCTTCATTTGTCACTTAAGGTTCTTCACTTTTAATTTGAAATTGTGTGCTTGAAGATTGAGTTTCTCAATTGCATTGTTGAGAAGTTGAAATTGCTGCTTGTTGAAGTGGAATTGGAGGTCTTGTTGTAGCTCCTTATTGTTGAATTTTTCATGAAGGGAAGGGAGTAAGAAGTACATTTCTTAATTCAAAATTTAGAATTGGGAAATACCTCAATTTGTGAAGAAAAGGAGAAGTGTAATCCTTGCTTGTTTGTTTCCGACATAGGGAGTACAATTGTTCATTTCCAAATTCAAGTTGTGTGTAGTATTTGGAAGTTCTTTGATTTTCAAAACAAACGTTAAGTTGAAGAAGTTATTGTGTGGTCATTTGAATTTGAACATTGCTTCTTACCAATTGTGGAAAGGTTGCAATAAGTGAAGCAATTTGAATTTGAATGTTTGCTACCTTTTGTGTGTGAGTTACGGTGTGCATTGTGTTTTGAAGTGGAGAAGTGCAACGTATAGGAATGTGTGTGTGTGCTACACCGTGAGTGAAGGGTGTGTGTATGTGGTGTTATGTGTGTGTATTGAGTGAAGGAATTGCAACGTGCTGTATTTAGTGGTGGTGAGTTGATTGCACCATGATTGAGAGGTGTATGTGGCGGTGTAAAGGTATCTTGAAGTGGAGAATTACAACGTGTAATGTTGTGTGTGTTGAGGCAAGAAATTGCTACACTTGAAGTATTGGTGTTGAGGGTTGAAGTGAGTGCACCATAAAGTGAGAAGTTGTATGTGTGTTGAGTATGAGTGGCAGTTTGGATGTGTAGTCACGGAATTGCCACTTGTGAATTTGTGGATTTATGTATAATGTAAGGTGTTGCACATTAAAATCAATTATGGGTGTGAAATTGTGGCAAGAAAGGAAAGTTGAAGTAGTGAAGTTTGAATTCAAAAACAAACATTAAAGTGTGAAAGTAATTTAACTCATTACTTAAACACTTGTTAGTTGAATTTAATTTCTTAACTACTTGGAAGTATTTATTTGTGCTTCAATTATTTTACTATACTTGAAGTGACAAGAAGTATTTATTACATTGGTTGTATGTTGCACCATGGGTGTGTGAGGGTGTGTTGTTGTGGTGCATGTAGTGAAGTGTGTTGTTAACTTATTGAAGTTAGTTAGCAACCATGTCAAATGATGTGTATACTTCTACTAATTTAATACATCAAGTATTAACTTCTTCTCCATCCTTTGATGATGGACAAAGAGAAAATTTGTTCCATACTTCTTGTAAAGTACAAGGAAACTTGTGTGTCATTATTGTTGATGGTGATAGTTGTACTAATGTTGTAGCTGCATCATTAATATTGAAATTGAAACTTATAACTACCCTGTATCCTAAACCCTAGACATTACATTGGTTAAATGATCAGGAGAGTCTTTATGTGACCCAAAGGGCTAAGGTACCTTTCAATATAGGGGATAAGTACTGTGCTAATATTGAATGTGGTAATCTTCCTATGTGTACATCCTATATATTGCTAGGCAAGCCATGGTTATATAATAGGAGGGTCTTACATGATGGCTTTAGGAATACATATGTATTCTAGAAAGAGGGTAAACACATCATTCTAAATCCGATGTCACCTTTAGAGGTCCTAAAGGTTCAGCAACAAATCCATAGGCCATCAGAAATTCCTAAGAATCATAACCACATGAACCAACATTTAGAGAACTAAACTATGCAGAAGCAAATATGCCAACCTTCAAAGGTTCCTAAGGTTCCTAATTACATGAGCCAACCTATAGAGGACAAAACTTGTCAAACACAAATGTGCCAACCTTTAGAGGTTCCTAAGGGTCATAGTCAGATGAGCCAACCACTAGAGGACCAAACTGTTTAAAGACAGTTGTGCCCACCTTCAAAGGTTCTAGAGGTTTATGAGCAGTTGAGCAAACCATTAGAGGGCTAAGAGGGTTAAAGACATGTGGGTGAATCAGGAAAGGAGGCAACAATATCAGTAGAACAGGTTGAGACAGGAGAGGTCTTAGTGCATAATGGACCATTATATGAGTTACAAATGAGGTACATCCTAAAAATGGAAGAGAGAAAGCAATCACCCCCTATGGTATTTCAGATACTAAGATTCTGCAGTGTGATACTTCTTCAAATAACTAGCTAGGAGGATACAAAGTCTCTACTACATTTGATCTGTCAAATTTGAGGACAAATCTTTTTTAAGCCTGAAGAGATGATAGGAATCAAAATCCTACAAGATCTATCATTAGGGCAAGAGCCAAAGGGTTTCAAATCTTTGCGATGAGGGTCCTCTTTAAACAAACCAACCTTAAAATGATTTGTATACTAATCTCTTTTCTATTACTTATGTATTTTGTATTCCAACAGGCACACTCATCACGCTTTACAAGGCGATGGACATACTCACTAAGACTCAGCTTATGAGTTAATCATGGACTGACCTAAACCGAAGATGAGTTGAATCGACAAATTCCATTAAAGAACTGGCTAGTTGAAGTTTTTTTTTTTTTTTTTTGTACTTGTAATATATCTTTGAACTGATTACTTTTTAATTATTTTTGGGCATTTTTATTTGCTTATAATTGTTGAATTAGGACCAGCCACATTAGTGGCATGATGTAATTTTTTAGACATTTCAACCCTAATGGGAACAAGTATAAATACTTGCTAACTAGGGTTTTTGAGGGACTTTTTTAACATTTTAGAAATCTAAAAGTTGTTGTTGTGGGAGCCCTCTCTTCATGCCATCCACTCTTATCAATTTCACTTGTGAAATTGTGGCGAGTAGCGAGTTAGCTTAAGGAATTCTTGTGAGTCATATCAAGATTTTCTTAGGTTGCATCGAATTATTGCTAGTGAGTAATATCTAGTTGTAATTGGTTGATCTTTATTTGTTCCTTTTACACCAAAATTAGGGTTCATGTATTGCTTGGTTTTCATGTCAATTGTAAGGATTGGAATTGAAGTATTCCTTTGCATTTGATTGGTATTTGAATCCACTTGTTGTACTTCTAATTTGGTTCACGCCATTGAGGGTTGTAGGTCCTTTATTTCATGCCATTTGGGGATCTTATCTACAAATTGTTCACGTAAAGTTAATTGCAATAGAAACAATTGAATGTGAGTTATTGTTAATTAGTATTATGAACCCTTGAGTACATCATCTTTTGATCATCAAAGCTTACTTGTTCATACAATTAGGGTTCATAAGACACTTGTTTATCATGCCACTTTTGGGATTTGTTGAAGTGGTTCTTAAATTGGTTTCATGTGCTTGGATTTAATCATTTAGGCACATCATCTTTTGGTATTAAAGCAAGTTGTTTCACAATTAAGGTTCATTTGGCAATTGTTCTTCACACCATTTTTGGGATTTGTTGAAGTAGTTCTTCAATTGGTTTCATGTGCTTAGATTTAATTATTTAGGCACATCATTATATTATATTACATACTATTTACATTTATTAATAGTTATGTTTATTATATAAAATTAGTTTTAAGTAAAATTTTTAAGTGTCATATGTATCAATTTTTGAATCCTATTACCGCATAATTTTTATGACACATTTAGATTTGAAAGTAACTTCAACATAAAGTACTTTGTTCAAACCCATTCAATTCCTTTTTAAAGTGGAGTTGGATGCATATTAAGATAAGGAAAATTCTAAATAGACCTAATTTGTCGTTTCAAAAGTTAAAGTCAACTGATGTAGAGGGCCTTTTGCTTTAATGATGTCTATCAAATCACATCCAATAGAGAGATATTAAGTAGAATTGTCATGCCATGTAACGTTACATTAATTCTACAAAAGTCTTCGAGTAGATGATTGGTGCTAAGAATTCACGTTAATAAGTTGTATTCTATAATCATTTAAATAGGTTTATATTTAAAAGTATTATTCCATAACATAATCTATTTGTGTTTACAAATTTGACTTTATAATCTAATTTGCTTAATATATATGTTTCCTATCTAGATTACATCGTATCATTAATTCAACATCTAAAAATAATTCTTAGGCAGTTATCAAGCCTAATAAAGTAATTACCAAGAAATAAATGTTTCATAAAATAAAAATATGAAATAATAAATTGCTTAATCTCTTAAATACAATAAATTACAATGTGACAAGTAGAAGTCTAAACCAAAGTTAGCAAAGTAAATCATCCATTTACTATATCATATTATTGTATTACATTGACCCGTGGCTTAATAGGATATTGGTGACCATATTCACATTCATAGCATTCTTTATCAGCTCTTCAAGAGAAATAAGAGTACTTTCTAATAAGGATATTAAAGAGATATAATTTAATTTGAAATGAAATCCGTATATTATATAACAGAAGAGATTATAAATGAAACTTATAGCATAAGGAACTCAAACATAATGTGGGATAGCAAAATGATAATTACAAAGCGGGAAAATGATAATAATTGACGATGAAGCACCTATTAAAAATATAAACAAGAAACTGGACAAACATACAGGAACATTCTCATGATCAAACGCATATACATCGGCTTACTGTTTTGTGCCTGGAAGTTTTCTTCGTCAATACAATACATGAAGAAGTAAACAAAACAAGTACTATACCGTGTTCTTGAGCAGTGCGCAGGAATCTGATGAGGAAGTGATCGCAGAAGACGAGGCGTTGGAAGGCACCAAAGATCCACCAGTAGCTGTGTATCCAACTCCATTGCTGCTACTTGTTAGATCGCATGATGAAATGAAGATGGGAAAGGCCCATATAATTGGGGATTGGCATATGTTGGAACGGGAGGTGTGGATGAATGAACTGGTGGAAGAGCTTCAAAATTCAGAACACTTAATTTCTCCCTTATTGTTGGCCTACAATTATAGTCTAGGTGAATGCACCACAATCCAACTATCATTAGGCAATGCATTTGTCTTCGATCATAGTCTCCTCCTAGCTTGGGGTCTACTGCGTCTAGTAGCCTCCCAATTCCATATAGCTCCCATACCCTATTCACTAGACGAATACGACCATGAAGATCCCTTGGATCAATTACTTTTCAGCCACAAGCTATTTCAAGAGTAACAACTCCAAAGCTGTAGATATCTGATTCCTTACTAGCCTTGCCCGTGAAAGAACATTTGGGGGCCATGTACCCCATTGTCCCAGCTAAAGCCGTAGTTTGGGATCCTTTCGTATGGTCCACTAGTCTAGCCAAGCCGAAGTCCCCCAATTTGGCGTTAAAATCTAAATCAAGCATAATGTTGCTGGCTTTTATGTCTCGGTAAGCACACATTGCTCCCACGCCTCATGCAGGTTCAGCAACGCCGAGGCCAATCCTTGTGTGATTTTGTGTCTCATCTCGCACGTCAACAAGCTTCTTCCTTTGAATAAATGGTGTCCACGCTACCATTTGACATGAATCCATACATCAGGAGTCTTTTTTCTCCTGACACCACGCAACCGGATGCACTAAGTTTCTATGTCTTAGCTGGCTTATGGCCTTGACCTCTATTACGTACTCCTTGATCCCCTGGTCGGAATCTGGTGTGATCTTCTTAATAGCAACTTAGCAATTTTCTTTTCTTAGATACCCCTTATAAGACCTTCCAAATCCACCTTCTCTAAGCAACCGTTCGTTCAAAAAATCATTGGTTACAGCAGCCCCTTCTCTGAACGTGACCCTTTTGGGTCCAGTAAACTTTGCAAATTCTTGATCAATAGATCCTACTGTATCATCATTTTCACTCAGATTATCTCTGTTTCTTTGTGATTGACGAGGGTACCACAGAATGCCCAAAACAAAACATAGAAGCAAGAAGGATCCAACACCTGTGGCTGTGGAGATCCATTGCCAATGGCTGTTCTTCTTCTTTGGAGTAACTTGAAGACTAGATATGAAATTCCAAGGTTCTCTTGTTTGCTTCTCGATTGAAAAACCAGTTGAAGCAGAGAAACCAATGGTTTCCCATTCCGGAAAATAGTCCTTCAAATTAACGCTGTAATCAACTGTAGAAAAAGCGCTGGCATTAATCGCATCTGTCATCTTGACACTGAAAATCGTCTGACTAGAATTGTACATGACCGAAGCATTTACCTGTCCCCCGGAAGTAATTCTGGTCCCATTCCAAGGTGCAGTCACCGCTGAAGTGATCGTATTTACATTAATACCGACATGCTCATAACCTAGATCCCATACATTTGCAAAAGTATCAAATTCCACAGCAATAAAAGGTGGATAGGATTCATCATATATCAGGAGGGACGTATCTAATAAGCAAAGCTACGCCCGTCTGTGTTTCTTGGCATGGTCATCGTATTAGACATGAGAAAAAAGGTCATACCATCACCATGTACTTTAGAATCAGCTCGTATTAAGAAACTGAAATTCGAGGTGAAATCAGCAACACGACCCGTTGCAGGGTCCCACAGGTGTAATGGCTCATAGCATGTAGCCCAACCGGCGTTAAAACTTAAGCTGGTGTCAATATAGCAGGAGTTGAGTGCGATACCATTTTCTGACAAAGTTGTGTTACCTTCCACATGCAAATTCCGGGTAGTCCAGAAACCATCTGCGTTCGGGAAGCTGAAAGATAAATTTTCAGTGGATGCTAAAGTTGGGAACAGAAGAGCTACCATGGAAATTACAATAAACGTGGCAAGTGCAATGGCGCGATTTGCATTGATGTAATCAGCAATCGTCGCCATGAGTGAAGATAAACAGTAAAAGAATTTCTGTTGTTGAGGCGGCTGGAAATTAAGCAAAGTTTTAATGGAATTAAGGGTCTTCAGCGACCGTTTTGCTTATTACTTGGGGCGGCTGTTTCCCTTGGTGTCGTCCGGTTAGGGGTCTGAATTTTTCGCGAATCATAACCCCAACCTATAACATTACTCCTTCATTAATTCTGTTAGAAAATTTAAACATGTAACTCGATGATTTGACGGGTGCATTTCATGTCCAAATTAAAAATTGAGAAATGCACCTATCAAATCGTTTGTCTACTTTTTCTTTTTTTTTTTATCTTAATCTTTAATTTTTTTTTTCTATTCCAATGTTTAACGTTTTCAAAATATAAAAAAAAAAATTCTATTAAATTTATTAAGTTTTTAATTTATTTGTGACATATGTTAAAATTTGTGCGTACCCTAGTAATCTCCATCAACTAGCTTAAGGCTAAATGAAAATTAATATATACTCAAGCTAAACAAAAAAATTAACATATTTAGTGAAACTTTCATTTTTATAAAATTTTAAAAATATTGAGGGTTCAAATAAAAATAAAAAAAATTAATGATTCAAATAAAAAATTAGATAAATACTAAGAATTAAAAATGTATTTTTCTCTTAAAAATTTTATAAAATAAGAATACCATAGCTATCAATTTCCTATTAGGAAAAAATGTTTTCAATATTATTTTCACTTTACTAAATGCTTATAATGGATACTACATTATAAATTACAAAAATACTTATAAAAATAGCATTTTATTTTTAGGTTAAATATATGCACAACTCCAATAAAACATAATAGTTCAAATCTACGTTTTTGCAATGATGGAAATTCATTTTGGCTTTAAAAAGCTAGTCGATATCAATTCCACGTTTACTTGTTGGAGGTCTCCCAGTCGTCTTCATAGAAGGTTCTTTCCACTTGTTTCCTTGTGAAATGCTGTGTAGTTGTTCAAACTTATTTGTCAATCTATATTTTTTTTTTCTCTTGGTCGCCTAGTGAAAAAGAAAATTTGAAGATAGATAAAGTGAATAGCCTTGGAAGACGGGATACAATCAGTTTTAGGAAAGACCAGCGAAGATACACAACCGTTGCGAGTGTCAAACCATTGAAAGTATAGAGGGGGCCGCGCCAGGCGGGTACCTTACATTTTTTGCTATATCGTTGTTTCCTTGCCTGTGTTCATCATTCGATTATGATGTAAATGGGTATTGTTTGACAAACTCCAATCCATAACTCCAACACATAACACAAACTTTTCTAAACTTTTAACTTGTAATTCCATTTATTTAATAGATGTATTTTGTGTATATATTGCATCTATTTGTCCATTAAAAATTCAGAATAAACGTTCTATAGTTAATTAAGTCTTTATTTGGAAAAATATTCATGGTATTATTTTAAATTTGCTAATAAAAAATTACAAAAATACTTATAAAAATAGCTTTTTAAATCAAGGTGACATGTATAAATAAGTCTTATGAAAACTTAATAGCTTAAAAATCTAATAAAAATTTTAAATTTTGAGTGCTACGTGAAACAAAAATATATGCATTGTTGTTTAGTGAGGTCTTAATAAGACTATAAGCGAGTCCAACCTATTTGCACGCTACTTGAGTTTGATAAAAAATTTAAATTTCAAGGCTCATTTTCATCTCTTCATTTTTTTTCCATTAGTCTCATTGATCTTAGGTTATCCCCTTATGGCTCTTACCTTTGAATAATATCTCGTGCTATGATATTCTCATAAAAATTCTTCATAATCTTCTTAAACTCAACCAATCTTCATCTCAAACTCCACAAGCTATGAAAGCTTGTCTAAGTGTCTTATATGTTACTCAATCCTTGATGCACATTAAGACTTACTTGGACCAGTTTATAAACATATCATGATTTAAGTCTTGTACTTAGAACTATTTAGAAATCTTTGATAAAAAAGTTCAATAATGATTTGGAACCATTTATAAACATATCAAGATTTGAGTCTTGTACCTAAATTTACATAGAAATCCTTTAATAAATTAAATAAGTCCAGTAATCATGTTCAAGTCTAATTTCTAACCCGTGTAAAATTTAGATTTCTAATCTTTTACAAATTAATTTTATACTCTACTATCAACTTACTCTAATCTATTGTTTAGTTTCCATCTCCACACTTCTCTTGCTCTCTCACATTGGTCATCTACAGTTGCTACTTCTCTAACAGTGTCACTACTTGCCTTTGTTCTCTCTTTGATTGTTATCCTCGACCACCTAACTTTAGTATTGGTAAGAGTAACTCTCATGAATAGTTGATTCCTTTTGAGTTTTAACTTTTTAAATTCAAAATCAAAACCAACTTTGTGTGTGCATGCCAGCAACCATATGCTTCGCTTCTATATGGAAGCCATTTAGACTCATTTCTTATTCAAAAGCCAACTTCCATACTAAAACCACTTGATAGTCTTAAAAAAATCAAGTTGGATGTATGAATAAGTTTTTGTTTAAGATAGTTATGATATGCTATGTACTCATAAAACACCCATGCCACTAATTTTGTGTAAAATAGTTACATTAAATTTAAGTTCTAAATCAATAATTGGACTCCTATGCTATATGTTTTTTATCTAGCTTATCCATGAATTTATCTTAGTAATAGAATACCATATGTACAAGCATTTTCATAGTTTTCAATATAGTATTTGTTATAAGCATTAAACAAGTTGAAAAGAATAGACTTTACCATTATAGTATATTTATTTTATAGAAGCTTTAATTGATAAACGAATTCAATTGAATATGCGAGATGCTTATTACACAAGATGAGTTTCGAATTTAAGTTTTCGAATATGATTGATAAATGAGTCATTTTACTAGTTGAGTTTTTTTATAAACATATTCTATTTAGATGTAGACACAAAAGATTACGTATTAACATAAATGCCAATCTTAGTGTAGGAATAAATGCAGAAGTGGTTGCATCCTAATGGTCTTAAGGCACAACAATTATTATATTTGGTTAATTATAATTATATTATAGATGCCTTAATTATATATTGAGTATATTTTGGTTTTTAAGTATATAATAATTAACTTTTCTAGGTATTCTATATACATTAATATCATGCAATGATTTTATATTATATTATTTATTATTTACATTTATTAATAGTTATGTTTATTATATAATATTAATTTGAAGTAAATTGTTATTTTAAGTGTCGATTTTATTAATTTTTGAATCCTATTATGGCATAATTTTTACAACACAACATGATTTGAAAGTAACTCCAACATAAAATAGCTTTTTCAAACTCATTCGGTCCCTTTTTAAAGTGGAGTCGAATGCATTTTAAGACAGAAAATTCTAAATTGACCTAATTTGTTGTTTCAAAAGCAAAGGTCAATTGATGTAGAGGACCTTTTAATGATGTCTATCACATGACATTGAATAGAGAGATATTATGTAGAATTGTCAAGCCACATATCGTTACCTTAATTCTAGAAAAGTCTTCGAGTAGGTGATTGGTGTTGAGAATTCACGTTAATAGGTTGCATTAATATTCATTTAAATAGGTTTATATTTAAAAGTATAATTTATAGCATAATCTACTCGTATTTAAAAGTTTGACTTTATATCCAATTTGTTTAATATATATGTTTCCTCTCCAGATTAAATCCTTTCATTAACTCAAAATCCAAAAATAATCCGTACATGGTTATCAAGCCTAATTAAATAATTACTAAGAAAAAAAAGTTTCATAAAGTTGAAATGTGTGAAAGAATAAATTGCATAAAATTTTAAATACAACAAATTACAATGTGACAAGCAAAAGTCTCAATTAAAGTAAGTTAGCAAAGTAAATCATCCATTTACTATATCATATTATTGTATTAAATCGACCCATGGCTTAATGGGGTATTGGTGACTATCGAGTCTAATTTTTTGTTTCCCAGCCCTAATCCAATCTATACTAGACCCTATGCTCATCTAATGTAGATCCTCGACTTGAGTTAGGAATTTCGTTTTATTTTACAATCGCCACCCAACTGTGGTTGGGAAAAATTGAATTAGGACTAATTGAGCAGATTAGTCCTAATTTGGATCACTAGTCGTTGTGATTTCCTCTTCTCGTTTTTTGTGAAGAGAGGAAAGGGGAAAACCAGAATTTTCGAGTTCGGATGCTAACCTATTAAAACCCTAAGGTTACTACCCTAATCTCCTAAAATCTACTCTATCCAAAATGTCTTTTATTTATTTATTTTTTATTATCTTTTTATTTTGTTTTTGAATAACCTATTATGAGAAAATAATTTTTATTCATTTTTTAAGGTTGCCCCAAATTGGTGCCTACGTACCTGCTATTCAGGATCAAACTTGCCGTAGTTCGCTTTTCCTGAAAAATTTTAATGTGTTTGTGAATTTTAATTATGAAATCTCTTTTGATTTATGTTTTTACCATTTTAGTATTTTTCTAAAAAATCTAAGCCTAAGCTTAATAATTTGATTTTTTTCAAAATAATAATTTTAAGGAAAAAAACCAATTTTGGATTTATTTAAGAAAATGAGTTTTCTAAGTGATAAAAATTTCATTTTTCTATTTTTCAACTCATTTCTACTATTATAAAATTTTATTGATTTTTTATTAATTTTTATTAATTTTTTATTGATTTTTATTAATTTTCATAATTTTTATTAATTTTTGTTGAAGAATTTTCTCCTACATTATTTATTTATCAGATTCTAAAATCCAAATTTTTATTATTATTCTTTTCTAATATTTTTATCATTTTCTTTATAAATTTTTACAATTTTATTATTTATTATTATAATTATTAATTTTTATTTTTATTATTCATCCTAAATTAAATCCTAAAAACAAAAAAAAAACTAATCTAAATTCCAACATTTTTTTCTATTTTTGAATTATAACAAATAAATAACTAATGAAATTTGAAAAAATAAATAAAATAACTAAATAAATACATAAGAAATAAATAAAATAAATACAAAAAATCAGAAAATCCGACTTACCTGGATCCGAGCCGGTGCGCGGGTCGGGTCGGTCAGGTCGAATCGAGTCGAAGTGGGTCGGGTCGGGTCAATCAGACACAATGGTTGAGGATGCTCGTTGACGGCGTTCTAGTGGCCTTTTAAAGTGGTTGAGGTGTCGATTCCTAGGTTTTCGGGGGTGAGGAACTTAACTGTGACGGTGGTTTGCTTCAAAAACGCCTCCTGGTGGCTGCTCGACGCTTGATCGGTGGTCGCAGGTTAAAGAACCTCGGTGAGGCTTCGATTCTCTCTTTTCCTCACTTTTGATCTGTGCTTCTACCTCTCCACTTCATCCTCTATTTATAGGTGCAAGAAATCAAGTTGGATAAGCTCGGATTTCCACCGATTGAAGCAAATCGGATTTGCAGTTAAAAACCCATCTCCGATTTGTGCAAATCCATTGATTTGTTGCGATTTGATTCCAATTAGATGATGTTTATCTTATTTCCGTTGAAGTTCTGTTAGATTTGTGCAAAAAATCAAATCAAAACGGTTGATATTCGGATTTTTCTCCTCGCTGGCGATCTCGGATGGAGGTTGAAGACGATCACGCGCCCAGCACATGCGTTCGCTCCAACTAATCGGCTGTTAACACGTGTCCCAAGTAGAGAAAAATTTACAAAATGCGGATTCTACTTCCCCCGCATTCCGAACCCCTGACCAAGCCCTCTCGCGTGTGCACTAAGCTAATGTTCGGGCCAGCTGGGCTAGCCTACTTTCGCGATTTTATTATTTTCGCAATTTGCATATATGCAATACGATTTTTTTATTTTTTTTTGTATTTTTTGGAAATTTCCAAAATTCGTAAAAATTATTTAACCCTTTTTTATTGCCATTTCTACAATTATTTTCCAAAATTGATGTATTTTTCTTATTTATTTTATTTTTTGAATATTTTTCCTATTTTTGCTAAATTAGAGAAAAAATTGGAAATTAATTACGGTTAATCATTATTGATCATTAGGGCAAAAATGAAGTGTTTACAGCTGCCCCTCTTTGTAGTAAAGTTTAAAAAACTTAACTACAAAGACAAGAAAGATGCCATTTTTGGCCTCTTGATTAAATAGATAACGCCTTGCTTTAACTGGTTATCTAGAATTTGGTCTCTAGTAGGAAAATGCTCCATGAGCTAATAATCCCACGAGTGTTTCGTGATGGTTCGTACTGCTTAGGAAATGGTCCTAACAATCTAGAATAATGTATCATTCCAAAAAGTGCTCTGTGGGTTGATTAATTGGTGATAGGAACAATCTCAAGAATTGTTTAGGAGTGTGTTATTGTAAGTGGAATATCTGATGATAGGAAGCGTCTTATCGGACTAGCAACCTTGAAGAGAAGATTGTCTTAGGAAGCGCTCTTATGAGCTGGCCACCTGTCAATAGAAGCGTCTAACTAGACTAGCGACTGTTTGGGAAAATACCTTCGAATAGTACTCTTATGAGCTAACTAATTGATAAAGTCGAAAAGTGCTCCTCTGAGCTAACTAATCGATGGATTCAAAAGTGCTCTTATGAGCTAACTAATCGATGGACTCGAAAAGTACTCCTCTAAGCTAATTGATCGATAAATTCGAAAAGTGCTCCTCTGAGCTAACTGATCAATAGATTCGAAAAGTAATCCTCTAAGCTAACTGGTCGATAAATTCAAAAAGTTCTCATCTAAGCTAACTGATCGATAGATTTGAAAAGTGTTCCTCTGAGCTAACTAATCAATGGATTTGAAAAGTGCTCCTATGAGCTAACTTCAAGAAAAGGTATCTAGGAAAGTGCCCCTTTGTGGGCTAACTAACCTATAGCGAGAGGACATGCCTCAAAAAGGTGCCCCTATGAGCTGACATTTTTTAAGGGGTGTTTAGGAAAGTGCCCCATTATGGGCTAACTAACCTATAGTAGGAAGTGTCTTCTTAGACTCACGACCCTAAGGAAGCAATGTTTTGAAAGGTACCTCTACAGGCTGACCTTAGGAAAAGATATTTAGGGAAGTGCCCCACTGTGGGCTAACTAACCTATGGGGATAAACGTCTCAAAAAGTGCCCTTATGGGCTAACCCTAAGAGAGAATGTTTAGGAAAGTGTCCTAATGTGGGCTAATTAACCTATAACAAAATGTCTCAAAAGGTACCCCTATGGGCTAACCCTGAGAGATGAATTTTAGGAAATTGCCCCTCTATGGGCTGATTAACCTATGACAGGAAGAAATGTCTCGAAAGGTGCCCTTATAGGCTGACCTTAAGAGAGGATATTTAGGAAAGTGCCCCATTATAGGTTGACTAACCTATGGGGAGAAACGTCTCAAAAAGTGCCCTTACGGGCTAACCCTAAGAGAGAATGTTCAGGGAAGTGCCCCAATGTGGGCTGACTAACCTATAACAAAATGTCTCGAAAGGTACCCCTATGGGTTAACCTTAAGAGAGGATATCTAGGAAAGTGCTCCATTATGAGCTGACTAACCTTTTCAAGGGGATGTTTAGACAAGTGTCCTATTGTGGGCTGACTAATCTTCTACTTCTACTGATTGGGTTAATTGATATGATGTTTTCATGATAAGTAGATGATAATTATTTATTTGTTTGCTAATTTATCGTGGATAGCAACCAAACAACCGAACCTTCATGCTGGTTTGCTCCTGCTTCGCTTACTCTTGCTTTGACACGGGGTTAAAGATTTTGATGTGCTTCCTTTCTTATGCGCATGGCTTTTTTGATGGTAGTGTTATCCTACTAATGCACTAGGTTTTAATACTCAAAAGTAGATAGAATTATATTACAAAATTTATTGAGATTCATTATCATTTTAGTGTTTATCATTCATTGGTGAAGTGATGGGTAATGTGTTTAGGAATATTGGTTGTAATTGGTTGGTTGGAATTATTGACCATTCAGAGACATTAACTTTGCTTGTAAAAAATGAAAACTGGACTTAACAAAATTTGTATTGAATATTGGCTTTCATAAACATCGGCAAAATTTCAATTCCCTTGCCTAAGGATAGTACATCTTCACAGCATATGCATTAATGGGGTCTCTCAATTCTAGACCATCCATTTGAGTCAATATCAAAGCGCCTCCTGATAATACCTTCTTCACCACATATGGACCCTCATAATTTGGGGTAAATTTTCCTCTAGAGTCTTGGGCATTCAGGAGAACCTTCTTTAGCACCAGATCTCCTTCTTTGAAGCATCGAGGCTTCATTTTCTTATTAAATGCTCAGGCCATCCTTTGTTGGTAACACTAGCCATGACATAGTGCAGTGAGTCTTTTTTCATCAATCAGATTCAGCTTATCAAGCCTCTTCTTTACCCAGTCTGATTTAGTTAACTGAGTTTCTGACAAAATTCTGAATGACGGTATTTCGACCTCGACTGGTAGCACTGCCTCAGTACCATATACCAACGAATATGGGGTGGCCCCAGTAGATGTTCTTATTGAAGTCCTATAAGCCATGAGAGCAAACGGCAACATCTCGTGCCAATCTTTGTAAGTAGTTGTCATTTTTTCGATGATCTTTTTTATATTCTTATTAGCTGCTTCTACTACCCCGTTCATCTGAGGTCAGTAGAGAGTTGAATTTCTATGGTTTATGTGGAATTGTTGACATAAACCTGTCATCAACTTGTTATTAAGATTGGTACTGTTGTCGGTTATGATGGACTCAAGAACTCCATATCGAGCTATTATGTCCCTTTTCAAGAAACGAACTATTACCCCTTTTGTGACATTGGCATATGATGAAGTTTCTACCCACTTGGTGAAGTAATCAATTGCTACTAATATAAACCTGTGGCCATTGGATGTCGTCGGAGTGATTGGGCCGATTATGTCGATTCACCACATGGAGAAAGGCCATGGTGCTGACAACGAGTGTAACTCGTTAGGCGGAGCATTTATCCAGTTTGCGTACACTTGACACAAATGACAATGCTTGACATATTTTATGCAATCTGATTCCATGGTTAACCAACAGTATCCTAATCTCATGATTTTTCGGGCTAATATGTAGCCATTCATATGAGGTCCATATAGCCCTTCATGTACTTCTTTCATCAGTTCGCATGCTTCATTTTTGTCCACACATCTTAGCAAGGTGGTATCAAACAATCTTTTGTAAAGTATAGACCCACTTAATAAGAAATGACTCGCTAACCTTTTGAGTGTTCTCTGGTCATTCTTGCTAGCCATTTCGAGGTATTTGCTTTCTTAGAGAAAAGTTTTGATGTCGTGATACTATGGCTTATCATCTTGTGCTTTTTCAATTGTTAAACAGTAGGCGGGCCGATTTTCGATGTCTATTTTCAACGGTTGGACTTCGGCTCCCCCTGTTATCTGAATCATGGATGCTAATGTGGTAAGCGCATCTGCAAACTAATTCTGAGTTCTTGGGACGTATGTGAAAGTGATTGCCTTGAATTCTTCGATTAACTCTGTCAAATGTTGATGGTATGGTACCAGCTTGGGGTCTTTAGTCTTATATTCCCCTCTTGTCTGTAATATGATAAGTGATGAATCTCAGTATACTTTTAATTCGCGGATTTCCATGTGGCAAGCCATTTTGAGGCTGAGAATGCATGTCTCATATTCCGCGATGTTATTAGTATATGGAAATGTGAGCTTTGTTGCTAAAGGGAATTGTGTTCCATCTGGGGATATCAACACTGCCCCGATCCCACAACTGAATACATTGGCAGCTCTGTCGAAGAACATCTTCCACTTAGGGTTCTGCTTTATTCCACAGTCTTCTACTGGTGTACCTTCCACTGTTAGTATATTTTCATCAGGGAATTGAGCTTGTGGCTCTTCGGAATTTCCCTCGATAAGGTGTTCTGCCAATTGGTCGGCTAAAGATTACCCTTTCATCGAGTTTTGATTTGTGTATGTGATATCAAACTCCGATAAGAGCATTTTCCATTTAGAGATTCTCCCTATCAAAACGGGCTTCTCTGCGAAGTATTTTAGGAGATCATGTCTTATCAGCAGCTCAATATAATAGTAAAAGGTGTATTGCCTTAATCGGTGCATGACCTAAATCAGAGCACAATAAGTCCTCTCTACTTCTGAATACCTCTATTCCCTGTCTGTGAATTTCTTACTCAAATAATATATGGAACGCTCTCTTCCCTCTTCATCTTTCTGCCCCAACACGCATCTCATGGACTCAGGGAGTATCGTGAGGTATAGGAATAAGGGCTCCCCTTACTTCGGGACTATCAAGACTGGAGGTTTTATGAGATAATCTTTGATTGTCCTAAATGCTTCTTCGCATTCGTCGTCTCATTCTACTGCGACATTCTTTTTCAATAGATGGAATAGTGGCCGACACTTATCTGTGAGCTATGAGATAAAGCAAGCTATGTAATTTAACCTTCCCAGCAAACCTCTTACTTCTTTGACAGTGCATGGGGAAGGTAGCTTTAATATAGACTTTACTTTGTCATGGTCGATTTTAATGCTTTCCCGGCTTATGACAAACCCTAACAATTTGCCCGTTGTGACCTCGAAAGTGCACTTCTCTGGATTTAACTTAAGCTAAAATTTTCTCAATCGCTTGAACAACTTCCTCAAGATATCTATATAGCTCTCTTCTTCTTTAAACTTGGCTATCATGTCGTCGACGTATACTTCGACTTCTCGATGCATCATGTCATGAAGTATCATGACCATGGCTCTCTGATATATTGCCCTGGCGTTTTTCAAGCCAAAGGGCATGACTTTATAACAGAAAGTTCCCCATGTTGTGATGAAAGTCATTTTGGTTTTATCTTCTTCAGCCATTTTTATTTGATTATATCTTGAGAAACTGTCCATAAATGAGAAAAGATGATTTCCTGCAGTGTTGTCCACTAGAACATCAATGTGAGGTAGGGGGAAGTTATCCTTTGGCGTAGCTTGGTTTAAGTCCCGGAAGTCTATGCATATATGTACTTTTCCATTCTTTTTTAGAATGGGGACTATATTCGCTGCCCATTCTGGGTAATCGGACACTTCGATGAACCCTACTTCTAACAGTTTCTTGACTTCTTCCTTGATCTTTAGTAAGATGTCAGGCTTAAATCTTCTCAATTTCTATTTTTTAGGTTTGAAATCTTCCCTTGTGGGAAGCCTATGAACCACTATTGATTGGTCTAGTCCTAGCATGTCACCATATGACCAGGCGAACACATCTACATATTCAGTTAACAGCTCAGTCATCTCATGTTTTTGCTCGGCATTTAAATTAGTCCCGATCTTGAAGTTTTTAGGTTTCTCAATGCTTCCTAGATTGACTGTCTCCACTGGCTCGTCGATTGAAATTCCACTTTGTTCATGTTTTTGCCAATTTTCTTGTATTATTTCGTGGTCAAGGATATCGCCTCCAACAATTGACGCAGCAACGTTGGAAATGATATCAATGTTTTTATTTTCTACTTACGCGAAATGTCCCTAATGTTCGATGGTAGAAGATCTGGGTGAAGTAAAATAAAAGCAGATATATATAAGTAAGACAAACTGTAATTCCTTTATAAAGAAGTCTCAATAAAAATTGTTTAACAATCGTTCTCTATCCTTGAGCTGACCTAGCGCTATCAATAGGATAACAGAACCAATTATTAAGAGCTGGATGTTGTTTGGACGTGCAAGGGGTTGGACTCCTATTGCTGACGTCATCTTCGCTTATCCTTGGCTCTTGAATGATAATTGCTTATCTGAAAGATTGCTGGAGGGGTGGAATGCGCATCGGCGTGTTGCTTGGCTTCTCTTTCATCCTGCCTTTGACACCTCTGGCTTGTGCTTCTTCCCAGGTTGTAGGAACGTACCCTAATCCAAACGTCCCTTGCTGCCCCTCCTTAAACTGATGGCCTTCCTTGCTGGTCACCACATTTACCTCGTTGAATATCTGGAGACCAAGATCTTCGGAACCATCATCCCTAATGTATGGTATGGTGGTTTCTTTGCATATGGCATAATCCTGCTCGCCCAACATAGTGACTATCTGCCCATTTGCAATGAATTTGACCCTCTAATGGAGACTAGAGGGTATGGCTCCAACAGTATGTATCCAAGGCCTTCCCAAAAGTAGGTTGAAAGATCTTGGGATGTCGAGGACTTGAAAAGATATGTAGAACACTTGCAGGCTAATCTCCACCGACATGTTTATCTCCCCTACTATATCTCTTTTTTTACTTGTCAAAAGCCCTGACCACCGTCGAGCTGGGTTTAATATTGCTTGGATCGACCCCCAATAAGTTGAGGGTAGCTAATGGGCAAACATTGAGGGACGACCTATTGTCGATGAGTACTCGGGAGACAATCGTGTCGTTGTACTTCACCACTATGAATAGTGGTTTTGTATGTTAGTCTCCATCTTCTCCTAGCTCTTCAGGGGAGAAAGATATCTGGTCCATGGTGAAAATAGAATCCGCCATGTGACTTATTTTGTCTGTAGCGATGCCTTCTAGTACCTGGATCTGTTTGAGCACTTTAAAGAGTGCTTCCCTATCGAGTTCAGAGGCTGTAAGGAGGCCCATGAGTGATATTTGTGTTGGAACCTTGTTTAGTTGTTCCATGATCTTATATTCACTCGCTTTGACCATTATTGTAAATGCAGCGAGCCCCTCTTATTCTTCTTCTCCTTTCTCCGTGTCGGGCTCTTCAATTGAGATTTTATATTTCGGGTCATATACCCTCCCAGATCGAGTGATTCCTCCTACCATAGGGGGTCACTCTTACTCGAGGGTCTGATAGTCAAATAGTGCGGCCTTATACCTCTCTACAGGTATTGGGACATTGAATACATATCTCTTCTTCGGGATTTGTATCTCAATTAACTGTCCCTCATAGCATTTTATGATTCTTGGCTTTTGATTTGAATTGATCATGTTTATAGATTTCTCCCCTTCCTTTGGTGGGTTGTCCTCTTTTTCAAACTCGGGCCCCCATCCGCTAGGCGGCCCATATACGATTGGGGTATAAGAATAGTTCACCAGGTACTCAAATCTCCCATGTGATTCTCCCAAGGTGCCGACTGTTGGGTGTCCGGCTAACCATCTCTTTTTGATATGTGACTTGGGGGTTTTCTCTAAGGCTTGACGAGAATGCCTTTTCCGCTAGTCTGTTGCCTTTTGCTTGGAGGATTCTATTTGAGCCAGCTCTTCAGATGTGATCATATT
This sequence comes from Laguncularia racemosa, assembly GCA_037954665.1. Lineage (NCBI taxonomy): Eukaryota > Viridiplantae > Streptophyta > Magnoliopsida > Myrtales > Combretaceae > Laguncularia > Laguncularia racemosa. The sequence goes on from JBBMOL010000028.1 coordinate 2,982,932, forward strand.
GATGGTGGGCTTATGATTAGGTAACGGATTGGTGTTAACATTGGGTGTTGGGGTGTTAACAAAATCCAGCTGCATAATCCCAGCGTCGATCAAATCTTAGATTTTGTGTCGGAGCCTCCAGCATCTATTTGTAAAATGCCCCTCTTGGCCCATATGATAGTCACATTTGAGGCTTGAGTCGAAGTTTCTAAGATTGTACCGGTCGTTTGGGATTTCGAAGCTGATTAAATTATCCACCCGCAGCCAAGCAAAGACCTAGCCGAGTGGGATCGGAATTGGAGTGAACTATCTCAGGACCCTAGTAGCCCGGGCGTGATTTGCCGTGGAGTGCTGGGCTGAGGTACTTGTGGTCTGGAATGTCACATGAGTTCCAACTTTGTCTGCTTTATTGGAGTTGACTGTGCTGACGGTAGACTCCTTGGCTCTGTTACCTCCCAAGGGCCTTTGTGATGGTGTGACCCTAGGAGGATCCATTGTTTGGAGTCTGCCTGTGGTGATGGCACTTTCAATCCAACACCCTGCAGCTACTACTTTTGCAAAACTGGATGATGTCTGGCCCACCAGATGTGAGAAGTAGGTCTTGTCTAGAGTGTTGACAAATATGGATGTCAACTCTTTCTCAGAAATTAGGGTTGCTACCCTAGTAGCTTGAGCTCTCCAACGCTGAGCATACTCTTTAAAAGGCTCAGTGTGTCTCTTTCGAAGACTCCCTAGATCAATCACTGAGGGGGCGACTTCAATATTAAACTTGTATTGGTCATAAAATGCCCAGGCAAGCCTTTCCCAAGTGTTGACCTAATTGAAATCCAGGTGGGCATACCAGACTAATGCAAGACCTATAAGGCTATCCTGGAATGTCTGGATCATCAGTTGGCCATATTGAGCATACTTCCTCATCTTCTAGGTGTATAGCCTTGTGTGCATTTTAGAGCATCCAGTACCGTCATACTTCTCAAATTCCGAGGTTTTGAATTTATCAGGGTACACTTCTTCCCCATATGCTGACAAACTGGTGATTTCGGCTTGCTCGAAACTGTCAGGCCCCTCTATTGTTTTCATCTTGTCAGCCAGCTGTTGGAAGAGTCTTTTTTCCATCTCTTTCTGTCTCTCCTCCATCTCTTTTTTCAAGTCATCAAAGGTTGGACCCTGGTTGATTTTCGGCTCATACTTAAAGGCCGGGTTAAAGTGGGAATTGATTTCCTCATATTCTGGAGGCTGCCCCTCTAATGCCTTTCCTTTTCTAGCCCCTGAATGTTCTTCTTGAGTCGGTTGGGTGGTGCAAAGGAGGCCAATGCTTTCAGTCAGAAGGTGTACTTGTGCAGCTAACTGCTAGACCATTTGTTCCAGGGATACGATCCTAGAGTCTGAAGCAGCGTCAGTACTTATGTTGTTGCAGTTGTCGCCAATATTTGCCATTTTTGTTCTTGAACGTGTGTAAATTGGGCTTCTGGGAGGGTTCGGTTGTTTGGGAGCTATTTTGATACCTGGCATGCATTTTTTTCTTTTTAGTATAATGTATGCAAATGTGATACATGTGTCACACGAATGCTAAAATAAAAGGGGCCAACAATTGATTGATGATGTAATATTGAAACTTTATTTTTATTAATATTGGAAACTTTGGAGTTCGATACTTGAAAAAAATGAAAGAGTACAATGATAATCTTTTTCCTAGCTTTCTTGGTCTTCTGTTGCGGAGACTCAGGTTTCCCATTGATGACGGCTTCTAATTCCTTGACTTTGGCTTGGGTCTTCTCCGGTTGAGCTTCCAAGGCTTTATTTCTTTGGTCGGATTCCTTAAATCGACCTTTCCAGATATCCTTTTTATAATCTACGGCTTCAAAATATACTTCCATCCGGGCCTTGACCTACTCTAGGTAGATTTCCAGCTCCGGATTTACCTTGTTTGGCTTAAGCTGGGTGACATCTGAGACCTGGTATGCTCTTTCCCCTATTTGATATAGCTGGTGGATCACGAACTCCCTGGTGGCTCGATGTTTGCCCCACTTCGCCATCTAGCTCTCTAAGGTCTACATTCGGGCTCTCGATTCTGGCTTCCCAAAGTGCTTTGACCTTTGCCAACTTAGCAAATTTCTCAGCTACTAGTAAGTTCGGATCTTTGTACTCGAATGTGACTGCCTCCAGCGAAGGCCGATAAACTATGCCTTAAATAGTAACGAACTGGCGGACCACTGAGTTGGGATGATAACCTATACATCCGCTGATACTGATTAGAGGCACGACTTGAAAGTTACTGCAGGTTAAAATAACTTTGTCACTGCAACTCCATCTGGCTATCCATAAAATGTCATCGGCACTGAAACTTCCAAGCACTTCTACCTAACTGTGGTTGGTAAGGTCGTCGGGTAGCCTTATCTTCTCTATGCATGAGTCTACAAGGTCCACTTGTTGAGCCAAGGTTTTCCGGACCATGTTCAGCCCAAAACACTTGAGGTGGCTTACAAACCATATCAATATAAGGTTGATATTTAAGCGGAGGATCTTGTGGCCTTTTTTCTTGACAAATTTTAAGTTCCGAATCTGTTCAGCCAATAGAGTTGGGATGTAAGATTTTCCTTCTAGGAATTGGGCCACCAATTCTACAACTCGGTAGTGGACATAGAAAGTTCCGGTGGGAAAAAGTATGGTGGTGAAAGCTATCAGGATGAAAGCATTCACCCTTCTTTGTCTATAGGTCTTGAGGTCCCCACACAATATGTCTTTCTTGTCCCCATTATCTTCTCGGGCGATGAACCAAGCTTCCAACTCGTCCATCCGTATGCGGTATCCATTACAGTCTGCTAAGACCTTGTTGATTGTTGTTTTGTAGATACCTAGGAGTCTGCTAAAAGTACCGGTTGGCTCGGCCTCAAGATCTGGTACATAGACTTGTTTAGTTAGTGCTGGAGCCTGTAGCAGCTGGGTGTACTCTTCCTGAGTAGGAGTAATCTCATGTGGCCCGATGAAGAAATCCGCGGGCTCTATTTCCCATAGGTGGAGCATGGCCAGTACCAAGGGCAAGTTCATCTCCATCTTCATCAGTGCGAGGATGGGCCCTATTTTCTATTGGATGAAGGCCTACTCCTCTGGGTTGTATAGGGTGAACCAGTGGTTCAGTACCAATTTCGGATCCAAAGGTTTGCACACTCGGATTTCTTTGCGGAGGAGGCGGTCAACTATGGTACTAGCCATCTATTACAACAGAAATTTCCTAATTACTACCAAAACTATGATAACATTACAGGGAAATATATCCAAACTCCATGAATAGAACAAAAATATTACATCATCAATCTATTGTCAGCCCATGACGTTATGTATGCAAATAGGTAGGTTCTAATAGGTCCCCAAGCTCTATGGCCTCCCGCATTCTTGGAGAAATGGATCTCAGGCCATATTAAAGCATTGGGTGGGGTAGCCTAATCAGTCCCAAATGATGATCATATCACTTCGCCTAAAACCTACACAATGCCCCCCTGTCTTAGGGTCCTAACACAGCCCGAGTTTGACCGTATCTACTCACACAATTGTATGCATGCAGACTCAATAACTAAAGTAAATAACCGAATCCTAACCTCTAGCTAAATCCCTGAAAGGTTAGCAATAATATAACAAATCAAAAGACATTTCTTAGAAAGGAGCAATTTGAAGAGATTTAGGTGGCTAGCCTACTAGAGAATTTCGAAACATTGCTTCCCCAATGGAGTCGCCATCTTATCGAGTCTAATTTTTTATTTCCCATTCCTAATCCGATCTATACTAAACCCTATGCTCATCTAATATAGATCATCGACTTAAGTTAGGAATTTCGTTTTATTTTAGAGTCGCCACCTAACTGTGGTTGGGAAAAATTGAATTAGGACTAATTGAGCAAATTAGTCCTAATTTGGACCACTAATCGTCATGAATTCCTTTTCTCGTTTTTTGTGAAAAGAGGAAAGGGGAAAACCAGAGTTTTTGAGTTTGGAGGCTAACCTATTAAAACCTTAAGGTTACTACCCTAATATCCTAAAATCTACTCTATCCAGAATGTCTTTTATTCATTTATTTTTATTATCTTTTTATTTTGTTTTTGAATAACCTATTCTGAGAAAATAATTTTTATTCCTTTTTTAAGGTTGCCCTAAATGGGTGCCTACGTACCTGCTATTCAGGATCAAACTTGCTGTAGTTCGCTTTTCCTAAAAAATTTTAATGTGTTTGTGAATTTTAATTATGAAATCTCTTTTGATTTATTTTTTTACCATTTTAGTATTTTTCTAAAAAATCTAAGCCTAAGCTTAATAATTTGATTTTTTCAAAATAATAATTTTAATGAAAAAAAATGGATTTATTTAAGAAAATGATTTTTCTAAGTGATAAAAATTTCATTTTTCTATTTTTCAACTCATTTCTACTATTATAAACTTTTATTGATTTTTTTATTAATTTTTATAAATTTTATTAATTTTTTATTGATTTTTATTAATTTTCATAATTTTTATTATTTTTTGTTGAAGATTTTTCTCCTACATTATTTATTTATCATATTCTAAAATCGAAATTTTTATTATTATTCTTTTCTAATATTTTTGTCATTTTCTTTATAAAATTTTACATTTTTATTATTTATTATTATATTTATTAATTTTTATTTTTATTATTCATCCTAAATTAAATCCTAAAAAAAATTAATCTAAATTCCATCATTTTTTTCTATTTTTGAATTATAACAAATAAATAACTAAAGAAATTTTAAAAAATAAATAAAATAACTAAATAAATACATAAGAAATAAATAAAATAAATACAAAAAATTAAAAAATCCGACTTACCTGGATTCGGGTCGGTACGCAGGTCGAGTCAGTCGGGTTAAATCGGGTCGAAGCGGATCGAGTCGGGTCGATCGGACACGACAGCTGGGGATGTTCGTTGACGGCGTTCCAGTGGCCTTTCGAAGCAGTTGAGGTCTCGATTCCTAGGTTTTTGGAGGTGAGGAACTCAATTGTGGTGGTGGTTTGCTTCAAAAATGCCTCCTAGTGGCTGCTCGACGCTTGATCGGTGGTCACGGGTTGAAGAACTCTGGCGAGGCTTCGATTCTCTCTTTTTTCTCTCTTTTCCTCGCTTTTGATCCGTACTTCTACCTCTCCACTTCATCCTCTATTTATAGGTGCAAAAAATCGAGCTGGATAAGCTCGAATTTCCACCGATTGAAGCAAATTGGATTTGCGGTTAAAAACCCATCTCCGATTTGCGCAAATCCATTGATTTGTTGCGATTTGATTCCAATTGGATGATGTTTATCTTATTTCTGTTGAAGATCTGTTGGATTTGTGCAAAAAATCGAATCAAAACGACCGAAATTCGGATTTTTCTACTCGTCGGCAATCTCGGATGGAAGTTGAAGACGATCACGTGCCCGACGCGTGCGTTTGCTCCAGCCAATCGACTATTGACATGTGTCCCAAGCAGAGAAAAAATTTGCAAAACGCGGATTCTACTTCCCCTGAGTTTCGAACCCCTTGACCGAGCCCTCCCATGTGCGCACTAGACCAAGGTTCGAACCAGCTAGGCTAGCCCACTTTCGCAATTTGAATATATGCAATGCGATTTTTTTTTTTTGAAATTTCAAAAATTTGTAAAAAGTATTTAACCCTTTTTATTACCATTTCTGTAATTATTTTCCAAAATTGATGTATTTTTCCTATTTATTTTATTTTTTGAATATTTTTCCTATTTTTGCTAAATTAGAGAAAAAATGGAAAAAATTAGAAAATAATTATGATTGATTATTATTGATCATTATGGTAAAAATGGAGTGTTTACAGTGACCATATTCAAATTCAAAGAATTCTTTATCAGCTTTTTAAGAGAAATCACAAAAGAGTTTTCATAAAGAAAAAAAAATTATTAATATGATGCTAAAGAGATTAATGAGAATGCTCATCATTCTCTTCATCTTCTTCAAGTATTCTTATATCATAAAAAATTAATGCGCTTACTAATGCGTATAAGGATCTGCAAGGCAAAAGTAAGTCACATAAATCAATCTTACATTAAAAGGAAGTAAATTTATTTGCATAGCATATAATTTAATAATTCAAGCACTAAAGTTTTGTGAAAGTACAAGGAAATAGGATAATATTGTATAAATTTGTTAAGAAAATAGGTATTGCATTAAGAAAACGATAAGGCTACTTTCTAATAAGGATATCAAAGATATATAAATTAACTTTCTTATAACGGAAGAGATTATAAGTGAAATTCACAGCATAAAGAAATCGAACATAATATGGGATAGCAAAACATTAATTACAAACCGGGAAGAAAAGAAAATGATAATAATGAACCATGAAGCACCTATTAAAAAGATAAACAAGGAACTGGACAGACAAACAGGAACATTCTCACGATCAAAGACATATAAATCGGTTTATTGTTTCGTGCTTGGATGTTTTCTTCACCAATAATATACATGAAAAAGTAAACAAAACAAGTACTACACCTTGTTGCTAAGCAGTGTGGACGATTCTAATGAGGAAGTGATCGCAGAAGATGAGGCGTTAGAAGGCACCAAAGATCCACCGGTAGTTGTGTATCCACCTCCATTGCTGCTACTTGTTATATCTCATGATGAAATGGGTGATGGGAAAGGCCCATATACTTGGGAACTGGCATATGTTGGAACGGGAGGTGTGGCTGGAAGAATTGGTGGAAGAGCTTAAAAATTCAGAACTCTTAATGCCTCCCTTATTGTTGGTCTACGGTTATAGTCTGGGTGCACGCACCACAATCCAACTATCATTAGGCATTGCATTTGTCTTCGATCATAGTCTCCTTCTAGCTTGGGGTCTACTGCATCTAGTAGCCTCCCAATTCCGTACAGCTCCCATACCCAATCCACTAGACGAATATGACCATGGAGATCCTTCGAATCAATCACTTTTCTGCCACAAGCTATTTCAAGTATAACAACTCCAAAGCTGTAGATATCTGATTCCTTACTAGCCTTGCCCGTGTAAGAACATTCGGGGGCCATGTACCCGATTTTCCCAGCTAAAACCGTAGTTTGGGATCCTTTCGTATGGTCTACAAGTCTAGCCAAGCCGAAGTCTCCCAATTTGGCATTAAAATCTAAATCGAGCATAATGTTGCTGGCTTTTGTCTCGATGAAGCACACATTGCTCCCACTCCTCTTGTAGGTACAGCAAGGCCGAGGCCAATCCTTGAGGGATTTTGTGTCTCATCTCCCACATCAACAAGCTTCTTCCTTTGAATAAATGGGTGTCCAAGCTACCACTTGACATGAATTCATATATCAGGAGTAGTTCTTTTTTCTTGTGACACTACCCGACTAGTTGCACTAAGTTTCTATGTCTTAGCTGGCTTACGGTCTTGACCTCTGTTGCATACTCCTTAATCCCCTGTCCGGAATCTGGTGTGATCTTAATAGCAACTTCACAGTTTCCTTCTCTTAGATACCCCTTATAAACCCTTCCAAATCCACCTTCTCCAAGCAACCGATCTTTCGAAAAATCATTGGTTGCAGCAGACACTTCTCTGAACGTGTACCTTTTGGGTCCAGCTAACATTGCGAGTTCCTGATCAATAGGTACTATTGTATCATCATCTTCATTCAGATTACCTCTATTTCTTTTTTATTGACTATGCGACCATAGAAAGCCCAAAACAAATCGTAGAAGCAAGAAGGATCCAACACCTGTGATGATCCATTGCCAATAGTTGCTCTCCTTGCTTTCATTTGAAGTAACTTGAAGACTAGATTTGAAATTCCAAGATTCTATTGCATGTGCCTCGAATAAAGAGCCAGTTGAAGCAGAGAAACCGAAAGTTACCCATTCCGGTAAATGTTCCTTCAAATTAATGCTGTAATCTATTGTAGAAGAAGCGCTGGCATTATCCGCATCTATCATCTTAACACTTAAAATCTGCTGACTAGAATTGTAGACGACCAAAATATTTGCTCTTCCCCCAGAAGTAATTCTTCCATTTAGCAGTCCTCACTGAATAGATCGTGTTTACATCAATACCGGCATGTACATAATCTGGATCCCACTCATTTACATAAGTATCAAATTCCACAGCAATAAAAGGCGGATAGGACTTATCATATGTCTCGATGTACCTATTTACTAAGGCAAAGCCACCTCCGTATGTATTTTCTGGCATGGTTGTGCCATTAGGGGTGAGAAAAAAGGCCATGCCGTCACCATAAGACAGTCCAGAAATCGTTTGTATTACGAAACTGAAATTCGAGGTGAAATCAGCAACACGATCCGTTGAAGGGTCCCATAGGTGTAAAGGCTCATGGTATGTAGCCCAGCCGGCTTGATTAGCTGAGCTGGTGGTGAGTACGATGCCATTTTGTGACACAGATGCGTTACCTTCCAAATGCAAATTCTGGGTAGTGCAGGAACCATTAGGTACCGTTTGGTTACTGGTACTGGACAGAATAAGGAGTACTGGACTAGACAAAAAAAATTTTTGTACCACGTTTAGTTTGTTCAGTACTGGACAAGGATTTTTGTGTTGTCCAGTGTTTGGATTGCAAAGTACTGAATTGAACATAGGTAATTTGACTGTTTTGCCCTGGATAAAGTTTTTGTGCTGTCCAGTGTTTGAAATTACAAAGTACTAGACTGGACAACGTAAAATTGATAATTTTTTCTTTTTTAATTATATCATAGTTATTTATATATATTTGATATTATTATAACAAAAAATAATTTGAAGGTTTAATATATTATATTAAATATTTTAGGAAATATGTTATATTTAATGAAATAATACATTATTTATGATTTTGAATATGTAACTGAAAATATGAAACACTTTTACACTAAACCATCCACATATCCATCAATCACTTTAAACAAGTCATTGAAGGACTTCAAAATTAGAAAATCCATCCACAAATTAGATCGATTAGATTAGAACATCAATCGTTGAAAGATAAATTGTGAGTGGATGCTAAAGTTTGGAGCAGAAGTGCTACCACGGAAATTACAATAAAAGTTGCAGGTACAACGGAGCGATTTGCATTGATGTAACCGGCTGTCATCTCCGTAAGTGAAGATAAACAGTAAAAAGATTTCTGTCGTGGAGGCCGGCTGGAAATTAAGCAGTCTTAATTAAGGGTCCTGAGCGAGCTTTTTGCTTATTATTTGGGGTGACGTCTCCATTTGGTGTCGTTGAGCGAGTGGTACAAATAGTTTTGCATGTCAAAATCTCAACTTTTTAGGTTAGACTTTTATTAATTCTGTTGAAAATTCAAACCTGTAACGTGATCATTTGATGGGCGCATTTTAAGTTTAAATTAAATATGTTTATTGATTAAAAATTTTATAAAAAAAAAAAACAGTTATCATTTTTCTATTAGAAAAACATGTTTCCAATGTCATTTTCATTTTGCTTAATGTTTTTAATGGATTCTACATTATAAATTATAAAAATGCTTAGAAAAATAGTATCTTTTTTCTACATTAAATATAAATACAAGTCCAATAAAAACATAATAGTTCAAATTTTCGTTGTTTTGTGATGGAAACTCGTTTTGCCTTAAATGCTAGTTGGTACCAATTCTACGATTACTTGTTCAAGGTCTCCCGCTAATCCTCATGGAAGGTCCTTACCGCTTGTTTACTCGTCGATTTTTGTTTTGCTGTTCAAACTTATTGGTCAAGCTATATTTTCTTTTCTTAGTAGCCAAGTGAAATAGAAATAAAAAGAAGATAGATAAAGTGAATAGCCTTGTAACACGAGACACTTTCCGCCTGGAAGAGTTATTGTAATGATTAGAAAGGACCTAGTAGAATTATCTTAGAATCCTTATGTTACCTGCACATTTGGTAATATGAAAATTATCTTACAAGTTAGAATTTACACGATTTTAATTAAATATTCTTTTTTCACTTTAATTGATAATATATATAATTTATTATTATAAAAATAACTATATAAACGAATATATCACAACCCACCAAAATCGTAAAAAGTTAGTATCCCTCATCAAATCATAAAATCGGGTAGTTAAAATTTTGAGAAACAAATGTTCAAAATGAGTTTTGAAATGATAAAGATTTTGGAATGAAAGAGGATATAAATCTTAACATTTTATCTCTCAATTTAAGTTTAGTTTATTACTCTAAGGTCTAGACCTATCTTTTAAGACTTAAGTGTGGAATACTCATCACTCTAAGCCTAGCCCATTCCCAACTTTAAATAACTTATAAGAAAGACTATTGGGAGGTGAGCAAAACCATGATTCAGTGAGTTCATTCCATACTACTACTATTCAAGCAAGTTATCAAGTGTTAGTTAACATGCTAAACAAATCTATCTATACATGAATTGAATGCACCCATGATGAATGCATTTGATCACTACAAAAGGAGTACGGAGTCCTCCTAGATGACGAGATAGAGTTTTAGAATTAATAATAATATTTTTATAGATTTTACTATAATTTTCATTTTATTAACTTTTATATATACTATTTTTATATTTTCGATTTGCTTGTTTTCATTTGAAGTAACTTGAAGACAAGATATGAAATTCCAAGATTGTATCTTATGTGTCTCGAACCTATAACCAGTTCCAGTGGAGAAGCCAAAAGCTACCCATTCTAGCAAATATTCACTCAAATTAACACTGTAATTAACTATAGAAAATTTGTTGGCATCATCAGCATCTTTCATCTTAACGCTTAAAATCTGCTAGCTAGAATTGTACACAATGGAAGCATTTACTCCACCCCCACAAGTAATAATTCTGTTCTACCACCAAGGATTAGTGACCATTGTATTGGCAAGGAAATCTTAATTTTCAATATACGAATTTGCAACTCAAGCAAATATTTGTTTTTCATTCATATTTATATTATTTAAACATTGTAAAGATGCAAAACTTAGGAAAAAATAATTCTGAAACTAAAAGGATAAACTAGAATTTTAACAAACCAAATCTTTGTAAACATATGTTGCCCTAACTTATTTTGAATCATTCATTTAACACTCCCCCTTGATTCAAAATCCCATACTCCTAGCTTCATTGTGAAGTATTGATACTTGGCTTTAGGGAGTGACTTTATCAATATGTCAACTACTTGTTCATATATGCTACAAAAAATAAGATTGATCTTTCCATCAGCTACAAGCTTCCGAATGAAGTGATGTTGTATGTCTATGTGCTTTGTTCTTCTATGGAATGCTGGGTTCTTAAACATAGCAATGGCAAACCTATTGTCACACATGATTTCCATAGCTTTATCTTGCTCAAAGTGAAAATCTACAAGGAGTTTTCTTAGCCACAACGCCTGACGTGCTGTTGCATTTGCTGGTATATATTCCGCTTCTAAAGATGAAAGTGCAACTGTCTCTTGCTTCTTTGAACACCAAGTTATTGCTCCTGATCTAAAGCTGAAAACATTTCCTAATGTGCTCTTTCTATCATCCAAGCTTCCTCCCTAATCACTATCGAAATATCCAAACAAATCAAAATCAAATACTTTAGCATACCAAATGCCATAGTTTACAATTCTAGCTATGTATCAAAGTATCCTCTTTGCTGCACCAAAATGTTGCTTTGCTGGACTTTGCATAAATCTAGATACTACACTCACGGAATAGGCAATATCAGGTCTTATATTTGTCAAGTAATTCAATCCTCCAACTAAGCTTCGAAAAGTTCTTACATCATCTTTATCCATTCCATCCTCACGCTGCAGCTTCTCATTGATGTTCATCGGAGTATCGATTGTCTCACAAGAGCTCATTTTGAATCGTTTGAGCAAGTCCGCTGCATACTTTTGTTGACATATGAATATTTCGTCTTCACATTGCTTTACTTCTAACCCCAAAAACTACTTCAACAATCCCAAATCAGTCATTTAAAAGTTCTCCATCATGCTTAATTTCAACCTTTCAATTAATGACTTTGAAGTGCCCATGTAAATCATATCATCTACATAAAGACATATTATTAAAAACTTACCCTGTTCTTCACGTTTTAGATAAAGTGTACGTTCATTTTCACTTCTACTAAACTTGTTCTTTTGAAAGAAACTATCCATCTTGCTATACCAAGCATAAGGGGCTTGCTTTAGACCATATAATCCCTTTCTCAACTTATAGACTTTATTTTCACATCCTTGCTTAATAAATCCTTTAGGTTGTGAAACATACACTTCTTCTTCCAACTCTCCATTTAAAAATGCAGATTTAACATCAAATTGATACACTAGCGATTCAAGTTGAGAAGCTAAAGCTAACATGATCCTAACTGTTTCAAAATGTGCAACTGGAGAAAACACATCATCATAGTCAATACTTGGTTATTTCGAGTACCCTTTTGCAACAATCTAGCTTTATACTTCTGAATACTCCCATCTGCATTGAACTTGGTCCTAAACACCCACTTCAGTCCAATAATATTTTTTTCTTCATGAGCATCAACAAGTTCCCAAGTTAAATTCCTCTCAATAGCCTCCAACTTGTCATTCATTGCAAACTTCCACTCTTCTATAGTTGCTACTTCTTCAAAATTACTAGGATCCGAAACATACAATGCAAAATTTCATGTTTTATAGACATCTTTTATAGATTTAAACTTCTTCACTGGTGACTCATTTGAAGAGCAAGATATTAGAGAGTGATAGTCACTTAAGTATGAGCTGTTACGTGTTAGCGTTGATTCTGCAGATGGGGTTGCACTATCCATTGATGTTATGTTTGTTAAACGAATTGGAATAGCTATTGCATCACTTGTGTTCTAATTCCATATTCCTTCATCATTGAATTAGACATCTCTACTTACAATAACTTTCCCACTTATAGGATTATACAATCGATAAGCTTTAGATTGTAAACTATATCTAAGAAAAATACACTTTTCAGATTTGAAATCTAACTGAGAATGAGAATGCATAAGTACATATGCTAAATATCAAAAAATTCTCGGATGACTTACCTGAGGCTTTCTTCCTGTCCATGCCTCATATGAAGTGCAATTTGAAACAACTTTCATAGTGGAGATATTCAACAGGTACACAGTTGTTACAATCCCCTCACTCCAAAACCGATTAGGAATGTCCTTTGTCTTCATCATACTCCTTGCCATTTCAACCACCGTCCTATTCTTTCTTTTAGCCACACCATTTTTTGCGGTGTGTATGGAGTAGTGAGCTCCCTTCGGATTCCATGTTCATCACAAAAGTTTATGAACTCTTTGGATAAGAATTCACCTCCACTATTTGTCCGCAGCACCTTTATGCTCCTTCCACTTTGGTTTTCTACTAGAGCTTTGAATTTCCTAAAGTTCTCAAATGCTTTTGATTTAGACTTTAGGAAATACACCTAACTCATGCGTGTGTAGTCATCTATTAGCAGTAGAAAATAGCGACTACCTCCTAATGACATTGTGTTCATAGGTCTACACAAGTCAGCATGTATCAAATCTAGACATCTTGATGCTCTCCATGATCTACCAATAGGAAAGGATCATCATCATTACTTCCTATAGACACATCCCTCACAAAACGCAAGATCACCTACTTTGGGCAAGCCAAAGACCATCTCCTTTGCATTCAAGAACTTCAGTTCATTCACATTCAGATAACCTTACTGTAGGTGCTACAACCTGGTTTCATCACTACTCTTAACCATGATTGCTCTATTCACATCATTTGAGACATTTAGAAGGAACATATGATTTTGAGTCATGCAAACCACTGAGATCACTTAGCTTGATCTTTTGTCATGGATTGCATAAAAAATCTGCTGGTTGTAAGCTAAGCTGGGCATGAATTGCATGTCATGGAGAAGTCTTACATCTCCTTGAACTATCTTGATTGCAATCATGCCTTTCCCTTCCACCTGGACTTGTTTATCATCACCAAGTCGCACTTCACTCTTTTGTGTCTCATCAAGATTCTTGAACAAGGAGCATGAATTTTTCATATGATTTGAGCATCCGCTATCGACAAACCAAACTTCACATTCTAAAATTGGTGTAGTGGATTGAGCCATGAATAGCTTATTCTCATCATCCACTTTCTCCGTAAAATTTGCTACTTTCTGCCTCTCCCTTTGCTTGTTCCAACACTCAAATTCCTTGTGTCCATATTTTTTATAGTAATGACATTGGATCATGCTCTTAGATTGATGCCAATCACTATACTGACCACATCCCCTATTTCCTCCTCTTCCAACGCTACGAAATTCACCCTTATTGCGACCTCGGCCTCTACCAGCATACTTGCCAACCTTTCCTCTAAAGTTAGACTCCCCCTTCACTTGGAATGCCTTTTCATCACCCTTTTTAGTAGGTCAATTTACTCTGTCCTCGTGAGCAATCAATGAACTCATCAATTCATCGAAGGTGTAAATTGATAAGTCCTTTGACTCCTCAATTGTAGCAACAACATGATCAAAGTTCTTCGTCAGACTCCTCAGAACTTTGCTTACAATGGTTTCGTTACTGATCTCTTCACCATATGTTTTCATCTAACTTACAATCCCAGATACTCTAGCCAGAAATGCTTGCACAGATTCCTTCTCAAGCATGGTTAAAACTTCAAAGTTACAACTGAGGGATTACAACTTTACTTAGATTACCTTTTTGTTACTGATATGAATCAAAATCCAACAAGACCTATCATTAGGGCAAAAACCAAAGGATTTCGAATCTTGGCGATGAGGGCCCATTTTGAGCAAATCGACCTTAGAATTATTCAATTACTAACCTCTTTTATCTTATTTATGTATTATATATTCAAATAGGCACACTTATCAGGCTTTACAGGGCGATGGATAAACTCGCTAAAACTCAGCTTATGGGTTATCTATGGACCGACCTAAACCGGTGATGAGTTAGGTCAACGAATCCTATGAAAGAGCTTGCATCTTGAAGACTAATTTTTATATATTTGTTATTTACTTAGACTATTTATCTTGTAGTAATTTTGGGACACTTTCATTTTGATTGTAATTTCATTTAGGACCGGCCACCCTAAAAGTGGCATAGTTATAATTTTATACATTTTCTAACCTAAAGGGAGCAAGTATAAATACCTACTTAAAGTAGGGTTTGAGGAGGCCATTTTTTCATATTTGAGCATACACTTTTTCATGAGGATTAGGGTTCTCCTAATTGTTATTAGACTCTTATCAATTTCAATCCCAAGAGTTGAAATTGTGGTAAGTGCAACACTTGAAATTGTGAGTAATATCAATCTCTTGTTGTTGTGTTTCATTTCATCTCTAGTGAGTCATATCTATGGTTTGATTGAAAGCTTCTTGGTATTATTTGATTACATTTGTAATCAAGTTGTTATTTCCTAGTTAATTGGTATTAAGCATTTGTTTTTTACCATCAATTGTACTCAATTTGAACCATGATCTGCATTCAGTGGAAAGGGGTTCTTAAAGTTGAAAATTTGTTGATCTTGTATATTATTCACGTGAATTTACATGTGATTAGGGTTATGTTGGAAGAATTTATCCTTGTGGAATTGTAATTGCATCATTAAGTATTCGGATCTCATTGCATCTTCACTAGGGTTCACGCAATTTTTACCCTTTTTGAACCAGTTTTGATTTTGAGAGTTGAGTTGTTCCTTTGGTTCATTTGCATGTGCTTAGACCTTAGTTTTAGGCACATCATAATTTGGTATCAAAGCTTGAGGTTTAAGAGGAGGGATTTGCAATTTGGAATTCGAAAATTTAGTGTTCTTATTACCTTGATCCAAAAATTGTGCATTAAAGAATTGAATTATTTCAATTGTGTTGTTCAAGTGATTTCCTCATTGTTAATTGTTGTGGATGTGGAGTACTTACCATATTATTTGTCTCCTTAAGTTGACTGTGATTGGTTTAAGGGAAATCATCATTATCATCATTTGTGGGAAGTGAAATTTAAAGGCTAGAAGAGTGTTGTTTCGAAATCCTTGCCGTGTGTTCTAGTGTTGTGTGTGGCAAAGTGGATATCTTATTGTAGCTTCTTTGTTATTGAATTTTCCATGAAGGGAAGGAGAGTGAGAATTTTATGTCCTAGTGTTTGATTGTGGAATTGGAAATTCAATATTTTGTGGTGAAAAGAGAAGAGTGACCTTTGTGAATTCGGAATTGGGGAGAACAATTTGCAATTTCTAAATTTGAGTAGTGTGGAAAAATGGAAGTTATTTGATTTTCAAAACAAGCATTAAGACTGAAGGAGTTAATGTATGTTTGTTTGAATTTGAAAATTACTTCTTACTAAATGTGGAAGGGTTGCAATTAGTGAAGTGGTTTGATTTTTAGATTTAAATTGCTACCTTTTGTATAAGTTGCGATTTGAAATTGTGTTTGAAGTGATGAATTTGCAATGTGTTGTCCTTGAACTTGTCGTGAGGAAGAGTAGTGAATTGATGAAGTTTGTGTGGCATGTGGTGAGAAGAAGATGTTGCACCGTGAGTGTTTTTGTTGTTATTGTTTGAATTTAGTACATCGTGTGTGTATTGTGTAAGTGGCGGTGTGAGTGTGTTGTACACCTTGAAGTATTGTGTGTGTGTTGTATTGGGGAGGTTGTGCACCATGGTTGATTTTGTGTAGAGTTGTGTTTGTAAAAAAAAATAATAATAATTATTAGTGAAGTTATGTGTGTAAGAGTGAGTGGTAGTGTGACTTATTGTATGTGTAAGTGTGTGTGGTGGTGTGAATTTGTGGAAGTTGTGTGGAGAAAGGTGTTGCACATTGAGGCTAAAGTGTAGTGCATGGTTAGCAAACCATGAAGGGGAAGAGTGGTGTTTCAATTGTGAAGTAAAATTGTGTAGCATGTCCATTTTCATAAATTAGAGGAATCACAATTATTATTTTCATATTTGAAATCAGAATTGAAAGTGTACATTAAGAGGTCAATTTAAAATCTCAAATACACATTAAGTCATAGTTAATTGTGTATCTTTTGAATTTGAAAAAGCCTCTTACCATTTGTGGAATATTGCAATTATTGAACTCGTTTTGAATTTGAGATTTGAGTTGCCTTTATTGTTGGAGTTACGGTTTGATATTTCTGTGGAAGTGGGGAAAGTGCACCGTGGCTTGAAGAGGAGTGTATGTGTGTGGTGTTGTATTTTTGTAAAGTTAGTGAAGGGTGTGTGTGTATTTTTGGCGTGGTTTTGTATGTGTTGATTAGAGAATTGTTGCTAGTAGCGTGATTGGTGGTGGAATCGTGAGCAAGGGAGTTTTGTGATGGTGGAGTTGTGCATTTGTGCTTGTGTTAAGGTGTTGCAATTTGTGATTTATTATAGTCTGAAACCTTCACAAGAAAGGAAGGTTTTAAGTAGTAGAATTTAAAATTCAAACAAGTTATTAAAGTATGAAAGTAATTGAACTAGTTACTTAAACACTTGTAGTTGAATTTAATTCTATCTACTTGAAAGTAGTTGAGTGTACTTCACTTATAGCTTGGTCATGTACTTAGACGTGGAAGTGTGAGGATAATTATTGTGTTGTTGGGTTTGAACACAATCATGTTTAGTGAGATGTTTCATTATACTAATGTATTACACCAAACATTGACTACATTTGCTACTAAGGATGAAGAACAAAGGGAAAACTTGTTCCATACCTCTTATAGGGTATAATGAAATTTATGTATCCTTATAGTCGATGGTGGTAGTTGTACCAATGTAGTAGCAGCATCGTTAGTATCGAAACTAAAACTTATTACTACTCCACATCTTGAACCATATACATTGCATTGGCTTAGTGATCAAAGGAGTTTGCATTTGACCCAAAGAGCTAGGATATCTTTCAGTGTAGGGGATAAATATTGTGATGAAATCGAGTGTGATATTCTACCTATGTGTACATCCCATATATTGCTTAGCAAGCCTTGGTTATATGATAGGAGGGTCTTACATGATGGCTTCAAGAATACTTATGTATTCTAGAAGGAGGGAAAACGAATTATTCTGAATCTGATGTCGCCTTCAGAGGTTCAAAGGGTTCAGCAACAAATCAGTAGACCATCAGTAGGCCATAAGCAATTGAACCAACCCTTAGAGCACAAAATGTTTCAGTCACAGATGTACCAACCTTCAGAGGATCTTAATGAACATAGTTAGATGAGCAGATCATTAGAGGACGAAACTATTCAAGGGTAGTTGTGTTCACATTCAAAGGTACTAGAGGCTCATGAGCAGTTGAGTAAACCATTAGAGGATTTTGAGGGATAAAGTTAGAAGAGCCTATCATCAGAGATCCAAACTGTTCAGAGACAGTTATGTTCGCCTTTAGCGATTTTGAAAGGCATTGAGTAGTTAGGCCAACCATTAGAAGACTATGAGGATCAGCGACATACAAATGAGTTAGAAAAGGAGAAAACGGTTTCAGTGGAACGGGTTGATACAAGGGTGACTTTAGTGGATAATGGAGCATTATTTATGTTGTAGATGAGATATATCCTAGAAATGGAGGAGAGAAAACAATCACCACTTGTGGTATTTCAAATATTGGGATTCTATAGAGATATTTCTCCAGATGAATTGCTAGGAGAAAACAGAGTCTCTATTTCATTTTATTTGTTAGATTTGAGGACAAATCTTTTTGAGGCTCGAGGAGATGATATGAATCAAAATCTGACAAGACCTATCATTAGGGCAAGAACCAAAGGATTTCGAATCTTGGCGATGAGGGCCCATTTTAAGCAAATTGACCTTAGAATTATTCGTTTACTAACCTCTTTTATCTTATTCATGTATTATATATTCAAACAGGCACACTTATCAAGCTTTATAGGGCGATGGACAAACTCGCTAAAACTCAGCTTGTGGGTTATCCATGGACCGACCTAAACTAGTGATGAGCTGGGCCGACGAATCCTATGGAAGAGCTAGCATCTTGAAGACTAATTTTTTTATATTTGTTATTTACTTGGACTATTTATGTTGTAATAATTTTAGGATACTTTCATTTTGATTGTAATTTTCATTTAGGACCAGCCACCCTAAAAGTAGCATAGTTGTAATTTTATGCATTTTCTAACCCTAAAGGGAGCAAGTATAAATACTTACTTAAAGTAGGGTTTGAGGAGGTCATTCTTTCATATTTGAGCATACACTTTTTTTGTAAGGATTAGGGTTCTCCTAATTGTTATTAGACTCTTATCAATTTCAATCATAAGAGTTGAAATTGTAGCGAGTGCAACACTTGAAATTGTGAGTAATATCAATCTCTTGTTGTTGTGTTTCATTTCATCTCTAATGAGTCATATCTAGGGTTAGATTAAAAGCTTCTTAGTATTATTTGACTACATTTGTAATCAAGTTGTTATTTTCAAGTTAATTGGTATTGAGCATTTGTTGATTTAGAGTTGAAAATTTGTTGATCTTATATATTATTCATGTGGATTTACATGTAATTAGGGTTATGTTGGAAGAATTTATCCTTGTGGAATTATAATTGCATCATTGAGTATTCGGATCTCATTGCATCTTTACTAGGGCTCGCGCAATTTTTACCCTTTTTGAACTGGTTTTGATTTTGAGAGTTAAAGTTGTCCCTTTAGTTCATTTGCATGTACTTAGACCTTGGTTTTAGGCACATCAATTACCAAAGTACTCTTGTTTTAGTATTTCCCACGCGTCTTTGGAATTGTTTGCTACTGTAATTCGTGGAATGATTTCATCATCCAAAGCTTGATGTATGAAGAATAAGGCCTTTGCATCTTTCTTGTGATTTTCCCACAATTATGCATTAAGTTCACCATTTCCTTCTGCATAGCCATTCTCCACGAAATCCCACAACTCTTGGGACCTAAATAAGCTTTTCATCTTCAAGCTCCAAAATTGATAATTTTGTTCTTTGAAGATCGAAATCAAGGGCTAAGGGTTCCCTCTTGAACTGTTGCTTACTACCATGTCTTCTTACTAGTTGTTCCTTCACGTTTTGGATGCTACCGTAGATGTAGGATCATACCCAGAGCTATTTTTCTAATTTTTTGCTTGCTCTGATACCACTTTTGTTGGCAAGGAAATCTTAATTTTCAAGATACGAATTTGCAGCTCAAGAAAAGATTTGTTTTTCATTCATTTAACACACTGAAAGGATCGTATTTATATCAATATCGAAATGCTCATACCTTGGATCCCAAGGATTCAAGTTATAGTAAGTATCAAACTCTATAGCAATAAAAGACAGATAGAATCTGTCATATGTGTCGTCAAACTTATTTTGGTAGAGTAAAATAACCTCTACGTGAGCCCTCTGGTATGGTTACCCCATTCTCACAAGGGGTGAGAAAATTTTAAATGAATGATTCAAAAGAATTTACAATGTGCCTAAAAGGGAGTTTAAGCACATGTAATTGAATCAATTAAAAATCAATAAAAGGACAAGATCAATTTGGTTCCAAGGGGCACGAAAATTGCGTAAACCTTAAATGTGAAAGATGATCTGAATGCTATATTTCAAGGAAATGAAAATCACAATGATGAAATCCTCAATTGAAATCACTAAATATACTTAAAATCCCACGAGATTACCAATCACAAACAACAAGAATAAGGTCGTGATCCTCCTTCCCAACAAGGCCAATTCACAGTTCAAAATATGGCAAAATTGATGGTTACAAGTAATGCCAAAACTAATCAAACCTTAGATATAACTCACTAGTGATGAAAAAGAAAATTACAACAAAGGGAATTAATACTACTCACAATTCTCTTTGATGCCACTTGCCACAATTTCAATTTTTTAGATTGAAATTGACAAGAGCAATTGGATTTAGGATGAACCCTAACCCTCTCACGTGAAGTGTATATTCTGAAAAATTTTCAAAGGTCCCTCAAAACCCTACTTAAGCAAGTATTTATACTTGCTCCCTTTAGGGTTAAAAAGTCCACAAAATTACAACTATGCCACTTTAGGGTAGCCGATCCTAAAAACACAATTACAATCAAATAAAAGTGTCCCAAAAGCTTACACATAATTAGTCCAAAGAAATAATTACAAATACAAAATAATAAAAAACCTCAAAGAGCCAATACATCGAGGCAATGCTAATTACAATGAGCCATTGGATGAGAATTTGATGTTGTCCCTAAGTGATCAACAATGAGAGTCATTTGGCATCCCGTGAAGAACTATCATTGTACCTATAAGATTATCATTCAAATATTTATTAGATAAAGAGAAACAAAAGTAAATATGAGTGATTTAGATCATCATCCAAATCAAGTTCTATATCCATCTAGGTCGCCAGAAAAATTCTCATCATCTCCTTGGGCCTTTGAAAGGTTTGCCCTCAAATCTAGAGGGTCATTTCTATGACTGAATCGGACATCTCTGTTGGCTTGTTCTCCCGGTTACTAGATGAAACCAAAGTAGTCCTGATCTACACCTAAAATTTGTGTACCTCAGATGGAGACATTAGTAATAGTACTATTCGAGACCCTCCCATACTAAACATGTAAGTGTTTCTGAAACCATCATGCAACACCTTTCAATAAAACATCCAGGGCCTACCTAATAGTAAGTGGAATGCATACATGGGGAACACATCACACAAAATCTCATCGTGATACTTCTTCCTAAAACTTATAGGCACCTTTGCCCTTAGTGTAACATGCATACTGCCCCGATTATCCAACCAATGCAAGTTATAAGGGCTAGGATGTGGACTAGTAGATAATTGTAATTTATCTACTAGTGCAGTAGATATAACATTCGTGCAACTACCACTATTTATGATGAGTACACAAAGGTTACCTCTGCTCTTATAAGAAGTGCGGAATATGTTCTCCCTTTGTTTGTCCCTAGCATTAGGAGATAAAGTCAGAGTTCTGCGCAACACATTAATGGGTAAATACTATTCACTTGTACCCTCCTCATGTGTTTCTACAGTCTAATCATCATAGTATTCCTATAGTGCTATAAATAAATCTATAGGCTCAACCTGTTCCTTCTTATCCTCAACATCCTCTCCAGCACCTTTCATAACAGTCATAACCCTCTTATTAGGACACTATGCTGCTATATGCCTAAATCTCATGCACTTAAAGCATTTGATTTAGAGTACTTTCTCACTAGTGGATCTTGGAACAGTCTGCCTCACGTCTGATGCTATTACCTCTTTACCCTTCCTAGAGGGTATGTTTTCCCTATCTGTGCCGAGGGTAGCCTTGTCCACTATCCTCACTATCTCACCTACCACCTTTAGTCCTCCTAATAAACCATTAGCTCCTATGGGCCTAGTAGTAGCATTAGGCCTACTACTCGGTATGCTGAATAAATTGGATCGCCTCTAGCTCTCCACTTTCAAGGCTAACTGAATAACCTTATCAAGTGTACTGTATCTCTATAGCTCAAAAACACACGCTATCTCATATTTCAGCCTTGAGACAAAGCGTGCTAGGGTTTGCTCCAGAGGCTCAATTAATCTACATCTAATCATGAAGGTTTCAAACTCCTACACATAATCATCAACTGTCTTGCATCCCTGCCTCAATGTCTAAAGACGCATGAACAGTTCCTATCTATAGTGCTCAGGAATAAATCGTTTCCTCAAAACCCTCTTCATATCCCTCCATGTCTATATCTCAGCCTCCCCATCCTTGCGTCTGCTGATAATCAGAGTTTTCCACCATAAGGCAGCATACCCTGTAAACTCAACAATAGCCAGTTGGACTCAAGTATTATCATTGGTCTCATAGCATTCAAAGAGAACCTCAACTTTGTCCTCCCAATTCAAATAATCATCAACTAAACCCATGCCATCAAAAGAAGGCATCTCTGCAGCTTCATATATTCCAATCCCTAAAGTGGCCTGAAATCCCCATTTGGGTAAGGATTAGCCCCAAAGTTGTTGTCCTTCCCTTCCTTGTAAGGGTGATGATCTCCCTCCATCCTTTTACCTAGATTTCCTCTTCCCACTACTCCTTCTCTCGGGAGGTTCTATGGAGCTAACCGAGGTGGTGCTTGAGGGTTTACCATTGGTGGTTATAGTAATGTCATCCTACCAATCCTGGTTGCCAAAGTAACAACAATGGTAATAAGATCTTGGAGCTGTTCTTCCAAAGTCCTCCTACCTACAGTGTTATGACCCTGACCTCCACCAACCTGGCTATTGGCCTCATTACCAATTCCCTCATTTACACTGTCATTGGACATGTTTGTGATTTGATGAAGTAATCCCACAAATTATAGCACACTCCTTCAATAATACCAACCCACACATTTAACAACCATAATAATATAATAACCCATGTTGCAAAAGCTTTAAGGCATAAGGAAATAATTTTTAGTACTTTAAGTAAAGTTTAATAAATGAAGTACACACAACTACTTTTAAGTAAATAGAATTAAATTCAACTATAAGTGTTTAAGTAATTAGTTCAATTACATTCACACTTTAATGACTTGTTTGAATTTCAAATTCTACTACTCACTTTCCTTTTTCTTGCCTTAGCTTCTCACCACTTAAATACACAATTGGCAACAATTAAATACATACACAACACACCATTCACCACCACACAACTTCCTTTATTACTCACGGTCCACTAAGTTCACGCCACTAGCAACAATGATGTAGACAACATATACAACAACCAACACCAAATGTACACACCCTTCACTAAGTTTACAAAAATACAACACTACATACACTCCTCCTCAAGCCACGGTACACTTCCCACTTCCACAAACTATAACAAACTGCAACTTCAATACAAAAAAAAGGCAACTCACTTTCAAATTCAAAAAGGAGTCCAATAAGTGCAAAATTTCACAAATGGTAAGGAGCTAATTCAAATTCAAATGACACACAATTAAATAATGACTTAATGTGTGCTTTAAAATTTCAAATTGGCTTCTTAATTAACACTTCAATTCTGAAATTCAAATCTAAAATCACAAATGTTACTCCTCCAATTTCCGAAAATGAACATAACACAAATCCACTTCACCACTTGAACACAACTCTTACTCCTTCACGATTTACTTCCCATACACTACACATTCATAGACAAAGATCAAGGAATCCAAGAGTGTTCAAATATCCAAGTGTACAACCACTAATCAATAAGATAACAAATCAACAACACAAAAAAAAAAAAAAAAATTCAAGTTTCACACCAACAATTTTCGAATTAAGGTGCTACTTTACAATCCCCTAATTTTCGAATTCTCAATTGCAACTAACCCCTTCTCACAACCTCAAGCTCTGATACCAAAAGAATGATGTGCCTAAAGGGGGGGTTTAAGCACATGTAATTGAATCAAATAACAATCACTAAAAGGACAAGATAAATTTGGTTCTAAGGGGTATAAAAATTGCATAAACCCTAAATATGAAAGATGATCCGAATGCTATATTTCAAGGTAATGAAAATCACAATGATGAAATCCTTAATTGAAATCACTAAATATACTTAAAATCCCACGATATTACCAATCACAAACAACAAGAACAAGGTCGCGATCCTCCTTCCTAACAAGGTCAATTCATGGTTCAAAATATGGCAAAATTGATTGTTAGAACTAATGCCAAAGCCAATCAATCTTATAACAAGATAATGAGGTTACAAATGAAATCAAATTCTAATCAACAAAAATCCTAATCAACCCTAGATATAACTCACTAGTGATGAAAAGGAAAATTATAACAAAGGGAATTGATACTACTCACAATTCTCTTTGATGCCACTCGCCAGAATTTTAATTTTTTGGATTGAAATTGATAAGAGCAACTGGATTTAGGATGAACCCTAACCCTCACACATGAAGTGTATGTTCTGAAAATTTTCAAAGCTCCCTCAAAACCCTACTTAAGCAAGTATTTATACTTACTCCCTTTAAGGTTCAAAAGTCCACAAAATTACTACTATGCCACTTTTGGATGGCCGGTTTTAAAAACACAATTACAATCAAATAAAAGTTTCCCAAAAGCTTACACATAAATAGTCTAAAGAAATAATTACAAATACAAAATAATAAGAATCCTCAAAGAGCTAATGCATCGAAGCGATGTTGATCGCAGCAAGCCATTGGATGAGAATCTGATGATGTCCTTAAGTGATCAACAATGAGAGTCATTTGGCATCCTGTGAGGAACTATCATTGTATCTATAAGATTATCACTCAAATATTTATTAGATAAAGAGAAACAAGAGTAAATATGAGTGATTTAGATCATCATCCAAATCAAGTTCTGTATTCATCTAGGTCGTCGAAAAAATTCCTATCAATTTAAGACAGCAAACTTTTAAGAAGATTTGGTTTGTTAAAGTTTAAGTTTATCCTTTTATCTTTAAGATTATCTTTTCTTATTTTTGCATCATTGACAATGTTCAAACAATATAAATATGAATGAAAACAAATCTTTTCATGAGCTGCAAAATTCGCATCTTGTGAATCCTTAATTTTCTGCCAACAAAATTGGTATCAGAGCTTGCAAAAAATTAGGAAAAAAGCTTCGGGTTTGATCCTACATCTACGGAAACAAAAGAAACGTAAGGCAACGACGAGTAAACAGTCATGGTAGTAAGCAATGGTGCAGGAGGGAATTCTTAGCCTTTGATCCCGATCTTCAAAGGACAAAATTACCAATTCTGGAGCTTGAAGATGAAGACATTATTTAAGTCCTAAGAGTTGTGGGATTTTGTGGAGAATGGACATGTGGAGTTGAATGGTGAACCTAATGCACAATTGCAAGAAAATCGCAAGAAAGATGCAAAGGCCTTGTTCTTCATACAATAAGCTCTAGATGATGAAATCTTTCCCCGAATTGCAGCAATAGACACATCCAAAGAAGCGTAGGAAATACTAAAATAAGAATACTTGGGTAACAAAAAAGTAATTCAAGTAAAGTTGCAATCTCTTCATCACAACTTCGAACTTCTGATCATTCTTGAGAAGGAGTCCATACAAATGTATCATGCTAGAGTATTAGAAATTGTTAGTCAAATGAAGACATATGGTGAAGAAATAATTGGTGAAACCATAGTGACCAAAGTTTTGAGGAGTTGGACGAAGAACTTTGATCATGTTGTTGCTGCAATCGAGTTATCGAAGGATTTATCCATCTACACCTTCGATGAGCTAATGAGCTCACTAATCGTTCACAAAGATAGATTGAATAAGCCTACTGAAAAGGGTGATGAAAAGGCGTTTCAAGTGAAGAGGGAGTCCCATTATAGAGGAAAGTTTAAGGAGTTAGTAAGTAGAGGTAGAGGCAGAATCAAGGGTAGTTTTTGTGGTCTTGGAAGAGGAGGCAGTAGAGGACGTGGTCATTATGGTGATTAGGATCAATTTAAAAGCTTGATCTAATGTCATTACTACAAAAATTACGGACACAAAGAAGCTGAGTGTTTGAATAAGCAAAAGGAGAGGCAGAAGGTTGCACACTTCACGAAGAAAGTAGAAGATGAGAGCAAGTTGTTTATAGCTCAATCCGTTGCTCCAATTGCAGCACATGATGTCTAGTTTGTTGATAGTGGATACTCAAACCATATGACTAATTCACATTCCATGTTCAAAGAACTTGATGAATCTCATAAAAGTAAAGTGCTACTTGGCGATGATAAGCAAGTCCAAGTATAAAGGAAAGGCACAATTGCAATCAAAATTATTCAAGGAGATGTCAGACTTCTCCATGATGTGCAATTCATGCCCAGTTTGGCTCACAATTTGTTGAGCATTGGTTAACTAATATCTAGTGGATACACAACAGTTTTCGATAGTGATTCATGCCCAATCCGTGACAAAAGATTAGGACAAGTGATCTCAATTGTTCGCATGACACAAAACCGTATATTTCCTTTAAATGTCTCAAATGATGTGAGTAGAGCTATCATGGCTAAAGGTGATGATGAAGCTAAGTTATGGCATCTACGATATGGACATCTAAATGCAAATGAACTAAAATTCTTAAATTCAAAGGATATGGTCATCGGTTTCCTAAAAATAAATGATCTTGCATTTTGTGAGGGATACATTTATAGGAAGCAAAGAAGGGGATCTTTTCCAGTTGGAAAATCATGGTGAGCATCAGGGTGACTTGATCTGATTCATGCTAACGTGTGTGGACCAGTGAACACAACGTCATTGGGTGGAAGTCGATACTTTCTATTATTGATAGATGATCATATACGCATGAGCTGGGTGTATTTCTTAAAGTCCAAATTAGAAGCCTTTGAGAACTTTAGGAAATTCAAAGCCTTAATGGAAAAACAAAGTGGAAGGAATATAAAGGTGTTATGGACAAATAGAGGCGGTGAATTTCTATCTAAAGAGTTCACAAACTTTTGTGATAAGTAAGGAATTCGAAGGGAACTCACAACTCCATACACACCACAACAAAATGGTGTGGCTGAGAGAAAGAATAAGACGGTGGTTAAAATGGCTAAAAGTATGTTGAAGATAAAGGAAATCCCCAATCGTTTTTTATGTGAGGCAGTTGCAACAGCTATATAACTCTTGAACATCTCCACTACTAGGCTATTTTAAATTGCACTCCATATGAAGCATGGATAGGAAGGAAGCCTTGGGTAAGTCATCTAAGAATTTTTGGATGTTTAGCATATGTATTCATGCATTCTCGTACTAAGTTGGATGACAAATCCGAAAAGTGCATTTTCATTAGATATAGTTTGCAATCCAAAGCTTATCAGTTGTATAATCCTATGAGTGGCAAAGTTATCATTAGTAAAGATGTTCAATTTAATAAAGAAGGCACATGGAATTGGAGCACAAGTGAAGGAGTTGTCATCCCAGTTCACGTAACAGATCTATCAAATGAAAATGTAATAGCAACAACGGGCGAAATTCCCTCATCCGTAGAGTCTACGCCAACATGAAACAGCACATATTCAAGTGATTATCACTCTCCAATATCTTGTTCTTCAAGTGAGTCACTGATAAGGATATTCAAATCAATAAGAGAAGTCCATGAAACTTGCAATTTTGCACTATATGTATCGAATCCTAGTTGCTTTGAAGAAGCAAAGCAAAGTCTAAGTGGCAAGATGTGATGGCTAATGAGTTAGAAGCTAATGAAAAGAATTCAACATGGGAACTTGTTGATGCTCCTGAAGACAAAAACATCATTGGACTGAAGTGGGTGTTTCGAACCAAGTTCAATGCTAATGGAAGCATTCAAAAGCACAAAGCTAGACTAGTTGCAAAAGGGTAATTGCAACAGCTAGGTATTGATTTTGATGATACTTTTTCTCCAGTTGCATGTTTTGAGACAGTTAGGATTATGCTAGCTTTAGCTTCTCAATTTGAATTACCAGTGTACCAATTTGATGTTAAGTCTGCATTTTTTAATAGAGAGTTAGAAGAAGAAGTGTATGTTTCACAACCTAAAGGATTTATTAAACAAGGATGTGAAAGTAAGGTTTATAAGTTGAGAAAAGCATTGTATGGATTGAAACAAGCCCCCCATGCATGGTACAGCAAAATATATACTTTCTTTCAAAAGAACGGGTCTATAAGAAGTGAAAATGAACCTACACTTTATCTAAAACATGAGGATGATGGTGAGTTTTTAGTAATATGTCTTTATGTGGATGGTATGATCTACATGGGTACTTCAAAATCATTGATTGAAAGATTCAAGTTAAGCATGATGGAGAACTTTGAAATGACTGGCTTGAGATTGTTAAAGTATTTTTTGGGTCTTGAAGTGAAGCAATGTGAAGATGGAATATTCATATGTCAGAAGAAGTATGCAGCAAATTTACTTAAGATATTCAAAATGAGTTCTTGCAAAATTTCTAATGCACCGATAAACATTAATGAAAAGTTACAATGAGAAGATGGGACAGATACGACCGATGCAAGAACATTTACAAGCTTAATTGGAGGTTCAAATTACTTGACAAACACAAGACCTGATATTGCTTATTCAATAAGTGTAGTATCTAGAAATATGCAAAGTCCAACAAAGCAACATTTTGGTGCAGCATAGAGAATACTTAGATATATGGCTAGAATCGTGAACTATGGCATCTAGTATACTAAGGTATTTGATTTTGATTTGCGTGGATATTCTAATATTGATTGGTCAAGAAGCTTGGATGATCAAAAAAGCACTTCAGGTAGTGTGTTTAGCTTCAAATCAGGTGCTGTAACTTGGTATTCGAAGAAACAAAAACCATAGCACTTTCATCCTTAGAGGCAGAGTATGTAGCAGCAATGGCAATAGCACATCAAGTCCTTTGGCTAAGAAAACTTCTTGTAGATTTTCATTTTGAACAAGACAAAGCAACAGAAATAATGTGTGACAATAGATCTACAATTGCCATGTCAAAGAACCCAGCATTTCATGAAAAAACAAAGCACATTGATGCTTAACATCTCTTCATTCACAAGTTGGTAGCTGATGGAAAAGTAACTTTCAAATTTTGCAGCACAAATGACCAAATAGCTAACATATTTACAAAGTCACTTTCCAAAGCCAAGCATCAATACTTTACAATGAAGTTAAGAGTACGTGATTTCAAATCAAGGGAAGTGTTAAATGAATTATTCAAAAGAATTTAGAACAGCAAACTTTTAGGAAGATTTGGTTTGTTAAAATGTAAGTTTATCCTTTTAACTTTAAGATTATCTTTTCTTATTTTTGCATCATTGACAATGTTTAAATAATATAAATATGAATGAAACAAATCTTTTTATGAGATGCAAAATTCATATCTTGTGAATCCTTAATTTTCTGACAACAGAAAAATGGTCAAGCCTTCAGCATACTCTACGCCAGATTCACCTCGAATAACAAAACTGAAATTCGGGGTAAAATCAGCAACACGCCCCGTTGCAGGATCCCATAGGTGTAAAGGCCGATAGTATGTAGAATGGCCGGAGCTGTCATTTAAGTTGGCCTTTTATCTGTCGATGGTGAGTTGGATACCATTTTGTGAAGCGGCTGTGGCACCTACCACACGCAAACTCTCAATATTCCAGAAACCATCGGGGTTTGGGAAACGGAAGGATAAACTTTCAGTGGATGCTGAAGTAGGGAGTGGAACAGCTACCATGGAAATTACAAGAAATGTTACTGGTAGGACAAAGCGATTCGCACTGATGTAATCAGCAATCATCTCCATCAGTGAAGAACTGAAGACAAACAGTAAAGTAAAAAAGATTTCTTTTGCTAAGACCGGCTGGAAATGAAACAAAGTCCTCATGAGTCTTGACTCGTGACGTGGGGGGGGGGGGGGGGGTTTGTGGGGGGAGACCAGATCAAACATATTTATTGATTATAGAATATATATATATATATATATATATTCCAATATTATTTTTAATTTTGCTAGTGGGGGGTGGGTGTTGACTACATTCACCCATCATGTTTTGATTCATTTGAAGACCGAATCAAACATATTTATCGATTAATATATATATATATAATTATGCTGTAGCTATCAAATTTTTATAATATATATTTCCAATATGTTGCTAGTGGTTGGGGTGGCAAGGGCAGGGAGTGTTGACTACGTTCACCGGTCTGTTTTGATTCCTTTGAAGACTAGATAAAATGTATTTATCAATTAAAGAGGGGGAGGGGTGATGTTGACTACGTTCACCCATCGTGTTTTGATTCACTTGAAGATCGAATCAAACGTATTTATTGATTAATATATATATATGTATAATAATTATGCTGTAGCTATCAATTTTTTATTATATATATTTCCAATATGTTGCTAGTGGTTGGGGTAGCAAGGGCAGGGAGTGTTGACTACGTTCGCCGGTCTGTTTTGATTCCTTTGAAGACTAGATAAAATGTATGTTGACTACGTTCACCCATCGTGTTTTGATTCATTTGAAGACCAAATCAAACGTATTTATTGATTAATATATATATATATATATATATATATATAATAATTATGCTATCGCTATCAACTTTTTATTATATATATTTCCAATATGTTGCTAGTGGTTGGGGTGGCAAGGGCAGGGAGTGTTGACTACGTTCGCCGGTCTGTTTTGACTACTTTATCTATTAGTGTACTATGCCCAACTTTTCTTCATTTCCTACGATTGATGATGAGCAGAGAGAAAACTTATTTCATACCTTTTGTAGAGTATAAGGTAATCTATGTGCTAATATTATTGATGGCAGTAATTGTACTAATGTAGTGGCTGCATTATTAGTATCGAAATTTGATGTGCTAAAAAATCCATGTACAAGCACACAAAAACAATTGAAGAACCAATTAAACAAATTCTCAAAATAGTGTGAAGAACATTTACCAAGTGAACCCTAATTTTATAAGCAACTTGCTCTGATACCAAATTATGATGTGCTCAAAAATCTAAGTACAAGCACACAAAACCAATTGAAGAACCAATCAAACAAATTCTCAAAATGGCGTGAAGAACAATGACAAAGTGAACCTTAATTATATGAACAACTTGCTCTGATACCAAAATATGATGTGCCTAAAATCCAAAGCACATGTACACAATCCAATTAGCGAATTCAACAATGTAAAATCCCTAAATTGGCACGATGAAATGGAATTCCACTTAAGCAAATGACCAAGTGAAATGTGAACTAATAAGTATGTAAATGTTTAATGGGAAATCACACAATTTACACTAGGAAGCAATTTCAAAATTAAATTGATCAAATTTTGAAAAATTACATCAAAATCATGTGAACAAAAGTAATCACAAATTGCACCTAAATATGACTCACTAAATACAATTTGCTAATAACAAAAGCAAGATTGATATGACTCACAATCTCATCTTGTTTAATCTTACCACAATTTCACAAGAAATTAAAAAGAGATCTTGGATTTGCAAGGCTCTCCCTCACGGCTCAAAGAGTGTTTGTTTCTCAAAATGTCAAAAGCTTTCTACAAATCCTAGTTAGCAAGTATTTATACTTGCTCCAATTAGGGGAAAAACAACATGAAAATTTCAAATAAGCCACTTAGGTGACCGGTTCCAAGACAAAGAAATTACAATTGCTAAATGAAATGGCCGGTCCTCAAAACAACAATTACAAGTACAATGTTCTTCAAGTGGCCAGTTCTTCAATTTAAGTGAATAATTTGTTAAACTAGTTCTTATTTGGTTTATGTCGATCCATGAATAACCCACAAGCTGAGCTTTAGCAAGTTTATCCATTACCTTGTAAAAACCCACAAGTATACCTATTGGAATGCACAACAAATAAGTAATATAAAAGAAGTTAGTATACAAATATTTTCAAGGTCGGTTTGTTCAAAGAGGACCCTCATCACCAAATTTTGTAACCCTTTGGCTCTTGCCTTAGTGATAGGTCCTGTAGGATTTTGATTCTCATCATCTCCTCGAGCCTCAAGAAGATTTGTCCTCAAGTTTGATAAGTCAAATGCAATAAGGATTTTGTATCCTTCTAGCAAGTTATATGTGAAAATATCATTATAGTCTACTAATACCTAAGACACGACAGGGGGTGGTTGCTTTCACCTTTCCATCTCTAGGATATGACTCATCTACAACACATATAATGGTCTATCATCCACTATGACCTCCTCTAACTTAAACTGTCCCACCAATATTGTTTTCTCCTTCCTTGTTTCACTTATATGTTTTTGAACCTATTGGTCCTCTAATGGTTTAATCATCTGCCTTTGAACCTTTTGGACCTCTGATGGTTGACACATCTGCTCCTGAACCTCTCAATCCTCTAAAGGTTGACTCATCTGACTATGAACCTCAGGAATCTCTAATGATTGACACATCTGCTTCTAAACAACTTAGTCCTCTGAAGGTTGGCTCATCTAACTATTAACCTCTGATGGTTGACTTATCTATCTTTGAATCGCTTAGACCTCTAATGATGACATAGGGTTCAATACTATATGTTTACCATCTTGCTGAAACATATAAGTATTTCTATAACCATCATGTAAGATCCTCTTGTCATATAACCATAGCCTGCCAAGCAATATATGGGATGTACACATGGGAAGAATATCACGTTTAATCTCATCATAGTATTTATCCTCTATACTAAAAGGTACCTTAGCTCTTTAGGTCACATGGAGACTCCCCTGTTCACTTAACTAATATAATGTGTAGGGTTCTGGATGTGGGGTAGTTACAAGTTATAATTTTGATATTAATGAGGTAGCCACAACATTAGTACAACTACCACCATCAACAATAATGACACACAAGTTACCTTGCACCCTATAAGAAGTATGAAACAAATTTTCTCTTTGCCCATCATCAATGGTTGGAGAAGAAGTCAAGACTAGATGTAGTACATTAGTAGAAGAATACAAATTATTTGACATGGTTGCTTAATAATTTCAATAACCCAACAACAAACTTCACTACACACCAAGTCACAATCAATACACCTCAACCTTACACCACACCTACACTCACAGTGCAATATACACCTCCATAAAGACTTCACTCTAAAGCTACACAACAACCACTACAAAAGAAAACACCAAATGGTAGGAATCAAATACTCTACAGTTCACTTATATAACAACACTACTCTTCACTACACACACAACCATGGTGCAACACTCTTATACACCTACGGTGCAATTAAGCAACCAATGCTACACACTCTTCTCTACACTTCAATTATAGCAACAATAAATTGAAGCAACAATTAAACACTTCCAAGTAGTAAGTTATTGAATTCAACTAAGCATGTGTTTAAGTAACAATACTTAATAACTTTCATACTTAAATGCTTGTTTTGAAATTCAAAATTTACTACTAAACTTTCTTCTCTAGTAACGGCACACACAATTCCATACACCACGTGTAGCACCTTCCTTACACAACTCCACAACACACTCACACCGCCACAAACACAACACCTCACTCATGTTACAAATTTCAATCACCACTTATATTATCTTCTCAGCAAATAACATTTCTTTGTATAACTGTTGTACGCAATTTAATGTGCTCATTTTATTAGTTAAAGAGAGAAATGATACAGTGGTGCATACAGTTTTGGAATGACAAAACTGTACCTTGCAATATTTTCAAATGTATTATAATATTTTATTAACTTTTCAAT
Organism: Laguncularia racemosa; assembly: GCA_037954665.1. Lineage (NCBI taxonomy): Eukaryota > Viridiplantae > Streptophyta > Magnoliopsida > Myrtales > Combretaceae > Laguncularia > Laguncularia racemosa. Next base: position 3,016,967 of record JBBMOL010000028.1, read on the forward strand.
ATTTTTTTTAACATTTTTTAATTATTAAATTAATTTTCCATGTCAATAAGGGGAGGTGTAAATGTCAACATTTAAAAAAGTTGGCGTCCACACAATTTCAAAAAATTTCAAGGTACCGTGTAATTTGTCCTATAATAAATGTGAACCATTGATTAAGGGAAAAAAAAATGAAGAGATGAAAATGAGACTAAAATTTAAATTTTTTATTAAACTCGAATAGCTTACAAATAGGTTGAACTCTTCTTGTCCTATTAAGAATATATCACTAAACAATAATGCATATATTTTTGTTTTATGTGGCAATCAAAATTTAAATTTTTTGTTAGATTCTTAAGCTATTAAGTTCACATAAGACTTGTCCATACATGTCACTTAGATTTAGAATGCTATTTTTATAAGTATTTTTGTAATTTTTTATTAGAAAATTTAAAATAATACCAGGAATATATTTTTAAATAAAGACTTGATGACTATAGCATATTTATTATTGAATTTTTAAACAATAAATGGATGTAAGTATACACAAAATACATCTATTAAATAAATGGAATTACAAGTTAAAAGTTTAGAATGGATTGTGTTATGTGTTGGTGTTATGGATTGGAGTTTTTCAAACAATACCCATTTACATCAGACTCGATTGATGAACATAGGCAAGGAAACAACGAAATAGCAAAAAATGTACAAGGTACCCGCCTGGCACGACCCCCTCCATACTTTCAAAGGTTTGACACTCGCAACGGTTGTGTGTCTCCGCTGGTCTTTCCTAAAGCTTATTGTATCCCGTCTTCCAAGGCTATTCACTTTATCTATCTTCAAATTTTCTTTTTCACTAGGCGATCAAGAGAAAAAAAATATATAGATTGACAAATAAGTTTGAACAACTACACAACATTTCACAAGGAAACAAGTGGAAAGAACCTTCTATGAAGACGACCGGGAGACCTCCAATAAGTATTTTTGTAATTTATAATGTAGGATCCATCATAAGCATTTAGCAAAGTGAAAATAATATTCAAAACATTTTTTTTCTAATAGAAAATTGATTGCTATGGTATTCTTATTTTATAAAATTTTTAAGAGAAAAGTATATTTTTAATTCTCAATATTTATCTAATTTTCTATTTAAATCATTAACTTTTTTTTAATTTATTTGATCTTTCAATATTTTTAAAATCTTATAAAAATATGACTTCTATTAAATATGTTAATTTTTTTGTTTATTTTGAGTATCTATCAACTTTCATTTAGTGTTAGGCTAGTTGACGAAGGTTATTAGGGTACATACAAATTTTTCTAATCCCTTTTCTTAATTTTAATTATTATTTTTATCATTATATATATTTAATATTATCTTTTACTATATTATTAAACAAATATATATTTAATATTATCATTTTATCAATTTAATTATTATAGATAAATTTGAAATTAACATATATCACAAATGGATAAAAACTTAATAAATTTAACAAAAATGGTTTTCATGCAAGGTTTTGAAAACGTTAAAAATTTAAATAATTTTTTTTTAAAAAAAAAAACTGATTGTAGATTCAAATAAAAAAAAAAGTAAGCAACATGAATTAAAAATATACTTTTTTCAATTTTTATTCAATAAATAGGTTTAATTTGGTGCACCGATATCAAATCATCCTGTTACATGTTTAAATTTTCTAACAGAATTAATGAGTGTTATTTGGTTGGGGTTACGATAAGCAAAACAAATCAGACCACTAGCGATACACCAATGGCAACAGCCGCCCCTATTAATAAGCGAAACGGTCGCTGAAGACCTGTACTTCCATTAAAACTTTGCTTAATTTCCAGCCGCCTCAACAACAGAAATCGTTTTACTGCTTATCTTCACTCATGGAGATGATTGCTGATTACATCAATGCAAATCGCTCCATTGTACCTGCCACGTTTCTTGTAATTTCCATGGTAGCTGTTCTGTTCCCAACTTTAGCATCCACCAAAAATTTGTCTTTCAACTTCCCGAGCGCTGGCGGTCTCTGGAATACCCAATATTTGCACTCGGCGGGTGACGTACATTTGTCAGAAAATGGAATCGCAATCATCACCGGCCGTAATAACCCCTACTTAAATTGGAGCGCCGGTTGGGCTACATACTCTGAGCCATTACACCTGTGGGACCCTGCAACGGGTCGTGTTGCTGATTTCACCTCGAATTTCAGTTTCGTAATACGAGCCGATTCTAAACCGTATGGCGATGGCATGACCTTTTTTCTCACCCCTAACGGGACAACCATGCCTATAGAAGCATACGGAGCTGGCTTTGGCTTATTAAATGGGACCAATGGGACTTTTATTGCTGTGGAATTTGACACTTATCACAATCTAGGGGATCCAATTGATGAAAATGGGGATCCAATTGATGAACATGTCGGTATTGATCTATACACGATAGATTCAAGGGCGACTGCTCCTTGGACATGGAGCAGAATTACTTCTGGGGGAAGAGTAAATGCTTTGGTCGTGTACAATTCTAGTCAGCAGATCTTAAGTGTTTACATGATGGATACGGATAATGCCAGCGCTTTTTCTACAGTTAATTACAGTGTTAATTTGAAGGATTGGTTGCCCGAATGGGTAACTATCGGTTTCTCTGCTTCAACTGGTTTACTTGTCGAGAAGCAAACAATAGAATCTTGGAATTTCATATCAAGTCTTCAAGTTCAAGTTACTTCAGCGCCTGCTCCTCTGCCGCAACCAGAAAAGAAGAAGAACAACTATTGGCAATGGATCATCACAAGTGTTGGATCCTTCTGGCTTCTATGTTTTGTTTTAGGTATTCTGTGGTACCGTCGTCGATCACAAAGAAACAAAGATAATCTGAGTGAAGTTGATGATACAGAAGGACCTACTGATCAAGAACTCGAAAAGTTTACTGGACCCAAAAGGGTCACGTTCAGAGAAGCGGCTGCTGCAACCAATGATTTTTCGAATGAACGGTTGCTTGGAGAAGGTGGATTTGGAAGGGTTTATAAGGGGTATCTAAGAAACGAAAATTGCGAAGTTGCTATTAAGAAGATCACACCAAATTCCGAACAGGGGATTAAGGAGTACGCAACAGAGGTCAAGACCATAAGCCAGCTAAGACACAGAAACTTAGTGCAACTAGTTGGGTGGTGTCACAAGAAAAGAGAACTACTCCTGATATATGAATTAATGCCAAATGGTAGCTTGGACACCCATTTATTCAAAGGAAGAAGCTTGTTGACATGGGGGATGTGACACAAAATCGCACAAGGATTGGCCTCGGCGTTGCTATACCTACATGAGGGCTGGGAGCAATGTGTGCTTCATCGAGACATAAAAGCCAGTAACATTATGCTTGATTCAGATTTTAATGCCAAATTGGGAGACTTCGGTTTGGCTAGACTAGTGGACCATACGAAAGGATCCCAAACTACGGTTTTAGCTGGGACAATGGGGTACATGGCCCCCGAATGCTCTTACACGGGCAAGGCTAGTAAGGAATCAGATATCTACAGTTTTGGAGTTGTTACTCTTGAAATAGCTTGTGGCAGGAAAGTTATAGATCCGAGGGATCTTCATGGTCGCATTCGTCTAGTGGATTCGGTATGGGAGCTATATGGAATTGGGAGGCTACTAGACGCAGTAGACCCCAAGCTAGGTGGAGACTATGATCGAAGACAAATGCAATGCCTAATGATAGTTGGATTGTGGTGTGTGCACCCAGACTACAACTGTAGACCAACAATAAGGGAGGCATTAAGTGTTTTGAATTTTGAAGCTCTTCCACCAATTCTTCCATCCACACCCCCGGTTCCAACATATGCCAATCCCCAAGCGTATGGGCCTTTCCCATCACCCATTTCATCATGTGATATAACAAGTAGCAGCAATGGAGGTGGATACAAAACTACTAGTCGATCTATGCTGCCTTCAAACGCCTCATCTTCTGCGACCACTTCCTTATCAGAGTCGTCCCCAGTGCTCATCAACACTGTATAGTACTTCTTTTGATTACTTTTTCATGTACTGTGTTGACGGAGAAAACATCCGGGCACGAAACGATAAGCCGATGTATACGTCTTTGGTCATGAGAATGTTCCTATGCGTCTGTCCAGTTTCTTGTTTATCTTTTTGAAAGGTGCTTCATCGTTAATAATTATCATTTTCTTTTCTTTCCCGCTTTGTAATTATCAATTTGCTATCCTACATTACGTTTGCATTCCTTATGTTATGAGCTTCATTTATAATCTCTTCTACTGTATAGTATACGAATTTCACTTCAAATTAAATCACATTTCTTTCATATTCTTATTAGAAAGTAGCCTTATTGTTTTCATAATGTAATGCCTATTTTGTTAACAAGCTTATATTGTAATATTCCGTTTCCTTGCACTTTCACAATACTTTAGTGTTTGAAATATCAAATTATATGCTATGCAAATAAATTTACTTCCTTTTAATGTATTGATTTATGTGACTTACTTGTGTCTTCTAGATCCTCATACCCATTATTACACGCATTAATTTTTTATGATATAAAAATACTTGAAGAAGATGAAGGGATTAATGAGCCATTCTCATTAATCTCTTTAGCATCATTTTAATAAGCTTTTTTTTATGTAAAATCTTTGGTGATTTCTCTTGAAGAGCTGATAAAGAATTCTACTAATTTGAATATGATCACCAATATCCCATTAAGCCATGGGTCAATTTAATACAATAATAGGGTATAGTAAATGGATAATTTACTTTGCTAACTTATTTTAATTAAGACTTTTGCTTGTCATGTTGTAATTTACCGTATTTAAAATATTAAGCAATTTATTCTTTCATATTTTGATTTTATGAAACTTTTGTCTCTTAGTAATTATTTTATTAGGCTTCATAACCATGTAATGATTATTTTTTTATTTGAGTTAATGATAGGATATAATCTTGAGAGGAAACATATATATTTATCAAATTAGATTATAGAGTCAAACTTATATATATAGGTAGATTATGCTATGAATTGATACTTTTAAATATAAACCTATTTAAATGAATACGCGGATTCCTGACACCAATCGCTTACTTGAAGACCTTTCCAAAATTAAGGTAACGATATGTGGCTTGACAATTCTACATAATATCTCTCTATTCAACATCATTTGATAGACATCATTAAAAGGTCCTCTTCATCAATTGACCTTTGCTTTTGAAACAACAAATTAAGTCTATTTAGAACTTTCTGTCTTAATATGCATCCGACTCCACATTAAAAATGGACCGAATGAGTTTGAGCAAACTTTTTTAAGTTGGAGTTACTTTCAAATCTTATTGTGTTGTAGAAGTTATGCCGTAATAGGATTCAAAAATTAATATAATCGACACTTAAAATAACATTTACTTCTAATTAATATTATATAATAAACATAACTATTAATTAATGTAAATAATAAATAATATAATATAAAGTCATTTCATGATATTAATGTATAGAATACCTAGAAAAGTTAATTATTATATACTTAAAAACAAAAATATACTCAATATATAATTAAGGCATCTACAATATGATTATAATTAACCAAATATAATAATTGTCATGCCTTAAGACCATTAGGATGCAACCACTTCTACACATATTCCTACACTAAGATTGGCATTTATGTTAACAAGTAATGTTTTGTGTATACATCTAAATAAATATGTTTATAAAAAAAAAAAAAAAGAACTCAACAAGTGAAACAACTCATTTATCAATCATATTCAAAAACTTAAATCCGTAACTCATCTTGTGTAATAAGCGTCTTACATATTCAATTGAATTTGTTTATCAATTAAAGCTTCTATAAAATAAATATACCATAAGGGTCAAGTCTCTATTCTTTTCAACTTGTTTAATGACTATAACGAATACTATATTGAAAACTATGAAAATGCTTGTACGTATGGTATTCTATTTCTAGGATAAATTAATGGGTAAGCTAGATAAAAACATTTAGCATAGGAGTCCAATTATTGATTCAGAACTTAAGTTTAATGTAACTATTTTACACAAAATTAGTGGCATGGGTGTTTTATGAGGTTAGTACATAGCATATCATAACTAACTTAAAAAAAAACTTATTCATACATCCAATTTGATTTTATTAAGACTATCAAGTGGTTTTTGTATGGAAGTTGGGTTTTGAATAAAAAATGAGTGTAAATAGCTTCCATGTTGAAGCGAAGCATATGTTTGCTTGCATGCATACACAAAGATTGTCTTGATTTAGAATTTAAAAAATTAAAGCTCAAAAGGAATTAATTGTTCATGAAAGTTACCCTTACCTATACTAAATTTAGGTGGTCAAGGCTAACAATCAAAGAGAGAACAAAGGCAAGTAGCGACATTGTTGGAGAAGTAGTAACTATAGATGACCAATGTGAGAGAGCAAGTGCGGAGTTAGAAACTAAACAATAGATTAGAGTAAGTTGATAGTAGAGTATATAATTAATTTGTAAAAGATTAGAAATCCAAATTTTAAATAGGTTAGAAATTAGACTTAAACACGATTACTGGACTTATTTACTAAAGGATTTCTATTTAGGTTTAGGTATAAGACTTGAATCTTGATATGTTTATAAATGGATCCAAATAATTATTGAATTTATTTATTAAAGGATTTCTAAATAGGTCTAGGTACAAGAGTCAAATCTTGATATGTTTATAAACAGGTTCAAATAAGTCTTAACTTGCATCAAGGATTGAATAAGGTATAAGACACTTAGAAAAGCTTATATAGCTTGTGGAGTTTAAGATGAAGATTGGTTGAGTTTAGGAAGATTATGAATAATTTTTACGAGAATATCATGCCACAAGATATCATTTCAAAGGTAAGAGTCATAAGTGGAAAAGCTAAGATCAATGAGCCTAAGGGAAAAAAAAATGAAGTGATGAAAATGAGTCCCAAAATTTAAATTTTTAATCAAACTCAAGTAGCTTGCAAATATGTTTAACTTGCTTACAATCTTATTAAGACCTCACTAAACAACAATGCATATATTTTTGTTCCATGTAGCATTGAAAATTTAAAATTTTTATTAGATTCTTAAGCTATTAAGTTCTCATAAGTCTTGTCTATACATGTGAAATAGATTTAAAAAGCTATTTTTATAAGCATTTTTGTAATTTTTTATTAGAAAATTTAAAATAATACCATGAATATGTTTCCAAATAAAGACTTAATAACTCTAAAGAAGAAGAACAACTATTGGCAATGGATCACCATAGTCGCAGGTGTTGGATCCTTCTTACTTTTACATTTCATTTTAGGCATTCTATGGTATCATCGTCAAACACAAAAAAAAATAGAGATAATCTTAGTGAAGATGATGATACAGTAGGACCTATTGATCAAGAATTCACAAAGTTTACTGGACCTAAAAGGGTCACATTCAGAGAAGTGGCTGCTGCAACCAATGATTTTTTGAACAAACAGTTGCTTGGAGAAGGTGGATTTGGAAGGGTTTTTAAGGGTTGTAGGGGTACTAAATCTTATTCATGGGCCTACGCGCCATCATTTTAATGGATTTGACACGTTGGGCCTAGGTGACAGGGCCCAAAGAGTAAAGTCCCTGTCATAAGATGATTAAGGGAGATTTAACAAGGTGGGCTTAGAGTAGGGCCCATTGGATTGGCCCGCCTAATATAACATTTCTTAAATAAGACTCACACACACACACATATACACAAACATACACTAAAGGCCTTTGATGGGCCTAAACCCATACAAGCTCATATGAGGCCTCACTTACTAGGAGCTGTTGATCGCCATCACCATCCAATGAGCGAGATTTACAACCAAACACTATAAATACCTTATGTCTCCTCATTAAAAGGGGACTTATTTTGGAAAAAAAGGTGGTTACTCTGCCGAATTTTCTCCAAAAGACTTGAATTATCACTTACCAACACTTATCTCACAAAATAAACACCTGTCACCGTAGAGTTAGGCCTTAATTAAGACTGTCTACTCCTCCTCCCGTCTCGATCATCCCTTGATCATCCCCACACATGTCACTTCCTTATTAGGCCACATGTAGTGTGTTTGTACATAATACCTATGTAACCCCACACTCGAGCCAAGACCCTTACATTAATTTGGTGACTCCGCTGGGGGATACAAGGATGTTAGTAATATGGCACCTCCAAAGAGAAGGATACCTAACTCTACTGATGGGAACAATCAAGAAATAGATGCTAATCTTGAAGCTACTGAGCAAATCACACCTGCCTTTGGCGATGTAAACTATGTGAATACCGCACCAGAAGGTGCACCTTGTAGTACTCAAATTATCCAAGTTGTCTAAGAGAACAATAGGAAGATGGACCTTTTCATTACTATGATGACCCAATTCATGCCTACTGTAGCTACCATTGCTAATGCACATCAAGATAAGGCTTTGCAAAACCCTGTACATGTTACATTGTAGCACACTCCTTAAGCATCTCAATAGGTTAACCCTCCTATCATTAATGATAAAGTAGCAATTGAAGAGCAGTCGCTAGTTCAAAAACCTACACCTCCTCAATGCTTAGCTACTGTAGGGAGAGAAGTGGGGATTCAAATTGGTGGCCCTTCATCTTCACATAGTAGCCCATGTGTTACTATTATTGAACACTTAAATCGCCCTAACCCTGTTCTTGTCACAATAGTAGATCTTGGAGTCTCTTCTCCGAGAGTTTCATTTGTTACAAAGGAGGATTTAGATCCATACTTGAGAGAAATACAAGTGAAGTTTGTTATAAGGATTCCATAATTAAAGCTCCCCTATCATCGGCGTATTGCTACAAAGCCTTACCCAAAGGACTATGTAAACCTTAAGTTTATGCTCTTTAATGGCAAGAAGGGAAGCGCCAAAGAGCATTTGCTAAAGTTCATTATGACGCTGGAAGTCTATGGGTTGGATGATGACTTGAAACTAAAGGAATTCTCTAAGTCTCTCACTAAGAAGGAATATACATGGTATGTCAATCTTCCTCTAGGGTTGGTAGATCTATGGGGAAACATGTGTAAGATGTTCCTTGAAAAAATTTTCTCAACTAAAGAAAGGGTCACCTTAACTAACATGGGGAGAATCCACCAAAAGCCAAAAGAAGACCTTATAGACTATATTGAGAGGTTTAGAGCGCACTCCCTCGATATCTAAGATATTTGTGATGAATGAGAACAAGTAAAGATTTGCATACAAGGGATGTTCACCGATTATACTGTTCACTTAAAGAACCTATCGCTAGTTTTATTTGCGACATTAGTTGAAAATGCATGACGAACCAATAACTCGATTACAAGGAAAAGGGGGTAAATATACAAGGTTCAATAAATGAGGCCCATCTGTGAATTCCATTCAAGAGGAAGAGCTTAAGGTAGGAAAGAAACTTAGAGTGGAGAAGTCTAAGCTTGAAAATCCTGTGTACCTTTACCTGATGGGTAAGGTGCATGCAATGCTTGATATATGGCTCTAAGATGGAAACATTAATCTTTTCAGGGTGGAGTGCCTTCGTACTCTTAAAGAAAAGAATGACCCGAAATTTTACAGATTTCATTGAATTGTGGATCATTCTACCAAAGATTGTTTTACTTTGGAGAAAATATTTAATGAGAGGGTATAGACCAGGGAGCTCATCATTGAGGATAACAATATTCGTAATAACCCTCTTCCAACTCATAACAATCAACAGGGAGCGGTAAATGCCATCACTCATGACCTTACCATTGTTGAAGTAAATGAGGAACCACCTGCTAAGGTAAACAAGAAAAAAGGGAAAGCAAGCTTAAGTTGAGGAGGATGAGTGCCCTCTTGCCATTGTGGCACTTACGAAGACATCAAGTTTCAGGAATTTCTTTAACCTTCTTAGATTTACTGAGAAGGCAAGGCTTGCAATAGCAACTGCACTCACGTAGATCTCAGAAGATCAATATGCAGAATGTAGTGTGGTACAACCTATGAAAAGGATGGTTCATGCCCATGAAAATGAAATCTTATTCACTAAAGCCGATATGTGTGTTAAATGTTTAAATCATAACCGTCCTTTGTATGTTAAAGGAACGCTTAATGGCTATTCAGTGAAGAGGATATTTATTAATATTGGTTATTCTTTGAACATCATGCCAATGTCCACCTTCAAAGCTACTAGGATTGATATTTGAAAGCTTGTGAGACAACCCATCTTGGTAAATGGCTTTAGTCATTCTCCTACAAAGACACTAGGACAAGTTAATGTAGACCTTAAGGTTAGCCCTATACATGATTCAGTAACTTTTCATGTGATCAATGCGCGCTACTTGCTAGTGGGAAGAAAATGGTTACATGATCACAATCTGATTCCTTTAACATTACATCAATGTATCAAGGGCCATTAGAAAGGAAATGATGTGTTTATCTCTTCTACTAAGAATCCCTTCGATAACAATGAATCGTATTTCATAGATTCAACCTTCTTTGATGAGTTTGATGAAGAAGGAGAGACAACAATTGCATGCCTTACTACTATTCCATTACCCACATGGGATGAAGTTTAGGAGGGCTAGCAAAAGAAGAGGAAAATGCGTGGATGTCGTGGAGGAAGAAAGAAAAACAAGAAGCTAACTAAAATTGAAAGTTATTTTAGGGATGATGGGCTAACGGTTTACCGTTTATAGCGGTCATAGGGATTTGATGAGGAGTGTTTATCTTCATCAGGTCCCATACCAATCTAAGACATCCAACCTGCCCTGCACCAATTATAGGATCAAATGAAAGCTCAAGTTGAGGAGATAGAAGAATTGGATCTAATGCGACTTGGAGTCACCATAGCCAATCTTCATAAATAAGGGCTTATCACATGAGATAAGGCTCCCCTTATAGAGTTATTAAGGGAATACAAAGATGTGTTTGCATGGATGTACAAAGAAATGACAAGGCTTGATCCTAATGATGAGAGCTAAGCCGGAAGAAGAAATGTGGATCCTCTTGAAGTGCCGCCTAGACCAATCACAAGATATCGAGCGAAACGATTCAAGGAAGCACTTAATGGGTTGATAAAGGTTGTCCATGAAGCCGGAAAGGATTGGAGCAATCATGAAGTTGGAACGAATTAGAACAACCATGGGAAGACCCTTGCTCTTATACAAGTCACACCGGACACGGGTTGAAGAGGGCGTGTACTTTCAAGGCATAGCCGTGTAGGAATCCTAAGATTGCACAGAATCATACACGGCCAGACACACGGCTAAAAGGCACGGCCGTGTATGGTGTCAAGCAAATGTATAGAAAGGTATATGGTCAAAGTATACGGTCGTGTACATGGTCGTGTATGTTGCCAGAAGTTGCACAGAAAGGTACATGGCCAAAGTACACGGTCATGTACATGACCGTGTATCCCCTGCTGGCCAACTTGTTCTGTTTTCGCATTTTTACGCCACTTATCTAAGCTACGTCGTTTTGGACTTGTTTTACACGAATTGTAACCTTAGTATAAAAGCTCCTAGGGTTTAGAACAATATAGAATTTACATCTTTGAACATTAAACACTTTTGAGAGGCTCCTCTCTTGGTTCTTCAAGAACTAAATCGAACTTATTGGATTGATTTCCGTGGCGTTCATCCCAACTTATCAATCAGTCTTTCATCCCGATTGTAGCATCTTCATTTTTATACCAAGGTTCTTGTCTCACTTATAGACAACGGGTCGCGGTTTCCACTTTAGGTGTTTGGGCGTCTTAGGTAATGAATTTCCGAACGTATTGGTATTAGGTTTCGTCACGGGTTGGCGTGGTTCGTATCAGTTTGGTATCAGAGCTTAGGTTTGTCAAAACATCAAGTTCGGTTGAGGAAGGTAATATCAAAAACCCTAACTCCAATCGTTCATATCAATTATCGTATTCAATTTCGTAGTATTGATTGTCTTTTGATAGTGTAATATCGACTAAGCGATTGTTACAAAAAAAAAAAAAGAGTAAAAATCACGACAAAAAAAAAGAAGAGAAAAGAAAAGAAAAGAAAAACGTGATCAAGAGCAACAACCAAGAAAAAAAAATCGGATAGAAAAATAGAGGAAAATTTTACGAACCCTAGAGTTGTTTTGAATTCTACAGAAAGGAATTGGTGTAGTTCGGGTTAGTTCCAAGAGAATTGAGACGAGGAAATTGGCAAGTTGATATCATCGTTATTTGTGAAAATACACGAGTGACTGTGTGATATCATCATTTGAGCGAAACACGTAAGGGAGTGTATCGTGAGGTTTAATTATATATATGTTTGTATTAGTACTAATCTTTTTTGTAGGAACTATGTCGAGGCAACATTCTCCAGAAGGTGAGAGGGGAAGGTTTGATGCTAGGTTAGTAATTGAGGGGAGAAATGAAGAGGATGTTCTAAGAGGGAATGGAACAAATTCATGAGACGGTAGAGCAAAGATTAGAGCAATCCACAAATGTATTCCAAGGGCGTAAGAGGGAGAGTCGTTCTAGGAGAGTACCAAGGGGTGGAGATGAGATGTCGGATGATGACTTTGATGAGCCTTCTGTTGAGAGTTATAGAGGTTATAGTGGTCGGAATAGAGGAACTAGGGATTGGGAAGATAGAGGAGATAGGAATAGAGAGGATGATCAATTGAGTAACATAAAGATGAAGATTCCTCCTTTCCAAGGGAATAATGATCCCGAGGCGTATTTAGAGTGGGACAAGAAGGTAGAAATGGTGTTTGATTGTCATAACTATAGTGGGAGAAAGAAAGTAAAACTTGCTGCCATTAAGTTTTTGGATTATGCTATAATGTGGTGGGATCAACTAATGTTGAATAGAAGAAGGAGTGGCGAGCCACCTATTGAGTCTTGGGAAGAGATGAAAAGAGTGATGAAGAAGCGGTTTGTACCTGTGTATTACTATCGTGAATTGCACAACAAGTTGCAAAATCTAAGGTAGGGAAGCCGAAGTGTAGACGAGTATTTCAAGGAGATGGAAGTCACTATGATTAGGGCGAATGTAGAGGAGGATAGAGAGGCTACAATGGCTAGATTTCTTGCTGGGTTGAATAGAGAAATCCAAAATGTTGTTGAATTGCAGCATTATGTAGAGTTGGAGGGTATTGTCCACATGGCTATAAATGTTGAGAACCAGCACAAGAGGAGAGGTAGTAGTAATGCACGGTTGCAACAGGGTAATGGTTCATCCACTTGGAAGACTAATCAATGGAAGAAAGAAGAAAAGCCTTTACCCACCAAACCAAAAGGGGAGCTGAGACAAGCGGGTTCTACTCCTAGTAATCAAGGTAACCCTGAATCTTCTACTTCTAGAAATCATGACATTAGATGTTTTAAATGTCAAGGTAGAGGCCATATTGCTAGTCAATGTCTAAATAGGCGTGTGATGATTTTGCGTGATGATGGTGAGTATGAGACAGAGGGGGATAGTGAAGAAGATGATATGCCACCATTAGAGGATGCTAGTGATGATGAGGAGCTTGCAATGGGAAGGCTAGTGGCAGTAGTGAAGAGAGCTTTGAATGTGCAGGTGAAGGAAGAAGAGGAGGTGCAAAGGGAGAATATATTTCATACTTGATGTTATCTAGAAGATCACATTTGTAGTTTGATTATTGATGGGGGAAGTTGCACCAATGTAGTGAGCAATTTTATTGTTGAGAGGTTGGGGCTCAAAACTATTAGACACCCTAGTCCATATAAATTGCAGTGGTTAAATGATAGTGGTGAGACTAAGGTGAGTAGGCAAGCCTTGATTGGTTTTCGCATTGGTTGGTATGAGGATGAGGTGTTATGTGATGTAGTGCCAATGCAAGCATGTCATGTGTTGTTGGGGAGGCCATGACAATTTGATAGGAAGGTTGTTCATGATGGCGTTTCTAACAAGTATACGCTTGTTCACCAAGGAAAAAGCTTTAATCTTAAACCGTTAACACCCAAACAAGTATATGAGGACCAGTTGCAGCTACAATAGTCTTTTGCAAAACATAAGGTAAGTGAAAAGCAGAGTGAGAGTAAGAGAGCAGAAGACAATGAGAAGAAAAAAGAATATAAAAGTCAAGATTAAAAGGAAAAGGAGAGGAAGGCTGGAAAGAGTGTGAGAGGCTAAGTTGAAGGGGGATCAACTTTGGTGGTAAGTGAAAAGGAGAGGGCAGCCTTGCAAAAGGGGAGTTGTGTGGCAAGAGCGAGTATAGTGAGGAGAGCGTTAGTGATGAGGCAACCTATGTTGTTGCTGGTTTTTAAAGAAACATGTTTGACTACTAATGACTTATCTAACTCTTTGCCTAGTGTGGTTGTGTCTCTTGTGCAGGATTTTGAAGATATCTTTCCTAAGGAGATTCCAAAGGGATTACCACCTATTCGTGGTATTGAGCACTAGATTGACCTTGTACCCGGAGCATTGATTCTAAATAAACCAACTTATAGGAGCAATCCGGAGGAGACAAAGGAACTCCAAAGGCAGGTCGATGAATTAATGGAGAAGGGGTAGGTGAGAGAGAGCATGAGTCCATGTGCAGTGCCTGTGATTTTGGTGCCTAAGAAGGATGGGACATGGAGAATGTGTGCTGACTGTCGCGTCATCAACAACATCACAGTAAAGTATCGTCATCCCATTCCTCGCTTAGATGACATGTTAGATGAGTTACATGGATCTAGTGTCTTTTCCAAAATTGATCTGAAAAGTGGATATTACCAAATTAGAATGAAAGAAGGTGATGAATGGAAAACCGCATTTAAGATAAAATATGGATTATATGAGTGGTTAGTAATGCCTTTCAGTTTAACTAATGCAGCTAGTACTTTTATGAGACTTATGAACTATGTTTTGAGGACATTTATTGGAAAATTTGTGGTTGTCTATTTTGATGATATTCTTATTTATAGCAAAAGTTTGGAAGATCATATGTTGCACTTGAGGGGTGTTTTAGAAGTGCTTCGAAAGGAACAATTATATGCTAACCTCAAGAAGTGCACTTTTTGCACAGACAAACTTGTGTTTCTTGGTTTTGTTGTTAGTGCGTAGGGAATACAGGTTGATGAAGAAAAGGTTCGTGCGATCCAAGAATGGCCTAGTCCAACCAATGCAAGTGATGTGTGGAGTTTCCATGGACTAGCAAGTTTTTATAAGAGATTTGTGAAGGATTTCAGCACCATTGCAGCACCTACTGAGGTAATTAAGAAGAACGTGGGGTTCAAATGGGGAGAGCAACAAGAGAAGGCCTTTCAGATGCTTAAAAATAAGCTGACTCAAGCGCCATTACTTGCTTTACCTAACTTTGCTAAAATGTTTGAAATTGAGTGTGATGCCTCAGGATTAGGTATTAGAGCAGTGCTTATGCAGGAGCGAAGACCGATTGCATTCTTTAGCGAGAAGCTAAGTAGGGCAACCTTGAACTACCTTACTTACGATAAGGAGTTATATGCATTGATTCAAGCCCTGGAGATGTGGCAACATTACCTTTGGCCAAAAGAGTTCGTGATCCACACTGATCATGAATCTTTGAAGTACTTGAAGGGGCAACATAAGCTGAACAAAGGACATGCTCGTTGGGTGGAGTTCATTGAAACATTTCTATATGTCATCCATTACAAGCAAGGTAAAGAGAATGTCGTCGCTGATGCACTTTCTAGAAGGTATACTCTTATCTCTACTCTTAGTTCTAGACTTCTTGGTTTTGAGCACATTAAGGAGTTATATGCTGCTGATCGAGATTTTTGTGAGGAGTATGTGCAATGTGAGAAGAGTGGGCATGGAAAATTTTATAAACATGAAGGATTCTTGTTTAGGGAGAATAAACTATGTATTCCACTTTGTTCTTTAAGAGAATTACTCGTGAGCGAGTCTCATGGAGGAGGTTTAATGGGACACTTTGGAGTAGCTAAAACCTTAGGGGTATTGCAGGAACACTTCTATTGGCCTCACATGAAAAGAGATGTTGAGAGGATTTGTGAGCGATGTGTCACATGTAAGCAAGCGAAATCTAGAGTCCAACCTCAAGGGCTTTACACCCCACTTCCCATTCCTCATGAGTCGTGGGTAGATATTTCTATGGACTTTATGTTAGGATTACCTAGGTCTAGACATGGTCGGGATTCTGTTTTTGTAGTTGTTGATAGGTTTTCTAAAATAGCACATTTCATTCCTTGTCACAAAACGGATGATGCTTGTAATATTGCTAATTTATTCTTTAGGGAAGTTATGCGATTGCATGGTATGCCTAGAACAATTGTATTAGATAGGGATGCTAAGTTCTAAGCTACTTTTGGAAGACCTTGTGGGCTAAGTTAGGAACTAAGTTATTGTTTTCTACTACTTGTCATCCACAGACTGATGGTTAAACTGAGGTAGTAAATCGAACTTTATCTACTTTGTTGAGGGCTGTAATTAAAATGAACATTAAGAGTTGGGAGGATTGTTTGCCGCATGTTGAATTTGCTTATAACCGTACAGTGCATTCTGCTACTAAATTTTCTCCTTTTGAAATTGTGTATGGTTTTAATCCACTAACTCCTTTGGATTTATCACCTTTGCCTATTTCTAAGTATGTTAATTTAGATGGCACGAAGAAGGTCAAATTTGTTAAACAGATCCACGAGAAGGCGAAGCTAAACATTGAGCAAAGAACTGAGCAGTATGTGAAACAAGCCAACAAGGGCTGTCGACAAGCTGTTTTTGAACCTGGAGATTGGATTTGGGTTCACATGCACAAAGAGCGGATTCTCGTACAGCGTAGATCTAAAATACTTCCTAGAGGCGATGGACTAATTCAAATTCTTGAGTGCATCAATGATAATGCATATAAGAAAGATTGACCAAGTAAGTATCCAGTAAGTGTCACGTTTAATGTTACTGATCTGAGTCCATTTGATGCAGGCAATGATTTGAGGACAAATCCTTTTCAAGAGGAGGGGAATGATGAGATCCATGATGAGAGCCAAGCCAGAAGAAGAAATGTGGATCCTCTTGAAGTGCCGTCTAGATCGATCATAAGAAATCGAGCGAAACGATTCAAGGAAGCACTTAATGGGTTAATAAAGGTTGTCCATGAACCCGGAAAGGATTGGAGCAATCATGAAGTTGGAACGGATTAGAACAACCATGGGAAGACCCTTGCTCTTATACAAGTCACACCGGACACGGGTTGAAGAGGACGTGTACTTTCAAGGCACGACCGTGTAGGAATCCCAAGATTGCACAGAATCATACACGTCCAGACACACGGCTAAAAGGCATGGCCGTGTATGGAGTCAAGCAAATGCACAGAAAGGTACACGGTCAAAGTACACGGTCGTGTATGTTGCCAGAAGTTGCACAGAAAGGTATACGGCCAAAGTACACGGTCGTGTATCCCCTGCCGTCCAGCTTGTTCTATTTTCGCGTTTTTACGCCACTTATCTAAGCTACGTCGTTTTGGACTTATTTTACATGAATTGTAACCCTAGTATAAAAGCTCCTAGGGTTTAAAACAATATAGAATTTACATCTTTGAACATTAAACACTTTGAGAAGCTCCTCTCTTGGTTCTTTAAGAACTAAATCAAACTTATCGGATTGATTTCCGTGGCGTTCATCCCGACTTATCAATCGGTCTTTCATCCTGATTATGGCGTCTTCATTTTTATACTAAGGTTCTTATCTCGCTTATAGACAACAGGTCGCGGTTTCCACTTTAGGTGTTTAGGCATCTTAGGCAACGAATTTCCGAATGTATTGGTATTGGGTTTCGTCACGGGTTGGCGTGGTTCGTATCACCTAGTCTAATGGTACATAGGTTAAATGTCACCCTAAGGGTTGCACCTGTAAAGCAAACGCAGAGGATTTTTCATCCTGAGGTCGAAATTCAAATCAAGCATGAGATTGAAAATTTATTTTGTGAAAATTTTATCAAGCCAATTGAACATCCTGAGTGGTTAGCTAATGTCATATAGGTAAAAAAGAAGAATGACCAAATACATGTTTGTGTCAATTTTTGTGATTTAAACAAGGCTTGCCCAAAGGATGACTTTCCTTTACTGAACATTGACACATTAGTTGGCACAACGGTAGGATACGAATTATTTTCCTTCATGGATGGTTTAAATGGCTATAATCAAATCAAGATGGCTATCGGAGATATTGAGTGCACTACATTCAGAACGCTAGTGGGAAATTTTTATCACATCATCATGCCTTTTAGACTAAAAAATGTAGGCACAACCTACTAGAGAGCCATGACTGCCATATTTCACAATATAATTCATGACTTTATGGAAGATTGTCAATGATATAGTTATCAAGTCAAGGAGTGCACTTGATAATCTAGTTCACTTGCAAAAGGTTTTTGAGAGATGTTGGCTGTATAAACTCCACATAAACCCTCTAAAATGTTCATTCAGTGTATCTTCAGGGAAGTTTTTAGGATTTATCATCCATAAGAAGGGAATTAATGTGGATCCAACAAAAATCCAAGCTATACTATCTATGCCATCCCTTGTTACCCTAAAGGAATTGAAAACTTTCATAGGAAAAGTTTCCTACATCAGGAGATTCATGCCAGCATTAGCAAAGATTTCATATCCTCTACATCAACTCATGAAGAAAGGGGTCTCATTTAAGTGGAAGGAAATACATGAGAGAGTAGTTGAAAAGATTAAAAGGATCCTGACTTCCCCTCAAACTATGATAATGCCAGTGAAAGGATTACCATTGATCTTGTATCTTACTTCTACTGACAAATCAATTTCAGCTTTACTTACATAAGAAATAGATAGGCAAGAAAGGCCAATTTACTACCTGAGTTGAACCCTTCAATGGAGTGAGGTTAACTACCCAACATGCAAAAAGCACTATCTCATGTTGGTATTTGCCTCGCAAAAATTATGACACTATTTCCTAGCACATAAGGTCAATCTTATCACACATTCAGATCCCATAAAGTATTTATTGTCTCAACTAACCTTGTCATGTCGAGTTGCTAAGTGGTTACTCCTTCTTGGAGAGTTTGACATCACAGTTTACTCCCTTAAGGCCATTAAGTCCCAAGCTCTAGCCAATTTGTTAGCACACTTCCTAGATGCGCATGAAAGCCTTATTGTGGATACTATTCCAACAGAGTTTCATGAAGACTCTCTTATGATCAAAACAAAAGGGGAGTGGTCACTTCAGTTTGACAGCTCCATAGGAAGTAAGGGATGGGGAGCAAGAATTGTGTTAACCTCACTCGACAGTCAAGATATATCAATGGCATTCAAACTTGATTTTTATTGTACCAATAATGAGGTTGAGTATGAAGCCTTGTTGCTAAGATTGATACCTGCCTAAGAGGTGGAAGCAAATCAACTATGCATTCGAGGTGACTCCAATTTGATGACTAAGCAAGGCAATGGTGAGTTTAGACTCAAAGAACCTGCACTAGCACCCTATAGGGCTGCAAAGCAAGCCTTAGTAGCAAAATTTCAATCAGTACACTATGAGCATACAACTCGATTTTTCAGTAGATTTGCAGGCACTCTAGCCACATTAGCTTCAAAAGTCTTAATCTAGGATGCAAGTAATGCTTTAGATATCCAAGTACTTAAGAAATCTATTCCATGTACCGCATTGGGTCTTGTTGACGAGAATGAAGAAGCACATGATGATTAGTATATCTCGCCAAAGAAGTAGCTAGCGCAGTTGGGTATGGCTTCTGTTTTAGCATTAAAGAACTTCATTCAAGTCAATGGAGCACTATATTATAAGGGACCAGAGGGTGCTTTGTCCCATTATGTTGGGATAAAAGAAGCTTGCTTGAAATTGGAAAAATACCACAAGATTTGGTGTAGAAAAGAGGGGTCACCCTTGTACCATCGCATTCAATACGCGGGATACTATTGGCCATCAATGTCCAAGGATGCATTCTAAGTACAAGAAAATTGTCCAAATGCTCTAAGTTACCTGACAAGAAGGAGTGTAACTTTGTTGCTAGCATAGGTGATTGGCAACATCTATACATTGGCTACTTGAAGAACAACACATTGCCTACCAATAGTATGGATGTAAGGCTTGTAAAAACAAAGGTAAGAAAATATCTTATACATGAGGATAAACTATACAAGGTCTCATTTGTGGGAAAGCCTCCTAGATGCATTGCACCTCCTGAAACAGAAGTGATATTGACTAAAGTGCATGCTAGAGAATGTGGAGAGCATTAAAGAGGAAGAAAATTATATTACCACTTGCTTAATATGGGTTATTATTAGCCAGCTATGGAAGTTGACACTTTCAATTTTGTTAAAAGATGTCGCATTTGTCAACAGTATGATAACGCCATTCATACTTCTATGGTTACACTTCATAATGTGACAATGCTATGGCCCTTCCACACATGGGCATTCAACTTGATTGGCCTAATTCATCTACTGTCAAGAGGGTCCATTTAGATTTTAGCGGGAACTGAATGTTTTGCAAAATGGGTGGAAGTTGCCCCCTTGAAAAAGGCTACAGGATTAGCAATTGTAAATTTCATGAAAGAGAACATTAAATGTAGATTTGGCATTTTGAAGCGCATCTTGTTTGACAATGGCACTCCTTTCATCAATACTCATGTATAACAATTGATGGTTTCCTATGGTATAAATCATGTTAAGTCCATGCCTTATTACCCAAAAGGTGATGGTCAAGTGGAGGCTACCAACAAGAGTTTGTTAAAGGTGTTGAGTTGTATGGTTCATGATAACCATAAGGAATAGCACGATAAGCTGCCAGGGCGTGTAGAACTTCGAAGCGAAAGCCAACTCAAGTGAAACCTTTCTCTCTAATATATGGCTTCGAAGTAATAGCCTCGGTGGAAGTCTTGATTCCATCTGCACACTTAGCCATCAATGTTGAGCTGAACCATGCACCTTGCATATGTTGGATTTAGAAGCCTTAGAGGAGGGGCAAGATACTACTAAACATAAGCTAATTCATTACCATTAGAAACTAGGTGTAGCTTATAACTGCTTCGTGAGGAAAAGGTTATTTCAAAAGGGTGATGTTGTACTTCGAGTAGCAGATCATGTGCATTAAGGTATTCCAAGACCAAAGTTTACACTTAAATGGGAAAGACCTTTTATTGTTGACGAAGTTTATGACAATGGTTATTGTAAACTTCGTAATCCAAATACGGATGCTATCATAGCTCCTATCAATTTCCAATACATAAAAAAGTTTCATTTGTAATAGGCTGAATGAACATGAGAAGTGAGATCAATAAAAATGCATCTTAAGACATGAGAACTTACTTCCAACTTTTTTATCTCAAAGATTTCATTTGTTACTGCAAGGATAGAAATTGAATTCCTTAGCGCACATTACGCACATTACATTGTTGTAGTTTAGTAGTAGATTTATCTCTTAAATGCACAATGTCTTGTAGGTTACGCCATACTAATTAGTGAAAATATTATTTCCTAAGAGCATAGCATAACGCCCTTAATAAACATGGTGATTTTACTATTCAATACACTTGTTAGCAATTTTGCAAGTAACTTGTTAAGTAGCAGGTAATATCCCCTTAGCAATTTTCTCTAAAAAGGGTAGGAGATATGTTATCGACTCATGCCCTATCATGTTATTTATGTAAGTGCAACTACTATTAAGTGTGCTATGAACAACATATCATTTATCAATAAAAAAAAAAAAGAGGAGAAAATTCATAAGGACATGAAACTAGCCTTTAAATTAAGGCAAAAATCATCATTCATCAAACAAGTTTACATATCATGTAAAAAAAAAAAAACATAAAAGGGGTAATGCCAAATAAAGAACCTATAATAGATTTGACTAAGGAATTAACATCTAGACTAGCTAATTTAGCCTCCATTTTGAGATCAATATTTGAAAATTCCTCTAAAATTCCCTTATGTTGTTCCATTAAGTCTTGGCAACCTAAAACTATCCTCGCCTTGATCTCAATAGGCTGTATACCAACTTTGGATTTTAGGGCCCGTGCCCCTTCAATACTATTAATGATGAGTTTCAATCCTTTTTCAGATAACTCCAATGTCTATTTAGAAGGGACATAGTTTGCCCAAGCATGGATATCATGGTGGTACTCAATTCAGAACCTTGACAAATAGCTTCAGACCAAAATCCCCCCTCCAATTTTTACAAGTGCTCTAGCAAAGGCAGGAGTTGTAAATGAACCACAAACCCATGAAATGAAGCTGCTTGCAATGTATTCAAGGAGCCCTCTTCATTCAATCTTATTATTTCAATAACTGGGGGATGGATGATATTAGGAAGAGTCACAAGTGAAGTAACTTCACTGCAAAGAGCAGGTGTGTCATGGAACATAGAAATTTCGATTGAAGCCTTATTTAATGTCCCATCTGTTTGATTATCAAAAAGCCCTGTCTCCCTCAATTCATTGGCATAAGCCTGGATGTCAAAATGTCTCATCTCATTGTTATCAATGTCATCCTTACTAATGGTAGCATTTGACTCAACATTATTACTCGATAAAGGCTCAATTTCGCTGTCATTAATATGAACTAAAGTACTTTTAACACTATAAATACTGTGCTCAAGAGTGTCCTCCAAATCAACCATTTCATTATCATCTTCTTCATTTGTAACATTGACGATAGCAGGACAATCCCTAATTTGAAGCTCCTTCCCAACACCGTAACAACTAGGGAATGGTGCGATATTAGGAGTAGTCGATTTCAAAAGACCAATGGGGGGATCGGCAGCAATAATCTCTGTAGAAGACCCTTAGCTAGAGGCTGCGCTAACCTCAAAAGGCGAACTAATGCTTTTAGACCATTGGAATCCGATAAGGGTCCGCCTTTAAATTCCTTCAAACTTAAAGCTATCAAATAGCACAGAAGCACCTCTTCGGCCAGTGGTAACTCCAACACCTCTATCCATCGCTGACGGACTGTCTAAACCCAAACCATTGTGGCGATTACTCGGTCTGTGACTGGTTCCAAAAAAGGCTGCGGGCTTGGTAATAACTCATTGCCTGGTCCTTGAGCAAATGAGCTTCAGCAAGCAGCGGTGAAGGCAGTGCCGACAGAACTGCTTCCGATGAAGTTAAAAGCACCTCTTCACGAATATCAGCAGGAAAAGTAGCTATAATGGAAGCATTATCCATGTCAACCGGTGGAGTTTGCTGTGCAGCCCTTTGTGCCCTTTGCTGGGCCAAAACTTCTGCTTGAATATCTGGAGGTAGTACAGCTAAGAATTCAGAATCGATTTCTTCAGCTAATAATGGCGACCCGCGTAATCGAGCACGGCTTGGAACATTGTTAAAAAAAAAAAAAAAAAAAGAAGAGAATTATAAAGGCTCCTTCAACAAAAGAGAATTAGCCAAGAACATTGCTAAAAAGAAAAATAATTCCCAGCTTGGAACGGACAAAGCAGTGACCGCCACACCAAGTCTAGCCCAGCGAGTCTGAGACCATGTTTCAACACAATATTATCCCCATTCGAACCCTCCCCTTCCTCTCGTGGAACTATCTCTTCACCCTCCAATCCTAGTTTACTAGATGATGAACAGAATTGACGCTTGTCAGCTTCCGGCGTCTCTTGTCATGCTCGCTGATTATCAGGTGGTTCCTTTGGCAAGTGATTAGTAGCTCTAACTCTTTTCCTATTCGTATGCTGTAGCTTAAATTTCCAGCAAGGTCACTTTCATTGTAACAATTTTTTTTTAAGCTTACAGCTTACAAATCATATGCAGGAAGATTCTTATTCCTGCATGTAGCTGAAGTAGCACAGAACGGCATATGAACCATAATTTCACTTGGACTTAGAAGAAGATCCATCAGCGACAACAAAGCAGATCAACACAAACAATTGGAAGAAATGATCCTCTAACCATAAGCTACTCCTATTCCTTGGAATCAGCAGGTAGCTCTCAGAACAATTAAAGTGAAAACAGTTAGGCACTTCATTTGCCAGCAAAGCTATTATAAATCCATAAGCACCTTACACTGCTACAGGAGTTTTTGTTTAAGTTAATATATTTCATGGAGTACAGTGTATCTTATACATCAATCAATACAGAGACTACTGGAATGTGTGGTGCTTAGTCTTAGACTTAATCACAAATCAAGTCAAGCAGAGAAGGCCAAAGATATTCCAAGAGGTGTCAACTATCAAATGAGTGAGCTAAAACAATTGCCAATAGAATTTCTGGGGGCTAATGCTCTGCAGATTATTAAATGATATGATTTATTCATAGGTTATTCTGCAATCACTTACAGAATGCTTCTACGTGGAGCATGCCATCCAAGCTACATTTGCATCTCTCACAACCTACTTTCACATAAAACCAATGAAGATTACAATGGAAAAGAGTATCATGTAAGTTTACGAACATCATCATGAGGCATATTCACCCTTTGGCACAAGTCCCATGGACTAAAATACACCCAACAGAAAGGGCCATTATGTGGGGCAAGTCTTCCGCTGCACACTGCATTTAGTCCTTAGTTTGTGAGTACTATAAATGTTGGAATGTTGGAAGTATGGTCCTATTTTTAACGAACCACTAACTAGAATTCTCATGTTCCCACTATCCACTTAATCCTAATCAACCATATTATCCACTAACCCATTAGCATGATTTTAGAAAACTTTGATGGAAAGTTTCTCTATAAATAGCTATTGAATTTAAGGTCCCAGAGCATGAAAAATTCTATAAAAATACATTACCATCTTGTGAGTTTTTTGAATTCTCTGAAGATCTTGAAGGTTCCGGGACTTTACGGTTTTGTTCCTCTCCATATTCAGCAATGGCAAGAGTTTAGTGATTCCCCTATTTCCGCTGCAATTTTGTATTTGTATTTAGTTACGGCTATCATTTGGTATCAGAGCCGTAATTAAACCTCTGCCTTGCGATTTCGAAAAAATTAATTTTCTCCTTTTTCAATTCAATTTTAATTTAATTGGTTTTTATAAATTTTTATCAAATTTATGATACATTTATTTGTATCAATTTTTTTGGAGAAAATTAATTTTTTAAATTAGAGTTTTATGGTGCAAATTAATTTTTTATTAATTTTGTACTTAATTTTACTCAATTTTCAAGTATAATAATTGAGTAATAATGTTGGATTTTATTTGCCAACATCAAGTATTATCTTTTTTTTTCTAAAAAATAAAAAATTTATGACATGTTAAATTGGAAATAAAGTAAATTATTTAGTATTTTTCTTAAATAATTTTTCCTTGAAATTTAACATGTCAATTTTATTTAACATTTTCACTTACGGTTTTGTGAAAAAAATTTGTGGAATTTTATTTTGTATTAAATTCCGTATTTATTTTAAATAATTTGTGTATATATAAATTTATGGTTTATATACACTAGCTTGTTAATTATTTAAAATATCGTTAATGAAATTGCATTAGGATTTTTGCAATTTTAGTATTTGTTCAAGGTGCTTAAATTGGTATGTGATTGTATGTATGTTTCGGATTTATTATGCATGCAATATATTGTTCACATTTAAGTACATTTAGAGTTATTGCATGATGTTTAGCAATAGCGGTTATTGTTGTCTTGTGATTAAATAATTCTAATAAATTTTGGCATAGCCACAGCAGCCTTATTTAGATTGGATTATTTATTAGAAATCATATTTAGTATTATAGACATTAAGTAACTTCATAAAACATTAAGTTAAAAGTCTAAATTGAGTCAGATTAATTTTGTCTAAGGAGACATTATCATGGGACAAATGTGACCCCTCCATGTCTATCCTAGGAATTCGTTCGAATTCTGTCTAAGGAGGCTGGATTTTAAGTGGGACCTTTTGTTTAACCTACGTGTCTTTCCTGGAAATTTATCTGATCTCAAGTGATAAAAATAATTTTGTTTGACTGAGGTTTAGCCAAAGCAACCTCTATTGAACGAAGTAATTTATACGGTATCACATAAGAAATGTTTAGACTTTACATTTATTTTGTTTGATAATCCATAAAGCATTGAGGTATAGCCACAGCAGCCTTATTAAGGACGGATCTCATAAAGTGATTATGAAGTAAAAGAAATATAATGTCTATTATAAGGAATGAATCTTATTGAATTAAAAATTTAGCCCACAGGCAATTTTTATGTCGCTAGATTCATTATTGCATGATTTGCATTAGTAAATTATGATTTATTTTATAGTCTCAAATTAAGTATTAAGCATGTTTGTGTTTGTAGCTATGCAACCTTTGACTGATACTAAAGTAGAAATCCCTATTTTAACAAGTGAAAACTTTATGACTTGGAGAGATAATGTACTTCTTCATTTGGGGTGTTTGGACATTAACTATGCCACTATTAAGGATGAGCCACTTCTGAGTGAAGAAGGCACTCAAGTTGAGTTTGATCTTCATGAGAAATGGGAACGGTCTAACCGACTTAGTATCATGTTCATTAAGAGCAAACTCACTGCGGATGTCCGTGGCTCAGTGGATCAATATAAAAATGTCAAAGAGCTGCTAGATGCCCTTGAAAGGCAATTTAAGACTTCTAAGAAGTCTCTAGCTAGCACCTTGATTATGAAGTTCATATCTGCTAAGTTGACTTCTGTGAAAGGCGTTAGAGAACACATCAACAAAATGCGTCATTTAGCAAATCGCTTGAAGGCTCTAGAGATTGAGATGTTAGATGCATTCCTAGTGCATTTTATTTTGACGACCCTTCCATCATAGTATGGACCTTTTAAGATCTCTTACAACACACATAAGGACAAATGGAAAATAGATGATCTATTGACCATGTGTGAAGAAGAGGAAGCTCGATTAACTCTGGAGATGGGAGAAAATGCAATGATGGTTACTCAAGGAAAGAAAACCGGCAAAGTCAAAGGAAAAGGGAAGGGTAAAATCGAACCCAATGCTGACATCAAGAAAGAGTCCAAGTGTTTTTTCTGTAAAAAGAAGGGACACATAAAGAAAGACTGTGTCAAGCATAAAAATTGGATTGAAAAGAAAGGTAACTTAGTCTCATATGTTTGTTTTGAGTCTAATATGGTTGATGTGAATTGTAACACATGGTGGATTGATTCTGGATCTACGATCCATATTTCCAATTCTATGTAGGGTTTACAAAACCTACGGAAACCAGTGGGAGCTGAGCGATTTATCTATTCTGGAAACAAGATAGAATCACATGTGGAAGCTATTGGGACATGCATATTAGTACTTAAGAGTGGCTTTAATTTAATTCTTGAAAAGACCTTTTATGTTCCTAGTTTTTCTAAGAATTTGATTTCAGTTTCAAAACTTGTACCTTCGGAATTTACTTTTAACTTTTCAAACAATGGTTTTGATTTATTTTATAAATCCAATCATATTAGTGATGGCTCTTCATTGGATGGTCTTTATTTATTAAATTTACATAATAATGCTACTCATGATGTTATGCATGTACAAGCTGGTACTAAACGATGTGTTATGAATGAGGATTCTTTTACCTTGTGGCACCATAAACTAGGTCATATCTCTATAGAGAGAGTTAAAAGATTGGTGAATGATGGTATACTTAGTCATTTAGATTTCACTGATTTTGATACTTGTATAGACTGCATAAAGGGAAAGCAAACTAACAAGTTAAAGAAAGGTGCCAAAAGGAGTTCGGCCATATTAGAAATTATCCATTCTGATATCTATTGTCCAGATATGGATAATCAAGGTCAGAAATACTTTATTACATTTATAGACAATTACGCATGATACATGTATCTTTACATGCTTCATCATAAAAGTGAAGCGTTGGAAGCCTTTAAGGTTTTCAAAGCTGAAGTAGAGAAACAATGCAGTAAGCAAATCAAGATTGTGAAAACCGATAGAGGTGGTGAGTATTATGGTAGATAACTGAAGATGGACAAGCATCAAGTCCTTTTGCTAAGTTTCTTCAAGATAATGGTATAGTTGCCCAATATACTATGCCAAGTTCACCTGATCAGAATGGTGTTGCGGAAAGAAGAAACCGAACATTAATGGAAATGGTGTGAAGTATGTTTAGTAGCTCTAAACTGCTTAAATCCTTATGGATTGAAGCATTAAAGACGGCTGCGTATATATTAAATAGAGTTCCAACCAAGGCTGTTTCTAAAACACCATTTGAGTTGTTCAAAGGTTAGAAACCGAGTTTATGTCATATGCGTGTATGGGGATGCCCGTTTGAAGTTAGAGTTTACAACCCACAAGAAAAGAAACTGGATCCTCGGACTATAAGTGGGTATTTCATTGGATATGCCAAAAAGTCCAAAGGATACAAATTTTATTGTCCATCTCACACTACTAGGATTGTGGAATCAAGAAATGCAAAATTTCTTGAATATGACTCAATAAGTAGGAGTGATCTATCTCAAGACATAGTTCATGAGCAAGATCTACCTTCCACATCAGGTGAGAGATTGGTTGTTGTTCACAACACTCCTCGAGTTCAAATAGGTGTTGAACAACCAATCAATGAAAATCCACAAATTGCTGAGGAAATCATAGTAGATAAAAATCAAGAAATGATTGAGCAACATGATCCACAAGAAAATGTTGTCCCAATTTTAAGGAGATCTACTAGAGAAAGGAGATCAGCAATCCCTAGTGATTATATTGTGTATTTACAAGAATCTGAGTACAATATTGGAGCTGGAAATGATCTTGAGTCTTTCAAGGAAGCTATGAATTGTGATGAGTCAAATTTATGGTATAATGCTATGTTAGATGAGATGAATTCTATGAAGAGTAATGAAGTCTAGGATCTTGTCCCGTTGCCTAACGGTGTAAAAGCCATAGGTAATAAATGGGTCTTTAAAACTAAAAGAGACTCATTGGGCAACATTGAAAGATATAAGGCTAGACTTGTTGCTAAAGGGTTCACTCAGCGTAAAGGAATTGATTACACAGAGACCTTCAGTCCTGTATCCAGGAAAGACTCCTTACGCATAATATTAGCATTAGTAGCTCAATTTGATCTTGAGTTACAACAAATGGATGTCAAAACAACTTTCCTAAATGGTAATCTAGAGAAAGAGGTTTATATGAAACAACCTGAAGGATTTTCCTCTAGTGATGGTGATCACTTAGTTTGCAAGCTAAAGAAATCCATTTATGGATTAAAACAAGCCTCCCGTTAATGGTGTTTAAAATTTCATGATGTTATCTCTTCATTTGGTTTCATTGAGAATATCATGGATCAATGTATATACCAAAAGGTTAGTGGGAGTAAGATTTGTTTTCTTATCCTATATGTGGATGATATCCTACTTGCATCAAATGATAAGGGTATGCTACATGAGGTGAAACAATTTCTTTCTAAAAATTTTGATATGAAGGATATGGGTGATGCATCTCATGTCATTAGGATTAAGATTCATCGAGATAGACATAGAGGAATCTTAGGTCTATCTCAAGAAACATATATTAACAAAATTTTAATAAGATTTCGGATGAAAAATTGTTCACCTAGCATTGCTCCTATCATGAAGGGTGATAAGCTCCATTTGGACCAATGCCCTAAAAACGAGTTTGAAAGAGAGCAAATGAAGAACGTTCCTTATGCTTTAGCTGTTGGAAGCTTAATGTATGCTCAGGTTTGTACTAGACCTGACATTGCATTTGCTGTTGGAATGTTAGGAAGATGCCAGTCAAATCCGGGACTTGACCACTGGAAAGCTGCAAAGAAAGTCTTGAGATATCTTCAAGGGACAAAAGATTACATGCTTATGTACAAACAGTTAGATGATTTGGAAGTAATTGGCTACTCTGATTCAGACTTCGCTGGATGCGTTGATTCTCGAAAATCAACATCAGGTTATATTTTCATGTTAGCCGGTGGAGCCATTTCATGGAGAAGTGTCAAGTAGACTTTAACTGCTACTTCTACTATGGAAGCTAAGTTTGTTTCGTGTTTTGAGACTACCTCACAAGGTGTATGGTTGAAGAGTTTCATCGAAGGGCTTAGACTTGTGGATTCTATATCTAAGCCGCTGAGGATGTATTGTGACAATTCAACTGCAGTCTTTATGGCTAAAAATAATAAGAGTGGAAGTCGAAGCAAACATATCGACATAAAGTATTTGGCCATAAGGGAACGTGTTAAAGATAAGAAAGTGGTCATTCTGTATATTAACATAGAGCTGATGTTAGCCAATCCTTTGACTAAAGGCATGCCACCACAAAGATTTAAGGATCATGTTGTCAGTATGGGACTTGGTTCCATTATGTGTTAGTGAAACTCTATAGAGTAGATATTTCTCATATTTATTGTGCACATTTTGTTTATTTGGAGAAATATCAATAAAGTTTGGACCTAGAATAAACGTTGGGTTTATTCATTAAGCTGTTGGGAAAAAGGTTTGAAAACTTGATACATTGTAATACATGGAAGATACTACTCGAGTAATAAAGGGAAAATATCGCCATGATTCATGTATTGTGTTTTCTTAAAGTCTAAGGATTTGTGGTATTAAAGTAAAATATACGGACCAAGTGGGAGAATGTTGGAATGTTGGAAGTATGGTCCTATTTTTAAGGAACCACAAACCAAAACTTCCACTAACTAGAATTCTCATGTTTCCACTATCCACTTAATCCTAATCAACTATATTATCTACTAATCCATTAGCATGATTTTAGGAAACTTTGATGGAAAGTTTCTCTATAAATAGCTATTGGATTCAAGGTCCTAGAGCATGAAAAATTCTATAAAAACACATTACCATCATGTGAGTTTTTTTTAATGCTCTGAAGATCTTAGAGGTTCTGGGACTTTACGGTTTTGTTCCTCTCCATATTCAGCAATGGCAAAAGATTAGTGATTTTCTTATTTCCGCTACAATTTTGTGTTTGTATTTAGTTGCGGCTATCAATAAAATCATTGGTTCACGATTTTCCCATCAATTGCAAAATCCGGCAACGTTGCTATGAAGGGGATTGGTCGGCATTGAGAAGGAACCAAGACTAACACAAACCGTGCAAGGGAGGGACAACCGCAAGCACTGTGAAAATCGTTCCTAAGCCAAACTCCGCCAATCTCAAGTCCTTAATCAGCTAGATAATCCTAGACATTGTCTTACATCGCCCTCTTTCCATATCTACTGATAAATCTACACGACCCGAGGAATAGAGAGAGAAGTTGTTCGAGAACGCATTATGATTCCTAGTGGTGTTATGTAGTCAATCCGGTGAGGAGCAGAGACAAGTTATAAGTAGATTTACAAAAAAATTCTCACAAACAAGTCCGTATAATAAAACACTATCTCCTTCACACCTACACGCATTCATATACAAACAAGAACCGGCACATTTTTAACAAGACGTAACAAAGCTCAGAAGCGTAAATAAATCTCCTTAGGCGTAACCAAAAACAAACACATCCATGACATGATGCTTATTATAACATAAATATATATATATATGTATGTATGTATATTTAGCGAAATGAAAACCAAGTCTTGTTACCTCTAAGAATCAGAAAAAAAATGAATTGACAAGTTTGAAAGCTTTGAAGGATAGCTCTGCTTTTAGACTCCTGCAGCAACGTCGCTTCAAGCCGTGGTTTCCTTCTTCAAGCTCGGGCTGCTCCAAATCGCTGGGACTCCATTGCTATACCAATTTTCATCCTTTCACAGCAAACAGCGAAGTCAAAAAAAAAAAAAAAAAAAAAAGGAGCGAGGGGGAAGAATCAATCAACATTGCTGCATTGTAAGCAATAAGGACCTTGAAACAACTGGAATGTCCCATGACGAAGAACAAACTTGCACCATGAGATTCGATACAACCATTGCAGTCATCCTATGTTATAAATCAAACAAAAATGTCCCACAATGAAGTACGAAAACAAATAACGAAGCTTGATGCAACAGCCTTAGTCATTCCAAGTAGCTATATGAATCCAAATTTGACCAGAGTTGAACAAACAAAAAAAAAAATGAAACGAAGAAGAGGGAGAAGGGAATATGGAATATAAAAAAAAAAAAATGAAACGAAGAAAAGGAAGAAGGGAAGAGAATGTAAAAAACAGAATCAAATCATGGACGCACAAATGGATGACACCTCGCCCCTAGCCATGTGCTTGAGTGACAGAATCACGGCTGATGCGGAATTGTGATGTTTATCTGTAGCACAAGGCATGATAGTCGACTAAGTTGATACATTTCGTGCAAAACGTCTTCGATGTGGGACAAAAATAATATAAAGGAGAAGGCGTTCTTAGTAAGATTTGAACCCAAGACTTTTGATGTATCATGTATATATTTTTCTAATAGTTTATTGGCCTGTGCCTTATTCTAAAAGGACACTCATTTATTTTATTATTGTACTAAAAAAGAGAGAAAAAAATTAATATTACACAGAGTTTTATTAATTATTAAAGAAGCTATCATTTATATATCTATTCTATGCTATATGGTATTTAGAAATGATGTAATCTCATTTAGCCAAAGCCACACAAATAATCAAATGATGTTATGTATTTGTACGATAAGAAAAACTTAAATTACTTCATAAGGGTCGATGCTAAGCTTTAATTCTATATAAGTGTAAATGGTAGCAGTGTAGCTATTCTACAAGTGCACCTGCACCAAGTAATTTACTAACTATGATAAAGGCTTATCTAATGCCCAAGTCCTTTCAACCTTACTCAAAGGACTTTAGTTAGGGAGCAAAATCTAGGGACATTGAATCTAATTCATAGGTTTACGTACTATTATTTTAATAGATTTGATTATTTGGGCTAAGGTGATAGGGCCTTAAGAATAAAGTCCATGTCGTGGGATGATTAGGAGAGATTTGGCATGGTAGGCTCGGAATAAGGCCTATTAGATCGGCTCGCTCGATCCAACCTTTCTTAAATAAGACTCGCACACATACACTAAAACCCTTTGATGAGCCTAAACCCATATAAGGCCCATAGGAGGCCTTACCTACTAGGAATTATTGATCATCGTCACCATTCAATGGACGGGATTTACAACTAAACACTATAAATACCTTATGTCTCCTCATTAAAAGGGGACTTCTTTTGGGAAAAAAAGGTGGTTACTCTGTCGAATTTTCTCTAAAAGACTCGAATAATCACTTACCCAAGTTTATCTCACAAAATATACACTTATCACTGTAGAGTCGGGCCTTATTTAAGATTGTCTACTCCTCCTCTCATCTCAATCACCCCTTGATCATCCTCACATGTGTCACTTCCTCAAACCACATATAGTGCGTTTGCACATAATACCCATGTGACCCAACACTCAAGCCAAGAACCCCACAAAGGGCATCTAAAAAAAAAATTGCAAAGTTGCTATTAAGATCACACTAGATTCCCAATATGGGATCAAAGAGTACACAATAGAGGTCAAGACCACAAGCTAGCTAAGACATAGAAACTTAGTGCAACTAGTTGGGTGGTGTCACGAGAAAAAAGAACTACTCCTGATATCTGAATTCATGTCAAATGGTAGCTTGGATACCCATTTATTCAAAGGATGAAGCTTGTTGACGTGGGCGATGAGAAACAAATCGCACATGGATTAGACACGGCATTGTTGTATCTGCATGAGGGGTAGGAGCAATGTGTGCTTCATTGAGACATAAAAGCCGGCAACATTATGCTTGATTCAGATTTTAATGCCAAACTGGGAGACTTCGGCTTGGCTTGACTAGTGGACCATGCGAAAGGATCCGAAACTGCAGTTTTAGCTGGGACTATGGGGTACATGGCCCCCAAATGTTCTTTCACGGGCAAGGCTAATAAGGAATCAGATATCTACAGCTTTGGAGTTGTTACACTTGAAATAGCTTGTGGCAGAAAAGTAATTGATCCGAGGGATCTTCATGGTCATATTCGTCTAGTGGATTGGGTAGGGAGCTATATGGAATTGGGAGGCTACTAGACGCAGTAGTCCCCAAGCTTAGAGGAGACTCTGATCAAAGAGAAATGCAATGCCTAACGATAGTTGGATTGTGGTGCGCTCACCCAAACTATAACTGCAGGCCAACAATAAGGGAGGCATTAAGTGTTCTGAATTTTGAAGCTCTTCCACTAGTTCTTCCATCCACACCTCCCATTCCAACATATGCCAATCCCCAAGTATATGGGCCTTTCCCGTCTTCCATTTCATCATGCGATATAACAAGTAGCAGCAATGGAGGTGGATACACAGCTACTGCTGGATTTTTGGTGCCTTCTAATGCCTCATCTTCTATGATCACTTCCTCATCAGCTTCGTTCGCATTGCTCATGAACACGGTATAGTACTTGTTTTGTTTACTTTTTCATGTATTGTATTGACGAAGAAAACATCCAGGCATGAAACAATAAGCCGATGTATATGTGTTTGATCATGAGAACGTTCCTGTATGTCTGTCCAGTTTCTTGTTTATAATTTTAATAGGTGCTTCATCGTTAATTATTATCATTTTCTTTTCTTTCCCACTTCGCAATTATCATTTTGCTATCCCACATTATGTTTGAGTTCCTTATGCTATGAGTTTCATTTATAATCTCTTCTGTTATATAATATATGAACTTCATTTCAAATTAAATTATCCTCTTTAATATCCTTATTAGAAAGTAGGCTTATCGTTTTCATAATGTAATACGTATTTTCTTAACAAGTTTATATTGTAATATTCCTTGCACTTTCACAATACTTTGGTGTTTGAATTATTCAATTATATATTATGCAAATAAATTTACTTCCACCCAATGCAAGATTGATTTATGTGACTTGCTAGTGCCTTCTGGATCCTCATACCCATTAGTTCACAGGTTAAATTTTTTATGATATAAAAATGCTTAAAGAGCACAAAGGATTAACGAGCCATTCACATTAATAACTTCTTTTCATGCACACTTCGGTGATTTCTCTTGAATAGCTGATAAAGAATGCTGTGAATTTGAATATGGTCACCAATATCCTATTACGCCATGGGTCAATGTAATACAATAATATGATATAGTAAATGGATGATTTACTTTCCTAACTTACTTTGGTTAAGACTTTTGTTTGTCACATTGTAATTTATTGTATTTAAAATATTAAGTAATTTATTATTTCATATTTTGATTTTATGAAACTTTTATTTCTTAATAATTACTTTATTAGGCTTGATAAATACATAAGAATTATTTTTAGATATTGAATTAATGAGAGGATATAATCTGGATAGGAAACATATATATTAAACAAATTAGATTATAAAGTTAAATTTGTAAACACAAATAGATTATGTTATGGATTGATACTTTTAAATATAAACCTATTTAAGTGATTATAACATGCAACTTATTAACGTGAATTCTCAGCACCAACCGTCTACTCGAAGATTTTTCTAGAATTAAGGTAACGATACATGGCATGACAATTCTACTTAATATCTCTCTATTCAATGTGATTTGATTGACATCGTTAACCAAAAGGCCCTCTACATCAATTGACTTTTACTTTTGAAACATAAAATTAGGTCTATTTAGAATTTTCCTTGTCTTAATATGCATCTAACTCCACTTTAGAAAGGAATCGAATGGGTTTGAACAAAGTACTTTATGTTGAAGTTACTTTCAAATCTAATTGTGTTATAAAAATTATGCAGTAATAGGATTCAAAAATTGATACATTTGACACTTAAAATAACATTTTACTTAAAACTAATATTATATAATAAACATAACTATTAATAAATGTAAATAGTATATAATATAATATAAAGTCATTACATGATATCAATATATATAGAATACCTAGAAAAGCTATTTACTATATACTTAAAAAACAATATATATTCAATAAATAGTTAAGGCATCTATAATATAAGTATAATTAACCAAATATAATAATTGTCATCATGCTAATAAGTGTATAATTAAATATGTATATTAAGTGAGATATAAATATTTCTCCCTCATTTTGGTGTGTTTTTTAAGAATTTAAATTTTAATTAAGTAATGTTTTGGTTTTAGGGCTTTAATGAATAATTTAATTTAAAAGGAAAAGGAATCAATTTTTACTCAGTTTGGGAAGTTATAAATTTTTTAAGATAGACATGGACAATAGACATGACCATGCTAAGATTGTATTGAAACTAAAGCTTGAAGATTACACAGAGGTGAGACACGACCATATCTATTAGTCGTGTATCTCTTGAAAATAATTATTTTGAAGTATAACTTAAACATAGCCTCTAGATATGACCATATCTAGGCCATGTCAACTGTAGATTCTAATTTTCCAAAATTTTGCTCGACAATTTTGATGCAACCCAAAGCACAACTATGTTAAATAGTGTCTTAGCCTAAAAACAAAGTTTTTTACACTTGCTATATAGAGGGATAGAGGAAACCAACCACATAATAGATAAAACACTCTTTTTTTGTGTGTCTTAGGGTTCTTTTAAAAGAATCGAAGAATGCTTTCTTTTTCTTCAAGAATTAAGGCTTTTCTTTGATTTCTTGATGATGCATGCTTTTCTATCATTAAGGATTTCTGTTTTCAACATGATTAGAGCTTAATTTTCTTAGTATTTAGACTAATAGATCCTAGATTTATTACCCAAGCATATGTTCTTGATTTTGTTAGATTAATATTTCTAAGATATTATTCTAACTATTTGATATTATACATTATAATTGAGAAATCTAATGTGTAATTAGATTTAACATGTTTGAAGAGGATTTATATAACCATAGAAACAAGTTGCACAATTTTTCGAGAATTGATTCAATTGTCTTTAGGAAATTCATTGTTCTTAATGCAATCTTTAAAATATGCTATTGTATAAAGATTCAAATGGATATTTTTAAGATTAAGATTGATAAATTTGAGAAAGTTATTAAACTAATTTAGGAATTCTCTTGATCAATGAAATTAAAGAAAGATTTGAATAAATTTTGTTGATGTCACATAATAAATCCTAGGGGAAATAAAGTTTAGATACTTATCTAGCCATCTTGATGTTGATTGCAATCTATTTTATTCTTCATTCTTTCAATTGAGTCTTCAATTTGGTAGGTAATGATTAGTTTTAGTTTTTAGATTAATTGATCTTTGTAGTTTACTAGTTAGATAATAGGCTATAGGTTAGTATTAGTACTTGCAATCCTTAAGGGACAACATCTATATTCAATCCACTATATTACAAAATTTGACAAGTATACTTCTCTTGTATCAAGTTTTTGGTACTATTGTCGGGACTTTCAATATTAAAAATACTTATTACTTCATTAATTTAACCATTTTTTTTTTTACTTTCTTGTTTTTCATTTTCTTTTTCTATAGTACATGACTCGAAGTACTACATTGAAGGTGCTAATACTTGAGCCAGAGATTGAAAAGACAACCAAGCGTTTACGTAAAACAGTTAGGCAGACGATGAAAGAATTAAGTCAAAGTTCTCCTTTAAGAATTAAGGAAAAAGAGGAAGAGGACAATCTAGAAATTATGGGTAACGAAAACTAGAACCAGCAATGGACTACGTCTGATCTCTCAAAACCTTATTTTGTTAGAGCTAACTCCAATATTGTTAGGCCACCTATTGTTGCTAACAATTTTTAGATCCGACCACATATCATATAAATGGTGCAATAGTTTGTCCAGTTCAATGGCCTATAAAACTGATGGGAATCAAGTCATCCCAATTACCGGATTGCTTACTTAAGCTAGAACCAAAAGACTATAGAACCTTACATTAAGAGTTCTACTTAATCAAATGGAACCAAAGAGAATCATCTAGTTTCTTCATTTATTTTGCATGATTATTTTCATTTTAATCAAATACATTTTTCAATTCTTTGAGACAACAACCAGATATGTTAAATGACCTAAAGCAAGCATTGAACACTACCCTTAAGAGTTGGCAACTTACGTTGTTAAAGCTAGTGGCTTACCTCAAAGAACCGATAGTGTAAGAATAAAGGCCGGTGATGTATCTCCACAACGCCAGTGACTTTCCTAGGTGGCTTACAATTTTAGGCTAGCTATTTTATGTTCTTTTGAGCCATTTTTTCCTTATACTATAAATAAATTTTTGTAATGGAAACACAACAGACTTTGGACATTTGAGAATACACAAGTGGAGTTTACTTACATTTTCTTATACTCTTATCAATCTTTAGATTATGGTGAGTGACAGTACCAAGATTGTTGTAGGTCATATCAACAAGATCGTACTAGGAGTATTCTCTTGCTAGTGTGTTATATCTGGTAAAGGTTTAGGGTTTTTATCTTGTTATTGTTATTTGTTGATTTAAGAATTGTTTGTTGAGAATTGTCGATTACGATTGCGACTGCTTGATTCTGTATTAGGAGTAGGCATGTCATAATTTGGTATTAGAGCGAAGGATGAGAATTAGGGTTTGTACTATGGTTTATGTGATTATGATTTGAGGATTAAGTGAAGGTTGAGAATTAGGGTTTGCTGTGGTTTATGTGATTGTGATTTGGGGATTAAGTAAAGGTTGAGATTTAGGGAATGCGACGCGGTTGTTTGACAATGAATTGAAATTATGGTTTATACTATCAATTGTGTCATAGCTTCATTGGAATTGAATTGGAATTGAACAAGGGTTGAGAATCTAGGTTGTATAGTGATTTATGTGAATTGTGATTTAGGAATTGAACAAGGGTTGACATTAAGGTTATGTTGCAGTGTGTGTGTATGTGATCATGATTTGGGAATTCTTATGTTGAGACTGCAATTCGGAAAAATATGTCGAATGATAGTGTGACTAGACAAATTGGGAATGAAGCCAACAGTTAAGTTGGAAGAGGATGTCAGGGATGTCATGCTATAGGTGGTAGGAGAAATTTAGAAGAATAGTTACAAGATCTAACCACTATTGTTGCTAGTCTAGTAACACTGGTAGATCAGATGACATTACCCAAACAGCCAGTGACAAATCCATAAGTACCCCCACCTCAGGTAGCCATTAATGATGTATGTAGGGAAAGAGCATTAGGAGGAAATAAGGGAAGGTGAGTTAGAGGAGATTATCATGCTTACTAAGAAGAAAGAGATGATAATCTTGAAGATGAATTCTATCATAATCGTGAGTTCAGACTACCTAAGGGTTTAGTATATGTGAAATTACAGATGCCTTCATTGCTGGAAGGGGATTTGTAAAGGATTATCTTGATTGGGAGGATAAGGTGGAAGGACTTTTTGAATGTTATGAGATCAATTACCATACTCGAGTATATTTGGCAGCAGTTGAGTTTATAGGGTATGTCGCCTTATGGTGAAAGAACAATGTGGCTAGTAGGAGGAGAGATGCTGATGCTGAGATCCGTACTTGGCAAAAGATGAAGTGGGTCATGAGGAAGAGATTTGTTCAAGAGCATTACAAGCACTATGATAGGAATCAAAATCCGACAAGACTTATCATTAGGGCAAGAACTAAAGGATTTCGAATCTTGGCGATGAGGACCCATTTTGAGCAAATTGACCCTAGAATTATTCGTTTACTAACCTCTTTTATCTTATTCATGTATTTTATATTCTAACAGGAATACTTATCATTCTTTACAGGGCAATGGACAAAATCACTCAAACTCAGCTTGTGGGTTATCCATGGACCGACCTAAACCGGCGATGAGTTGGGCCGATGAATCCTATAGAAGACCGGCAGCTTGAAGACCAATTTCTTTTATGTATTTTTCATTTACATGGACTATTTATGTTGTAATCATTTTTTGATACTTTTATTTTCTTGTAATTTTCATTTAGGGTTAGCCACCTTAAAAGTGGCAAACTTGTAATTTTGAGCACTTTTTAACCCTAGGAGTAGTAAGTATAAATACTTGCTTAAGAGAGGGTTTGAGAAGGCTTAATTTTGTAGAACAAACACTTCTTTTCATGTGAGAATTAGGGTTCCTAATTGTCATCTAAACTCTTATAAATTTCAATCCCAAGAGTTGAAATTGTGGCGAGTGCAACATCTTGAAATTGTGAGTTGTATCAATTTCATTTTGTTGTGATTTCTTTTCTTCTGTAGTATGTCATATCTAGGGTTGAATTGAGATAGTTCTTGGTCAGAATTACTTCTTATTGTTAATGAATTATTGTGTTTATTTGAAGTACTTTGCAATTGAATTTGAATCTTCATTGAAGAATTCCATTGAAAACGTGTTCTTCACTATTGGAAAGGAGTTCTTGTAATTGAGGTTTTCTTTGTCGTTTTTGGATTATCTTCTTGGATTATATGAGATTAGAGTGTTGTTAGAAGATATTATCATTGTGGTATTACAATTATATCTTTGAACATTTGGATTTCATTACATCTTCACTAGGGTTCTCGTGGAATTGCCCCTTGTAGATCCGATTTTACCTTGACTTGAGATTGCTTTTTCTTAATTCTTTTAATTTGTGCTTCTAAGTGGAATTAAGCACATCATACGAGATATTCATGCGCCTCCAAACCTTGAGGTAGGGAGGCTAGACTATGGATAAGTATGTCCTAGAATTTGAAGTGTTGATGATTTGATGTAGGACAATTGAGCCTCTTGAACAACCGATGGCATGATTTGTGTCAAGCCTAAAGTATGAGATTGCCTGTATTGTGGAGCTATAGCGATATGCCATTCTTGATGAAGCCATCCGGTTAGCTTTGAAGGTTAAAAGACAAAGACATTCTAATCTTTATAGAATAACAAATAACTAGTATGGATCCTCTAATAAGTCGTATTAAAAATATAGATAAAGGGGGTTTGGTAAGAATGTAGAAATGAATGCAACTATTATAGATGTTAAGGGTGAGAAGAGTATTTCTGAGAAAGGGAAAGCGATTGCTAGGAATGAGAATAAACAGATAATAGCTAGTTCATTAGGAGGAAAGACTTGTCAAATCCAAAGCTTTAAATGTTTGGGTTTTGGACATATGGCTGCTCAATATCCAAACAAAATGGTGATGAGTGCTATAGAGGTAGAGAGTAAGGATGATGAGGAAGAGATTCATGAGCTAATAGATTTGTCAGTAATATTAGATGAGTATTATGAGGATGCAGATGCTAAGGCACATGAAGATAAAGGGAATGATCAGTATTTAGCTATCAATGTGTTGCGCAAGGTGATGACTACTTTTTCTGCTAATGAGAAAGAACAAAGGAAGAACCTATTCTACATTTCTTGTAAGGTCCAAAGTAACCTTTATACTCTTATTATTGATGGTGGTAATTGCACTAATGTAGTGGCTGTTTCGTTAGTTAATAAGTTGAAACTGGATACCACTCCGCATCCTAAACCATATAAGCTACATTAGTCAAGTGAACAGGGTAGTCTAAATGTTACTCAGAGGGTTAAAGTCCCATTCAGCATAGGGGAAAAATACTATGATGAGATTGTCTGTGATATTCTTACTATGTGCACATCACATATACTACTTGGTAAACTGTGGTTATTTGACAGATGAGTATTGCATGATGGGTTTAAGAAAACCTATGTGTTCCAGAAGGATGGTGAACGAATTATTTTAAATCCTATATCACCAATCGAGGTGCAAAAAGCATAGAGACAGATAAATGAAACCACTAAAAAGAAGTATTTATTTATGAGGTGGAAGGAACTAGAAGAAAATTTAAGTGGAGTAGAGCATTCCTAAGAGATTCAGAAGCTTCATCAAAAGGCTTTTAATTTTAAACATCTTAAGAAGACTTAAGAGCAGCAATGACTTCAAGGCAACAAACATAGGCAAACTAAGATTTTCAATCCAAGTGACTTGGTTTAGATTCATCACGGCAAGGATCAATTTCCCTACAAAAAATCATAGAAATTTTCACCTAAAACAGATGGGCCATTCAAGATTCTCAAGTGCATTAACAATAATGCTTATAGGATGGAGCTATTGGGAGAATGCGGCATTTCTGATACAATCAATGTTGCAGATGATGGGAGATCTTACCTATCAGAAGACCATCATGAAGAACCATAAGATTTGAGGGAAAATCTTCCATAAGCCTAAGGAGATGATGGGAATCAGGTCATCCTAGTTACTGAACCATTACTCGAGCTAGAACTAAGGACTGTAGAACCTTACATTGAGAGTTCTACTTGATTAGATGGAACTCGAGGAGAATCATCTAGTTTCTTCATTTATGTTGCATGATTATTTTAATTTCAATCAAATACATTTGTCAGTGCTTCGAGACAACAATCAGGTATGTTCAATGACCTAAAGCAAGCATGGAATGCTATCCTTAAGAGATGGCAACTTATGTTCTTAAAGCTAGTAGCTTACCTTGAAGAACCGATAGTGTTGGAATAAAGGCCGGCCATAAAGGCTAGCGGTGTATCTCCATAAAGCCGATGGCTTTCCTAGGTGGCTTATAATTTTAAGCCAACTATTTTATGTTATTTAAAGCCAATTTTTCTTTGTATTATAAATACCTTTTTGTAATGGAAACATGACATACTTTGGACATTTAAGAATACACAAGTGGAGTTTACTCCCATTTTCTTATACACTTATCAACCTTTGGATTGTGACAAGTGACAGTATGGAGATTGTTGTGCATCATATCAATAAGACCGTGCTAAGACTATTCTCTTGCTAATGTATCATATCTTGTAAGGGTTTAGTGTCTTTATCTTGTTATTTTTAATTATTGATTTAGGAATTGTTTGTTGAGAATTGTCGATTAGGATTGCAATTGCTTGATTCTGTATTAGGATTAGGCACATAAAAAACAAGGGCCCTAATGCTCACATATCAAATTTTCTAGAGATCTGCAACACCATTAAGATTAATGGGGCTTCTAATGATGCAATTATATTGCAACTCTTCCCTTTCTCATTAAGGGATCAAGAAAAACAATGGTCAAATTCACTTTTAAGGGGATCAGTTACTACATGCGACGATATGGCTTAAAAATTCCTTAGAAAATATTTTCCACCTACTAAAATAGCTAAGCTTTGAAAGGACATATCATCTTATGCTCAACTGGAGGCTAAGACCTTATACGATGCTTGGGAAATATAAGGAGCTATTGAAGCGACACCTACATCATGGCCTCCCTTTATGGATGAAAATGCAAACTTTTTATAATGGTTTAAATTTGCCAACTAGAAAATGATGGATATCTCTATAGGAGAAATATTGAACACTAAAACAATTGAAGAGATCAAATCTTTGATTGAAGATATGGCAATGAATAGCTCTCAATGGGAAGGTGCTAGGGTGAGAAATAGGACAGTGGGTATTTATAAGTTAGATACAGTGACATCTTTAGCCAACAGGATGACGCAATGAGCAAGAAATTGGATGCACTTACTATAAATCCCTAACATAATTTGAGAGAGGCTAGTGTAGAAGGATTTAGGACTCACAATCAAAGGGAACAAGCCAATTATTTAGGAAATCCCTCTATACCACAAAATAACCTATATAGTAACACTTACAATCTGAGATGGATAAGTCCTCTAAATTTCTCTTAAAGCAATCAAAATCAAAATCAATAAAGGATGAATCTACCTCCACCAAGATTCCAGCTACCCCTACCATAAGAGAAGAAATCAACTTTGGAAGAACTTTTAACTAAATATATTCAAACTAATAAGGCTAGATTGCAAAATTTAGAAACTTCTTTGAAGAATCAAGAAGCATCCATCCATAACTTGGAAAATCAAGTGGGACAACTTGCAAAGTTGATGGTTGAAAAATAACAAGGGACACTGCTAGGAAATATCGAAATGAATTTTAAAGAGCATATGAGAGCAATAAACCTTAGAAGTGGAAGGAAATTGCAAGTTTAATAGAAAATTAGTGGAGAGTCAGCAAAGAAAAGAGAAGAAGTTAAGGAAAAAGGGATTGAGAAGGCACAAAAAGTGAAGGAATACAAATCACCCATACCTTATCCTCAATGCTTGAAGAAAGACTACTCTGACGAACAATTTAGTAAGTTTTTTTATTTGTTTAAGTAGTTACATATTAACTTACCTCTTGATGATGCTTTATCACAAATGCCAAAATATGAAAAGTTCCTGAAGGACTTGTTATCCCATAAGTGGAAGTTAGAGGGGCTTTCAACTGTTATATTGAGTGAAGAATACTCAACAATTCTTTAGAGCAAGCTACCCAAGAAATTGAAAGATCTAGGGAATTTTACTATTCCTTGTGTAATTAGTAATTTGCCAGTTGATAAAGGCTTAACCAATTTAGAAGCCAGTATAAATCTATTACCGTATAAATTATTTCAAAAACTAGGGGTAGGAGAGCTAAAACCCATACATATGAGTTTACAATTAGCAGATAAGTCTATCACATACCCTAAGGGAATTATAGAGGATGTGCTTGTCTAAATAAGAAAGTTTATATTTCCTATAGATTTTGTTATACTAGATATAGACAAGGATAGAGAAGTGCCCCTTATCCTAAGTAAACCCTTCTTGGCTACAGCTAGGGCTATAATTGATGTCAGTGATGGTAGATTCATCTTAAAGGTAGAAGATGAAGAAACACTTTT
The DNA here is from genome assembly GCA_037954665.1 of Laguncularia racemosa. Lineage (NCBI taxonomy): Eukaryota > Viridiplantae > Streptophyta > Magnoliopsida > Myrtales > Combretaceae > Laguncularia > Laguncularia racemosa. Next base: position 3,061,353 of record JBBMOL010000028.1, read on the forward strand.
TAAAATACTTAAAGCTATGAAAAGAATCTGCTAATCAAGATGATATATGTTATCACTAAGATGCTATTGATTTCTCTATTATTGATTGCACACAAGAAATGTTATCTAAAGACCTTCGGGAGTGCTACTTACAAAAAGGAGCAGAAGAAATAGAAAACCCTGAGTGTGTCGATGTAGCAACTCATTTAGAGGCTAACAAATCTATTAATGGGAAGAAAGGGTTTGATCAAATCAATTTGAAGAAGGAACTAAGACTAAAACCATCCATTGAAGACCTACCAATAGTAGAATTGAAGCAACTCCCTAATTACTTAGAGTATGCCTTTTTAGAGAAGGATTTAAAGTTACCAGTGATTATAGCTTCTAACTTAAGAATATACCAAAGGAGTAATTGCTAAAGGTTCTTAACCACAAAAAGACCATTCTATGGAAAATATCTAACATCAAAGGGATTAGTCTTGAAATTTTCATCCACAAAATCTTGACGGAAGAAGGTTACAAATCGATGGTGCAACCTTAAAGAAGACTAAACTTTAATATGAAAGTAGTCAAATCTAAAGTGATCAAGTTGCTAAACGTAAGTATGATTTATCGAATTTCTGGTAGCTTATGGCCCAATCCTGTGCAACTAGTGCCCAAGAAAGGAGGGTTGATGGTAGTCCTAAATAATAAGAATGAATTTATCTCCATATGCACCGTTACAAGCTAGAGGGTGTGTATTGACTATAAGAAGTCAAATGATGTCGTGTGTAAGGATCACTTTCCCCTACCTTTTGTTGACCAAATGCTACATCGTTTGGCAAGTCATATGTATTATTGTTTTCAGATGACTTATATGACTACTTTCAAATACCAATTGCACCAAAGGATCAAGAAAAGATGATATTTACATGTCCGTATGGCACTTTTGTTTGTAAGTGAATGCTCATCAAACTCTTTAATGCGCCTGCAACATTTTAAAGTTGCATGATGACCATATTCAAAGAATATATTGAGGACATCATGAAATCTTTATGGATGATTTTTTACTTTTGGTGATTCCTTTGATAGTTGTTTGCTTAATCTAGAGAAAGTGTTATGTAGGTGTGAAGAAACTAACTTTGTGCTAAATTGGGAGAAGTGTCATTTCATGGTACAAGAAGGAATCATCCTAGGGCATAAAATCTCACATAGGGGTATTAAAGTAAATAATGCCAAGATTGACACTATTGTAAATCTTCTACCCTAACTTTGATTAAGACAATAAGAAGCTTTTTAGGACATGCGAGGTTCTATCATAGCTAGACCTTTAACCATGTTATTAAAGAAAGATGTGCCTTTTGTCTTCTTGTAGGAATGTTTAGAAGCATTTAATCTATTAAAGGACAAACTAACAAAGGCTCCCACCATGGTTGCACTCGACTGGAATTTGCCCTTTAAACTGATGTGCAATGCGAATGACTTCACAATTAGAGTAATTCTTAGACATTGAAAGGCCACACACTTTCTACCAATTTACAATACCAACAAAACTCTTACTAATGCATAAGAGAATTACACAACTATTGCAAAACATCTTTTGGTTGTAGTTTTTGCATTTAATAAACTCCACTCTTATTTAATTTTTTCAAAAGTTATTGTATATATTGACCATTATGCTTTGAGGTATTTTCTAACAAAAACAAATGCCAAGCCACAACTTGTTAAATGAATCCTATTGTTGCAAGAATTCAATTAGGAAATCAAGGATAAAAAGGTTACTAAAAATTTAGCAGCAAACTATTTGTCAAGATTACAAAATCCTAACTTGAAAAAGTTAGAGGAGAAAGACATCAATGATGAGTTCTTGGAGAAACAATTATATGTAGTAACTTAATTAAGGGAATAAGAAACTCCATGGTTTATAAATATTGCTAATCATCTTGTGGCTAATATTCTTCTAAAGGGACTATCACATCAACAAAGGAAGAAATTCTTGTCTCATGCGAAGTATTACTTTTAGATAGATCCATTTTTGTTTAAGGTTTACACTAACCAAGTCATTCAAAAATGTGTGTCCTATGATGAAAGATGGAAAATTCTATGCCATTTCCACTCCAAACCAACTAGAGGACATCATAGCACCATTAGGACTACTTATAAGGGTTTTAAATCAGGATTCTATTAGCCTACACTCTTTAGGGATACGTAGGAGTACGAGGAACTTTGTGATAATTGTTAACGTGAGGAAATATAGATCGTAGGAATGAGATGCCACAAAACCCTATCTTGGTATGTAAAGTATTCTATATCTAGGATATAGATTGCATGGGGCCATTCCCCAACTCTAATGACAATAAATACATTTTAGTAGCCATTGATTATGTATCTAAATGGGTCAAGGCTTAAGCTTTACCTGTAAACAATACTAGGGTAGTGAAAAGATTCTTTAAGACTTTATTGTCTCGATTTAGCACTCTAAGAGCAAGTATTGGTGATAGGGGAACACATTTTTGCAATGTGCAGCTTGAAAAAGTGTTTAAACACTATGGCGTTACTTAGAGACTAGTTACCCTATATCACCTACAAACAAGCGATCAGGCAAAAGTTGCCAATAGGGACCTTAGGAACATCATAGGAAAGATTAGTCTAATAAGTTGGACAATGCACTATAGGTTTATAAGATAGCTTACAAGATACCTATAGAAACTATGCCCTACAAACTTATCTATAAGAAAGCTTACCATTTATCAATGAAAATTGAACATAAAGATTTTTAGGCTATTAAATTAGCTAATTGGGATCTTGAGTGTGTAAGTACTCGTAAGAAACTCCAATTAAATGAGCTTGATGAATGGCGTGTCATGGCATATGAGAATTCCAAACTCTATAAGGAGAAGATTAAAAAGTACCATGACCAAAGAATTAAGCAAGGGAGAAAATTTAAGGAAGGTGGCTATGTCCTTCTGTACAATTTTCTCCTAAGGTTATTCTCAGGTAAATTAAGTTTAGATGGTCGGGCCCTTTCACAGTTACTTGCCTTTTCCCTCATGAAACAATTCGAAGTCACACATCCTGAGAAAGGTATCTTTAAGGTAAATGGTTAGAGCTTAAAGCTTTACATGGGAGGAGGGGAATTTGCATCAAATGATAGGGAAGAGTTTCATGTCCACGTTATGCCAAGTTTGTAAAATAAACAGAATTCTATCGAGCTAACGACATAAAACAAAAACGCATTTCTTGGATATTTCGAGCCGACATTAAACTAAGTTTCAAGGTTTGTTTGCAATTTGTAATTTATGATTATATTAGCTAATCTATATCATTTTGCTTTGTGAAAATCAAGTAGGAATCCTTAGTAACATTGTATAGAAGGGTCAAAACTGAGAAATCATCTATTTGAGCTTGATGATTTGACACAAGATGAACATGATTGTGTTTATCCTATCAAAGGTCATGTTTTTTTCTGTGTGTACAATTCTTCAATGATTACATTTTTTTTATGCACTTTCTCTTCGTATAAGCTTAATGAACAGTATACGGTTACATTTAGGAAGATCTAGTGTTTAGATTCTTTTAATCAAGGTAGTAATTCTACTAAATTTTGAAATCAACCTAGATTTGAATCATTTGACATTGTTAACATTAGGCCATGGAATTATATTCATAAGTCTATTTCCTTATTTGCCTAGTGGTACATCTATATTATGATTATATATTCCAAATCAAAAGTGAACTTACCTATGCTAAAGTTTTTTTTTTTTTCTCTTTTCAAACAAATGGCACCTAAACAAAGTAGGACTAAACAACTAATTTAACATAAAAATCATCTAAGTGCATCTACTTCTTCAGCCAAAACTTTAATGTCAACTACTCCAATGGCTTTACCACCACCATTAGATTATCCCATGCTTACGTTTACTAAGATAACTCACTTAGACAAATACAAAATGCTAAAGAAAAAGACCTTCAACTAGATATTTTGCCTCATTTAAGATGTTATTCAAATGCTCCAAATGGAAGATGAGCTCAAAGGCCTAGTAAGAGTTGAAGCCTAAGAGAGGTTATTTTCTTTGAGGTCCTTGGTTTGCAAGGAGTTAACCCTAGAATTCTTAATGACTTATAAAGAGGATCACAAAGGCATGTCTTGGGAGATTATGAACTATTTGAACTTTGGAATCGGAGACTAACCTTATTAGATTTCCATGGCTAAGTTTGGTGTGAATTTGGGATTATATGATGATAATTACGTTAACTCTGAAGAATTTGCAACTTTACCGACCAATTGCTAAGAGAGGTGCCCTACTGGTCAATCTAAAGAAGGATAAGTGATCAAGACACCTATAATCCTAAGGCCTTCAAAGCTTCCCACCTCCACAACCCTATTCACAAAGTAATTCAATAGCTACTGTCTTATACTATCAGTGGAAGTGGCAAGAGTATAGAAGTAGTGTCTACCCATGATGTTTTCTATCTTTATAGTATGATTGAGAGGAATTATTTAAACCTAGCCATTCTTTTAGCATTTTTTATACGTAGCTAAGCTATAGATTCTAGGGTAAGGAATATCTATTGTGGACCATATATTACTATCCTAGTGACAACAATGGGAACTTTAAATAACCCCCTTCCTATGACCTCGCTCAAGGAAGTAGTATTTATCAAATTAAATTCTTTTAGGCATATGCATTTACTTCCTAAAGTAGAGGAACAATAAGGAGCAAGGTTAAGCTGATAAGCCAGTGTCAATAGATGGTCAAGGTCTCTATGGGAGAGGGTTGAACGTAAAGTGGACAAATTGATAAAAATTTTGGAAAAGTATTGGATCTGCAACACCATTATCATATAGACCTTGCAAGATTTTTTAGAAGATAAAATCAATTGGAAAGTTTTACTCACAACGTAACCACACAATTTAATATTAACTTTCAAGCTGATATAGATATAGGTGAGAAAATCCTAGGGCTCTATGATGATGAAAGTGGGGAAAAAGAGGAGGAAGAAGAAGAAGAGGGAGATGGAGAAAGTGAGGATGTGGAAATGATGGATGTTGAAGAAGAAGAGGAGAAGGAAGATGAAGAAGGAGATGAAGAGGAGTCTGATTGTGATTACATTGACTAATTTCTTTCATATTTGTTTTCTTTGATATATCTAATAAGATTAATATGGCTTACTGAACTACATTGTACTATTTCTTTTCTTTTTATTACTACTTTATATTTTCTATTTTTTTTCCTTTTCTGATTTTTTTAAGCTTTCTACACACTTAGAGCATTCAAGACCAAGCATATGACATGCTATACTTATTTTAAAGTGGCATGCTAAAATTTCTCAAGGGAGTACTAGTTCTTTTTCCTCACTACCTTCCTCATTTTATGTTTGATTTGTTTTTATTTTTCTAGCCTTTCTTTTTTATTCGTACATTGAAGACAATGTACAATTCTAAATGTGGGGAAGGGAGTTATAAAATTTGTGGTTATTTAAGAAATAGAATTTTTTTATGTAACTTGGAAATCATTAAATTAACTTGCAATTTGGTTTATGATAATTCTTTGGATAGTATTGAACACTTGATGTAAATTGCTTTAATGATGCCTTACTTAAATTGAATAATAAAATCTTTATAAAGTAGAGTTACTTATTATTTAGCTATGGACTTTAGGATTTAGAATTAGAATAATATCACTAGTTAAGGATTAGTCATGGATGTCTTTTGAACTTACTTTGATGTATGTTTCCTCCCTTGGATGTTGTTAGAATGTTATAATTCATGGTAAATTAGTTGATACTTGTCTTTTGAGAATTCCTAGAAAAATTAATACAGTTAAAGGTTAAATAAAGAAAATAAATTAATTGAATAAAGTTTAGAAATGAGCCTTATTGACTCGAGTAATTAAGCTTGTGGGGTGGCTCGTCTATGTGGAATCACACTTGTTGACTTTAGTGATGAGCTTGAGATCATTGACTTAAAGCTCGCTACATGGGTTAAGAGAAAAGTTTGAGAAAATTGAACTAATTAATAAGCAATGGAGTTCATAGAGGTTTGAAGAGGCATCTTAAAACTTAGTAACCTAAGATCATCCGTTCTAGGCCTTATTGACCAATGAAATTACTCTAGGTTAAAAAAGAAAAAAAAGGAGAGAGAGCGAGAGAGAGAGAGAGGAGAGAGAGAGACTTCCAACAAAGAAATATAATAGAAGGATGATTAAAGGATGAGTGGATGTACTATCTATTTACTTTAGATTATGGTGTTTAGTGAAATTGAAGAGGGAGGTGTCTACATTTTAATTAAGTTAGTAAAGTGTTTATGATGTTTTCTTAATTAAGGAGATGATAATTCAAGTTTTGGAAACTTGGAAATCCTTTGTTAAATGATATGACTAAACTTTGATTTGCATTGATTAATTATTAAATTCAAGTACTTGATATCTTTAGGATAGTTCATCAATTGAAAAGTATAAGCGTTGTAGTTAATTTTCTTTTGAAATTGCAAGTTAATTAAGATTTTGTTTCTTAAGCTATTACAAGGTTAAATAAGATCTTCCTAATTGGTTTCTTAAATAGTAAGTTGATTAAGTATTTCTTATCCTACTGTTTAATTGTTTAATTCGCTTCAAGACAAACAAATTCTTAAGTGTGGAGAAGTTTGACATATGCTTAATTAGATATGTATATTAAGAGAGATCTAAAGTATTTTTCTCTCATTCTGATGTATTTTTGAAGAATTCAAATTTTAATTGAGTAATACTTTGATTTTAGGGTTTTTATGAAAAACTCAATTATAAAAGGAAGAAAAGGAATCAATTTTTAGTCAAGTTAGAGCTAAATAGAAAAAGTTATGAATTTTTCAAGATAGACACAAGTAGTAGACATGACCATGCCAAGATTGTGTTGAAATTGAAGCTTGAAGATTACAGAGAGGTGAGACACGACCATATCCATTGGTTGTGTATCTCTTGAAAATAATTTTTTTGAAACATGGCTTCCAAAATTTTGCACGGTGATTTTGATACAACCTAAAGCACGACCGTGTTAAATAGTGTGTTGGCCTAAAAATAGAGTTTTTGATGCCTGCTATATAAAGGAAAAGAGGGAACTAACCTCATAATAGATAGAAGATGTCTTTTTTTTTATGTTTTGTGATTCTTTTAAGAGAATAGAAGAGTATTTTTTTTTTCCTTCAAGAATTAGGGTTTTTCTTTGATTTCTTTGATGATGTATGCTTTTCTATCTTTGAGGATTTCTATTTTCAACATAATTAAAGCTTAATTGTCTTAGTATCTAGTCTAGGATCCTGGATTTATTATATGATTGGGTTTATTGCTATTTTAATCAATCATTTGATTACTTAATGCAAGCGTGTGTTCTTGATTTTGTTATATTAATATTTCTAAGGTATTATTATAATTGTTTGATATTATGCATTATGATTGAAAAAACTTATATGTAATTAGATTTAACATGCTTGGAGAGAATTTATGTAATCTTAGAGATAAGTAGCATAATTCTTCTAAAACCGATTCAATTATTCTTAGAGAATTTATTATTCTTAATGCAATCTTTTAAATATGCTATTATATAGAGATTCACATAGGTATTTTTAAGATTAGGGTTGGTAAACTTGAAAAAGTTATTAAACTAATTTAGGAATTGTCCTGGACAATGAAATTAAATAATGCTTTGAATAAATTCTATTGATGTCACATAATAAATCCTAAGGAAACAAAATCTAGATACTTGTCTTATTATCTTGAAGTTAATTGCAATATGTTTTATTCTTCTTTCAATCAATTGAGTCTTTAGTTTAGTAGATGATAATTAATTTTAGTTTTTAGATTAATTGATCTTTACGATTTATCGATTAGATGATAAGGTATAGGTTAGTATTAGTAATCGTAATCCCTATGGGACAACATCCATATTCAATCCACTATATTACAAAATTTGATAAGTATACTTACCTTACATCATACACCTTAAGACCAATAAGATACAACCACTTCAACACATATTCTTGCACTAAGATTGGTGATTTGTGTTAGTAAGTAAAATTTTGTGTATGCATCTAAATAGATATGTTTATAAAAAAATAAATAAATAAAACTTAATCAGTAATACGACTCATTTATCAATTATATTCAAAAACCTAAATATGCAACTCATCCTGTTTAATAAGGGTATTGTACATTCAATTGAATTTTTTTATCAATTAAAAGCTTCTATAAAATAAATATATCATAACAGTCAAGTCTCTATTCTTTTCAACTTGTTTAATGCTTATAATGAATGCTATATTGAAAACTATGAAAATGCTTGTACATTTGGTATCTTAATTCTAGGATAAAATCATGAATAAGTTGAATATATATATATATATATATATATATATATATATATATATATATATATGTATATATAGTGTAATAATCCAATTATTGATTCAAAACTTAAGTTTCATTTGCCTATTTTAAACAAAATTAGTGGGATGGGTGTTTCATGAGGTTAGTACATAGCATATCATAACTAACTTAAACAAAAACTTATTCATACATCCAATTTGATTTTTATTAAGAATATCAATTGGTTTTAGTATTGAAGTTGGGTTTTCAATATGACCATAAATGGTATCCATATAGAAGTGAAGCATAAGGTTGCTTGCATACACACAAGATGGTTTTGATTTAGAATTT